>CM057151.1:15986606-16014106 GCA_029962745.1 Echinometra lucunter
TTTCTCTCTCTCATTCTTTCTTTCTGTCTTTCTTTTTCTTTCTGTCTTTTCTTATCTTCTCACTGTTCTTTGAAGATCAATTCTGGCACCTTAATGTTGTTGGAGCATGTCACATTTAATCCCCCCAAGCCGCATGTCCCGCTTGAGCATTTTCCTTCACTGGAATTCACAGTTTACGCGGCACCCTGACCTTCTTGGTTCTGACACCGATCAATTTGAGGATAACCTCCGGGTAAAAGATGCCCATAGATTGAATCGCACCCAGACAACCATACTCACCAGGAGAAACAAACAGAGCAGAAAATAGTAAATGGTTGCAAAGCATTCCTTAAATATTTCTGTTTATTTGTTTGTGAAAGGTTTTTAATATGATTATTTTTTTTAAACACTGATACTGATCAATTGAATTATAACACCCCCCCCTTCACAAACAGGAAAACAATGTAGACTGAAACACACCAAACAATCTTTATTCCCCAGGAAAATGGCCAGGCTATGCTGAACTTTTTATACAAAAAATTGTTGGAGACAAAATGACTACTGCTATTCAGTCATAATATTCAGGACTTTCAGGAGTAGCTTTCTGCATGCTTTAGTCTAGATTTCATAAACAAAAAAAATGAATAATTTTTTTTTTTCCAGGGGGGCAGGTGAGTGGGGTGGGGAGCAGTGTGCAGGGAGGGGTCAGTCTGTGTCAAGCTGTTATGTCTGCTGTATGTTCAGTGTGGTGTTATACAATTAATCTCCTCTTGGCACCTGTTGCAAGCATCCTGGTTCTATTGTAGATATAAACATTTTTCTATTATTGATGACTGCGTAGGCAGCTTAATTGCTACTGCAGTGGGTACTACTTTCTATCAATTCTTTCCTGTGTCTCTCTTATACCCCTTTCAAACTGGACAAAAATTCATTGAGTGCAGTGGGAGTTCCCAGTGAATGTTTTTGGTCTAAAAAGAATCTAATTCTTTTTCATATTCATTGCCAAAAGAGAATATATTAGTCCTCATGTATAAGCCATGATCATACTATAAAAATATTCTGTGCTTGGTTTCATTTAGAGATTTTTTTTGTCTGGTAAGGCTATATCATGTGCTGAGCAAAGGCTAAATGTAACCTTTCTTCTAACTGAAAATTACATGTACATGTATAATGTTTTCTTTAAAGTGCACCATTTGCCAAAAGACTTTTTTTCTGTATGTTGGAGAATCAGTTCACAGTTAAAGGCATTGGCTGACTTTGTGAGCAGCTGATTTAAAAAATTCTCAAACTAAGATGAAACATGTGTATGAGTACTTGTATTTGTACTCAAAAACCTCTGAAACTGACCATAATTTGGCATGAAAAACTGTTAGTAAGACGCAAACCACGATTTTATTAATTTTCGTCTCAGAGACAAAAAAATAAGAGGACCGTTTTGCTTGAATTAAAAAAGACCGTTATCTGCCTCCCTCTGTGTGATACGCCAATACACACAGTACGGTCAGGTGAGCCATGCGCGCATGCGCACTCCTTACGCCTTTTCCGTGCAACCAACCCTTATATATTTATCAAACATTGGTTCTCATTTTTTATATTTAAAAATACTTCCTGTGGATATTATTCTTTGAAACTTTCAGACTATTACTTTTACACTATAACCCTTATGTTTATCCCATTTTCAAGTAGCAAAACGAGTTTTTTTAAAATTATAACATTCTTAACCAATGCCTTTAAACTGTATTAAACATATGAGCTTTATATATATTACTTCTATAGTGAGATACTACAAGTTCAAATATACTCCAGATTAACAGAAAAGCATATAGTGAGGTAGACTAGTTGATGTACATGTTACGGAATAGAACAGCCATTCGATTCTGTAAACACCGTATTTGTGTGGTCTTATATGCCGGGTAAAAGTTTGGGGTGCTATTTCACAAGTGCTACTAGCTGTACACAATTATTATTATTTTTTTTTTTTTTAGGTGTTTGGTAGTATTGGTACACATATTATTGCAGAAAATATTTGCTGAACAGAGGCCAAATAAACTCAGATATATTGTTTTTCTTTTACTTGCAAAAATTATGTATTGCATGTTTTATTTATTTTTTCAGAATTGTATATAAAGGTCAGGTACATCTATATTCATTATTGATAATGAGTGGGCATTTTGATTGCCCTTGAATTTCATTCAAGTGTTTGAAATGTTATAAACATAAGTGCACTTACGACAACCATATCGTGGATTGCGTAGGTGATGGACGTGTGTAACTTATTAAAAACTCTAATCAATCCTGAACATGTGACTCTCAGTATCATGTTTCGAATATCACGATTGGAAAGTGTTTTTTACTTTTCTGCCCACATCCCACTTGAGCTTTAAAGACAAGGTTGAGTTCTTGTCATTCGATCATCATAGTCCGAAAGAGAAACTGTTTGGATCACAGAGCAGAGCAATGAGGAAAGATTGATCATGTTGTATGTAGAGTTATGTATTTTTAGTCTTTAGATTATCAAAGTGATGAGAAATTACCTGAGTTTTGCTGAAAATCACACTGCACAGAGGAAAGGATATATAGGACCACACACATATGGCATGAAAGTTTTGATCTGGATATTTCGTCTGATATATCAAATACCAGAGCATCTGAACAGCAGTCCTTTTCATGGAACAGTCAGGGAACATTTAAGCAACAGACAAGCATAAAGGATACTGTAATATGATTGCAGGGCCCTCTGGAAGAACAGTAAATAGTACTGAAGAGGCTACTACACCTGTATGGATATAAACAAAATAGATTATTATTAATATTCTTATCATCATCATCATCATCATCATCATCATCATCATTATCATCATCATTATCTAACTCTTCCACATTGAAATTTTAGAAAAACACTTAGGAAGTTTACAAGTAGTTTTTCACCTCTACCAAAACACAACCTTCTCTTTAAATGTGCATTTTTGGAAGAGTCCTCGTATGACCTACTGGAAAAGGTTAGACATGCAACCATTTTTTTCAGCCATTTTCTCTCTCCCAGCTTCCCTCTCTCTCCTCCCCTGTCCTCTAAATTTAGACTATGACATTCAGAGAAACGCATTATGTAGAAGAAGGTATTTTGGGGCTAGAGATCAATTGCCAGTGTTTATGGCATTCCATTATGGTAGGGCAGGCAAAAACCATTCAACGCTGGCTGACGCAGAGCTCAAAAGCCTCTATGCCAGGGAGTAACGGAGGAAGGACTGGAACTAATTTGAGAGCTTGGCTGGATGGAAAAAAAGACAAAACTATAATGAAGTGGCTGGAATTTCAATCTGGGCATTCTCTAAACAGATTGATGATGAATTTTGGCTGGTTTTGTATTCGTGGGCATGTAATTGTCTGCTACACGTGTTTAAGTGTTGTAGGCAATGCCATCAGTTAGGGGCAATCATACTCGCATAGCTTATAGTGGAACATTGCCATCCTACCTCATACCCCTTCCATGAACCTCCAGGAAGCAGCTTGATGGCAACGTTATAGGAGTTTATGAATGTAACTAG
The DNA here is from genome assembly GCA_029962745.1 of Echinometra lucunter. Lineage (NCBI taxonomy): Eukaryota > Metazoa > Echinodermata > Echinoidea > Camarodonta > Echinometridae > Echinometra > Echinometra lucunter. Next base: position 15,990,131 of record CM057151.1, read on the forward strand.
ATCAAAATGATGTGCGCGATTTCAGTGCTGCTGTTGGGCAATTCTGCATCGGAAAAACAGTCACCTTATTTCACATTTGTAGTAAAAACAATCACTTTGATGGCCCGGAATAGCCAAATCTTTGAATTAAAAAAAGCTGAAACAATAAAGAATTCCACAATCTCAGTCTGTGTTGGTATAATGCATGTTTGATTTTAAAAGACATGTTTGAAGTTTAAACTGGGCGCTTTTTTCTGGTGATTCCGCTACCGAGGTGTTATACCGCAATATCATGAATGCAAGAATAAAATTGTTGGAATGAAAGAGCTCACATGAAAGAATGGGCATATAACAAAGTATTAAATGGTGAGAAGGGAGGCAGAGTACAAAAGAGGCAGAGTACAAAAGAGGCACAGAAAGTCTAAAAATGTGGGCAACGGAATTACACCCTTACCGTGGAATTGCCCTATTATGCTCATATTATCTTCACCATCCTCAAACATGCAGTTCATGAAAAGGATTACATTATTCTACCCTGTTTTGGTCCACAGACACATAGTCATGTAATTACAGCTTGTGAAGCGGTGCTTATAAAATATGTGTGTGACATGGCCTTTCAACATTTATTTATTTTTTTTTTTTAATTTTGGTGTTTATGCATTTTTAAGTGCACTTGGGGTAGCATAAGGGGTTATATGTTGGTATTACAGACTATCACAATCTTACTTTAAATTCAGGGTCCTGCTTTGGCTCATCATAAGAACACCTCTTGTCTCTAACCTTGCTTGTACCATAACGAAATACATGCTTATTTGAAGATGATTCTTTTTTAAAGACTGCTTCTAGTCAAGAAAAAATTATGGTTAAAGATTAAGGTGAATGTAGGCACATTTCAGATTAGTTTATTGAGTGGTTTATTGTTAGGTAAAGTCCACTTTGATAGACAAGTTAATACAGTTGCATGGTTGTTTTTTTTAATTCAATCCAATTTAAATTTCTTAAAAGTAAATATACATAATTTTATATATGCATTTTTCTGCAATAATGATTATCCTTAAAGGTATTGGCTAACTTTGTGAGTAGCTGATTTAAAAAATTCTCAAACTAAGATGAAACATGTGTATGAGTACTTGTATTTGTACTAAAAAACCCTGAAACCAACCATAATTTGGAATGAAAAAGTGTAAGTTAGACGCAAACGGCGATTTCATTATCCTTCGTCTCACAAGACAATCACTGAGAGGACCTTATGTTTATCCCATTTCAAGTAACAAAACAAGATTTTTTTAAATCTTTTTTTTTTAAATCAAATTGGTTAACAATGTTAACCAATGTCTTTAATTCCACTAACTAGAAGAGCTAATTTGAAATATGAAATAGTACATAATCATAGTAGAATGAGGAATATGCATTAAAATGGTTTTGCCTGAAGTATTAACTGTTCACAGACCTCCCCAATCAGTATTACACAGCTAGATTACAGTTTTTTTGTTCCTTTTTTAACCTGTGTATGGCTTTTTCCAGTGCTACATGTATAGTGTGCCTTTCAGAATAAACTGATTGGATTACAAAACTTAATCCCACTCCCCAGTTTCGTTTTCTCTGTTTTAGATTAGCAATTGTACTTGGAGATTTTGCAGACCCAGGGCCAACAAAGTTTTTTTTCTTCATGTTTCTAGTGCCTGTTATATTGTTTGCCAGAAGTGAATTTTTTTCCTCCCATTTGTTGAATATTCCACTCAAGGAGAGAGAAATATTAAAGCTTCATCCCAGCTTAGTATTGTTATCACATTGCTATTTATCAATTAAAGTGGTAAAACTCTGATGAAAGATTTGTTTGCCTTTTTTGTGTGTGGAGAGGGCTGCAAATGGGCTTTCATGTATCTGTGATTTACCATCTTTACAAAAGAAATACATGTATTAAGTTCAAACCTTTTTTTTTGAGGGGGGGGGGAGTTTACAAAATCTTTACATGGAATTTAGTATCTCTTTGATAAACCACCTTTACTAAAGCAGTAAAAAGCATAAAACTTTTTGTGTGAGGAGTGGGGGTAGGCTGGTAGGGGCTTACAAAATCTGTTCATTGGCTTTAATGCCTCTATTTTATACCACCTTCTGGAAAGAAATATAAAGGTATGGGGGGGGGCGGGGACTTGCCAAAAACTGCAAACGGGATTTGATATCTCTGGAATAAACCACCGTTACAAGAGTAATATAAAGTGCGAGCCTACAGCTAGCTCTGAAGAAGGTCAGGGTCATGATGGAGATCTGTGAGAAGAATTGCTCCAGGCATAAAACCTTGAAGCTCTCCCACTAGATCCACACCAACTTTTAGACATGGATGGTGTCTACAGAATATATGTCAAGATGAAATTGTAGCTTCGGATTTAGTTTCCAATTGACAAACCCTTTTTTCTTTTGCTTGGGAATGTATTTGAATTTTTATGCACACCAGTTGCACGAATGATTGTGTCAGTGGCATGTGGTGTGAGGCTAGGCTCACAGATGTAGCAGTAGAAAAGGTTAGTGATTTGAGTTGAGCCAGAAGCATTTTAGTATAAATTCAGATGAATGCTTTTGTTTTATTGCTGATATCTCTGTGAAGGGCTGGCTTGAAAGTATGTTGCTTCATTAACCACCACCACCCCCCCCAAAAAAAATGCTTTATTAAGCTTCTCTCATCATCCATTTTCAATGCTGTATGAAGCTTCTCTCATCATTATGGTGGCCCTGAAGTACGCTCGACAACAGGTCATGTGCGACATGAATTTCGCATCCCAGGTCCTGAACTTTGCATCCCAAGACGTGAAATTCACGACCCGTGATGCGAAATTCATGACCCGTGGCGCAAACTTTGCAACCCAAGTCGTGAAATTCACGACCCGCGGCGCAAACTTTGCATCCCAGTCCTGAATTTCGCACCGCGGGTCGTGAATATCACGACTTGGGATGCAAAGTTTGCGCCACGGGTCATGAATTTCATGACCTCGGATGCGAAGTTCAGGACCTGGGATGCGAAATTCACGTCGCACATGACCTGTTGTCGAGCGTACTTCAGGGCCACCATACATCATCCATTTTCACTGTCTATCGTTCCTTTATGATTCAGTCTCATACATGTATCTCTTCTCATATCATAATATACCTTCCTCCTGCATGCCTCCTTCCTACGTCCCACCTGCCCCTTCCCCTTTATCCACCTTTCGACATATATTTCAGTCAGATGAAACATGCAGCCAGCTCCACCCCCCCCCCCCCCTCCCCGATCATCATCAAACATCTCACTTCATACCATCTCCCAGTGTATCCTTTTTCACATTCTAACATTAGCATAGACAGATCCTCATGCCTGGGGGGGGGGGGGGAGATGATTCCCCCATGGAAACATATTTATATACACACGTATATAAATCCACTTTAAAAAAAGGGAGATGCATCCCCATCCCCCCCCCCCCCCCCCGCTATCTATGCCCCTACATTCTAACAAAGCTCCCCTCTATTTCTCTATCCATGCCCTTGTTGATCATACAGTATTCCCTATGGTCTACCTCATAATATTGATTTTAGCCCACTCATATCTCTCGTCCTGTAACGCCTTTTTCTCATTCTCTCTCTCCATTTCCATCTCCCTCTCTCCCTCTCCCTCTCCCTCTCCTTATCTCTGTCTCTATCTTCAACTATGTCTAGCAGGACAGTGACCTATACTTCGGAGACATATCGCCCGTTCTTCGTATATTTTTCCCCCATCCAGACAATATTTTGCCACCATCACGCTATTGAAAATTTATCATCCTGCATTACCGAGCACTCTCGAATGCTTTAGAATGATACTCAACAGAATATTCTCTAGCTTGGTGGCTGAGAAAAAAAAAATAGTCGAAGTAGGATCCTGCCCTCACACTATGAAAGTAGAGGCAGAAGTCCCTCAAGATGTTCCATTACATGGCACATGCAATGGCAAAATTTGCTTCATGATCAGATATGAATAAAAGGATATGTAATAGATAATGTAACATTTTAGCTCAAGAAGTTTAGTCCTACTGAGGAAAATCATTTAGTAAAAAGTAGGCTCCTCCACTGTCATTATGAATTATGAAAGTAGAAGTTCATCTTTATATTTAATTATATGGCACATGTTCTGGTAAAGTAAAGAATAAATATGAAGGTTATCAAATTTGTAAATGCAAGATTTTATCACAAGAAATTTTGCAGTCTATCCAAACTACCTTTTGACTATATAAATATGTAGTTACTAGTAATATGATCTCTCAATTCCAGTGCTGTTTGACATAGCTTTGCAGAGAATGAGCTTAAAAAGTGGAACAAAACGTGAAAAAACAGATCCATATCCTGATACAACGTAGTCACTCTGTACAAAGGAGATGTAGAAATAGGGGAAAATGGTTTCTGTGGCAATGTATAATTAAATAACCAGGTTTAGGTGTATCTTTTTGTAGTTGCTTGGCTCACTCCGTCCATTTTGTAATCAAATAAGCATTCCAGAGATTTGATTGTAAAAGTGAGCCCATGTAAAGAATTGTTTTCTGCGTGGTCACCTTGTTGGGAGAAGAAAGGGATTTTTTAAAGAGTTGTTTCCATGCTGGTCCCTGGAAAGATCATGTTATCAGCAAGCCAGTGGCATAGCATGGCTCCAGACATTGCAGGGGGCATTAACATCGTGGGGAGGGAGAGGAAGGGGCACTGGTTCTAGTGGGTGGATGACATGTAGGTTAACAAGGCCATCTATGTAGGAGGCTGTAATAAGGGGGTTATAATCATTGTCTCTTTCTATTCTCTTTCCTCCCTCCCTCTCTATCATGGTCTCTTTCATCCCATATGTTGGGGGAAATGTACTTTGTCAAAGACTCTCCCCATTCTCCCATCCTTTTTCTCCTCTTTGTCCACCTCCTCCCCCTCCCCCTTCTCTGTCCTTCTTTTCCCCCTCCCCCTTTCCCATACTCCTCTTTTTTCCTCTTCCTTTTCCTCCTTTTCCCTCCTCCTTTTCCTCCTCCTCTTCCTTTCCCTCCTCCATCTCTTCCTTCCCAACTTCCCTTTCCAGTCTAATCCCTGCACATCTCTCTGCTTTCCTTCCTTGTTTTCTCTCTCTTCTTCCTCTTTCCCTCATTCTCCCCTTGCTCCCGTGCATTTCTTCTGTATCTTTATTTGAGCTATGCAGAAGAGTAATGTTCATACAGCCTTGACGAAACCTTAGGTCATTATTGCATTATGCCTGCTGGATTCAGATAGGGAGAAAGAAAAAAATAAAGTCATTTCACTACTCTAAATTTACTTTAAATAACCTTTCAACATTTGCTCTACTAGTTATTCATTAGCTTATATAACGTGAACTGACAACAACTGTCTTGAATGTTCTTTGGAAAGTAATTGATTATAGTTAACAGATGTTACACAGATAACCATTTAAACTAAGGTTTTGAATGGTAACTTAGAGGGTTTTCCCACATCACTCATTTGAATGTTTATTGTAGTTGGTATTTAAAGTGAAGAGACACTAGTCCATGTATAAATATATTTTTAAACTGCGTGAGATTCGGTCTGCATTGTACTTATTGTGTCATGTTGGAATTTCTGTGCCTTCCTTCATAGTATGTAAGAAATTTAAATAATAACTTCAGATTCTTATTATAAAATTGTAAATAGATTAGTTGATAAAGTTTAAGCAATGATCGTCTATTTCTTGCTTATGTAAAAGTACTGTAGCCTTGGAACTCAAGTGCAAGTGCTTCTCTGACACATGCTGCTACAACAGTTGTCCAGGCTTTACTATGTTAGAGAAATGGGGTTAAAATATGAGTTTTCACTTAGGTTTCAAGAGTTTAATTGCTCTCTGCTTCTTCCGTTGGATCTGCAGAAAGTCATTAAATGAAGCTATGAAGGTCAAAGAGGAAACAGCCAGACTCCTTGGATGTCATTGTGATGCAGACATGTCATTTAGTAACTAATGATCTCCTTAATTACTGTGAGGTTGCCAAGATTGGAGGGGGTACATCAAACTGGTCTTCTCTTGTCCTCTGGATGACATTTCCGAAGATGCGTAAAGTTTAGAGCACTGTTTTAAAACCAGATCCAAGCTCTTGTTTTAAAGTAGGTGTGCTCAACATTTATATCTATGACCTTTGACCTTCAAAGTGTGAAAAGTGAAGTTGGAACTTTTGGTGATGATGCTAAAAAATAATGGGAGTAATGAATCACCCTGATTTTTTTCAAGTAAAATTATTTTGAACAGAAAGTCTGTTGAATACATCTGTTACTGCTGGTGGTTAATGCTTATTGATTTCAATCAAGATAATGCTTTTGCAGCAAGCGTTCACATTGTCCCATATCAAATTGGTTCCCTCATGTATGCTATGTGTTTATCTATCATTGATCCTCATCAAATTATGAAATTAATTGCTTTTATCACTACATAATTAGAATGCTGTAGCAGTAGTGCTGATAAGTGCTCTTTAATGCTCACTTAAATAAGATGTGAACTTATACTTGAGATGTACTAAGTTCATATCTTATGCAGACAGCAGACAGAACAGTATTCCTTTTCTCTCTGCTAACTTTTCTGTCAGGTGTAAAGCTCTATAGAGTTGGCAATTACTATGCATCTAAAAGATTTAATAGAAGTAACTTGTCTGACCTCCTCTGGTAGAATTTCGTTTAGGCCTTTTTCCAGATGCTCTTTTGCATAATTCATGGTTTAGATATCATTTCATTTCATTTCATTGACTGATCTGAGAAATTTGACTCTCTTTTTCATATCAGTGGATTAAAGGACATATTAGATGCATATTGAGTGATACAAATCTTGACATCGAAGATATTTTGACAATGTCACATTGGGCATTGAACTAGTGAACACATTTTGACTATATGAGCATCGTATAATAATGATTGGACTGGAAATTATGTCTAAAATCAACATATTCATAGTAGTTTAACTGTATAGATTTTGATGAATATATACTTCCATGTAAAAGTAGATAGAGGTAGAAATATGGAAATTAGGATTATACTCCAAGAGAATAGTTCTACTAACTATATAAGCTGGTCGGTTGTGTAGAAAGCAGCATGAAAGGGGTTAAAAGCCAAACATATGTCTTGGACTCGACTGCCACAGCGTAAATCAAGAAACGCTAAGATTTAACTCAAACACATCAGATGCATGAGCACACATACACGCTCCCAAAGCACACGTCATGAACACACAGGCATGCAAACAATATACAATTGCGATCTGTTTTGGTTAGAGTGTGCTAGCAATTGTGCTGGCCCACAGCGTCCGTTCGATGCACATCTACTTATCGCGGACAAATCGGAGAACTATTTTTTTTTTCTGGTGCTCTAAACTCAGGGCCATGCAGCCCCATGGGGTTCGTCTCAGTTTTCATTTTTTTTTTTCCTTCTCCTAGCATCTGCTGCTCGTAGGCTCATGATAAAATATGAATTGAAATTGTAAGCATTATGGCACCAGTCAGTATGTTTCATCTCTTTCTCTCTCCCCCACTCTGTCTATTCCTTCTCTTTCTCTCTGTCTATCCCTCTTCTCTCTTTCTCTCTGTCAGTCCCTTCTATCCCTTCCTTTGTCTATCCTTTCTCTTTTTATCTGTCTATTTCTCCCTTCTCCCTCTCTGTCTGTCCCCTTTATCTCTTTCTGTCTATCCTTTTTATTCTCTCTTTCTGTCTATCCCTTCTCTCTCTCTCTCTTCTAAAGCTCTATGAATAACCTTAGCTGGCTTTTTTTAGCACTCTCCACATTTTTTCCTACCTTACTTCTTCGTCACGAGAAGGTTATGCCAGGTCGTTGGTACCCGCGTGAGGAAATGGCTCTATTACCCACTACTTAAGATGCCGAATTCTCGCTGCTTGTTTGTCTTAGCGAGTGCTGATTGTCGCTTTATGCTAGCGTGTGGATTTGTTTTTCTACTCATTTTCTTCCAACGTGGCATGGCAGGAATATTATTAAGTGTGTATGCATTGATAATGGTTCTTTTGATCAGTCTGTTTTTTGCTTTGCTGCTTGCTTTCTTTCCTTTTCAAGATGCGGTAAATGTGTGTACATGAAGATTGTTTAAGGGAGACAGGAAATACTGTCTCTATGGCAGGTGGTCTTTAAACACTACTAGCGGTCCATTTGATTTGGGTTTATTTCTATCAAAAAATTTGCTCTTTGTAGTCTGGTGGTCTTCCTATACAGGTTTGTGCTTAAGGAAGCTTGATTATGCGGTCAACCTTTGCATTCACATCATTTCAAATTATAGGACCTTTAAACATTCCTTTATACTCCATCAATATATCTAGCATTTATTTAATTTCAGTAGGTGTAGATTTGATAAATATTGATGGATAATGATATAGAAGCAGTATGATAAAGGCACTCTTCTAATATCAGGGCCGGATCCAGAGTTTTTCAAAGGGGGGGGGGGGGGGGTGGTCGGCTTTTTCAGGTGTCTGTTTTACCCGAAAAAGGGTCCTCTGCATTTTCACCTGTATTTTACCCTAAAATTTTGCTTTTTCTGCTTTTCAAAAGGGGGGAGGGCCGATTTGGCCCCCCTGGATCTGCCCCTTAATATTATAATATGATATATGACACTCTTATAAAAGCAGTATGATAAAGACACTTATTCAGAAAATTCATTTGTCATGGATACCGATCGATTAGAAATGTCCAATCAAGTTTACATGTATGCAATGCTCTGTGATATGCTCCAGGGCCACTTGCTCAATTCATGTTGTCAAAGATAGATATTTGTGATTAGGTTTACATTTTAGTTTTTGTCTCTTTAAGGATCAATTAAATATCCAGCAGCAAACCCAGAACCCCTGCAGAAAACCCCTGTTCCCTCCCCCCCCCCATACTACTTACGATAATGAGCTATGAGAATGTCAAAAATAGTTCACGCTCAACTGTAAAGCGAGTTTTAACAAAAGTTGTGCAGGAAACTCCTGACATCATTTTTTGTGCTTACTTTATAAGAATTTGATTGGTCCACACCTTTTCGCCACCTAGAGGCAAAAAAGATGCCTTTTGCCTTGGCAATTTTTTTTTTTTTGCCCCCCCCCTCCCCATATCCCATTCATTTATGCCCGCAAAAAGGGAGTTTACTGGCAGGGGTTTTCCGCTTCATATGTGAACAACCCTTTAGAGTTAGGGTTAGGTTTAGGCCTGGATTGGAGTTCAGAGTCTGGTTCGTGTAGCGCATTGACTGTGGAGTAATCATCTTTGAAGCATGCATCCTAAAATGGTGTCCATGGATGATGGCAGACTGATGTCATGTAATTGAGTCCAACCAAATATAATGAAATATTCACTACCTCGGACAATGCAAAGAGAGAAAAGACAGCTATTGGCCAGCGAATCTTATTGTGCATACAGGTGGTTTCGGACGCTGATTTTGACACCTTGCTTGGGATATTGAAAGATATGCATCATGGCACGCCTTTCGTTGATTCATATCTTGTAGTACCTACGGTGATCAAAGCTTCATTGCATGTGTCGTCATCATGATCATGCCTGACTGTCCGTGGGACAATATTCTGGCATTTAGCAGATGAGAGAGAGGGGGAGGGAAAGAAGGAGGGAGAGAGGGAAAGAGAGAAGGAGAGAGGGAAAGAGAGGAGAGAGGGGAGAGAACTTCAGAGAAGGGAGAAGAAGGAAGAAGACAGGGAGAGAAGGGGAAAGAAGAAAAAGAGATACTCAGGGAGGGAAGGAGGGAGGGACAGAGAAGGGGAAGGAGAGAGAGAGTGAATGGGAGAGCATGAGAGAAAGGGATGGAGAGGAGAGAAGGCACATGGCATTCAGCAAATGATGATAGAGGGAGGGAGAGAAATAGATAGCAAAAGTACATTGGAATTCAGCTCTACAGAGAGAGAGGGAGAGAAGGAAGATGAGGAAAGAGAGAGAGGTGGAAGGAAGGCAAAGAAACACTTGCATTCAGCGAATGACAGAGAGAGAGAAAGATGCGATAAAAGAGAGAAGAGGGGAATAAGAGAAAGAGAGGGGTAGAGTTAAGGGTGAGAGAGAGAGAGAGAGAGAGAGAGAGAGAGATAAGAGAGGGATATGAAAGAGAGGGGGGATAGAAGGAAGGGAGAAAGAGAGAAAGAGGGCAAAGAAACCACAACCAATTGCTAAATGATATAGCTTGCAAAGACACGGCCAGGGGGAGAAAATATTTGTTGATGTAATTCAGTTTGCGCCCTATTTGCGGTCTGGGAGCGTATTTAATCAAAAGCAGAGGGTGATGTCTTCTAAATGCAGCTGTTCTTAGAGAGGGTAGCTCTCGCTTAGGGTTATCTGTAAGGTCTTTCTCTACCAACTGATATCCATGATATGAAAAGATTCGCTTATTGATTAATTGCATTGTGTAGTAGAGACCATTTTGGAAGATAAATTGTCAACCGTTTGCATGATATTCTCAGACAGTCTTTTGCAATTTTTCTTAATGTTTATTTTTTTTATTTGTTTTGTTTTTTGCTGTTTGTAAGAGTATTTTTTCGCCCGAGAGTTTGTCTTAAATGTTATGTACAGTTTTGGTAGGCCATCAAAAACTATTTGATTCAGATTTCTTTTGCTTTTAGTTGGTCAGTAGCACAATAGAAGCAAAACTAAAATGATATTAAATTATGAAAGGCAGAAAAGTATTTAGGATTTTGGGTCCGCAACGTAAAGTCACACAGACCTACATACATGTACATGTAAAATCAATTGGAGTTTTGTTTACAGGACAAGTGTATGAAGTGCTGTGATTGTTGTGCTTGGAGCAGTTGGGGTGCAGGGGTCTTAGCGTAGGGCAGAATGTAACCACTACATTACATTCTTTTCAGTACTACTCTCTTGCTCACTATTTCTCTTTATTTCTACCATCTCAAAAAGATGATTTCTATCTCTCCCCTTCTCCTCTGTCTTCCCCTCTGTTCTCTATGATCCACCTTCCCAACTTAGTGCGTTTCTCCTCCTCTTCCTTCTCTTCTGTCCTCTCTCGCTCCCTATTTCTGTACATCCCCATGTTTTGGAAGTGGATTGGTAGGGAGATACTGGCCGGATTAACCCAGTTCTGTGTCAATGAGAATGCCAATTTATCTGCCAGTCTAAAATTAGCACCCCTAATCAGAATGGTGGGTCCCTTTTTATCCTAGCCTCTAGACCAGACTCTTAGCATATAACTTCAGACATACCCTCCAGGTTTTAGAGAGTTTCTGAAGGCACGTCTCTGTATTAAAAGAGATGTCACATTTGTCAATCTCACATTATCTGCCAAGAAAAAATTCTCTAAAAGTAGCACCCCTAATCAGAATGGTAGGTCCTTTTTATCCAAGTTGCTGGACCAGGCACTTGGCTTAAATTTCCAGATATTCTGTCCAAGTATCAAAGTCTCTAGAGGCACATCATTATTCCGCCTCTGCAAAGAGATATCACAAATCTCACTATCACATGATCTCCATGAAATGTAAAAATGGTTGAATGATACCATGAAAGAGATGCTGGAGTGCTCGGAAAGGTGAAAAATAATTTGTGAGCTTTCTCATTCTTTCCATGTCAGTTAGAAAGAATATCATAGTAAAAATGTCCCCCAGAAAGGATTGCTCTTCAAATGCCCTCATATTGGAAATACGAAAAGAAAAAGCAGATAAGTTTGGGCATAACATTCATGCCAGATTTGTATATGGTCCCATATACTCATTTCTTTATGCAGTGCAAGTACCATTTGCTTAAGTGAATTTCTTATCAATTTGACAATCTCCAAATGTCACACTAGACACCTGTGTTTATATACAACTAATCTAACTCTCCCAGTTGCTTTGGAACAGTTTCTTTCACATTATGATCACATGGCCAGAACTCCACTTTATCTTTAAACCGATGCAGACGAGTAGCACATATAATTGATCCTGTATTCAACTTGTGAAGAAAACCCCCATTTGAGGAATTTAGGAATGAACAGACATTGAAAGTGTTGTCCATGGTGATAGTGTAAGAATCTTCAATTTCTCTTTTAAAGCTGTGAAAACAAAATCATAATGTCAAAACATGTAAATGCATACTGAATACAAGCACCTCTTTATTACAAGGTAGCTCACAGACTGTTTTTTTATAGAGATTATATAGATATAAGAATGCTGATTCATAAATAGTGGACTTATCTGAGTTTTTTTCTCTAGGTGAAACTTATGCAGATCTTAAATCTTCAGGAGTCGGGGTGTGGGGGGGGGAGGGATGCTCTGAAATAAACTCTTATTGCTCTAGCTTTATTTCAACAAAGATATCGGTTTTAGGTTAGGGTTAGGGTTGCAGTTTGGTTTGAACCCACTGGCTAATGGAGCCGGGTGACGCACTGTACTAAGTCTATAGCCATTTGAGAACTCAGTAGTCAGCGGATTAAGTCAATGGTTAAGGTTAGGAGTGGGATTAGGGGTGATGTTCGTTATTCCGAAGGTTTGTTATTCATAAGATTCGTTATTCCGAAACACGCAAACTGCGTATACCTATATGTTTGTTAGTCCGAAAATGAAAAAGGGTTCGTTAATCTGAACATTTGTGGCGTTATTCCGAAGGTTCAATAATATGAAAATGAAATAAGGTTCGTTAGTCCAAAAATAACTAAGGAACTAACGAACCTTATTTCGTTTTTTTGATTAATGAACCTTCAGAATAACGAGCCCTTTTTCATTTTCGGACTAACGAACCTTCGGAATAATAAACCTTATTTCATTTTTGGAATAACAAACCTTCGGAATTATGAACCTTCGGAATAAATGAACCTTCGGAATAGCGAGCTGTAACCTGGGATTACGTATAGTGTTCAGTCTATAGAGCTGAAGATAAGAATTCATTTAGTGTACGAAATCGATGCAGAGCAGTTGTTGCAGGATAATGCGTAGTACCACCATAGGGGATGTGATTTCTTAGAAGCATGCAAATGGAGATAATTATGATTGGGGAAGTTAAGAATGAGAGGGTCATAGATCGCTTCCCCGAGAATACAGAAATGTCAGGAGTGTAAGATTTCATCCATCTTTGATGAGACCATTCAGTGTGTTAGGTGTTTGTAGGTCTGCAGAAGAAGATGAGGCTGAAATTATGCACATACACTACTTGAAATCACTTTCTCTGTAGAGTTCTTTGTATTGATTAATCTATTTACAAGAATAGCAGATTGTAAAGAGCAATAGAAAATTGTTCCATAGAACATCAATCACTGTGGTTTAAAACCGATACCTATCTTAATTACTGTATGTCATTTTGTACAATGTTGTAATATTGCAAACTCCTTTGTTAAATGTCTCCTAGTGTATACCTACAGTTAAGCCCCAAAGAAAAGTTTACAGCCTACATGCAATATTGCAAGGCCCTGCACAATAGGCCTATAAAATTTCATGTAGGCTGTAAGCTTTTCTTTTGAGCTTAACCATATGTTGTAGTTTCAGAAAGATGAATATATAGTTCATATTATATCAGGTCCATATAAATCAAGTGCTTTTTTCAAGAATAAAACATTAGCCGCATATATGTAGTGTATCTTGTAGGTTTACTTGAAATATATTCTTTTTTGAAATATAGTGGTTAACCTCAAATGTAGTTTACGTGGATCAGCAAACTGTTACATCTGTATCTTCTTTTGAAATATATTATTTTGTTATCTAATTTATTGATTATACATAAAGAGAAGCATGAGTTCTAGGAAGAGTTGAAAGCTTTCTTTTGGTGTCATTTTAGGAGAATATCATAGAAATGTCCCCTGAAAATAAATTACTATCCAAATGCCCCCATGTATGAAATACAACAAGAAATATCTTTAGTGTGCGTGTAGCCCCATTATCCCATATAACTATTTCTGAGTGCAATGCAGGTGCTTTTCAACAAGATTTGGTTCATTGGTGATCCTTATAATGATTTCAAAACCTCATGGTACTCGTTACCTATGATAGAGGGAGCGAGTTGGCTCAGTCGGTAAAGCGTCTGCCTGTCGAACCAAAGACCGTGGGTTCGAGTCCAGCCCAGGCAGATGACTGAAGCCCACGTTGTGTGTTATCGTGCCCCTCCCCTGTTTCATAGATGCAGGCTATGCTACAGTGGAAAACACTCCGTCCCTCGGATAGGACGTTAAGTGGAGGTCCCATGTAAAGGAGAGTCACCACCTTTGCTCGTTAAAGATCCCACTGCTCTATTCGTATAAGAGTAGGGGGAAACCCCGGTGTATGTGGTCCACCTGCACACCCCCAATTAGTGATATCGGGAGGAGAGACCTGAGGGTTACAATGATTCATTTCGCTTTTCGCCTCCCAGGCACAGGTGACGCCAAACCAAATAATAATAATAAGAAGAAGAAGAAGAAGAATGATAACAATAATAATAAGAAAAGAAGAAGAAGAAGAAAAAGAAGAAGAAGAAGAATAACAATAATTATAACAATAATATTAATAATAATAATAATAACAATAACAATAATAATAATCTAGTTTATCAACCTTTCCAAATTACTTTGAAACAGTTTCTTGCATATTGTAATCACATGACTAGAAGTGAAGTTTATCTTTTTTGCAAAGAATTTTTAACTTTGCCTTTTTCTATTGAGTATGAGCACAAATATGCCATTTACAAAAAGTGTCCTGAAAGGGCTAGTGCGAGGTTAAAAGTTGAGGTCATAGAGTCGTAGACATCACACCATCTTAAGGTCTGCTTTCCCATATTCACCTAATCACATGTACCGGCAAGTCTATCACTTTACAAGCTATCTCACCAATGCATTAATTGATTGTGAATTAGTAATGACTTCAACATGCAAGCTGCAGATGGGGTGGCAGCAAAATTTCCTGTAAAACCGTTGAGCGTTATTCAGTCCGTTATTTGCACGAGCACTCCTCGCCCAAAACCGTTTGGCAAACTGTGAATAGAGGGGTTTGCCTTTATTGGACTGTTGGCTTTTAATTCGAAGTAGGCAGATCTGATTACGAGATATTAATTGGATGAAGAACGGTGCAACGAGTCAACTTTGCTGTCGGTAATTAGATATTTCAACACTTGTAATGGCATTTGACATGGCTTTTAATGGTGTAGAGCAACAACGTCGCACGGTATAATTACTTAATCACGTCATAACTAGTCTGCGAGTTCAGATTTTGTTTGTCGTCATCAGGGCAGCAAATAACCTCTTTGTGGTGTATTGAAATTCAGGCCATCTTGCTTCCATATGGAGAGAATGCAATTCTTTTTCTGTAGAAATATTGTAACAAAAGGAAGAGTGTTTTTTCTTTGTGAGGTTACTAGAGGAATATTTCGTTAGTATTCTCAAGGCATGATAAAATCCTTTTTCCGTGCCCAGCACTTTTTATTGGCATACTTTCTGCAATTCCATCTTAAGTACTTCGCCAAGACACACACAAGACACATACACACACTGGCCCACATAACTATGATATATGTCAGAGGACATTTTGCATCTTCTCTCTCTCTCTCTCTCTCTCTCTCTCTCTCTCTCTCTCTCTCTCTCTCTCTCTCTCTCTCTTTCTCTATCTCTTTCTCCATCTATCTGGTGCACCCATGCCAAACTGTTGCTGATGATGGGAAGATAAATAATTCAGTATTTTCTTCATGACACAAGGTGCCACAGTTCACACACTCTTCTAGTTGAACTGACATCATTATTGCCCAGGTTTTCCCCTACCATCCATCTCGCATGAATCAATTTTTGAAGATTGCATTCTTCTCAATATTCTCTCTTCTCTTTGTTTGTCTCCCTTCCTCTTCATCTCATTCTCTCTTTCTCTTTTTCTCTCTCTGTCATTGTCTTTGTTTTACCCTCCTCACCTCTGTTATCATCATTGTCTTTCTTCATCTCTTTCTCTTCACCTTTCTCTTTATCTCTGACATCACCATCATCATCATCATCTCTCCATCTCTCTCTCTCTCTCTCTCTCTCTCTCTCTCTCTCTCTCTCTCTCTCTCTCTCTCTCTCTCTCTCTCTCTCTCTCTCTCTCTCTCTCTCTCTCTCTCTCTCTCTCTCTCTCTCTCTCTCTCTCTCATACAAGATACCATGGTGACCACACTTCAAGCTGGACTGACATCACCGGTGCCCAGATCTTTCTCTATAGTGCCATCCATCCCTTATGAATCAATTTTGAAAGTCACATTCTTCTCCATACTCTCCATTTCTATTCCTTCTCCCTTCTTCTTCATCTCACTCTCTTTCTCTCTTCATTTTTCTTCATATCACTGCACTCATCATTGTCTTTATCTTTGTCGTGACATTGTCTTCTCCCTGTCTTCTCCCTAACTATCATCTCTTCCACCCTTTGTTTCTCTGCCAATTCTATTTTTCTCTCTCTTTCTTCACCCCTCTCTTCATATTTATAAAAATCTCTTTCCCTTTCTTTATCATCATCATCATCATCATCATCATCCATCATCATCATCATCATCAACATCATCATCTACATAACTATCTCTCTTTCTCTTCCACCTCCCTCTACATCTCTCTGCTAATAATCATCTTCATCATCTCTCTTCTTCCCTTCTCTCTCTCTCTTTCTCTCTCTCTGTTTCCTTCCTCTCCATCTCTGTATCCCTCTCTCTCTCTCTCCCCATCACGCTTCTCCTCTCATGCTCAAGCACGTTCCTTGTTACGTGGCCACCACCCCTTCAAAACCCTCACAAAAACTAAACAACCAATAGCTCATCAGTGCACACACAATATCTCTCTTCACAAGAGATTGAGCTTTTAAGAGACAATCTGTACTCACAGAAACAGCAAGTTGATCAGCCGAAAAAAATTAGGTAGATACAGTGCCCATTTTATAATCGTTTAGGCTATTTTGTTAAGTTGATGACCATTTTATTGAACTGGAACATTTCAAAATTCAAAGTTTAAAAAACACACTTGGAAAATATATAAGTTGATCATCAGCCCCCCCCCCCCCCCCCTGAAACTGAAAGTGAAATATATAGTGCTTATTTAGTAATTTTCCCAGCCATTCTTATGAAACCTTTCAGAAACAAGTGTGGTAAACCAGTGGTGCCGGAATGATCTGAAAAGACAAAAGATTGGAGGGGCAAGCTATTGTGTGTTAACTATAAGTTGATAACCCATAAAATAGGTACAGATTCACTGCTCATTTTGTTATTGTTTCAGCCATTTTGTAATTCTATCCATTCCCTTTAAATAGGGTGGTCAGATAACCCTCAGAATCTATCTCAGAAACCGCCTCAGAAAACAAGTTGATCAGACAGAAAATTAGGGAAGATACGGTTCTAATTTTGTAATTGTTGTGGTCATTTGGTGAGCATGTTATTCCCTTAAATGAGATTGTTTTGGAAAAAAAAAACCTGATAAACAACAGCTGATCAGGCAGAAAATGAGGAAGATACATATCAGGTGCTTATTTTGTAATTGTTTTGGCCTTCTGTAAACTTGATGACCATTCACTAAAACAGGAGTGTCAGAACCTTGACACAAATGGTTCATTGCTCCCCCATAGAAAGGGAAAGAGAGGATCAAGTAAACAAATTTTTAATAGTACTCGGGTAATTGGGAGTATTTGTCCGTAGAAACAAAATGGCAGTAAATCAGCAACTTTTAGTATTATTGATATTGTTTTCTTATTAACTCTAATAAACCACATATTAATCATGTCCATGCAACATTCACTTTAAGTGGAATGGTGAGAAAACGCTCAGAAATACACTAGGAAAAATCAAGTTGATCAGCCAGAAACTAGGGGTAGTTACAGTGCTAATTTGTAATCATTTTGTAAACTAAACCATTCACGAAAACACGAGTGTCAGAACCTTGACACAAATGGTTTATTGCTCTCCCATTACAAGTGAATAAGATTAAACAGGTTTTTAGAGTAGGGGTTAATTAGGAGTATTTGACGGTAGAAACAAAATGGAAATACATCAGAAGCTTTTATTACTTTCATTATTATTGTCTTATTAACTCTAACTACAGTTTGTGTGGAGGTGTATAAAAAACATAAGAGTACAAGTAATCTGAGGCATTTTACAGATATCTATTGATTAACTATTTCATCAAGCCTATGGTGACATGAGCAGATATGTTATCATGGATGAGGTTATATATGAGATGATGAATAAGATACAAAGATAGTAGAGCCAGTGAATGAGTGATGGGGAAAGGCAAAGGGAAGAGGACTAAAGAGGACACGATCCTTCAATATGACATAACGAAAGCCACAATGAAAGCAATGGACGTGTATGTTAAATGAACAGGTCATAACGGAGAGAAAATAAAAGCTGTAGTATTTGTATTTCTTTCAAAGGGCTAGATGTGCCCAATTCACTTCTAACTATATGCTATGTTTAATTTGGGGGGTATTTTATGATGCTGGATTATGTTTTTCTAACTTTACATTTGTGTCTCAAAGATTAACGACGCTCAGTCGTGGGCTTTCATGGGGAATTTGACACCATGGGTGCTTACCCAGTAACAGGTGTTGTCCATCACTATGAGTTTTATGACCAACAGACCTTATGTAATGCTCTGTATATTCCACTTTTTGCCCCATATGGCAAAGTCTTATCTCACTTTCCTTGGCCCGAGAATGGCCGAAGCAGGCTGAAGAATGTTTATGGTGGCACAGCATGTTTTGCTGTGCTCCAGGAATGTAGCTCTGTTACAGGTATTTCCAGTGCTTTTCACAAAGTCTGGTGTCAGCAAATTATTATCCACTCCCCATGAAAGCCCACGACTGAATGTCTTTAATAGTATGTTTTCTCTGCTTTGTTATCAATCACAACAAAGAAAGTATAGCTTCATATTATGCTTTCTGCTGTGATACTATCACTATCATAGATGTGGCATGTGATGCATGATTATTTTTTATTCTAATGTCCTGTTTCTTTATCTTATCTCATCCTGACATTACAGATTCAAGAAAAACACTCAAAGATGTCTTAGAAGAATTCCATGGAAATGGGGTATTATCCAAATACAACCCTGAACAGGTGAGTTGCTTCATATCTAAGGTAGATAAAAATACGATGGGTTACATTCATAGACAGTGTTTCGGTGGGCAGGCATCTACCCCCACACTCATTCATGCAAGCCTAACACCTACATTGAGATTTTTAAAAACATGACTTACAGTGACAAAAATTATGACAAATCCCTGTAAAATGACTGATTTCTTGCCTTTACTCTTGCATTGGCACCTTGCGCTTCACATGTACACCAAAAAGGATTATATTATATGAAAGTGCAGAAGATTCACAACAACTGGTATTCAGAAAGGTGTACTTCATGCTTTTTAAAGGATAAGTCCATCCTAGAAGTTTCACTGTTTCAATAAAAGGAGATAAATTTGGACAGCATTTTAAAAAAGAAATGAGCAAAATTGGTCAAAGAATAAGAAAATTGCACTCATTTACATTTTCTAGTAAACTACTCTTGGCTCTGCAAACTGGCAACACTGATGACATCATATGCGAGCAGCTCTCCAATCACTTTGTACATGAAATTTCACATTTTCTCAATTTTCTTGGAAGTTACACATTTTCTAACCCCCACAATCAATGTATGTTCAGAAGAATTGCTTTTTACGTAACATACTTTGACTATGGGGAAAGAAAATGTGTAACTTCCAAGAAAATTGAGAAAATGTGAAATTTCATGTACAAAGTGAATGGAGACCTGCTCGCATATGGACCTTCCCTTTGATAGCATTTCTAAACCTGACTAACTGGGTAGCTTTAGTCTTCTGCTTTATAGAGTGCTTGATATCAATCTCTTCACTCTTTGGAAAATTTCATTATTCTGTAACCACATGAGCTAACCGAAATTGTGTCATCACAAAATCAATTTTTATTTTCCTTTCATTGATTCATGCCGCTTTCTTAAACTTTGTTTTCTTTTAAACATTCTTGGCATTAAAAAATTCCATATTTTGACACAATAAAAATTATCACAATGTGTACAGAATCATTTGCTTCTTATGTTCTGCTATCTACAATATTTTTAGGATCTGATTAAAAGGTTATTTAGCCAAGCCACACAACGTGCGCAGCTTTCTTGAATGAATTAAGAAGCTGCTTCTTAGTTCACTAACAAATCACAAAATTTTACCCCTTTTCCCGTCTGAGTCAGTTCATCACTACATTATTACAACTGGTGCAATGACTTGAATTTCTGAATGAAGCACTTAAGACCGAAATATAACACTTTACGCTCATCAGACTTGTTAATGTAGTATTTACTAGGAACGGAAGTCAGTCCTCGAGAGTGCAATCTTCCTTTTATCTCTATTAAAAAAACCTCCATGGCCTCAAAGTAATTTTAATCACACTCCAAAATTTGCCGTAGTAATGACGCAATTTGAGTATCATAGTTCCTCATGATGATAGCCCCCTTCAAATATATTGCCCTTATAGTTGTTTTTGTTTTTGATAGACCATCTATCATTTTACTTTAATCAATAAAGAGATGGTGTGTGGGAAGCACAAGATTTGTGAGACAGAAGGAGAGTATTCCTACAGGATCTTTGTTTTTGTGTGAAGTTCTTTTAAAGATAAAAAGCCTGTAAAATACTTCTCTCTCCTTTCAAATTGCCGTTGTTCAGTTGAGGTCAAGTTTAGAAGCCAAAAAAAAAAGTTGACAGTGGTTACAGTGGCTCAGCATTATAAAAAGTTTGGATTGTTCCATTAGGAGTGTACACAACAAGAAAATGCATAGTTTTAACCAAAAAAGACGTTTCCTCTGCATAGTTCAGTTTTTGTTGCTGATGTCACGCATAGTTCACGTTTTCCCTAAGGAAAAGTGAACTATGCTTTTTTTCTGCCCCCCCCCCCCCATCGACTCGCGACGCGTAGGGAAAGAAGCAGCGCTTCAGCTAGCTCGAGCCAGCCTGCACCGTACACCACAGGACGGCACGGGCAACCTATGCGGCTAGCTGAATGCGATGCAACTCGCCGAACTGATCGCGCTGTGGGCACGTCTTCAGAGCCGTTTTCTTCACTTTTCGCCAATTATTTCCTTGAATGTGATGTGAATGTGAGTACATGTAATTATGAGTGCCCGAGGAACAATTAGGGATATAAAACAAATATTCAGTGACTCATTCTCGGATCAAGCTCAAACTATTCCCACTCAGGAACATCAAACGGTGCTATACTCCCTCGGGCCAGCACCGTCTGATGTTCCTTCGATGCAAATAGTTTGAGCAAGATCCTCAAGTGTCATTGTATATTTGTATACTATGCTCTGAATATGTAGGGGGTTATAGTCCTGTATAATAAAATCGAATTCCAGGTAAAATTATTTTGGGTCGATTTTGCACATACTAGCAGTATAGAACTTTTCTTCTTCTTTTTAGTTGATGGGGTCCCTTTGAACATTCAGAGTACCACTGCATTTTTTGAAGATTATGATTTTTGTAGTATACTGCCTGGGATGAGGAATTGGCATAGATTTCTGAAAAAGAGAATTCTTGAGCAACTGTTGCATGGTGGAAACTTAGTTGTAAGCACAGTCACATACTTTGCAGCCCAAGACAGTCGAAAAACACTTTCCAGATGTTTAAATTTGCTTTCAACAGAGCCATTATCGTACACATGTAGATATTTGTACATGGTTTGCAGATGTTTGAGATTGCTCTTGCTACCAGTAAGGTATTATGAAATGTTGGTACATGGCCAAACATCTTTTGCTGTTGCGCTATAAGCAAAGGCCAACATCATCTCTTGTTATGTTTGTGGGACTATGGGCAAGTGTATAGTATTTGGTAATTAATGTCCCATACATTATCAAGTATTGAGGAACTGGAAATGGAAATTGACATCAGGGCCCCATTTCATAAAACTTGTTTATCAGTAACAACTGCCACATTTCTGTGACAAATTTGCTCTCAGCCTATCAGATGCAAGGATTTCAATAGCTTAACAGTTATTGCAACTTGTTATTGATCGCCAAGTTTTGTGAAACAGGGCCCTCTTTGTCATTTCCCTTCATATTTAATCTGGTTTGACCTCTTGTATGGTTATTGATTCAACCCATAGCGGTACAGGATTTCCTTTTAGTGACACCTATTGCACTTTTAATAGGCAAAAAAAAAAAAAAAGTTTATTTAACCCAACCGACCCTAGTAAAAACCTGCCTACTTTTATTTTATTAAAATTTGACCCCCCCCAAAAAAAAAAAAAGAATGTGCCGACCGACCCTAATTTTCATTGTTTTGCCTACCTTTTTTTTTTTTTTTTAAAACTGGCGAATGGTGCGGTAGAACATTGTCCATATTATTATCAAACATATCGTGGCCAACCCCATCCCCATTTTACGTGTATCATTCGAGTGCACGGTACGGATCTATGATATATGCGAGGAGTACCCGCCGCACGCACTGAGACCACAGTACATGGAATGCCCGAGTACTGCGCCAGCATGTTGGGCAAAAAAAAAAAGACCGACCGACAGACCCTATTTTTTTTCCTGTGTTATGGCGAACAAACATATTTTTTTTAGGCCTTATACATAAGCAGGAAGAGAAAAATGCACTGAACAGTTTGAGTCCATTTCTATTGCAGTATGTTGTTTCATTCTCAAATAAGAGTGATTTAATTTCAAGTCATCACTGAAGTCATCACTGATTTGGCAGTGCAGTGGAAAATCATGTCATCACTCTTTCTGTGTTAAATTTGGCAATTTTTCCAATAAATTTTGCGATGTTCATTCACGTTGGCATGTGTTATAAACACTCTTATTCTTTTTTTTTTTCAAACTATATAGGTGTTGAAAATCAGAATAATTGTTGCCGAAAACTAACTGATTTCACTCTTAGAAAACGCTGTACTGCAAAATGTTAATTTGATGATAATATGTAATAAAATTCTAATAACGTAAGATACAATATAGCTTGAATTTGCCCATATGTTATCCTTTTTTATGTTTTACTTCTGGTGCTCTCTTCAAATTCAAGCAAAAATTATACTGCCAGAGGCAAGCAAATCACTCCAACCACAGTATATTGATTCCTAAAGTATTTTCTAGTGAAGATCAATTCATAATAGCCTTCATTTACTCCTCTCATATAATGCCTGATACATGATGGGAATTAGCACAGGAAAAAAAGGATTTGGTAATTGTAAGGATGAAATAATGTAATACAATTACCACCATCATCAATACATCAGGAACTTTTCCACTTGTTTCGTAAGTGAGGGTCTTATTGGCATGGGATTAAATATACATTTGCCTCTCTCTACCAAGGGGTCTCTTCATTCAGGGATGAATTTAGGTGCACCTTTAACCCATAGAGGTACAGAGCTTTCTTGAGGTCTGAATCATTTTCAATCCTCAAATTGGCAACAAATATTATTTTTTTCCACTCTTACATAGTTTGAAAAAGATAAATATGGATATAACATGAACCAAAATGAATTATAATTGTAAAGTTTAATCAAACATTGCCAATTTGAACATGGAAAGAGGGATTATGTTACATTCACTGCATTGCCAATTTAGGGAGTAAAATGATTAGTTATAATTAAACTGCTCTAATTCGAGAACACCACACTATACCGCATTGGAATGGACACAAATTTTTCAGTGAATTTTTCTCTTTCTGCTGATTTATAATGTTTAGTGCCCAGCATTCTGGACCAACAGATACTGCAAACGTGTCTCCTAAAGGTGACACTGTACCTCTATGGGTTAAAAAATGAAAGCAACTGGATTTCAAACCAATGAGAATGGATTATCTAGGACTAGTATATAATTTCAGAGCTATTTCAAAAATGAAATGTTTTTGCAAGAAGCACCAGGTGTCCTTGGATATACCAGAGTGTACCTGGCAGGAAGAAATGCTTTGAATGCCAACCACACCTTGCATGACAGCTTTGCATATGTGTATATGAATATCAATACACCTCTTAAAATAAGGTGGTGTTTATCCAAGTTTGAAAATATGATTTACTAATCTTTTCATAATTTTTATGTCAATTTATAAGAATACCATTCCCTTTTATTCTGCGTAGGATTAGAA
>CM057151.1:16019106-16104106 GCA_029962745.1 Echinometra lucunter
ACAAGGAGATACGGTACGCAACATAGACTTTTCAGGTCCCATAATAGCATCTCTTCATTTCGTCGCAGCCCTTCTTGTAATGCAGTGATGATGGCTTGTCGTTGCAGTGATTAAATGTCCATCACTGGTGTTTATCAAATTTGCACGATAAGAGTGTATCTGCTGCCAGTTATGTTTGTAAAGCCTGGCTTTCTAGCCTGGCGTGCAATGTTTACATTTTATTCATTATGGAAGCTAGCATCAACTTGAGATGTCAAAACCATGTTTTTTTGTCAGCATTAGACTAGTTTGCAGACACACATGCTATTTTTTTTTTTACTCTAGAATACCATTCAAGAAAGCCTTGAGCATAGCCTAACTTTTCTGTCTCAGAAATCATCTACATGGAAGCAGGGCTTATGGACTGTAATGTCCATAGTCTTTAAAGTGATTACACAGTGGTAAATTTTTTTTTGTGATATATGATCGAGAATAGAATTCTAAGAAGAATAAGATGAAAAATTTGATGATTTTCAATCGAAATCAATGCATTTTGGCTAATTTTCTCATAAAAAGTCAAGAGTTGACCAAAAAAAATTGAGTATGAGGTATGACATAAAAGTGGGTACCCAGCTTTCGCATTACAGTTGTGCTGCACGCAAGACTGTACAATTTGTATTATACCTTGCGTGCATTTTGCTAGAATTGCGCGACAAGGTACCCAATTTGACGTCATTTTGACATCAAAGTGGGTACCCAGTTGAAACTGGGTCACAGCTGAGGGGTCAAAAGTATCCTGAAATCTTACCACATTTGGGGGTTTCCTAGGCAACATGACTTTAAAAAAAAATTTAGGCAGATGATTTTCTGCTAATAAAATCATGCTCTTTTATATGAACTAACATTGTTTCAGCATTGGGTACCCCCTTTAATACCTATCAAACCCTCATTTATGTATTAAGACTTAGAAGAGTTTGTCCCTGGAAACTAACATTAATCAGTTGTGACATATTAAAAGATCTATCTTAAAAAGTATAAATTTTCCTTTAGAAAGAAAAAGCTTAATGATATTTCACCAAATGAACAGTAGTTTTGCATGTTAATGCTGTATTAAAGTAAATGAGTGAGGCCTTTTAAGACAATAAGACTTTATGGCAAAACAATCTGCTGAAATAAAATAGGAACCCAGACACCATTAAACATTGTCCTTCCCAAAATATATACACAGTTGTGTTCATACTTTATATTTGAGCATATTTTTGCAGATATTCCATGAGTCTCAATATTTCCTTGGTTGATCTCTTGGCGTAGATATGCCATGTTTGTTTTAAACTCTTTCATGTAGTACCACAGAGGCAGCACTTTGCACCATTTACACAAACTTTAATTCACTGTCAAAGGTTGTTTCGGCTGTGGGAAATCAAATTTCGGGTACCAAATAAAAAAGGGCCACAGACTATTAAATGCAAAGAATAAACACATCATCTCTGTTTGCACTATAACCGTATTCTGGGAAAACTAATTTCAAGGAGATTTATTGGACGGTGAGAACTTAAATTCATTTCATCGTTCGAAAGATGAATGTGCAATGTCTTTCTTTCAGAATGTCCACGTCCATGTCAATGTCCATCTCTTGTTTTAAAAAAAATTGGGATCTTTGAGAAGATTAAGGGCTGATGTACATATACATGTATAAAGGCGCTCCCTTACTTTGTCATTACAGTGAATTACTGGGAAAATGTCTGAACTAATTGTCAAAATTCTGTGCAGTACATGTACATTTGAGTAATATGTTTATGTCACAATGTCAGTTTTTTTGTCTGTTGAGGATCAAAGAAAGTCAGAATCTGAGTTTTTGACGTCACCATTATTTTTGCCCCATTACTCTTCTCATTTGAGCCCCTTTTGGTATAAATATGAAATCTAAAGAAAGGATTGTGATCTAGCCTTAAGACCTTATGCTATCATGATTTGATATCTCCCATAGGTAGTAGAGAAGAAAACCCACAAGATAAGCAGTCGTGACGTCTGTGTTTGTATCGTTAAGATAGCTGCCCGTACCGCCTTGCCCTCCCTCTCCAATCGTAGACAACAACAAAGCGTCGTCCTTTGGGGGTTAGCAGCTAAAAGCGTCGCATGCAGTGATTAAATGCGCTGTGACGGTTTTAGCTGGTCTGCAGCTTGGATGCGCAGAGAACGTAAAGCTTAGCGTCTTAACGAGTGTGACATCATAGCACGGTCCAATCCCCTTGCTGATCCACATGACGCTTGCCCGATGATTAGGAGCTCAAATCAAGGTCTCAAATCGTTATCCCCTTTTTTTATTTATTTATTTATCCAGCATTTACGTCTTTTATCCTGCAGTTTACATCAGTGCAATTCTCTCCCTCTTTAGAAATATGAAGTAGGTTATGATGCACTAGTCTATGTACATACATGTATGAAACTTGTTGACCATTGATACATATTTTGTTAACAATGAAAAGAAAATAACATGGAAGAAATAATCTGAAATTATACTGTTCCCCTATTCTGATAATATTCAAACCTTCTCCCATGGTTTAAAATCTGTTTGTAGTGTAGGAATTTAGACCGAGGCCTCAGTTTTCATGTTGTTAAATATGACTGTATAGACCAAGCATCTGATTTAACTGAATTTGTATAATACCAACGGTAAGTCTTCCAAATCTTATTTTGAGCCCCCAAAAATCTGTGGGAAATCTACTCTGACAGGTAAAATCCATTTTAGAATTCAAAAAATATAACAATTTTAGCTCTGTCAAAGCTGTTCATAAGTACAATTGGTATGTAATAGTTTTATTCGTGAATGAATATGAGTGATGAATATGAATGGTATTAACTGAGTAAATGTGGTTTGGACACAAGGCATAGATCATGTAATTTTCTTTGATTACAATAAAACAAAATAAACAAAAGAAAAAGACAAACAAATAAAACAGGGGATCTTACAAGATGTTATTTTTTTACTCATTAGTTTACATTTTTTGCAGTTTTGCATAGAGCCTTGCTCGGTTGCCCTCCAAAACATGTCATATTGTCATTTCTCTTGTCAGACATACAAGAATTTGGTCATTTTCACTATCCACTTTTGTAACACGTAATATTTTCTTTTTTCAACACAACATGACCACAAAATACGTCATGATTCTTCTGATGCTTTTAAACACACCGTCAGATGAGGTCCAATTTCCTTTTCAGTTTCCACACCTAAGGAAAAAGATAAGAAACCAATTTCCTTTCAAATTGAAAAGATTTTCATTCATGTTTTGGCCGAAAAAGTATGATTCATTTCTGCCATATAATATGTTTGTTGATCTATTTCCTGCTTTGTTCTAAAGAAAGACTCACGGCTGTTTCTCCTGTTTCACTTTATATTGATTTCATTTTTCTACTAAATGCTAAACAATATAGATCTTTGTGAACCTCAGAATGTCCTACTTTCCTTCAGGCTTCATCCTTTCTATTATTCTCTCCTTATTTCTATCTCCCTTCCTCTTTTTCTTTTTCAGTGTATCTGTCTATTTCTGTCTCTATCTTTAGATAAAAATCTCTTGCATGTATATCAATTCATGCCTTGGTAGGAAGGTGTGTACAGCACTACATTCACATGGCTTAAAAGTTTGGTCCAAACTATTCAAGACTTTCTTGTTATATTTTAAATATGAAGGCATTTAGAAAGCAATGATTTGTCTATGGAGATCTCTTCTGTGACATTCTTTATCCCTTAAAACTGATGTGTAGAGACGAGAAAGCTCTTGAATTAATTTCACTATTACTGAAACCTCAGCTTTATCTTCAATATTCATTATTTCCTTGTATGCATTGGCATCACAGATGTTGATTACAAGTTTGACATGGCCAACATCAGCCCACGCAGTGCCTGTCTGTCTTACTGCCTCCTAAATCCCAGCTCACAAAATTTGAGTGTCATCCACGAGTGTGTAATATTGGTTCTTCTTGCTGGCATCGGCTTGATGGGGAGGGTTGGGGGAGAGGAAATGCCTTGTTCATACATGATGAAATCAACTGTCTCAAAAAAAAGACCAACATGGCAAAACGTAATGACGTATTTAAGCCCATAGTACTTCACATTTCTGTTTCGTATAACATGCAGATAGGTGAATGTGCTTGGCACTGTAGACTTTGCATTTATGAATGTGCATGACATTAATTTGATTAATTTGAGTTCAGAGATTATGAATCATCTTCACATATTACTAGATTATTGTCTGAAACTCTTGCATTTTGATGTTTACTCCTAGGTCATGGGCAGGAATCAGGTGTTGTCATGCGAGGGAGCCCTACCCAGCTGCAAAGTTCAGCCAAGAAGTCAAAATGCATGAAAATGATTTGATTAATTTGAGTTAAGAGATTAAGAACTAAATATTAATAAATCATTATTTAAAGTTCAAATTTTGCTGTTTTCTCCCAGGTCATGTGCAGGAGTCAGGAGTTGTCAAGTGAGGGAGCCCTACCCAGTTGCGAAGTTCAGCCAAGAAGATGAAATGCATAAAACTGATTTGATTAATTTGAAATCAGAGATTATGAACTAAATATTAATAAATTGCCAAATTTCACTGTTTTCTCCCAGGTCATGGGCAGGAGTCAGGCGTTGTCACGCGAGGGAGCCCTACCCAGTCGCGGAGTTCATCCAAGAAGTCAAACGCCTCCAACGGAACCCCTTCAAGTCATTCCATGCGTACAGATGCACTCAGGGTAGAACAACCAACTAATGATCACGGAGATGTGAAGAAAGGTCAGAGGTCAAATATATTACTAACTGTGAAAGTCAATCACCAAGAAAGTTGATTTGATTTAGTTCAAGTTTAGAGGCAGAAGGTGGTACAAGTTTATGTTCAGTCTTCAATGATATGAGGTAATGCCCCTCAAGCTCTCCGGAGATGTTAATGTTCTGCACATTTCAGGAAAAATGTCTAATGTAGCAGGTAGTAATTTCTTAGATACTTAGAATTCTTGAATCATGCTCCAAAGATTGATCACCATAATATCTAGTTGGTGTAATGTGTGATTGAAATACCAAGTTTGTGTGTCACTTACATGTATATGTGACATCGGCATAGGTTTAAAAACTGTAGGAACTATCATGTATTGTAATTGGATTTTTCATCATTTTTAACATTCAACTAAACTTCTTCAACTATATTTCCTCGAACTAATTTGTTTTCATGAATGATTTTACAATATCTGAAGTCAAATATTGACATGATAAATTTGTTAGATAAACGATTTATGCATTTCTGACTTACCGTATTCCGGCATTCCTTGAATCCTTCCCAGGCAAGTCTCTGGAGAACAACAGGCGGAAAAAGACTGCACTCTTCACTGCCCTTCGCAAGACAAAAAAGAATGCCAAAGACACAGAGTCTGTAGGTGCATTGACCTCCTCACGGGGGTCACTAGCACACCCTGATGTCACCAATCAGGTCGTCTACATGAAGGATATTGTCTGCTACTTGTCGTTGCTAGAAGGCGGCAAACCAGAGGATAAATTAGAATGTAAGTTTGCTTTTGTTAGTCCCAAGTCTCCTATTAGTCGAGCAGCCATTCCAAGAAATTGAACCAAGAGAGATATATGATTATGTGTATGTTTTCCCTTTTCCAAACGGAGTGAAATACATACATTTGGCATTAGTATCTTGCAAGGAAATAGTACTTTTTAATCTTGTTTTCTGTTTCTCCTGAGCAATGACTCTGCCGCTCCTAATCCAGATTCTAAGGAATCGATATTTAGAGATCACTACCCTCAATAGAAAATATTTTGAAGCACTGCCCTCATCAGTACAGATATATTGAAGCACTGCGTACTTAATTTTTGCGATGGATGCATTTTTTTTGGTCAGTAAATGCATGAAAACTCTGCTTGTGGAAAAATGTTGGTGCTCTTTCTCTGTCTTTTTTTTTTTTTTTTTTACACACCCCTACTTCCTCCGTCGGTCTTGTCGAGTCTCAGATATTCCATTTTTTCAGCTCCGTCATATCCAATTTTTCTGACATTACTCTTTAACAGACCTTCTTTTACATGGATAATGTCTTGTTTATTATTTCTTAAATTTTGTTATCTGTGTTTATCATCTGTAGCATCCCCTGTTTAAATTTAATTTGCCATTGTTTAATTCCTGTCTTGCATCTGTCATCTTCATCCTGTTTATTTAGTTTTCCTCAGTATCTGCATCCTCTCACCCTCTATCGCTCTCGCTCACTCTCTCTCTTTCTAGTTTCGCTCCATTTCTTTGCATTCTTTCATTTTGTCTTGTGTTTCTCCCTTTTCCCCCTCATTCCTGTTTTTCTTTACCTCTCTTCTCTCAAGGTCTCTTTACCTTCTACACACACTTTCTCTCCTCTCTCTCTCTCTCTCACACACACACACACACACCACCATATACAAACAAACACAAAAACATTCACTTCTATCCCTCTTTCTTTCTCATTCTCTCTCATTCCCCTTTCTTGTTCTAATTTTTATCCCTTCTCAATCCCTCCCTCCTTATTCTCCTTCCTTCTCTGTCTCTTACTCCCCATCTAACTCTCCCCCCCCCCCCCCCCCCCCCCCCCCCCCCCGTTCCCTCTTCCCCTCTCTCTCCTTGCTTTCTCTTTTTCTCTCTCCTCCCTCTCCTTCATTTCTCCTCACTTCCCCTCACTTCTTCCCTCTCTTCCCCTCTCTTCCTCTCTTCCCCTCTCTTCCCCTCTCTTCCCCTCTCTTCTTCCCCTCTCTTCCCCTCTCTTCCCCTCTCTTCCCCTCTCTTCCCCTCTCTTCCCCTCTCTTAATTTTTCTCTCTCACTCTCTTTTATTCACTTCACTCTCACTGACACACATGGGCATCTTTTCCAATCCACTCCTCCATCCCTTTTTCTTTGCCATGTCTTCCTCCTCAATCTCCTCCCCTCATTACGCTGATGACAGCAAAATTAGCCCACCAACCAAATCCAGCCCGATGTAATGCTATCCAACATTGACTCGTTTTTCAGCCCGCTTAAGTCGCAACAAATCCGCAAGCCTTGATTGAAGCGCTGCGCTCCCTACGTCACACCTACACACCGGCTCGCTCAAAAAAGCGGGGCATGTCATCAATCTTGTTTTCACATTCCTTCCCCTGAATTTATCCACCAATCACGGGCGCCTTGTCTCTTTTGTTTACCTTTCTGAGGGGATTAGAATTTAGTCAATAGAGGAACCAAATATAGAGAGAAAGTAGGATGATGATATCGGAAATAGACTCATGATGAAGTATCTGAAAGATCTTATAACAGTCTTCTGATTGCACAAATAACTTTTTTTCTTCAGTTCAATTCACTATTCTAAATACTGTGCTTATTTTTCTAAGAATTGAGCAAAGAACCTGTTTTTGGCACTCATCTGCTGATATTCTAATGATTTTATATATATATATACAGCTCATGTCCTATTTTCAGTTGTCCTTGATTTTACCTTTTCAGAATATCATAGATATTCCAAGCATGAAGAAAAATTACAAAATATTTAATGTTTTCTCTAAAAATCTACAGATTGATTGATTGATTGATTGATTGAGGGATTTTATTGAATAATATCCATATTTGCAGTCAGAAGACTGAAATGCAGTGGTTACAGTCTACATGATAAAAACACTCAAACAATATTAAGACAGTTCAAACATTAAACAAGAGAATTGCAATTAAAAAAAAATTGTAGTCACAAAGGAAATACAAAAATTGTATTATCATTATCATTGATTATAAAATCTATTATTAATAAACAAGAATATCCTGTTCTTTATTCATACGAATAAAGCAAGAGTACTGTCATGATCTCAATCATATTATTTTGTTGGTTTGTTTTTTGCTCAGAGTGGTGGGTTATAAGTTTAATGGGCCACAAATAAGATTTGAAAATTGCTGTGATGGCTTGTGTACCATCCATCAAAATCTGTTTATGTGCTGAGCACCTATGGATAGCTGAATTTATCAGTAGAGCTTTTAAAATATTATATTTGTAGGTCAAAAATAGATGCCAAAACTAGACGCCAGGGTAGACAGAGGGGGTGAGAGAGATAAATAAAAATCAATAGTAAGCCTTCTCATCAATCTATTTTCAACATCCATCACCCTAATATATCTAGCCCGCATCTTTTCTGCCTTCCTACGCAATTGTTTCAGAGCAACCAGCGTATTCATTTGATTTAGCCCAGCTTGGACGCCAAGAGAATTAAGGGCAGCGTAGTATCTGCGTTGACCATGAAACTGTGAAAGGTTGTGCATGCTTCTGTTCAGGTCCTCTTTTGAACCACTTGTAAATTGTATTGGCTCAGTGTACAGGATGAAAGGATGTGGAAAGGATTTTTTGGTAGTAAGGCTTGGATATTCTCTTATATACATATTGTAGTCCCTTCTTCAACCCTGTCAGTAATATATTTGAACTAAGGAAAGTTTACCTCTTTTTATCTTGAAATTGATTGTGGGTTAATGTAATTAGTTTTTATGTATAGATGGTTTCATTAAAGCATTTGAAAAAAAAAAAATCAAAATAGTTTCTAAGTGTCCAGGATCCTTTCATAGCACAGAACCTGTAAACTATTCATTCCCCCCCCCCCAGGTGTTTTTAGGATATTTCTTGAAAGATTTTTCCAGTTGTGTTCAGAGATAATTAGAAAGAATAGAATAGGTTCAAAAGCATATACTTGTGGCATGCCTATTATACCTACAAATTCCTACAAGACTCCAGATATCACTGTATTTACCATTTTTCTGTTGAATATAGTATTGAAGTTCTTATCTAAGTGTTGCATTAGATAAATTTTTTAAAAACCTGTGCTACTATGGTGTACGAATAGTGCTGCAAGTACTGTATACCTACTGTGGTATCTTTAAGTTTGATGAAACCTGTATGCTGATTTTATGCATATTCGCTGGAAAAAAAAAGGTTCTCTTAGCAACTAAAAAGCTTATCAGAGGCTTGTCTGACATAGCAACAAGTATTGTATGTGAACTGGTTTCCAGCTATTCAGATGCCATTATGCACGAGAGGTTGATTCAGAAGAAACGGTATAGGAATTGATTCAAGTATTTTTTTAAAAAGTGACCTGATATCAGACTTACTGTGTATTATGTATCTATGCTGAAGGGCATCTTTTTTCAGCACTGGAAAATAGAAGTGATTATTACATATTTTATAAGTCTATCATAGATTCTGCATCCTAGAAATCTTATTCTGATTTTGGATAATGAAATTGATGAAGCCTGGCACATGAATTATCTAGTATCTCATTTCATCTCCTTACTTTGTATCCCTATCAGCTCTTAATGTAGCCATTATCTCAGCACTATTGCTCAGACATCATCGGTCGTTATCCCAGAAGATAATTGCGCTTTCTTTCTTTCTTCCGCCTCCTCGTGATTTTTTTCCCCCTTGGATGTGGCTGGTATGAACCTTCATCAGCCGTGACCTGCCTGGAATTTCGCTATCAAAACCCAGAGCATCTGCTTCAGATTAGCTCCTCATATCTCGCCCATATTTCTCTTCTCTATCATCTTTTCTTGCCCTGTGTTTGTCATGATGCACCATATATCCTATAGTAGAAAACAAGAGAAAACTACAGTGCAAATGTTAAGGTTTTAATCTTATATGATACGATGCATTCTCTTTCGAATATATTTGTATGGATAAGAGCTTGATATATGATTGCAGTTATTGTAATGTAATTATATCAAAATGAATGAAACAAATTTTCAGCTTTCTTTTACAATCAAATCTGTTTAGCTAATGGCATTATTGACTGATTTTTTAAGAAAGATTTGTGCTTATTGACTGCATATTGGTCATGAATGTTTCAACATTTTTCTGTCTGATCTTTGCATTTGACCATAGGAGAATATGACATGTCCTTTTTTCCCCTGACCCAAATTTCTCTCTACTTTTTGTCTGTTTACAGTCATGTTCCGGCTTTATGACACGGATGACAATGGTATTCTAGATAGCAGCGTAAGTTGAAATCGTTGTTGTTGATGGTGTTGTTGTTGTTGTTGTTTCCTCCTAGATACTCCCTCTAGATGATGACAGGTGACTCTCAAAGGAGATTTCATAGTTATAGTCTGAACATGAGCAGATAAAGGTCATTTGTACCAGAATGTGAAATCCATTGAGATAGATATTGGAAAAGTGGTCCTGAAAGTTATGTAATCATTGTCATTAATGCATCAACAGTGCATTGATGATGAATGTTTTCTTTGTCGAAACGGGGAAACAGATGCTTTTCACAAAGCGCCACTATCATTTGGAGAATAATTATTCTAAAATGCTCATGTGGGATAAAAAGATAAAAATAAACTATTTATGCGGTATGTGTATGGATTATTTAACAGCCTGTTCTTCAACTTCTTGTTAATGTTTTCAGGAGTTGGATTGTATAGTCAACCAGATGATGCATGTAGCTGAGTATCTAGGTTGGGATGTCACTGAATTAAGACCAGTAAGTATAACCCATGAGTAGTTTGTTCTGTTGAAGAGGAGGGCAAGTGCTTAAGAATTTGCTGTACCTGACTCCTGGGCCCCGTGTCATAAAACTTTTTATCAGTAATAACTGCCACATTTCTATGACAAATTTGATCTCAGCCAATCAGATGCAAGGATTTCAGCAGCTTATAACAGTTATTGCAACTTGTTATTGATAACAAGTTTTATGAAATGGGGCCCAGGACAACCCTGACTCTGAAAAATAGACCAAGTTGCCTAGAAGTGCATGAATCGATCACCGATGTATGTTTGAATCATGTATATAGTGTAGGGTTACACATATGGACACCCAAAATCTGTGTATAGACCCAAAAACTCTTTAAATGCATATCTTGACATGGCTCATTGCATGCAGACCCTAAAACTTGCAGTTTTTCTATGTGCCAATATTTCCCACGCGATCTTTCTTTTTGACACCTTTTTTCCCCTCCCTTATATTTATCTTTTACATTTTAATATAATCATTATGATTTAATGATATCAAACTGTTTTCTAATTTAAAGACCAATCTCTCTCTATCTCTCTCTCTCCCTCTCCAGATCTTACAAGACATGATGATAGAGATTGACTTTGATTCAGATGGTACGGTATCCTTAGAAGAATGGATCCGTGGTGGCATGACCACCATTCCTCTCTTAGTTCTTCTTGGCCTTGAATCAGTGAGTACCAGGACACTTATATGTAAAGTCCCCAGGTTTGTTATTCCGAAGGTTCGTTAGTCCAAAAATGAAATAAGGTTTGTTAGTTCGTTAGTTGTTTTCAGACTAAAGTGCAGTTTTCACGAGGCACGCGAACGATTGGCGAAGTATGCCAGTGCCGAAAAAAATGGCAAAGTCCAACAGTCGTAATTCATGCTGTAAAAGATCACCCAACCATCGAGGGGTTCGGAAGCATCGTCAATTGCTCACGATACGGAAAACAGAAAAATTTCACGGAGTACGGGAAGAATATGAATTTACAGAATTTCACGGAAAACGCGATTTTTCGGGCCAAAACATTTGAATTACGAAAAATACAGTGAAAAACATTAAAAAAAAAAAAAAAGCAAAATCCAATTAAACATAACCGTGCATCAACAGAAAATGTGGATCAAACCTATATGTTCGCAAAGCTCAAGTTGCGTCTGCATACTGCTGTGCGATATTAGCATGATTAGGGTAACTTACCATACGTTTTTTAAAAGATTTTTAGTATTTACAACAATTGCTTTGTCATATGTTTCGTACATGTCACAGAAGAACATGGAATTTGAAATTTAGAACACCGAAGAACACTGAATTTGCATTTTAGCAAACAGAAAACTGGGGACTTTACTTATGTATGAATCCCCCTCCCCCTCCTCAAAGCTCAAATTACATAATAAGCAGTAAAACACTTTTTAAAATGTGAACTAAGTCAAGGACAATGTCCTGTTTACTACTCTACACCTATGGGTATTCACATGGAAATTATATTCAAATGGAAACAGGCTCCGTTTTGATGTTCTCGAGAAATACAAATTAATTCACTCAAGTGAATATCTTTTGAACAGGATGTTTTCTGTTGTCATTTATTGAAGTGATATGAAAATAGATATTCTACTTTACCTCTGGTGTCTCTGATAGGTGCTCCAGTATATATGTTTGGATGATAACTGCTGTTATCTTGATATTATTTATGATAGAGGATTTGTGTTGATATAGGGTTTTAGGTTAGTTTAGGGTAAAAGTGAGGTTTCCATATAGTGTTGGGTCATGGCTTAAAGGGAGGTATTAGGTAAGTGTAGTAAAATGAGGCTGAGGAGCATATGTCAGAGCTTTGTGTTGTACAACTTCAGTAGCATAGGTAGGATTTCATTTTAGGGGGGCGGTAGTGAGCACACAAAGCATGTGAATCACTTACTGAGTGCGCGAAGCGCCTTCCCTAGGGGGGAGGGGTGCAGGGAGGGGGGAGTTCTGACGTTTCTTTGAATTCTTCCTTGTCTGCTCCCGCTCTTCTTATGTCCTCTTACCTTTTTCTTTTCTTGCTCATGCTTTTTTTTCCTTTTTTTTTTTTTCTTTTTTTCTTTTTTGTGGAAGTTTTTTGGGGGGCGACCAACCCCACCGCCCCCCTTGTACACGCGGGTGTACAACTTGCCTTTAACCTTTTTTCCCCTTCATTTCTACAGAATGTGAAAGATGATGGAAGTCATGTATGGAGGTTAAAACACTACAACAAACCAGCCTATTGTAATCTCTGCCTCAACCTCCTTGTAGGATTCGGAAAACAAGGTCTATCATGTACATGTAAGTAGTTACAAGTCACCAAGGTTTTGCATGTATTGACAGGTGGGGGGATGGGGCATCATGGGGAAAAACAAATGCCCCCCTCCCCATGGTCAGTAGAGGTTAAAACACTTTTAACCTCTAGAATCTAGAATCCAGCCAACTTTAACCCATTCGTGACAGAGGTCCACATTTTGTGGTTTGGCCTAATATCTTTTGATGCAAAGCCCTAAAAATCATACCAAATACATGAGCAGAAAGAGCAAAAAATTCTACACAAACTGTGCCAATTTTGGTTGCATCAATATTTGTTGTTTGATGCTGAAATTTTTGAAAGGAAAATAAGCATTAAAATCCTTAAATTGGCAATGTGATAGAAAGTTTAAAATCACCGTTTTCCCCTGCAAACTGGCAACTTTTTGACTTCTCATCATAATTTCTGTCAATTTATATTCATTTCAGATACATGACGTTTTATAAGAAAAATGTAGCAATAAAGTAAAAATGTTGGTGTTGCCAATTTGAAGAATAAAAGCTGATCAAATTAGGCTTTAAATAATTCCTGTCACGAATGGGTTAATCTCTACTTCATTCTCCTTGTAGAGTTCAGAAAACACTGTGTAATCACTTGTGACCACAGCTTTTCATGCGCTGACCAGTAAAGGGGGGGGGGTGGGAGGGGATGATATGATTATAATGTGCGGTAATGTGTGAGGAACCCCTTCCTTTTGGGGTCTTTGGAGAAAAAGAATGGTGAGGTTTCAAGACTGTCTGTTGCTCATGCTCATTCACAGAATGTATTGTGACAGTCACATTTTGAAGAATTCGAAAGATGATGGATTCCTTTATTCGGGGCAAAGAAGGACAATGACACATAGGGACATGGGGAGGGGATATGCATAAGCCTGACTCTTGGCTGAAGTCTCTGATGTGTCCGATATGCATATATCAGGAATTGTTAGCAGTTTAACAAGCAAAAACAGAATTAGTACAGGAATTTTAAATGAAGACAGAATGGCAAATGAATTTAACAAATGAAAAGAGCATAGGGTTCTAGGACAACTCCCCCGGGAGGACAACTCCCCCGATACGATTCCCACCTGACAACTCCCCCTGGAGGACAGCTCCCCAGAGGGCAACTCTCCCCGGAGAACACTTTTCCCGGATGACAACTCCCCAAGGACAGTTCCCCCACCCCCCGGGGGAGTTGTCCTGATACGGAGCATAGATATCTCAGGGAATTGGTTCAGTATGAAAGATCAGTGCCTGTTTATCTTCATATTGATAATATATCTTTGTTGTTATTACAGTCTGCAAATACACTGTTCATGAGAGATGCGTACAACGTGCCCCTGCCTGTTGCATTAGTACCTACGTGAAGTCAAAACGGACCACTAATGTAAGTATACTCCAAAAGGTTCCGATTGTTTGGGAAATGTCATGATTGGAAGGTTTAAACAAAAGCTCGGGATATTGAAAGGAAACCAATCACCCAAAATTTGTTTGTTCGGTGTAAGGTTCCATGCTGGTATCCTGTTTTCAGAATATTTCCTTACACTTGTTTCCATAAAGGATATTGCATCTTTTGGAATTGAAAATTGCACTCTAACCTAGTCGACATACACTCTAAATATTGGCACATATGGAATTTTAGTGCTGGATTTATTTCCATGCTTGTTGTTATCTGTGTTGATTGGTCTCCTCTGTCAAGCAGTGATATAATACACAAGGTTTGTGTGGGGGAGGGAGTAGGTGGGATAATAATTTCCTGTCCTATCAAAAATGAAACCTTGTGTTTTCATGCATTAGACACAAACTAGGTGATAGAAAAGGGTCAGTTATAGAACGATTTTTGGTAGAAAATGAAAAGTTGTGAGATTGAGTAGTATAATGTCAGTTCTAACTGTATGTAGTATTGATAAATTGATACCAGAAATTAGTTTTAGTTATGTTAAATTTTTGTGACATAAAAAACCTCCAGTGAGCAGGGATGTGTTTTTTTTAACACTTCTCTATTTTTTTTTATCACTTCACTTTTAATGATGATGTCTTTTTCAGCTGAAAGATATAATCTGAGGAGTCTCTATTCCCACTTTTGTGGATTTTTTTTTCCACTCTGTAATTCTTATCAATGCATGTTGTGTTAATCTTTTTGCATGCACAGATTGTTTGAGGTATATTGTATGTTGTATGTATTCACAAGATAATTCACATATGTACATGTTAAGGGGATGTTGAAACACATACATTTAATAAACTCACAAATATTAGGCGTTCTTGTTCGAATTAGACTCTGGTCAAAAGAGATGAATACATAAGAGGATGGTATCTTTCGTGTTTTTGTCTCGCCCACCGGAGGTGAAGGCGAGACTAAGGGATCCAAATGGCGTCCGTCCGTCGTCCGTCCGTCGTCCGTCCGTCGTCCGTCCGTCGTCCGTCCGTCGTCCGTCCGTCGTCCGTCCGTCGTCCGTCCGTCCGTCCGTCCGTCCGTCCGTCACAAACGTTATGAAAGATAACTTGGCAACCGTGACTCACTTTTCAACCAAACTTGGGTTGTAGTTGCACTAAGGGGACCTGCATGTTATGGTCCAGTCAGAGGTCACATGGTAAGGTCAAAGGTCATTTCAGGTCAAACGTTAAAGTTTACGTGCAAGACTCTCTTATGACACAAAACTCTGCAACCGTGACTCACTTTTCAACCAAACTTGGGTTGTAGATGCCCTAAGCGGACCTGCATGTTATGCTCTAGTCAGAGGTCACATGGTAAGGTCAAAGGTCATTTTAGGTCAAACGTTAAAATTTACGTGCAAGACTCTCTTATGACACAAAACTCTGCAACTGTGTGACACTGTTCAATCAAACTTGGGTTGTAGATGCACTAAGGGGACCTGCATCTTATTGTCCAGTCAGAGGTCACATGGTAAGGTCAAAGGTCATTTCAGGTCAAATGTTAAAGTTGACGTGCAAGACTCTCTTATCACACATAACTTTGCAACCGTGACTCACTTTTCAACCAAACTTGGGTTGTAGATGCCCTAAGCGGACCTGCATGTTATGCTCTAGTCAGAGGTCACATGGTAAGGTCAAAGGTCATTTTAGGTCAAACGTTAAAATTTACGTGCAAGACTCTCTTATGACACAAAACTCTGCAACTGTGTGACACTGTTCAATCAAACTTGGGTTGTAGATGCACTAAGGGGACCTGCATCTTATTGTCCAGTCAGAGGTCACATGGTAAGGTCAAAGGTCATTTCAGGTCAAATGTTAAAGTTGACGTGCAAGACTCTCTTATCACACATAACTTTGCAACCGTGACTCACTTTTCAACCAAACTTGGGTTGTAGATGCACTAAGGGGACCTGCATGTTATGGTCCAGTCAGAGGTCACATGGTAAGGTCAAAGGTCATTTCAGGTCAAACGTTGAAGTTTACGTGCAAGACTCTCTTATGACTCAAAATTCTGCAACCGTGTGACACTTATCTATCAAACTTGGGTTGTCGATGCACTAAGGGGACCTGCATGTTATGGTCCAGTCATAGGTCACATGGTAAGGTCAAAGGTCATTTCAGGTCAAACATTAAAGTTTACGTGCAAGACTCTCTTATGACACAAAACTCTGCAACCGTGTGACACTTATCTATCAAACTTGGGTTGTAGATGCACTAAGGGGACCTGCATGTTATGGTCCAGTCAGAGGTCACATGGTCAGGTCAAAGGTCATTACAGGTCAAACGTTGAACGGTTAAAGTTTACGTGCAAGACTCTCTTATGACACAAAACTTTGTCTTCAACAAATTTTGGTCTTTTGTTTCTCTCCCACAAACTCAATTTACATGCATACCATATTACAATTATTATGTTCAGCATTCAAATCTGGTGTTCTCATCAATTTCAGGCATGCTTTTTACTAATTATTAACAAAATGCTGCCTTTAACCTCTATCTAATTAGTCAATTTACCCCTGACAGGTTATCCGCGTCTATCTTGCGGGTGCCAGGCAACATTTTGCACTTGAAAGAATATTAAAACTATACATAAATACTCAGTGCAAAGTGGCTGAGGGATCAGTTTTCTGTTCTCTTCAATTTTATGCATGCTTTTTTTTTTCCTGTGGCAGTATTCAATATACCATAAAAGATTTTACTCACTAACCCTTCTTCTTAACAAAACATAACTGTTCTCGTATTTCTTTTCTCTAAATTATAAGCTCATTATCACACTACATCATCTGCAGCCCTCAGCTACACTACAACCACAAACACTTTTCAACTCCACACATGTAAAATATCAATCATACAATGTTACTCATATCAGAGGGATGAGAGTAGAAGCAGGGAAAGTACATGCACGTGAAAATGCAGTACCATTTCATAAAAAACCCTTCTCATATTTTATCAAATGTTATTCCATCCCAGTTATTTCACAATGAGCTTTCGATACAGTTCTGTTGTGTGCCATCACAGATCGCGATATTTCTAGTTATTTTCACAAGTGGGCGAGACACAACATCGCAAACGCCTTGTTTATTAATCAAAGTGGACATTATATTTCTGTACACAGAGTAATTTTACTATTCACTTTTCAGTCTTATTCAATTGTCATTTGTTGCATACTTTACATAAAGGTGATTTAAAATGACACCCTTGTGCTACAAATGATCATACATGTACATGGATTATTTTAATATAGAAAAAATGTACCTTTTATGAACATAAGAAAACTTGGTTGAAGAGATTTTTTGTGTTGGCTTACAGTTTGAAGCATCAAAGTTAATGGGTATGCTTATTAAAAAAAGTTAAAAAAAAAACAAAAACAATGGCCATTCATACTGACATGATGATAGATGTTAAAATGTTGGACACAACCACTCCACCCCCCCCCCCCCCCCCCGCATGTTAACCCTGTATTTCACGGACATAAGAAATATGATTTTGTGGACCATACTATAGCAAAGTAATTTGAATTTTTAGTGCTGCTACCATTTTCATCATAGCAGCAGAAGGAGCAGATCAGAAGCTTATTAACATACTGCGGTGCAGACTAAAATCTAGTACATATTTTTTTATTGTACTGAATATGATGTGAGAGTGGGCCAAACTTTAACTGTAATTTCATAAAATCTTCACTCTCAATACACTGAATTCAGATTTATTTCACCTAGAATAATGTCATGCAATATGGATCTGAAAAATCACATTCCTTCTCAGCACAAGAGTGTTTGTACAGTTGTTTTACAATGTATATTTTGGAAATATTTTCAAGTTTTGACAGTTGTTGGTATTATGAAATTATGCATGGCTATAGCTTTGACTTTTTTTTTTAATGTCATTGATGTCTGTGATACAACATATTAACCACAAGCATTACATGATATTATATTTTTTACCACTTGTGTAGTCAGAATCTGTTTCAAAAGGTAATAATCTTTCAATTGAAACTATCCTCTTTTTTTTTAAGCAAAATGAAAAAATAAAAATAAGAAAATAAATGCTGAAATGTTTTCCACCTTGTATTTTTTTTTTAACAAATAG
Source organism: Echinometra lucunter (assembly GCA_029962745.1). Lineage (NCBI taxonomy): Eukaryota > Metazoa > Echinodermata > Echinoidea > Camarodonta > Echinometridae > Echinometra > Echinometra lucunter. The sequence goes on from CM057151.1 coordinate 16,037,389, forward strand.
ATACATACCTCATGATTTAATAAAGTCATAAAGTTATGAAAATGAGGGTGATGAAAACTTTACTCTCATTTCTGAGAGAAAGTGAAACTGAAATATTGCACTCGCTTTCATAGTAATGAACTCTAAGTTGTACAGTAATTCAGATGTTTTATTAGTTGCCGCATTTTTTTAAAAATGTGAAAAGCATGATGCACTCACCTGAGAAAGAGCTATAGTGGTTATGCATGAATTTCCCTCTTTTATTTGTGTGCTCTTTGCTCTTTTTTGTGTAAGGAGGCTGGGGCAGCCTTAGCCTTTCACCTTGATTGATTGTTTGGGGAGTTGAGGACCGGAGGGGACTACTTTGAGGGAGCTACACATATTGGACTATGACAGAGATGAAGCACTTTTAGTGTTTTTGTGCCTTAAAATCGAATGGAATAAACTTCATGTTTATGTTCATATTTTAGTTGAATTTACTATGTGACTAAACTCTGTTGGACTGAAAGTCAAAACCCCAAGATGCTGTCCATCTGTCTACCCATCCTTCTTTCTCTCTCTCTCTGTCTTTCCTTCATATTTCCTTCTACCCTACTTTCACCTTCATTCCCTTTCCCTCACAATCCCTACCTTCGGAGGATGTACATGTATTTCCCTTTTTCCCTCACATTTTTGTCCATATTGAAACCTTTTTTTTTTCTTTACAATTTAACTCTCACTTTCAACAAATTTTTATCTTGATGATTTAATTCTTACTTTGACTTGTGTGGAATTTTGTTTCTTGACCTTTCAACTCCCCAACCTGAGTTCTCTTAAGGCTACATTCTGTAGATTACCCAATATTTGCTGTCGCAGCTGTAGAATCTTTTTTTCTGTTCCATCCTTTATGACCATTGTTGTTTTCTTGTATGCACTCTTTCCTCCGTCCCCAAACAGTATCGTGGAAGCATGCAGATTGAGGTAGTTGTTTTGTTTAGATCATCCTCACTAACATCTTTGCAAGAGATTAAGCCTTAATCAATACATCTGGCTGTAATGAATAAGCTAATCATGCAATCATATTGCTTTTCCTGATAATCTTCATCGCAGAAGAGAATGGGACAGTGTTGGAAAAAAATAATGAGGACAATTATAATAAAAGATAAGATAGTTTAAACATGTAAATGAATAATAATAATGATAACAGTGATAATGATAATAACATTAAGAAGAAAAAGAAAAAAATAGAAAGAATGAGGAGAAGAAATAAAGAATAATGATAATAATAGTAATGATGATGATGATAATGGTAATCTTGAAAGGATAATAATAGATTCATCAATAATTCAGCTATAATCATAATGATATTAATGACAAAGACCATATCATGAGACCTAGATTTTAGATGTGAAAGCCCTACAAAAGCTTAAAGCTTAGAAAACCCAAATAGGTATATTTTATTTAATTGTTTGGAAAAGGAGATGCACCTGTTACAGTTTCATAATAAGAAGTCTGAAGTAGAGACTACATAAGGGCAACCCCCCCTCCCCCAGAAATAATTAGTCCAGGAAATGAGTAGACTAAATCATATGATTTATGGTGGCAATTGATTGGTATAATTTAAATGAAACAGATCTAATCCAGCAGATTTAAGGTAATAGCAGTAGTGGGAAAGGTGGCGCTTTGACTATTTAACTACTTTGTTAGATGGAATGAAAATTACTACATGGACTGATGTAGGATGACTAATTTCGAACATAGTTGACGTTTTTTTTGAAAATTTTTTGTTTAGAAATGGCTAAAATATCAACGGAAGATACGTCGAGTTCTCAGCGCGGGCCCGCGTCGAAAATTCACACAAGTGTAAACAGCGTGTGCGAACCGCTATGCGCCATTGAGCCGAGAGCATCGGGGTAGGTGGTCCGTAGTGAGGGTATAAGGTAACGGTTGATATACGATCATTTGAATTATTTTACCAAAAATCACAGGAAATCGTGAATAGAATAATAGATTATCTCACTCGTATCTTTTTACGCAAGCTGAACAATATGAGACTATATTTGAGCAGTTTCATGCCAACTTTCATTTTGCTACCACTACTATTTATTACCTTTAAACCATGCTGCTTTGTAACCTATGTCATATACTAATTTGTGGATAACATATCTTTCCTTTGGATCTTTTGCACTAACTAGTAACACTTCTCTCCATCATTATTAATACATTCATTTTGTACAGCAGCGTAAACGATAGCAAAGAAATGCCAAATAGGTATCATGGCTGGGAGTAGAAAGTGAACCCATGAAATTGATAATTATACTGGTTAATTTAAAAAGATCAGTACTGACAACCCTTTTTTTTTCCTTTTGCAATTTTTCAACACCTTATTAGATCTATAAGACAACAATTCATAATATTTACTGCAGTCATTTTTTTGTTTGAAAGAATCAAAGTCTTTTTCGACATATTCTGTTTCGTTTTTATGCTTTGATGCAATGCACATATTTATGTCCTTATCATTTTGTTTATTTGTTTTATTTGTTGATGATTATATTTGGATTTCTATATACATGCACCCTACTGCTGTTATAATACAGTCCCACCCACACGTCTTCATGTTATGGAAATCTGCCATCATCTCTACATATCGTTTTTGCACAAGATTGCATGGTAATTAACCCATTATTATTTGTGTTTCTAACATGGTGATCTGTTCTTTTTGTCTTAACCTTGCATGCATGGTTTCATGTTATCTCTTTATCCTAATGTCTCATTCACACTGATACAAAACCACCTCCAAAAACCACCCGGATAAAAAAAATGAACGGCATTCAAGTGCAGCGTGCATGACACATCTTTGTTAGACTACACGAATAGTAAGAGCATTTGTTGCACTCAGCTACGTTTCGTTCACCTCCACTTCCTATTTATTTTCAATGTAAAATACTTATTTTCGTCTTTTTAATGCTCGTTCAGCCATGTAGTAGTGAAACTGCATTAAAAAAATTAACAACAGAAACAGCAGTTGTTTGTTTACAAAAGCAAGGGGTATGAATTATGCAACAAATGACTTCCGCATACCCCTTACTTGTGCGCATTAAAAGATGCTGAAACGGGAAGTGCAGTACACTTCAGAAACCTCGCAAACAAGATTTTGGAGTGATTAGCTGTTTCATATGTGAATGAGGCTTTAGCGTTTCATATCATTTACTCTAACAAAACCAAGATATCTGAGCTAATACATTACATTAATGTGTACATACCCCACCTTCTTTCCAGCAAAGGCACTAACATGTATAATGTTCATGCACAGTATATGTTTCAGTTCAGAAGCAGAAGTATTTTCTGCCAGTGGATATTGATTAGAATTAATTAATAATACCCTTCTTATTGTTTTATGAAGCACATATCAAAGCATCAATATAACAAGTGCATTTATCTCCTGTTTTATTCTCACTGCTTGTATATAATCTGCTTTTAATCTCTTTGTAATAGTGAATATGTTATATATATAAAGGTTTCTTAAGAATTGTATGAATAATAAGATTATTTTGAATAATTGATAAACTGTCTTTTTTTTCCCCTCCAAGTGATTACTATGAAAAAGCTTTAAATCTTGTTGTTGTTGTTTTACAGAAACAAGTTAAAGTTTATTTTGGAATTTAAAAAAAAATTAATTGTGACACCCCGCAATGCTTCCTTGGCTCAACTGATTTCAAATGGCAATTTGCATGTTAATTGATATAGTCTTTTTCCAAAGAGTTTGTCAAGATTTGTATTAATTAAAAAAAAAAAAATGAATTGGCATATGAATAGTTTGCTCTGATGAGGTGTATTTTCTAAATATTTGATGTTCTCTTACTTTTTGTATAGTATTTTTTTATAAAGTTTTTTGAAATATAATATCTGTAGACGATAATTTTTAAAGCCAAATTTATAATTCGAATTTTAGTCAAATAGCCCAATACTCTGAGAACTGTGTAGAGGAGAAATGCATTAGAAGCCATGAAATTTTTAAGCATCTTAAACTGTAAACTATTCTTATTTGTAGGAAGAAGTGAAAATTGACGGCAGCTATGAACTAGAAAACATTTAGATTATAACACATTTTGTGTAGTTTATAAGATTAGTATGGTGGCCCTGAAGTATGCTCGATGACAGGTCATATGCGCCGTGAATTTTGCGATCAAAATCGTCAAATTCGCGACCACAAGTCGCAAAGTTCACACCCAAAGCCGTCGCAAAGTTTGTGTCCAGTTGTCGTGAATTTCACGACCAAAATCATGATTTTGGGACTTGGCCGCCAAATTCACAGCAACATGACCTGTCATCGAGTGTACTTCAGGGCCACGATAGATTAGAGTCATAAATCTTTACAAAGAGATATTCAGAAAACAGCTTTTGAGAATCCAGCTTCGTTGCGTAGATGTCATTCAGTAGTTTATCTTTTCATGCACTCTTCATCTCTTTTTGTTTTCCCATCCCTCTATTTTTCTCCTTTCATACCTCTTCTTCTGTCATACTTCTTTTCCTCCTTCTCCAACACCCTTCACCCTGCTCTGCTACTCATCATCTAATATAGCAACCCAAAAATCTGTCACGCAAGGATGCGGAGGTGTGGGGAGAAGTTCCGGTAGGTCCAATTGTTTTCTTGAAGATATCTCCTTGTTTTGTGAAGTCTGTGCAGATGGGTTGTGTTTTGTAGAGGTGCTCATAGTCATAAAAATAGACCTGTTCACATATTGCTGTAGTTTTGCTTGCACTTCATCTCTACACCCGTGTAGTAGTTATGTTTCCTCAGAGGAAATTAGAAGTGTTATAGTGATTGCTTTCATGATAGCATTATTAGATATTTCAACCTTTTATGTAACTTTTCAAAAGATAATTTGCCCGGCATAGCAGCATAAATTGTCACCAAAGGTATACTTGTCTTGATATGCTGTGATACTAGAGGGAGCCTTGTATTACTGTATTTTCATTCTGGGGATCAGTCCTCTGTCATATTGGTGTACATTTGTCTAAGTACACGTAGAGAAAAAGATATGTACTGTGGTTTTATGTATAGAAATTTGTTACAAGCATCTTATGAGAAAATCGCTGTTACATGGACAGTATTTTTATTTTATTTTGTATTCCTGTCACAAGATACCTGTATGCATGTTAAATAATGCCAGGATGGATATTCCCTGTCTTACTGAGGCATATCAAATGTGCATGTGATATTTAGGGTTGTCTTTATCTTGGTTCATACTGGGAGTTAGACCATCCTATGACCGGTCCAGGGGCAGTCTAATTCCCAGGATATATCAGTGATAAGAATTTGGGGTGCCTCAAAGTTAGGACAGTCCATTATGTTATTTGGCAGCTAGGGTTGGTCCTGAGTATAGATTTGGGGTTATAAATGACAATATAAATGGATTTGGGCAGTACTAAGTTGGGGCAGTCCAGAATCACCCTGAATTTAAGCCACAGTATATAGGGTAATTAATACCCCCCCCCCCCCTCCTCCAAAAAAAAAAAGTAAATGGCGAGGTCATGTATGTTATCTGCTGAAAAATTATGTGGCATATTTAGATTTTATGTAATGATTATACTCTAAGAACTTTTTAGCTCTCAACTGATTATCTTATGCTAAGATACATGAGGGTTTAAACTAATAAATTATTATTTTGCACAGTTTTACCGTAATTCCCTTCTGGTTCTCAACCAGCAGGTGATACACTTCAACTTGTATAATATAGGTTTTACAGCATGTGGGTTATTCTGTGTGTCAGGATATATGTGTGCATGTACATGTAAAACGCAATAAATTTTTTTTTTTTTGTAATGCTTTTTAGCCTTTATTCAGATTTTCCAACAATACAATATTTTTCTAGATTGTGATAAACATATATAATCAATCAAAAGAGAAATATTATTTTTCAATCGTTGTTAACCAAAATACATATATAAAAAACAATACAATGCAAAATCTGCAATCTGAACAAAGATTTCAGTATAGTTAAAAGAATAGGTGAAGGTGCTGCTTTGTAACACTTAGAATACATAAGTTTTCTTATATAAAAAGGTGAAAGGTGTTGGTGCTTCATGATCCCTGAGAAATGAATTAACAACTATTTTTTATATATAATAACATGGTACATTGGTTTTAATTGCTAGATTTCATTATTATACAATCGGGTCTTGAACAAATAGAGGCTTGTAACCATACCATGTCAAAAAATTTCTTTTTAAAGAAACAACTAGTAACAATAATGACAGATAAGTGTAAGGATCAATAAGAAAGTGAGGGAGTGGGCAGGAATTTTAAAATTATATAATCAGCCCTCCTGCCTTAAGGGGTACAATTTTTCTATTTTTTATAATGTATTGCCAATTTATTTCTTTATTTTTGCTTTTTCATATTCAACTTTTTTGGAAATCTCTACAGCCCTACATATTTCTTTACTGGTTGGAACCCTTCTTTTTTTACGACTGCTGTAAATCATGTATTTGACCAAAATTAGTACATGATTCAATAATATATCATCTTTCATATTTTCTGTAACACCAAGTAATACCTCAATCCATTGCATATTAAGAAACTTAAACATTTTTAGTTTGTTTCCCAACTCGTTCCATAATCTGGACACTTCAGTACATTTATAGAAGATATGATAATATGTTTCTGCATCTTTTCTACAAAAAGAACATAAATTTGACTGTATTAATCCAAACTGATTTAATTTATCATTACAAAATACAATACCATGTAATAGTTTGTACTGAAATTCCCTGAACTTCCAATCTAGAGTGGAAAACCTGGGAAGTGAGAAACATTTTGCAATTGCTGGCCTGTCTAAATTTAAAGCTATTACCTGTGGATGTTTAAAAACGAAGGAATCTTGAATTGTACCAATAAAAATGTTAATTAGCATTTTGGAAGAGACAGACTCAAAAGAATACAGTGTTTTATTAATGTTGAAGTTAATGTTGGAAAAATCAATAGTGTAATTCAGAATATCTCTCCCACTGCATGCTCTCTTAAACTTCCAGGCAGCTGGCAACTTGGTGTATAGTTCACTAACAAGAAATAAGTCATCTACATTTAGACTTTTCCTTATGAAGTAGTCCCCTGATCTCATATTACCTTCTGCATCAATTATATGTTTAACTTGAAAAATGTTCACATGAAATAATTTTGCATTAAAGGGAATTTTCCTACCAGCAATAAGATTATTGTTAAAGATAATTTGATTTTCATTTTGTGTTTCTTTGACAATAAATTCATTCTGTTTGATATAATTCCAGACATTCAAAAATTCTAAATAGAGGTTAGGTGCCTTGATATTAATTGTGTTGGGATTATAATAGCAAAGAAATATTAACATTCCTCCTACCCTTCTGAATATGTATTCGAAAAGCTATTTCCAATAAAGCCAAGCCGTTGTAAATGAAGGGCTCCATCTCTTGTCCACACACAACTCCAAAAAGAGGAAGTATTTCAAATCTATCCTTATCTCCTTTTCTTTCATCCTGGGAATTCCCTCCTTTTTTCTTTGAATGGGATTCATATACAAGACAAGATAATTTTTTTTTTTTACTTTAAGTTTTGTTTGTAGACATAGAAAATGTGGAGTCAATGTTATTTTTTTTTTGTTTACTTTAAGTTTTGTTTGTAGACAAAGTAAATATGGAGTCAATGTTTAAAGAACATATACCTATGAGAATTCATTATAGAGGGGGGGAAGGGCCTTTATCTGGTAATTGTTTCCAAATATTGTTACCAGTTTGGACTTTATCAAGTCAAGCGTCAGGAGAGGGGAAAACCCACTAAAGTCAGCAGGAAGATTAAAGTCCCCAGTTTTCCGCGATACGGAAAAGGGAAAAATTTCACGGAATTCAAGGAATTTCACGGAAAATGCGATTTTTCAGGCCAAAAAAAAATTTGAATTCGGAAAAATACAGTGAAAATCATGAAAACAAAGCAAAATCCTATAAGACAAACAGTGCATCAGCGGAAAATCTGGATCAAACCTGTTTGCAGTGTTCAGCGTGTGTTCGCCAAGCTTTATCTGCGTACTGCAGTGCGTGTATATTAGGGTAACTTAAGTTTTTCTAAGATTTTTACTGCTTACAATTGGTTATCATGTTTTGTGCATGTCACCGAAGAACACGGAATTTGAAGTTTAGAACACAGAAGAACATGGAATTTGCATTTTAGAAAACGGAAAACTGGGGACTTTAAGGAAGATATGAAGACTAATATATCATCATGTGATTCAAATTAACAACAACAACAACAAAAATCATTGTGGACTTTGGGTGTCTGCCTTTTATGTTGTATTTTTAAGCGCTGTTGCTTAGCAATTCACTTCACTGGAGTTTGCTCTTTCTGTTTCTACTGATAACTGGGTCACAATTGTTGTCATTGTTGCTAGGAATTTTGCTTTCTATTTCTGAGTAGAAGTTTGGCATGCATTTTCATTATGCATTATCTGTGTGTGTAAAGTAAACTACATAAACATTTAGCTGATGTCTGTTTGTATTTTTGTGATATAGATCTATTTTGATCAACTTTTATTTCTTTCCCCGTGAAATAGGTATAATGCTTCAATCTCAGATATTTTCTTTTTCTTATTACTCAAAGGTTTTGTTCTGATCTATGTATGAACTTTAATATGATTATTTTTTACAGTATATTCATGTGGATACGGGTGAAAATTGAATAATTTTGTGTGGAATGGTCGAATCATTTTGACTCTGTGAAAAAAGAATAATAAGAAGAAAATCACTTTTGTTTTAGAGATATGGGTGATCACTTAACTGTTTCAACAACACTTGTCAAAACCCTTTACAGAAATACTTTGTAGCAGGCATACCAGATATAGTTTTGATTCTGAAATTTAAAGATATCATTTGCATATCTTGATTGAGGGGAATAGGGGAAAGGGGAGCATGTAAATCCCCCTCTTCCCCACCGTCATCCCCCCCAAAAAAAAAACTCATACCGTGTTTACACAGTGACTCGGCTCGAGTGTTGAATCCTCAAGCAGGGTAGAACACTACGAAGAAGGCAACTGTGATTGTTTTTATACGGAAACAAAAAAGGTGAGTTCAACACAGCCCGCGGATCACGAACAGAAGAAGAATTGTGATGACTTGCTGAGTTCACCCAATGACCTAGGTCAGTGGGTTCGACACAGCTTTCTGTTTACATACGAAAAAAATAGACTAGTCTGACTCGGCTCGCTGATTGAAACCTACGATTCTGACGGATCAAAAAAGCGATGTTCAACACGGCTCGCGGGTCACACTGATCCCGTTTACATGACATAAAATTGCCGTGTTGAGCACGGGTCGTGTGTTGAACCCCCGAGGTGAGTCACCGTGTAAACAGGGTATCACAGTTTAAAGATGGGTTTGGCTCTCTTGGGTATTCAATCAGATCCTGATGACCAGTGTAAAATTTTTGCATTTGTAAACAGTTTCCTAATTCACTGTTTAGTATCCTTTACTTCTTATGTTTAACAGCAAATAGTAATACATCTTCCTTTTACCAGTGTGAACAGTTGCTATAGAATCTCATCTTGTTCTCATAATCACCAAATTTTCTGTTATGTCCTTTTTACAGATCATGAACCACCACTGGGTGGAAGGCAACTGCCCAGGTAAATGTGACCGGTGTAAGAAGTCGATTAAGAGCTACAACGGTGTAACTGGCCTTCATTGTAGATGGTGCAAGATAACGGTAAGATACCAGGCCCCCCCCCCCCCCCCCCCTCCCTTCAAAAAAAAAAAAAGAATCTGGAAAACTGTTGATGTTTTTACAGATATGCTCTAACTTTTATACTATTTGCTTTACTTTATCATTGGTATTAGAGTTTGGGTTGCAGTGGGGGCTTTACGTCAGTTTTAAGGTTAGGGGTACTGGCTACATGTGTGCATAGTGCTTGGTCAAGGATTAGGTTAAGGCGCTTTCAGATATCCAGCGGCAAACTCCCGCTATTTCTTTAGTGTTTACACATGGCGCGATAAACCCATAATGAAATGCGCATCAATGCGTAACTGTAAAAGACAGACTTTATAAGAGATTGATAGGTCCACATCTTTTTGCCTCCAGGAGGCAAAAAGATGCCTCTTGCTCCTGTGTTTATTGTTTTTGGCTCTCTCCTATCCCAATTTATTTGATTGAAGAAAAAAAAATGCAAGGGTTTAGCGTTACAATGCAAGTGCTGTACAACCATTGATGCTATCATATTAGGAATATAATTTGTCAGTGAAAGTCATCAGATGTGTAAAGGCAAGCTGTTCTGTCCCAACTCTTTGTACCGACAATATTGGGGAGTTTAGTATGATGATTGATAGACATACTAAATTAGACAAAATATGAAAGAAAATTATACTTTCATCGTTTATCATGCTGATTATTCCATTGGACAAAAGTGGCCCAGTGACTTTACGTACAGACTTGTCCAACATTTAATATATTTCTCATCACAAATTCATCATATATTTCTGTTTTTATTGAATATAAGAAGATTGATATAATGTGATTAACTTGGTCTGTACTTACATTAAGGTTTAAGGAATGAAAAATGTATGAGTACTTTTGCTCACCCTTATTTGATACACACAAAAATATCTCTCCTAAATTGCATAATAGTGCTATCCAACATTATTTTCCATTTTGCATACCACCTGTTTAGAACCACAAGCTTATAAGAAAAGCTTGAGTTTCATCTTTGAAAAATGACAAGAAACAACTGAAGTGTTTGACCAGAACATTTGTCTGCAGTACCACATTCCCATTTTATTGCACAGTGCATTCTTTTTCAGCAAGAATTTCTTACAGTTTTGAATGACTTCAAAACTTCAGGGTATACACCAATTTTTATTGACTATTACATCAACCTTTCACAAATGCTTTGAAACAGTTTCTTTTATAAATCTAAACAAGTTGTTCATCGTGGCGAATCAATCAAGAGTAGACATCATCTGCTGTCTCACGAAGAGTAGTGGCGTTGGGCACAACATTTCGACTGCTACTGCTATAGATCTGCTGTCCCTCGCGTTGGCCTATTTAAGCGCCGCACTCAGACCTCCTAACAGCACTTGAGAAAGACTAGCAGTAGCAGTCGAAACATCGTGCCCAACGCCACTACTCTTCGCGAGACAACAGATGTCTACTCTTGAGTTTCTTTTATGTTGTGAACACATGACCAAAACTTAAGTTTAATCTTTAAACTTAGTACTTGCTAATGTCCTCTTGCTCTCAGAAGATAATATCATCTGTTCAGAGCCACAAGGGTGTTAACTCATATCATTTTATATACACTTAACGTCCTTCTAGCTCCAAACAGACAATATAAAGTATTTTGTTTGTGAGTGTAAGTGTATGTGTTGACCATTATTTCCACTCACTAGTATATTATGCCACGAGAGTCGTTCACATTTGTAGTTTGCATTTTGAAACCCTAATTGCCAATTATTGCCAGATGACATATCATTTTTCAGCCATCGTTAATGAGCCATATTGTCAAATGATATGTAATGTAAAGAGAATTGCTGTCAGGAGGGAACATATCGGAATAAGTTTCTGGATTTTCAGAAGCCACATCCAAACATTGCAGGAAAATTTTATATTCATTTGTGAAATGGTCTTTTGTTTTGCCCAGTATCAGGACTTTTTAATTTCTTTCAAGTACATAAGCAAAGAGTTTCAGTTTCTGTTCTCTAATTCACAACTATTTTTGATGATGATTTATTGTTCAACAAAAGTGTTGTAATAAAATTGGTTTTGCTTCATTTTTTTTTAAAGTTTTGATGGAAGTTGATGGGCCAAAAGCCATTGAACCTTTTATGCACGGAGAAATTGAGAAATAATGAATGCATGATCATCATATTAAATGCAAGGATTAAAAAAGGAAACCAAAGGAACTTGCACATTCATAAACTCTGCATAGCAAACTGCAAAATTCAATGCCAGTAAAGTAGGTCATGAATTTCTCTTTTGTATTTCTCTCTTTCATATCATTCACTATCTCCCTTATTCTTTTTTTCTCAATTCTCACTTTGTATTGCCTCATCTCTCTCTCTCTCTTTCTCTCTCTTTTTTTTTATCTTCCACTATCTCTCATTTTCCCTTTCTCATATCTCTTCCTCTTTCTCCTCATCCACTCCATCCCTACCCCTTCTCTCTCTCTCTCTCTCTCTCTCTCTCTCTCTCTCTCTCTCTCTCGCTCTCATATCGCCCCCTGTCTGTCTCATTTTTCCCTTTCTCATTTCTCTTCCTCTTTCTCCTCATCCCTCCACCCCCTACCCCTTCTCTCTCTCTCCCTCTCTCTCTCTCTCTGTCTCTCTCTTTCGTATCTTCCCCTGTCTGTCTCATTTTTCCCTTACTCCTTTCTCTTTATCCTCATCCCCTCCACCCGTACCCCTTCTCTCTCTCTCTCTTTCGTATCTCCCCTTGTCTGTCTCAATTTTCCCTTTCTCATTTCTCTTCCTCTTTCTCCTCATCCCCTCCACCCCTACCCCTTCTCTCTCTCCCTCTCTCTCTCTCTCTCTCTCTCTCTCTCTCTCTCTTTCGTATCTCCCCCTGTCTGTCTCATTTTTCCCTTTCTCATTTCTCTTTATCCTCATACCCCTCCACCCCCCCCCCCTCTCTCTCTCTCTCTTCCCGATCTGTACAACAGCTCCATAACAAATGTGCCTCCCATGTGAAGCCGGAGTGTAACATGGGGGAATTCCGTGACCACATTCTACCTCCAACAGCCATCTGCCCAGCAGTTCTGGTAAGCCTGACCCTTCTTTTCTTTTTTTCAAACTTATTTTCTATTTCATGGCATGAATGAATCATCATCAATTTTGTTTCTGTTTTTTTATGACCCTCTTTTTCCTAGGAAAAGTCCCTTGGTAGTGTACTTCATGTTTTGTGAACTGAAGAAATTCAAATCCTTTCAGTTTGAATGTGCTGAATGTATGATGGCAATTTTGATTTTGTATATTTTAGTTGGAATCATTTTCAAGCAGCTGGAGGCATTTTTCAGACCATTTTCTCTAAGCATCTTTCTCCTTCTCTTTTCTTCTTTCAGTCTCTCTTTCTACCTCTCATTCTGTTCATCTTTGTCCATCTCTTGCTCTCAGCAGGAGCGTATTTTACGGTATTCGACTTTGACATGGAAAGGCTCATTCATTCATGCTATGGTAAACTGTTTTAAAGAAAGGATTTGAGGGGTTTTCAAAATGAATGCAAGTGACACAGCGCAATTGCTCATGCATACTCATTTTTATTTTGTCTCTGTGTTCTAAGATAGAGAAATTCATTCTGCAGTACGCTTTAAAATTAAACAAAACAAAACAAAACCCCAAACACCTTTTGCAAAAACGGTTTATCACTGCATATGTCAACAAGCCTTAAGTCACACATTTTGTGGTTGGTTTTATTAATTAGATCTCTTTTTCTCTCCCCCACCTCTTCACCCTGCCCCAATAAGTCATTAAATAGAGCTGTTATCTTTATCTTTAAGTTATTTTCACTTGACTTTCAAGGATTTTCTTCTTATTAATTCTGAGGCCAGGGCAACTTTGAAGAAAATGGTCAACCCAAAGAATTGAGTTTTAGGATTTTAGGGGGCTATTTTAGCTTTGCTGTGTTAGTTTTAACAACATTCATTAGGAATGTAAAACAAACTTTGTGTGAAGGAGGAGCTTAACCTTTTTTCAATATACTAGAAATCTTTAATACGACCTGTATATCAGATTAATTTTCATTATTGTCTAGATTATGATGTAGCAAAAAAAAAAAAACACCATCCCCCTTCAATGAAAAAAAAAAAAAGTAATTTCATTAAATCTGGGCTCAGAGAGAAATGGAACATTTCTGTTTCTGATTTCTGATCAGGTTGCCCCCAGTAACAATTTGATATTAATGGCAATAGAAGAGTAGAAGAAACAGATGAGAAAAGGTTAGATGATTATCTTACAAAAGGTTTGAAAGTTATCGAATTTTTAATTTGAGATCGATCATGTGCACAAACTTGCAATTCCATGATTTCACATGTTAGTAGCTCATGTTTTGTTTGTTTGGGTTTTTTTTAGTCATATGATTTTCAAAAATATGTCTCTCCTTTGTTGTTGATGAAGATATTAGTGGAGCAGAAGACATATTTCTAGGGGAAAATTATTTTCTTATAAGAAGAATCAAATTCTTTAGATAACTGATACAAGAATACAACAAAATTACACATGTAATAGAGATCACTTTGCTTTGGAAGCCATAAAGTTTGCAATTTGTTTGTTATATATCATTAAGTAACTCATATTACCAAATTTTTGCTCAAACATTCACTGATCTGTTTCTCTCTTTTTCTGCCTACATTGTAACCGTGTTGTATGCCACATGCCGCCTTGTTTCATAAGATGACGTTGTTCAAGAATGTCATGTCATACATTTGAACTTTTTTCAGAATTGTCCTTTCTTTTGTGTGAGATGTTCTTAATCACTTTGATGGCATTTATCATCCAGAGAATGACATTTCTTATTGTTGCAGCAGTTTGTGTGGCTTCAATTTGCTTCAGAGAAACCACTTGTAGTCTTGACTTTTTAAAGTCACTGAGGATAATACTCTTCCATACAGCTTGTGATTTTAATTATTATTATTTATATTGGGTTTCTGATCTGTGCATGTAAATAACCCTTTGTTTAGACACAAAAGATTCTTGTATTGCTTAACTGAACCGGTTTAGCTCTACGGTGAATTTGTGTGTCTGAAATCTGACTAACGAAACGACATATAACAAAACGTCATACAATGAAACGGAGGTATGGGCATCATTTGTGTCTGAACGTATGGCAACTATAAAATGGAATAACTTGGTGGGGGGGGTAATGTAAGCACGGGTGAAAGGAGACATGACCTTGCCATGACAACACGCGCAGTAGAAAACTGTGCATTGATATAACTTTTTTTAGAGAGTTTGGAATGTGTGCCTGAACACTTTGTTCGCTATATTGCATTTCTTCATCGAGTATCGGGATAAGCATTTTGTGTCTAAACATGCTTTAAATCGATTTTGCCTTCTACTCGGGATATTAGGCAACACACTTATTCCCTGATTTACAGCTTGAATTTTCCGTAGATGATGCATAAACTTTAATATTCTATTGGTGATGCGTAGAACGACCACAACAAATATAGTGGGATGTTTTTTCTTGCTTCTTTGTACCACATAGTAGAGTGCAGTGTCTTTATGTATTACTAGGACATTAGTACATTTATATGTCCTGGGGCTTGTAAGCAGCCATAATGATAAACATCATAGCTCAGAATGCTAGATAAAATTAGGCCCAACCTGACAGAACTGAACTCCCCTCAAAACCAAACTAATATTTCTTCTTTGATCCACACTTGATACAAACTTCCCGAATCTATTTGGGCTAGAACCATGACTAACTATTGGCCCATGAGAAAATGATAAAATCTAGCCCATACTCCAAGAATATATGAAGAAACAGTTTGCATCAGGATGTCCTTTCTTGTCATAAATTTTCAGTTATCATGATGAAGCGAATTATTTGAATAGATGACCGTCCTTTTCATTGTATGCACATTATAAGTTTACACCATTATTATTAATGTTGTTGTTGTTAATTTTTAAAAAACCTGTTTATGCTGTCAATGATTTAAGTGGAGGGCATTGCCATATTAGACTTCGTAGTTTTGTAAGACCTGAAGAGATTCAGGTTAGAAGATCAGGGGTCACAGGTTGTTGTTGAGATCATGGTGACCCCATCAAGTTGTTTTGGCTTGCGTGAAGAAAAGTCTACAAGGTTTTGAGAAAATGAAGGAAAAATAAAATAATATGGAATTTAAAATTAGAAAAGTCACGTTTCAAAAGTCATTTGCTGCCGATTCCGTCACTGTCTTATTAATGACCTCTATTTCTTTCACTGACATTGCAATAAGAGCATTATTTGACCAAATGACGTCAATCAAACAAGTTTTGTGCTGGTGTCTGTGTTTGTGGACTTTTGGACTTCAAATCTTGTTTGGGCGCCCAACAATAAAAGAGGTTGTTCAGTCAACCGTGCCCACTCATTCAGCGGTGTATGGCATGAGATCTGGGGGGCTGTTCTGACTCTAATTATAACCAAAGCATTGCCCTGCTGTGAAATTTGAGCTGGATTCTTTCTTTGAAATGCATGAGAATTCGTAGACCTCATTATACTGTTGTACAGCTTCTGAAGCATTTGTTTCAGTTTGTTTTGGCTTTATAGGCAAAGCTGATAAACTGCAGAATTCAAAACAAGAGAGGCAAGGAGAATCTTCTGACTTTATGAATCAATTTCGATAAACACCGGTGGATTCTGTACTAGCAGCGACATCACCTTGTCCAAACATGGCCTTTGGCATCAAACAAGTTGTGGATGTTTGAGCAAATATTTTCTCCTCCCATTATCTTTTTGAAGCATCTCTTCCTTATCTGTCCCAACTGATGTCCTGGAAAGGGGAGCGAATTCCATCGTGCTCTGTTGAAGAAGTGCACATCATGTCTAAGAAACTGGGAGATGTGTGTGATCTCCATCTTGTAGAGATCTGCAGAGTGGTGTCTCATCTTTGATTCCTTCTGCGGACAGAGAGGACTTTCTGAGGAAACTTTTCTGAATACCTCAAAGGCATTCCTGTTCTCGTAGACACATTTGTTCCCTGTCAGCACCATAACCAGCACTGCCTGGTCTTGCTTCATGTGCATACAAAGCTAGACCTGTCAACAGTCTACATTTTGCTTCTACAAAAAAAAAAAAAATCCTTCTCTCTGTTTTTTCCTTCTTGACATTTGAGCTGTGTAAAACAGCAAAATTTCAGTCATGTGGGTGAGTTTATGTTCCTTAGCATTTTTTTTTTTCATTCGATCTATGTGTTATGCATTTTTATTTTTACAGCTCTGCACATTAAAGCACAAGGTATTTACCCCTACAGGATACAGTTTGTGAACAAGTTTTCTGTGATAGGCACAAGATTTCTTTCTTCTCTTCTGTGGTAATATTACCATGTCAGGGAGAAAGATTGATTGAGATAGTTTAGTTAAAAGCTATAATGTATAGACTTACAAGAAAGACACGAGAAATGAGAACTCAAGAGTCAAATACAGCAGTGATTTTTTCCTCTCTTGTTAATGCACATGGTATTGTATGCGTGCATGGGACTTGCTGGAGTTGTCAAGCTTTTGATCTGGGAATCCCAGAATCTCCCTATCAAAGCTTCCAGAAATATTTCATTATTCCATTGTAACTCAACTAAATTGAATGTATTCACCATTGTCAGAGCAAACTTTAATAGCTGTAGGGGAGCTTTGAGTCCAATTGCTCATGCATGCAGTTCTCTATTTCAATAGAGTTGCTTTGACGTAAATGAGGTGAATTCTCATCAGGAAAAAAAAAGTTGATTTTTTTGTGTGTGTGAGATATACATCACGGTTTTCCTGTACAATTTTTTTTATGGTTGGCTCTTGTGTATAATCATGCAGTAGCAAGCCAGGTCAAGAATATATTTACATAGAAACTGTATCTCACAACTGACTGTAATTATTAACCTCATTGTATTTTGATTTGATGGAAATAAAATACCAATGAAATTCAACAGGTTTCTGCTTCCTATGTAATAGTTAAAATTGTTTTACCCCTTTAGTTCTGAAAAAGTTGATAAATATATTACGGATACTCAATTAAATGTGATTTCATACATTTTGGGCAGTGTACACAACCTGCTACCTGCTACATGTACAGATGAGTGACAATACTGCTGAAATATCAGACGAAGTTATTTAACTAAGTTCTTTGTCCTTTCATTTCTGAGCATGTCCTTTCATTTCTGAGCATGTCCTTGAATAAAAGGCCCGGAAACTCTTGACCTTATTGACAGCTTGTGGTACATTGTGAAATTTCCTAATTCATTTCATCATTGTTTTGTTGACTTCCATCCAACAAAATATGGTGTGGTATTTACAGGAGGGATATTTTTAGAACTCGTATTTGAATTAATAACAAGATTTTGGTGTCATGGAAGGTTTGTGCAAGGCCAAGGCATGTGTCTGTGTTCCCTTGTCATATCCTTTCAAACCAAAAAGGACCGTTTAGTGAGGATGAGCGCGCACCGAACACAAGCTCCGGGGCTTTTCTGCATGGTGTGCTAATGCATGTGTACATTTACAATGTAATCTAGCAGACACTAGTTTTGCATGTATTTCAGTGAATTGGTAAACCAGACTTTGCCATGGGCTTTTTAGTTTATTAAAAGCTTAAATGCAATCCCAGTATTCATCCAATGAGAAAGATTTTGATATGGTGGGAAAGCTTAGAAAGTAAGGGAAAAATGACTTGATGGAACTAGGATGCATCTTATAAGTGAGAGATGTGATATTGAGTTAAAGTCATCCGTATGAGCATAAAAGTGGAAACTTACATACAAATGCAGAAAGCTTTTAACCCATTAGCTACTGGAACCGGGTGACCCCTGTATTAAGTCTATGGGAAAGAGAGAATTCAGAAGTCAGCAGGTTAACAAAAAGGCCTAAGTTTGACCACCCCCCCCCCCCCCCATTCAGAAATGCACTTGACGTTTTTTTTATTTTTTCACTTGGGGTATTATTTAAACAACAGGATATAATCTTTATCATATAAGTTGAACTGAGCATAACAGTAAGAACTCTTTTCACATATAAAAAAAGTCTACTAAAGGCATATTTTCAGTCATTTTCTCCCTAGGGAAGCACATGATCTCTTAATGTAGTTACCCACAGGATTTCATATGTGATGTCATAGGAAGCAATTTGCTTGAACCAAGACTATTATTCAAAGGCTTTAGTCATTATTTATTTACTCATAGGCTAGTCATGTTATGACACTTTTTTCTTTATTTGAATATATGATTTAATGGTCTACCAATTACATGTTTATCAGTTTTCAACCATTTATATTTTCTGTGAATGTTTTATAATGGTTTTTCATAACAAAACCAAAGGGAAGTAATCATTTGAATTAGAAATAAACAGTGTGAGAATTAAGTACTGTTTCCTTTGGATAATTTTGTTTCACATGATCAAATCTTTGTTTCGATTGCTATTTCGAGTAATTAAAACAATTAGTTTGTATATTCTACAGATACTCTGTTCTTATTATTTCACCCAATAAACTGACTGGAAAATGCCCTCATTTTTTTTTTTAATCTCAGAAAAAAAAATGTCCAATTTAGGCACGTAGAGTACTCAACTTCCTTCAGTATCCTATGTAGGTATATTATGTGGTACTATGATTAGCTAAACTGAAAGTTTTACATTCAAGAATTCAAGAATATTTGGAGACAAGCAATAATTTGACCATTTTACCAGTTTCTTGAAGAAACTTGCGATACCATGCATGTACCTGGAGGTAATGTAAAAATAGAAAAAGGTGGGGAAAATCTATTCAAGCAGAAACAAATTCTCACATGATGATTATAATTTGGTGCCACTCTGTGAAAGGAACTTTGTACCCAGAGGTTGATATGAAATAGAAAGAAAAATACAGGAAAAATCTAATTAAGCAGAAACGAAATCTCAAATGAATATAACGTGCCTAGCAGCATAAATAGCAAAGTCTTGGCACATTCTGTGCTTTTTATCGGAAGAAGATAAATCCAGTTATCACCTCGGGCAGTAATTGCAGACTTATCATTGAATTGTTCAAAATGGGAAATCCCCTTATTGGTCTCCCAAGAATGGGTCTTTACTTTCAGTTTGTTGTATAAAGTACAATGTATTATTAGATCAGTTTGGATTGAGAGCCATAGAATATGGTTTGGAGGGAGTTGCTGTAGAATGTGAGCTTGCCTAAAGATAAACTTGATTTCTAATCATGCACTTTACATCGTGAAAGAAACTGTCCCCAAGCAACTGCGAAAGGTAGATTAGTTACATTGTACATTTTTTAAAAAAACAGGCAATAGTGTGATATTTTGGAATCATCAGATTGATAAGAAATTTCTCGCTTTCCCAATATGCGCATGCACTGTACACAGAAATGAGTATATGGGACCACACTGTGGCATGAAAATTTTGCCCAAACACTTCAGCTGTTTCTTATCTTATATCTTATAAACACAACAAAAAAAGTAACTCCCCCTAATTCAAAGTAGCATAACTTTTTAATGAAAAAGTTTTGAGCAAAATAATGTGGCAGGAGTGTTTCTTCACTTATTGACTTCTTCTGTGTGAAAATGAGATTGATCCGTCAACTCATGCATGAGCGAGCAAACATTAAAGGCAAAAATGTCACTTTTCAGAAGTCACAAGAGTCATTTTGGGGCTCTGTGAAACAAACCTGTGGCGAATTTGAATTCTTCCATTGTTTAATACAGTCATGCCTGACACTTTTCATGTTTATCACAGTTGGTTGAACACAGTTTTTTGAGAAAAATGATGTTCAGCCCTCCTAAATCTACAAAATCCATTCAGTTTGTGGAAAAAACTGGCATCAACCAACATGAGTCAGCACATTATGTGAAAATACCAGGTATTCATTTTTTTCCGGCAATAACAGTAAGTTTTCAGTATTTATTGCTTCATCATTCGCAATTTGGTCACTCAACCATGGCACAACCTCGAAAAACATCAACAGCACTTTAAAAAACGCCAGAAAAATCTTGTTTCACAAACCCCCCAAAATGACTCTTGTGACTTTTGAAAAGTGACTTTTTGCCTTTAATGTCTGCTCACTCATGCATGACTTGACAGATCAATCTCATTTTCAAACAGAAGTTAGTCAATAAGTGTAGGAACACTCCTGCCAAATCATTTTCCTAAAAACGTCTTCGTTAAAAAGTTATGCTATTTTGAATTAGGGGGGAGTTACTTTTTTTGTTGTGTTTATATGAAGGCATTTGAAGAACAATCCTTTTCAGGGAACCTTTCTACTGCAATATTCTTTCTAATATGAAGAATGAGAAAGTTCACAAATTATTTTTATTCTCTCCCAGAACTCAACCTTCTCTTTAAACTAGATTGGATTTGGGTATATTTTGTTTGTTTATGCATATTGGTCCTATGTTCTGCCCTGAGCCTTGCCTTAACCATTGTGTAACAGTGTAAATTGATTGTATTCATTTGGTTCGGTGAATTTTTATTTTAACCTGCAGAACAGTAACTTTGGGGTACAGGTTCTTTGGAAAATGCTTGTTTTGTTTTGTTTTGTTTTGTTTTGTTTTGTTTTCATTTTGTAAAAAATATTTATACTGAATTCAAATCATGATCAACAGGTTAAGGAGTGACATCAGCAATATCATTTGTATTTTACAACTCTAAAATTCATAACCCCTGCAATTACACAGACACATGCATGTATGTATACTACACCCTTTAATTCATAAACATTTGTTTGTCTCATATCTTTCTAAGGGATGATTTTATAAAATGACAAACAAATTATTGGGGGGGGGGGCTTGTAATTCGTTCATCTTATTTCTTGTATTCAGCTGCTAACATTAGATTTGAAAAAGTCTCCTAAATCTTTATCTTCTTCATACCATCCAATACAGGAACCACCTTGTTCCAGAAGACAGTGTGTCAATTAAATGACTGTCTAGATTTCATTTACATATCAACAGGATCATGCTGTGTTTCCTCATTTTAATGACTTTTATCAGTACATGCATTGATATTTGTCACCAATCAAGGGCATGAGGGCCATGGGTGGGGGGGTCATGATGGTATAAGATGTCCCTCCCCCCCCCCCTCCTTTAATATGGTCTATCACCTCCACCAGACACAGTTTGGATATTTGTTAAAAGTGCTTTTATATGAAAGCAACTGGGAGAAGGTGGTTCCGTCATGTGAATGCATTACAGATCAATATTCTGAAATTCTTCTTTTTTTTTTTTTATTTAGAATTCAGTGAAATTTTTATTTAATTTGAAAATTTCTGGGAGGTCTAAGCTTGCCAGGAAATATGTTCATGTGCTTGTTTCTATAAAGTCTGGAGAATAGACTAGAACCTGTTCAGGAAGTCGTGGTGTTGGTACTGGTTTCCTTTACAATCAATGAAAACCGGGATATTGGTCCCAACAGGAAATTTACCCTATCCTCCAAACAGAGGGAGGGCTTTAGAAACTTTCACCCGCCCTGTTCCCTCTGCTAGTTTTGATTTAACAGACACGGGTTGGAATTGATAATTGTACTTCAAACCTTGTTTTCAGAATTTAGAATAAGATGCTAGATGCTTTTTGAAGCACGTTCCTATTTCAGGATTTTGTGTTGTGATAGTGTTTGGAATGGTACATGTAAGTGAATAGTGAAATCCATGTTGTAACGAATCATCTGTGCTGAATAAAGTCTGCAATACAGAGTCTAATTCTGGTGTTTCACTTCTGGTGGCAGTCCTGCTTTCAGCATCAGTCAGTATTTTTATGAATGGCTGGTACTGCCTTGTTCTCGGCAAAGACAGGGAAAGACGTAACTGAAGTGTTCAAGACATGACGCTAACCGTTGGAGGGATGTTGATTACATAATCGTCTGTTTCACCAATTTTTTTTTGCCAGTTTCTAGAATTGTTTTCAGAGTTCTGTACTGACATTTAATTAATCAGGTAGCACTATCGTCATTGTTTGAGAAACCATGTCCAGTAACGGATGGTCTCCGACATGTACAGTTTGCGTTCTAGATTTGTGTCTAGGTCATGAGATAAATGAGGTCATAGGAAAAACCCTCAAGGATCTTGGACTGTTGCAGAATCTCCTTTTGAAGCTGCTTTTAATGGATTGCACAGCTACAGACTTGTCTCTGTCATATTCCTGTGGTTATTTGTAAGCATTTACAAGTAAAAACTGATTATTAAACAGTCTTCATTAATCATCTGGTTTCATCTTCTGGAAATTGCAGTGACTGTATGGGCTAATTTTGTCATACCTGCAGATGAGATATGTAGCTATTGAATAGGAATCCCTATTCCTGCATCATTATTTCATGACAAGGACAAGGAAACAATAGCAATGGAGTTCAGTGTTTTTTCAGGTTTAGATTCGCATTCACTTGGGCATAGAAACTGATGTTCCTTCTTTACGATAACCAATTAAGCATTGTGAACTTTGAGAACTGGCAACAGGACATTTAGAAACAGGAGAAAACTTTTTGAGTTGTGCGGAGAGTGAGCTTCGATGGTTCTTGGAAGCAGTATGACGGTTGCAGCGTGTGAGGGCAGCCAGTTGCCCGATAGGGCTAGTGAACACACCAGCAGCAGGTGGAGTACCTCCGAGGTTGCCCCCCATATCGCCCTGTCAACAGGTCTTACCCCAGTAGATGTAAGTTTCATTGGGCTTTGTTTGTCTGAGGGTACCTTTCATGCCATATGAAGAGATGAAAATCACAAAATTTTGCTCAGTTTGGTATTTTGATTTCAATGCTTTCTCACCCTGAAGTTCATGTAGCTATTATGCATGCTAATATTGAAGTTTTTTCCTTTGCATTTTTATTTCAAACTTTTTTATATTTCTTCTTTTTTCATATATTCAGGTGAATAGTAAATGTAGCATGTTTTCCTTAAGTAAGTTGGGAGATTTTTTTCCCTTTCACTTGCTTGGAGTACAAGAATTAGGGTGTTAAGCTTCTTTGGCAAGTTTTGGGGTCTGTTTCATAGTATTAGTCGTGAGGTCACTCTCCATCCAGCCTTCATATAAGCTGTCTGAATGGTTTCCTACCCTGTCTGGCATTTTGGTATTGAATTACTCAGACGGTTAGTTCTTTAGTGATTATGGTTATCTTTTTTAAGATGATTCGACGGGCATTTTGATGTGATCTAATTTTTAATTTGAGAAAAGTGTATTTATGGTAATGGGAAGTGGTTTCTAAAACCAAAACATTAAACCTGCAAAGTGAATAAATATATCTAGAATTCTAAAATTATACGATGTCAATGATGTTTAGATAAAATAATGAAAATATGCCCTCATTTTAAAAAACAAATTACATTAGTATTTCAGTCTCATTTGGTTTTGCAGATAAATTTGGAAGAAGAAAAATAGTGAAACATGGCCCATCTAAGTCATTTCCAATTTGCCATGGTCATGTGGAGCCTTGTAGGCCCTGTTTACTAAAGAAAACTTTGCAGTTGGCAAAATTAGTTTCAGTTAGAATTGCGAATATAAATATGTGAATATTACTCTGAGTTTGAATCACAAACATTTCAGATTAATTGCAACTCTCTGCAAAAAAGGGGGCCCAGAAAATGATGCAATTTATTAGCTTTTTTATGTGTGATTTATTTAATTTGATTTGTTGGGCTGATTGTATTTATAAATACACCATTTAACAATAAACATAATAAATAGATGCATGGCTTAAAATTCTGCTTAATACTTTTGCATGATTAAAAAAAAATCAATTTAACTCATTGACTACTGGTACGGGTTGACTCCAACATTCAACTTTAAAGGGGGTACCCAATGTTGAAACAATGTTAGTTCATTTAAAAGAGCATGATTTTATTAGCAGAAAATCATCTGCCTGAAGTTTTTTTAAAAGTCATGTTGCCAAGGAAACCCCCAAATGTGATAAGATTTCAGGATATTTTTGACCCCTCAGCTGTGACCCAGTTTCAACTGGGTACCCACTTTGACGTCAAAATGAAGTCAAAGTGGGGTACCTTGTCGCGCAATTCTAGTGAAATGCGCACAAGGTATAATACATATTGTACAGTCTAGCGCGCAGCACAACTGCAATGCACGAAGCTGGGTACCCACTTTTACGTCATACCTCATACTCAAATTTTTTTGTCAGCTCTTGACTTTTTATGAGAAAATTAGCCAAAATGCATTGATTTCGATTGAAAATCATTATATTTTCAATCTAATTTTTCTTAGAATTCTATTCTCGATCATATATAAAAAAAACTGTTACCATTGTGTAATCACTTTAATACATGAAAGAAGGCAGTAGTCAATGTATCCGGATACCCTTTGTTCAGTTTACTTCAGTGTTATACCAAGCACTCTCAGCTATTATCTTCTTCTCACAAAAATGATCAAACATGCCCCTATTGAACCCTGCCAAGAAAAGTCTTATGCTGTAATAGAATTGTTTATGTGTCTTCCATGTTGTGGCAGAGTAGTAGCAAAGTCTGCTTTAAAAAAATAACTGTGAAGTCCTATCTTCCCAAGACCCACCCAGAAGAGTTTATCTCAGGTTTCTCTTATGCCTCTTCTAAGATAAAATTTTCTTCCTTGACTCGTCATGTAAATTGAAAGATGTTCCATTGAGCTGATTTAGTGCCCTTTGTAAATGAAGGATTGGAGTTTTTTTTTCCAGGTTTTATTAAGGCGATTCTGTTTCAAAACAAACGTCAAAGCTCATAAGTAGGTCCCGTGTGACGTAGAAATGTACAATAACAAAAACAGGATGTGAGTGTTTGAAAGAATTCTTGAATGAAGACCTGATTTTAAAAAATGGAAGTTAAATGACCCTTTCTCCTCTTCATTCAGTTCACTTTTTTCCCCCCAAATTGACATCATCTTCCGGGGGTGTGTGTGCAGAGTTAATAATAGTCATAATCAGTCATAAAAACATTTGATTCAAAACCAAAATAGAGGTTTGCATGGTAGGTAAAATGATAACATTTCCTCTTATTTCTTCCGAGTATAAGACAGGGATGAACTGCAACGATGTTTCCTCATTGAGAACTACTATCTCCCCCCCCCTCTAATCTCCCTCCCTGTCTGCCTCTCTCTCTCTCTCTCTCTCTCTCTCTACACTCCAGTCCAGGCCCCACCCCCACACCCCCTGCTTTTCTCTCTCATTCTTCTTTCTCCCTCTCTTCATGATTATTCTTATGGATTAGAAATTAATCCTATATCTCCTCTCTCTTAGTCTGAAAGGGCCACAAGCAAATTATGCTAAGATCAAATCCTGCCCAAAACTTGGTGATTGTAAAACAAAGTCATCTTCTCTCTCTCTCTCTCTCTCTCTCTCTCTCTCTCTCTCTCTCTCTCTCTCTCTCTACACTCCAGTCCAGGCCCCACTCCCCACACCCCCTGCTCTTCTCTCTCACTCTTCTTTCTCCCTCTCTTCATGATTATTCTTATGGATTAGAAATTAATCTCTACACCTCCTCTCTCTTAGTCTGAAAGGGCCACAAGCAAATTATACTAAGATCAAATCCTGCCCAAAACTTGGTGATAGTAATACAAAGTCATCTTCTCTCTCTCTTTTTTTTTTTTAACTTCCTTGTCTTTCAAGCCATTTTTAGAGACATCATAAATCCTTTTTTGAATTTTTTCATATGGCTGTTTACAAATGTGGTTCAAGTTTGGAGTTGAGAGTTACTTTAAGCTTCCTTGTTTCACTTATCACTCTTTATGACTAGAAACCAAAACCAAATTTTATGTTCTAACAGGAAAAACATAGAAAACAGGGCCATCATAATGCAGTTCAATACTCTGGTCAGAGTGTACTGTTTTCAGCTGAGATGGTAAATTTAGCCAACTTTTCAGTATCCAGTTGAAATTTGGGGCTTCATACATTACTTTATGGTGTAGGCTGAATACAGTTGGTTCACAGATTTAAGCCATTTGTTTGAAGCCTTGATTGGTTGATAGTGGTTGCTGTACATAAGCAAGCTGTGCACAAGCAAATTAAACAGGCATTTGTTAATGAGATTGCAACATATACAAAGAATTTTTTACAATCATATTGGTGACATCACAATAGCCAATAGAAAGTGCTGTGGTGGAAGTTTAGCTTGCTAAAGTAAAATGCTTTGTGTAATCTGATTAAAGAGTTAAACCACTTAAGCTACTTGTTAAATGCTATTAATAGAAAATATTGCCTTTATCCAAGTCATGCATTGAATATCTGCCTGTTACCACAATGGGCGAGTTGTGTTTTGATCAGGAATTACAATGCACTATTTATCACAAAAATATAGACCGGATAGCTAATCTAAATGACCTCTAATTCAGCCAGGTCTATTATATTGAGATAAAAATTATTTATTTTAGATGTGAATGTAGTGTGGCATTTGATTGGAACAGAAGTAAAGGAATCATCTGTAGGGCATTGATTTTAGTTAGTAACCTGCTATGACCCGCTTATTGTAAAGAAATATTTCAGATGACAATTACAGGTCACTTTTCATAGGAGTAGCTGATTGGACATTAATGATTGACTAATCGTTAAGAGATTTAAAGCGATACAGGGACTTGGAAATCTAGCTAACTATAGCAGTGGGTTATTTTTAATTCAGGATAACTTCCATTGACCCACATGCTGTACATCAGGTAATAATTCTTCATATCCTGTATTAGGGATTACGCAGTAGGTTTAGGATTTTTGTACACCATCATCTTGCACTTGAGGATTGATTACTGTGAGTGTTATTTTCATTCATTTTATTTTTATTTTTGTGGTTGGTGGATGTTTTGATATCAGCCCATAAATGGTAAATACTCATGTGTTATTATAGTGAAAGGAAGGTATATTTTAAATTTAGAAGTTAAGAAGCATTCTCTTGCACTTAAGGGAAGTTTAGAGACAAGCACATAGCCAAAGTGTACTGAGCAATATTCCATTTGGTGTAGTATTAAGTAACTGTCTATGAGCAAGTCCTATCTTAAGAGCATGTCTTGAAGTCTTGTGGACTTTTGTTTTTGCAACATTAAGCAAGGTGATTTTAAAGCTTGATGACTGAGATGGTATTAACCCATTCGTGACAGGAATTATTTAAAGCCTAATTTGATCAGCTTTTATTCTTCAAATTGGCAACACCAACATTCTTATTTTATTGCTACATTTTTCTGATAAAACGTCATGTATCTGAAATGAATATAAATTGACAGAAATTATGATGAGAAGTCAAAAGTTGCCAATTTGCAGGGGAAAAAGGTGATTTTAAACCTTCTATCACATTGCCAATTTAAGGATTTTAATGCTTATTTTCCTTTAAAAAATTTTCAGCATCAAACAACGAATATTGACGCAACCTAAATGGGCACAGTTTTTGTGTAGAATTTTTTGCTCTTTCTGCTCATGTATTTGGTATGATTTTTAGGGCTTTGCATCAAAAGATATTAGGCCAAACCACAAAATGTGGACCTCTGTCACGAATGGGTTAATCAAAGTTGCCTCATGAATTTTGATGCAAGACTGATTACCATCCTACCAAGTTTGGCATACCGCATAAAAATTTTCAGTGAAAATGCTCCAGTCATTACCACATTGACATAAATAGAAACTTCCTGTGTTGTAAATGTAGTTTCATTCACTAAACCAATCCCCTGACTAGACCGATTCCAAGGTGATTCACAGTGGAAAGCACTAATGAATACCATTTCTGTTTAGTTATTTTGATTTAATTTTTGTTTAATGGAACTTGGTTTTGACCAAAGAATGAATCGACAGGTTTTTCATGAAGGTGATCACATGATATCATCATTCACAACAGAAATATAAATAAATATGGTGATGATGATAGCAATGCTTATTTATGAATAATGCTTGATATTCATCAAAGTTTCGGATACTTACCATAGCATTTCATAATTTCAATTTCATACAGATTTCAATGAAACATGTCATTGTAGAAATGAGGAGGAATCTACAGTGGACCCCCCCCCCAAAAAAAAAAAAAAAAGAAATAATGATAATAATCTTACTTGTCAAGGCTTCCTTTGAAATACTGGTATATTCTTGGCTACATGTACCAAGACTTGATACAATACTTTGATAGTAAATTGAAGACTATTTTGCACAGTACTAGACAGATTGTAATGAATTTTGCTCCATAAATAGTTCAACTTCAAATCAAAGTGGGACATTGTGAATGTTTCATCTACTAGAGTTCCTGCTTCCCTGAAAGACATCATGCTGATATTGCTGTAACAGGATTTAAAAAAAATCTGCAAGTGAAGGTAGTTTCGGGAAGTTCAAAGAGTAAGAAGAAGGATTGTTTAGTAGTTTGCTAATGAGGGTATGGTTTTGATGTTTGTGTAATTATGAAACTCTTAGCATTTTTGAAGAAACTCATTCTGTACTTTGATTTCATCATGCTGTTGTATTTCTTGAGACATCTTACTTGTGTACCTTTCGTTCCCAAGTTAGAGAGGAAACGATCAATAGAGGCTTGTGCAGAGCTATTATTAGTCAGCAATTATGTAATGCCCCAATATGGTTGGGACAAAATTGTGAATGAGAAGAAGTCGAGTCATAGGGGATGTTGTTATGAATTGCAGCCCTATGTATCATACCTCTTCCCCTTCAATGCTTTCATCAAGTTTGGTTCAGTCTATTTTTTTAAGCCTTATGTGATAGAAAAGTTTATAGTCATTTGAATATATCAAGGCTTTTGTGTAATATATTACATGAAGTATGTGGTGTCTTTGTAATTGACTCATTGGCTACTGAAACCCAGTGGACCCTGAATTAAGCCTATTAGAAATGAAGAATTCAGTAGCCAACTAGTTTAACAAAGAATATGTAGACATGGTTTGGATTTGTTAGAAATTATGAGCTTTTCTTTTATGGAAGGATTATAAGTGGGATGATTTGTATTTTTGTTGGTTTGCTTTTCTATATCATTGTTTGTGTGTATGAGAACATTTTCAAATTTCTGTGTTCTGTAATTTCCAGTGTTTAGACATTTACTGAATTTTTTAGGGCATGCCATTACTCAATGCAGACAGAGGCATTCCATTAGTTATGTGATATTGTTCACTGCCCATTATAGCAATAATTCAATGCTCAACCCTTCTAGCCTATGTATGGTCCGAAAGCTTCACAAATATGGTTATAAATACAAATCCAGTGTTGCTCCAAACCAGACTAGCAGTGTAAACAGATGTGTGTGATATGAAGTATATATGATGATTGGTTTAAGGCAATGTGCAAAAGACCTCTTAAGCCTCTACTACTCCTTCCTTCAGCTCATAAACCCAATTAATCAGATCACTTCTCCGCATGTTCCACATCGAGTATAGTCCATCTCTTATAAATATTATACCTTATCTCACTCATATGATTTAATTTGGATAATTTCTCTCTTCTTTTTTTCTCCACCTTTCTCCAATTTTTGTTGTTTGATTTCCCTTGACCTACTTACCCACCCTGGAATGCCTATCCAAATGTCTAATTATTCCTGCATTTTTAAAAATCCTGATCTAAAAACAATACCTCCCTTTTTTCCTGATATTCAAACTCTTATTGTTCTTTTAAAACTGTCTTTATCATAACAAATTGTATTCTGATATTCAAAATATTATCTGTTTAATTCTGAAACATGTTGTATTCTATTTTGTTTTGACATCTGTCCTGTATTTGTTGAATTGCAATGAATTTTCAAAAACACATTCTTTGATATTTCTGTTTTCTCGTGTGGTTGAATACTTTATACTGAATCTGTTGAACTCAAATTGATTGTTATGTGAAATATTTCTTTCATATTCATCGAACAACTTTCATTCTCTCATTCCATAATTAATTTTTCTCATTTGTTTGTCATTATGTAACTACAAATCAAATTTAAACTCTGGGTTGGGATTCAATTAAGTGTGACTGTTACTCTCTATATCTCATCTACAAATTGGTCATACCCCACAATAAAATGGTTTGACCCTCAACACCCCACCTAACCCCTCCTACGACATGGCCTTTCCATCCTTCCACCCTTCCACCCCTTCCTGTACCCCTTTCATCCCTCACCTTTACACCTCACAACTCACCATTCACCCTATCACCCATCACCTCTCACCCCTGCACCCTCTCACCCCCTTACCCTTACCCCCCCCCCCCCCCAATTACCCTTACCCCGTTACCCCTCACCATCAACCCTGTTGTGACCGATACCAATCTGCATGTTCGTCTGCGTTTCTGTGCCTTGCTCCACGATGACTACCACTACCACCATCACCAATCTTTTCTCTCTTTTCTCTTTTCTTTTTTCATTCCTCTACCCTTCTGTCTATCTTGCCTGCCTTGCCTGCCTGCCTGCCTGCCTGTGTGCCTTGTTTTGCTTGCCGTTCATCTATCTTAACCATCCCTTCATCACCATCACCGTTCAGGGAAGAGTCAATTCCGTCAGAAAATCTTTGCATGGTAAACCACAACCTTCATCAGGGATTGAGGTAAGCAAGTATGTTGCAAAACAAACAGACTAAAGAAAGTATCCTCATCAGGATATTATCCCTTATAAGGAAAATATGAATGAATGCCTTGAATGATTACTGTAAAGCCAAGCTGCAGAGTCGTATATAGTGTTGAAACAAAAGACTTGATTTGGTTGTAATTAGCGGGTCCTTAATGTATTTTAAAAGATGTGCAAGAGACCTGTTTTCCTAAAAATGTTCTTGTTTCTGATATTCCATATAGTATACCTTAATGGTATCATCTCCACTTCTAGTTTTACCACACTTTTTTTTTTTCCTGATAATCATCAAAGTGTAAGTTTCAAATTTAACAGTCTTCACCCAAAATAATATGCACAGAATTAAACATTTGCATTATGGGATTTTTTTTTTTTTTTTCATTTGGAACATCCACATTTTACACTCCTGCATTTATTTTTCCCCCTTCCTCACCTTTCCTTAGAACTGATTTCTCACATTACCCTCTTATTGTAGAATTTTCTTCTTCCTTTTTTTTTTTTTAAACTTAATAGGGGATGCAATTGAAATGTATGACATAGAAAAATCAAAAGAATGATATAATCCTCAAAAGGAAAGCAAAGAAAAGAGATGTTTTGTCTTCTTTAGTTGATTCAAAATACATGTATCTTTTCAGTTCTTTTGTTTGGATTCATCTTTGTTTAACTCTTATCGTGCTGATGGCACGTATAGTTGCCCTTAACCCTTCATTGTCGATGGCACGTGTGACAAACATTTTTTTTCTGTTACATCTATTTTGATTATTTAAAAAAAAAAATCTTCATATTCAGCCTTTTTCATATTGATGAATTGACAACAAATTAAGCAGTCAATAAATCGTATAAAAATGTGGGTCTGCATCAACATTTTTCAAACGTTTTTTTAGGCAAAGCTTACAAAGCCCTTGGCACTGAAAGGGTATTCGGCCTGGCAACGGAAGAGTTGATTTAGCATTGGTGGAACACAGTGCACTATATGGCCTTGTGGCAACATCTAAGCACAATTTTTCTTCTTTATCATGATCCTCACATGCAAAGATTTGTTTGATTTGAATTTTGCCTTGTCAATTCTCATGAAATATGTTTCATTTTTGTTCCAAAAGAGGGGTATGGGGGAGGGGGTAATCTCTTGCCAACATTACCTGGGAAGTTTAGCTCCATCAGAATAAGTAGCAAAATGAGTCTTATCATTTTGAGGGTCATAGACATTATCCTTTTGGGGCTTTCCATCTATATGCCAAGTCGTAACCCAGTGTTGTTCTGAAGAAAAATAATGGAACCATGTATTTCATAGTACGTTGTAAACCGTTCTCTCTTTTTTTTTTTTTTTTTTGTTGAGAATAATGCAAGATAGAAAAATTACATATGTATCAAGGTTTGATGATATTTATCCCTAGGTAAAGATAGGTCACATAACTGAAGATGTCTTTTCTCATATCAGGAAATTATTATTAAAGTAGTCTAAGAGTCCCAGAGAAATGACTTGATGGAGTTTTCATATTGAAAAAAAAATCTATATTTTCAAAGTTTGAAATAATTTGTTTTGAAATTCTATCTGCAATTGAAATATATGTCTTTTTTTTCTGTCAGAGATTATTAAAGGAACTTGGTCAATTAAATATCAAATATTTGTTCTGAAATTATCGTATGTACCATTTGTCGTCTTCTGAGAAAATGAACATTTTTATTGTTGCTGGTGTGAATAAGCATTGTCATTTCTGTGCCTTGGTTTTGCAGGAGAGGAGGAGCACGTTAACACCCAAAGATAGTAACGCGTCAGAAGATGTTTCAGACGGAGGTCCTCAACGTAGGGGTGTCTGCAGGACAGACTCCATGTCAATAGAAGGTCAAGGGTTACAGGTAAAGGTCATATCAACATAACTACATGTCCTTTTGAATGGTCTCTGGGATCATGAAGCATTGTGAAAACGAAGCCTGGGCCCCATTGCATAAAACTTACCATTAATGGTAACTCTGCCATCATTGGTAACTACCATGGTAACATTGCTCAACAGTCAATCAAATTCAAGGTTTCCATGGAAGTTCATGAATAGAGAAGCAGTATAAGCTATTACTGCAATGCAAAGTCCCAACCTGTCACACCCCCCCCCCCCCCCCCCCCCAGTTCAGGGTCCCATTGCATAAAACCTACAATTGATGGTATTTTTGCCATCATTGGTAACTACCATGGTAACATTGCTCAACAGTCAATCAAATTCAAGGTTTCCATGGAAGTTGCCATTGATGGCAAAGTTACCATCAATTGTAGGTTTTATGCAATGAGACCCTGAACTGGGGGGGGGGGGGTGACAGTGACAGGTTGGGACTTTGCATTGCAGTAATAGCTTATACTGCTTCTCTATTCATGAATTAATCTTTGCATTCTTGTACTACATACAAACAGCACCTCCACCATTTCCTGAAATAACTTAACACAATCCAACTTGATTTAAAATCAGTCTGTTATTTTAGCAGCATATCCTTCCTTGCTCACTTCAAACTTGAACCCTTTATGTACCAGGAACTGAATTGAGAGCAGGCCCCTAAAGCTCCACCATTTTGTCCAGATTCATTAGAAGGCCGACCTAAGCACCCATTAATATTCATGATCAAAAATTCATTTTGTAAGATGCTTCCAAGGAGTCGCATCCGTTTGTAGATGTTTTGAAACATTACTCCCATCAGCTAACTGCATGCGCAATAAATGCGCAGTAAATGCACAACAAATGCACAACAAATGCGCATTAAATCAAAATAAAACTGATATGCGCAATAGATATGAATAATACAACAGTGTTATTGATATCATGGCGATAACGGGTGCTTATCAGCCCCTTCATATGATCCGAAAGAGGCGGGGCCTAATGCCATTCCATAATGATATCCGCGCTTGCTGCTTTTCGTCTAGTAAATTTATAATATGTCTATGATTGAGAGGATGCCAAATTGTTTTAGGTATTTCACATCAGAAGTTGACTGCAGAGGGCGGTTTCATGTCTTGGTAGATGATCAAAGTGAGAAAAGCGTAAACTCCTTGACCACAGGAACCACGGGAGCGTTTCATGAAGAGTTTTGTCGGTGATTTTCACCAACAACTGTTATAAGCTACTAAAAATCCTCGCATCTGATTGGCTGAGAGTAAATTAGTCGGTGAAAATCACCGACAAGACTCTTCATGAAACAGAGTCCCTGTATTCACCTTATAAGAATGAGAGAATTCAGGGGAGTGTCCTGTCTTGTCGGTGATTTTTTTTTTTTTTTGGAAGTGTCTTGTCAGTGATTTTGCTTGATATTTAACTTTAGTCAAGAAAAACTTCACAGCATCTCAGTTTTGCTTTTACTTTGCTGCTGAACAGCTGAAAGCAAAGGAATCAGACAAACCGTTTTTGATGTCCTACCAAAACTGTACATAACCTGTAAAGTGAAAAGATTTCTATTTTCTTTCTGTGATTAATCCGTACGTTGTATGTTTTCTTGATCGCAGGTCACACCTCTCCCCGGTTCGCATCCCCTCGTAGTCTTTGTCAATCCAAAGAGTGGAGGCAGGCAAGGAGAGAGGATTATGAGAAAATTCCAGTATCTGCTCAACCCCAGACAGGTCTATGATCTTAGCAAAGGTGGACCTATGCCAGGGTAGGTTCTCAAGATCATTGAAGGGAGTGGTGGAGAGAGAAGCATATAGTAGTGTGTAAATAACTAAAAAGATCTAGGTTAGAATGTGGGAAGAGATACAAGTAGATGAAGAGAGAGAGAGAGAGAGAGAGAGAGAGCTAGAGAGAGCTAAAACTTAAAGTAAGGAATAAGAGGAAGTTTAACAGTAATGACTAACTAAAGCAAGGTGGACCTTTGCCATGGAAGGTTCTCAGGATAGGCCTGGGGGGGGGGGGAAGGAGAGGAGGAGGAGAAGGAGGGAAAGAACGAAAGACATATAAAGATCTGCAAAGAGAAAGAGCAAGATGTAGAAAGAGAGATGGATGCTTGCTCATGATAATGAAAAGCTAGGGAGAGAATTGGAAAGATAAGTGTGCAGAGACGGAGGAAAAGAATGGAGACAATTGGAAATCAGTGACCAAACGCATGCTAGAGAGTTGTCTGAATATGTCAATTTGACCAAATCGCCAATTTGAGGATTGCATAGAAATTTAGTGGTCTCATCATTCCAATTTCATGACTTTCGTATTTTGTCCAATTTTTCTCTGAAATTTTCTCTATCGTGTTTTGACACATTTTAACCTTTTTCAAAGGTCAGGTTGCCTTGTGAGAGGATTGTTTAAAAAGATCTAGTGGTCTCATTATTCCAATTTCATGACTTTCTTATTTCTCCAATTTTCTCTGAACCTTTCTCTGTCATGTTTTGACACATATTAACCTTTTTCAAAGG
Organism: Echinometra lucunter; assembly: GCA_029962745.1. NCBI lineage: Eukaryota > Metazoa > Echinodermata > Echinoidea > Camarodonta > Echinometridae > Echinometra > Echinometra lucunter. The sequence goes on from CM057151.1 coordinate 16,072,860, forward strand.
TCAGGTTCCCTTTTAAGAAGATTAACCCTTAAAGCAGTGAAAGGTGTAGGACAAGCCAAACGAGTGGTTGTCATGGAAACACAATGATAGAGAACAGAAGACAGAAGATACAAAGGTCATACATATAGACTATTGGATTCATGAAAATATTGACTATAACACTTCTCTAATGATGGCTTTTAGAGAATAGTAAGGACATTGGTAATTTGTAGAAAAGTATCCATAATGATATCTTGTATTCTCTTTTCATTTATCAAGGCTGAAGTTCTTCAAAGATGTTCCAAACTTTCGAGTTCTTTGTTGTGGTGGCGATGGTACAGTAGGATGGGTGTTAGATTGTATAGGTAAGTATATCTCTGCTTTTAAAAAAATGGTCTCTCTACTTTTGATATCCATACCCCACCTACCCATGTCACACTTACTTGAAAAAATGATAGATTTGGGGATTTAGGAGGCATACTGGTCATCCCCCCCCCCCCATCTTTTAAAACCAAATCTGGCATGCGTGTACCATAAGTTCAACATAAAGAATATTCCCCCTTATACATTTTTTTTGGGGGGGGTTCAAATTTTAGACTGGCAGTTTAAAAAAAGCACTTTTTGTTTTACTGTTCAGTGACTGTTGCCCTCTACCACCACCTTTTCACCGAATCCTTGATCTGCCTTTTGTTATTTCATATTTTTGATAAATCCTAGACCATCTATAGCAGTCCTTTCCCTCATGTACACTCACTGATCTTGGTAGATGTCTTGACTTGTAGTGAAATTTTATATCAGTCTTCCCACTGAAGTATTTTTGCTCTGCTCTTTTGGTTTTTCTATAGATTCCAGGTGGTCATTAGCAACCCTTCCTTAATGTAGTGACAGTGATGTAACTGTATGTACTTGTCTGAAATTATCATCACATTTAACGTGAAGTATCACTTCTTCTTGTTTTTATTTCAATTTCTCAGATAAGCTGTTGATAGATCCCAGACCACCCGTAGCAATCCTTCCTTTAGGTACAGGCAATGATCTAGCTAGGTGTCTCAACTGGGGTGGAGGTAAGTCCTTTCTTATCTTATCCATGATTGGTCACCAGCAGACAGTTGTCTTTGAAATGGCCAATCAAGAGGACCCTGTCTGATATAGAGTTGGGGTAGATCTGAATTGATCAGAACTTTTTATTTGAAATAATATCAAGTTTAACTCTTTGCAAAGTTAAAGGACACTGTCTGTGGTTGATCCAGATTAATCACAAATCTAAAAGTTAGCCTTTTTGTGTGATTCTGATGCTATACTCGATCAAGGATTCATTCTAGAGGAGTGATATACATGGACTTAATATATGAAGGAGAAGTGATTTATATTTTGGACATAACTGTGCATTTTTTTTAAATTGGAGCTCTTTTTCTACTGTTAATGATTGCTCTACTCATAAACTGGCATTTATATCTCTGCATCACTTCTCTGTCTTACCTAATTTTACATGTTTGATTCTTTCCTCCCCCTTTTCCTACCTTCTTCTCCACTTCTAAAGGAAATTGTCTCCCTCTTCATCTCATTCTCTTTTCTGTTTTCTCTCACCATCTCATTCCCTGTATCTGTCTAATCCCTGTTTCTGACGCAAATGCATTTAATGTCATAACCAATATTATTTTGTGTTCTTCTTTGATCAATTGAAGAGGTATAGGATATGAGTTTAACAGGAAGGAATTAAAGGGTAGAATTTCCCCACATTATCCATATTTCAAAACCAATGGGAAAGACATTAGGACTTGGGTATGTCAAGCAGTACAAGAGTTGAATTCCGGACATGAATATTTACTTCCTTTAATAAGTTAAATGATGCTACTACTTAAAGTGCATTTTACTTTCATGTCATTTTATCTTGAAACAGAAACTTACTAAGCCAAAGGCTTTTCTTGTGCAAGTCCATGTATAGCAATGATGGTATTCCATATGAATTTTTCATTTTTGTCTCTATGTGTAGCAATGCTACAGAGAAAACATGTGTTCCCAGTATGTTCCTTCACAAAACCCTGATGAAAATCTAATTTTTGAAGAAAAAAAAAGAGTGACTGTATACCAAAGTGTTATGATTTGCAAGGTATCAAAGAAAAGCAATCTAAAATATGGCCCTGAAATTGTGGTCATTTATAAATTTGTCAATTTCATGTTTACTCTAAGAAAACAAGGAAACTCATAAAAAAGTAACTTCTGTTCTAAAGTCACTAAATAAGCATTTTTCCTTGACACATTTGTGGAATAGATTTGTGTACTTCTCAAACTCTCTCCTTTTCCCTTCAACATGTTAAACAGTACCCGTAAATTGTTTTTTTAAAAATGCCTTAAGTATCCGAAAAGCAAATTCCATCATACCCATTCCACTTATCATGATCTAAGCATCTTTTTAACTTCTGTTCTGATCAGGTTATGATGGGGGTAGTCTACCAAAGATCCTTAAGGACATCGAGGTGTCAGACACAGTTGAGTTAGATAGGTGGCATATAGAATTTAGCACACAAGACACTGGAGAACAAGGAGACCCGGTACCGTACAACATCATCAACAACTACTTCTCAATAGGAGTGGTAAGTGAACAGCCCCCATGTTCAGGGGTGGATCCAGGATTCTGTGCAAAAATATGGCGGGGGGGAGGGGGGGGTTCCAGATCTCTAAAACGCTGACAGGTAAATTAGAAATTAAAGTTATGATGGGGGTAGTCTACCAAAGATCCTTAAGGACATCGAGGTGTCAGACACAGTTGAGTTAGATAGGTGGCACATAGAATTTAGCACACAAGACACTGGAGAACAAGGAGACCCGGTACCATACAACATCATCAACAACTACTTCTCAATAGGAGTGGTAAGTGAACAGTCCCCATGTGCAGGGGTGGATCCAGGATTCTGTGCAAAAATATGGCGGGGGGGGGGGGGGTCCAGATCTCTAAAATGCTGACAGGTAAATTAGAAATTAAAGTTATGATGGGGGTAGTCTACCAAAGATCCTTAAGGACATTGAGGTGTCAGACACAGTTGAGTTAGATAGGTGGCATATAGAATTTAGCACACAAGACACTGGAGAACAAGGAGACCCGGTACCGTACAACATCATCAACAACTACTTCTCAATAGGAGTGGTAAGTGAACAGCCCCCATGTGCAGGGGTGGATCCAGGATTCTGTGCAAAAATATGGCAGGGAGAGGGGGAGGTCCAGATCTCTAAAATGCTGACAGGTAAATTAGAAATTAATGTTTTACAAGTATGAAAATGGGGGGGGGGGGGGGGGGGGTCCTATTCCTTTTTATCTTATGACAAACCAAACTGAAAAAATGAATAAAATAGAATATAAAGTTATCAAATGTAACACCCCCACCTACTTGTCTCTTATAGGCAAGCAAATTTTACCCCCCCCCCCCAAAAAAAAAAAAAAAAAAAAAATGGGGACCTGGACCTCTGGATTCTTCTTTGATAATTGGCTGTAGAGGAGATTTCATTTTAAATGGAGGAAGAAATCGTCCACATTTAGTAATTACCAATAACGTTACCTGTGGAAACACTAAATGAATTTTTGAAAATTAAAGTGTGGAAGACATGTTGGTGTTCTGGCCATGATTTCTTGGATTTAATTCAAATAAATCAAGGAAATGCTTTAATAGGTATGCCAAACCTGTTTCATGCTTTGGTCTTTTCTTTTCACAGGATGCATCAATTGCTCACAGATTCCACACGATGAGAGAGAAGCATCCCGAGAAGTTCAACAGCCGAATGAAGAACAAGCTGTGGTATTTTGAGTTTGGTACCTCAGAAACATTCGCCTCAACCTGCAAAAATCTTCATGAAGACATTGATATCATGGTGAGTTAGGGTCTTTCTGTTTTGTAATCTGTGGCACAGGTTCATAACAGCATAAAAACTTTATTCCACGTTCAAGACCAGTAGCAAGATTTTGTTAAAGTGTCGGACTCATCCAATAAGAATCCGTGATTTTTTTTTATATTAGATGAACCAGGGATGCCAGAGTTCCGGCTATAGCCGGAATTCCGGCTTTTTCATTTTTTTGACCATAAGTTCCGGCTAGTCGCGTTTTCTCAGGCCGGAGAGAACAATCACCGGCCGCGCACAACTGTTCAGAGAGCTGTCTTTGCTCTGTGTGATCGGTAAATAAGAAAAAAATCCCGTCTATAGTTGAGTTAGACTCGTACAAGCCGTCAGTTAAATGCTTATTTTAACCAAGCTTTTATGCGCGCGTGTGCGTGTGTGGTCTTATCATGCCAGTCCTCAGTGTGCTTATGTGATTTGTGATGACTGATAACCGTACATAAAATGTATGGATTCTGAACGTAACTTTTAATTTTGACAAAACGACTTTATTTTAGTCTAGCGTGGTCGGCTCATGGAAACTTCCATGGGTCGGCTTTCCATGTGTTCGCTTGCGCGATTGATGTGTACACAGTGCCGTTCATACACAGCTCAGTATAGTATAGTACAGCGCTGCGTTAACGTTCGTTCACTTTGTGTGTACATGCAAAGTTTAAGTTTCTTTAGCGGTATCGTTTCACAGTACATGTATGTGGATTTTACGGGATTATTGATCATTTTCTACAAATATGGATGTCGAAAGAGGATCCAACATCAAGCAAATTGACAGTGGAATAAAAAACAAATTCCAGTGGAAGTGGTTGGAAAACAAAGACGACAGTGGAACGTTTCTTTCAGACTACTTCCGAAAAATCAATGTCGCTGGTAAAGCACGATGTATTGTGTGCAATCAAACTATCGCGTACGGAAGCAGTGGAATGAAAGCCTTGATGAAACACAAGGTACAATAACACTAAATGTTTGTGTGTTAAACTGTTAATCATCTGGTATTTGTTCCCAAGTGTAAGCCTCATCTTATGGATAAGTAATTGTATAATTACAAAGTTTGATGCAGTTGAAAATTTGGAGCTGATTTATTTTTACTCAATCCTTAATAACAGTCACTTAGATAAATTTTAAAATAACAAAAAACTCTGAATATTGAATAAGAGTGTGCTTCAAACTCTTTGTTTATATTTTTGGCACCATTTCACTGCAATAGAGTCTGCAGACTACATAGTACAGTAAATTCTGTTCTTATAAATTTCATGAATACATCAAATTATAAATTATGTGTAAGATGAGGCTGTTCAACATATTAAAATAACCCCAAAACTTGAGCCATATTTTGGGGAAAATGATCCCTGAAATAGGCTCAGATTGAATTAGAGACCATCTAGAACCCCAGAGCTTCCAGGGCCCTTAAGCGGGCCCTGGACCCCGGCCAAAAGGATGTCGCGCTTCGCGCTCGTAATGTCGCGCTTCGCGCACATAATTTACCTTCAAAAAAAAGTTCAGGCCCTGGAGCCATTTGCCACTGGCATCCCTGCCCTGAGATGAACAAGTCAAGATCTTGTCAGTCAATGATATCAGTATCCCTCACCTTTTTCTTGCAAAGGAGGGCCCAGAGAGGTGATCTTCTTTGCTATATCTCTGTTGAATTGAATGTGTTCCCCCCCCCCCTTCCTTGAGACTCAAAGGTCTTGATATGTCACTTCTGTTTTTCAGACTACAAATTAAATACCCAGTACCCAGTATTTTTAAAAAGCGGAGTGAATTATAATGAAGACGAGATAAGAGTAGCACATTTTCAGCCCAATTGACTAATATTTTTAATTTGAAGTATGAAGGATGCACCATCCAGTAAGCACCACCTGCCATCATAATAATTGATTTTTGTTCCAACAGTAAAGATCTTTCTTTTGTAGCAGCTGCTTTTGTTTTATTTTTTTACTTAACCCATCATCAACAGGAACCAAGTGATTCCTGTATTAAACCTACAGGCGTTAGAAAATTCACTATTCAAGAGGTTAAGATCAGTAATGGTAATGTTATTTAGAGTGAAAATTCTTCATTTTTAAGCACTCCTGTGGCATTTCTTTGTATGTAAATTTCGCTTGATTTGTGGTGAGATTGGGCTTCTGTTACCAATTTATTGTAGTCCATTGTGGTTTACACATTCAGTCTTGCTGTGTGTTCAGAAGTGTTTCTCATGCTTTTCTCAGTATTTTCAAACAACGACAACAAATGATGTGAACTGTTGTCTTCTTTTCATGTTCAGGCAATATTTGACACAGATTTACCTGTTTGATCAGCATTTTACTTTTCACTAATGAAAATACCGTGAGCTTAATAAGTTTCATGTCATAAGAGATTCGTTTATACCCCCACTTGTACCAGTATCATTTACAATTGACACTTGTGAAGTGCCGTCAACACGAGTGCTGAAGTGATCCATGAGTGATGTTTAGTGGTTGACAAAATTCATTTTCAGTAAATTGCACTTGTGGAGTGGAAAAGGGAAGTGATGTTGTTATTTTCGATGATGATGAAGATGATAATGATTATGACATTGAGTTCTCAGGAGAACTCAGAAGAAGAAGAAGAAGAAGAAGTGTTCCAAATGTAGATTAATGTCTTGCCAAAGGATGTTGTTTTGTTGCTGGGACTTGAACTGCAAACCATGAGATTCATATTCCTTTGACATATCTACTAGACCACTGTACCTCTTCATAATGTGCTCTTTTTATTTCCTAACACAGTGTGATGGCGTATCCCTGGACCTTGCCAGCGGACCATCGCTAGAAGGCATCGCGGTGCTGAACATCCCCAGTATCTATGGCGGCTCCAACCTCTGGGGGGACACCCCTAGCAAGAAGAAACAACGCAAGCTGGAGAAGAAGCTCCAGAGGAACAGGGAAAGAGATGGTGAAAGCCATTCCACGGTGGGGCTGACGCAGTCAAACATTGACCTCATGTTTGCAAGGCAGTGTAAGTCTACTTCGATGCCGTATTTGAAGCCTGTGGTACAGCATACTCTCTGGCTATGATTGCTCCAAGATCATGCCCTACACTAATCCAGAGTGCTAACTTAAAACCTGGACCAAACACTCTTCCTAACCTTAAATTCATTCCTAAACTTAACCAAAAAGAAAATAGCTTGGAGTAGTTGTCACTAGAGCATAAATATGTTGAAGCATCTCCATGGCCATGTACATGCAATGTAATGGTCAGATACTCTGGACTGTTTTTCAAATTTGGCATCCCTGGGTGTGTTTCACAAAGAGTTATAATTGATTTTAAAATCGATCCGATCAGTTTCAAGTAACTTAAAATTGATATGATGAGCTTTTAAGCATTTTAAACTGTACAAAGGCATATTAAATCAATCCCTGCTTGAAATCAATCCTAAATCTAAAACTGAATTAATCTTTGTGAAACACCCCCAGAAGTGTATTGTGAAATTTAATTGAGCACCATCATCTTCTTATGAAATGGATTCAGTAAACAAATTTAAAAGCTTTCATATTGAGTAGAGATTATGCAGCCAGACATGTTTTGTCACATTAAGGTGTTAACACCACTATCCTTCCTTGTACATACTACAGTAATACCATATTATTTGCTTTTAGGAACAGATTATCAAAATTTATCTTACAGTAAAATTTTAGATAATACGCCATTTGCTGGATGTATTTTCCTATGTAATTGTGGTCTTCTTGTCCATTGATTTTATTCCATTTGAGAGAGAAAGAATGAATTCCATGGTATACCCATCATGATTTTATACTGATAAAGAAGAGTGTTAATGAAGTTAATTAGAAGTACTTTTATTTCACCACTATCAATTTTTCTCTTTGTAGCAATAGGAGACAAACTGTTGGAGGTTGTGGGCCTAGAGGGCTCACTTCATGTAGGTCAGGTCAAGGCTGGTATCAGGTCGTCAGGTCGAAGGTTAGGTCAATGTCAAACGGTAACCATCAGGACAAGGAAACGAGTGCCCATGCAGATTGATGGAGAGCCTTGGCTTCAACCGCCATGCACGGTGAGTATACATAATTTTTATATAAGTGATATCATTAAATTCTTGAAAGTTATAATTCATCTGGTCTTAGTTCACTGAAGTCAAAATTATAAATCCAAAACTGAAACTTACTGTTGATAATTTCCCGCTACGTTTCGGTGGGATACACCCATCATCGTCAGGCGGTAAAGTGAGACTGAGCCGAGATTTGGCAGGAAACATTCAGAGACTTCCGGTGCCGGTCACGTGGTTCCCTGTCGTGTGACGTCAGAATGATATTGAGGTGTTGCACTGGCTTTAGTGGTAAAGTAGAGGTCTTATTACTGGGAAGTCCCAATTTCAAAACTAAATTGATGGAAAACATTAATCCTCATTATTAATTCCTTGACTGCTTAATTCTCTGAATTCCCATGGGTGCTATACAGGAGCCACCCTCCTCACGAAGGCAATGGGTTACATCCCAGGGGTGGAACTTATAGCTATAGGCTCGTTGGTTATTTATAAGAGTAGATGAATATGTGTTCACCTCCCCATCTTTTTTTTGTCGTAAGTTTATTTTTTGGGGGGGTTCTCTATAACCTTCTTGCTTATCTGACATTTTGAAATATTTTACCTCTTATTTTTTTTTAAATCATGGATTTGCTCTTTCAGAAATTAACATTACACAAGAACAGCACACCTGTGTAGCATGAGCAGTTCAGAACCATTTTTCCAGGTATTAGAAATCACATCTACTTTGAGATGTAACCTTTATTCAAGGATGAGGATTTAAGTCGTTTTTAATTGATTTTCTCTGCAGATATCAATAACACACAAGAATAGCACACCAATGCAGAAGGGGCCACCGCCCAAGAAGAGCTTCTCTGGGATCAGAAAACTGTTTGGCAAAGGGAGCATAGATGCAGACGAGAGTAGCGATGTGCATCTATGAGACCACTGGACGAGACGTGCATCTAGGAGACTGAGGAGATGCACAAAGAAAAAGAACCTAAGATTGGATTCTTAAGGGAAGCGGCCCCAGCGTTCCCTCCAATCTCGTCAATTATTGCCTTCCATTCCCGAGTGTGAGCGAGAGAGCGAGCGTACAAGAATACCACAAGATACCGCACGATACTGCGAGATGACATAGATGCGTCCGGAAGAGATGGAGAGTTGCAGGACACGAGTCTGCACCATCTTCACTGTTACTGATTATGATGATGACGATGAAATGATGATGATGATGATGATGATGATAATGATGTTGCTTGTGTTGATGATGTTGATGTTGATGATGTTGATGTTGATGATGATGATGATGGTAATGATGATGGTAGAGTTGTATAAAAGTAAACAGAGCGTTTGTGGTCGAGCCAGCACAGGCATAGATATGCAGAATTATGTTTATAGATATTTTAACCAAACAGCTGGGGAAGAGAGAATATCTGCATTCCATTCAGGAGAAGTATTCCAGAGCATGGAGCATATAGGATGTGGAGTCCGGGTGATGGAGTCTAATAGTGCTATCAAGCAAGCATGGAACTCATGATATGTATTCTAGATGTTCAAGGGAGGAATCATATTCGTCAAAATGAAGATATTTTCTTCTGATGAATATGCATTAGAGCCTGGAATTAGATGCGAGTGAGCGCCACAGACGTTACACATCGTGATATCATCGATGGGTATTTGCACTTATAGATATATGAACTGATCATTGTGTTAGTGATGTGGAGGAGAAGGGAGAAATCAGAGAATCTCTTCAAAAATGGATGCAAGTAGAATTTTCAAGATATCCAGAATTCCACTAGAATATGATATTAAGTTCGGAATAATAGATACAGAGTTATATCATACAGATGGTGCAATGCAAAAGATGATCGCAAATGGTTATTGCAGTGTTGGTCAAGAGAGTTCATTCCATGCATGATATGTTATTCAAAATAATAATCTGAATTAGTCTTCTGCAACAGACTTTTAAGGGTGTGAAAGGAATTATGTGCGTTTTTATGATCATGCATGTTATGTCTCATTTTCTGTTTTTGTCGAGTAAGATTTTGTTTTTTTTCTTTTGTTGAATATTTTGTATACAATGTGCTTGCTATATGTAAAGGAAAGAATATGATATGCATTATTAATTTGTTTTGAGTTATTGTATGGCTTAGGCAGTGGTCATTCTATTTTGCAAGATTTAGTTCCAAGTGTGGTTGAATTTGAATGAATAATACAAAATTTAATCATCTAAAGCATTTTTTATGGATTGCAAACAAAATGAGGTAGATGTGACATAGATTTGGGCAAAGAATATATCTTTCACTCTAACATTATAAAAATCATCAAATGGTGAATGATAAAAAGAACAAAAAATTGTTCTACTCCTTTCCAGCTACTTGATAGATGAGTGCAAAATTTGTGTTTATGAAAGGGTAAAAGTTTTTTTTTACTTCATAGGGATAGATGGCATATGGGGAATTACCAAAAAAGAAAGAAAAAAAAAAGTGTTCTTAAAACCCTCAATGTATTTTAGGAATGAGAGACAAAAATGACATCAAGCCAGCATTCAGCATATTGAGAAAGTGAATTTTAACATTTCCCTTTTTTTTTTCCCATTGCTACAATGTATACAGTCAAAGATGACAATGAGTTTCTCCTATGCTAATTTCTATGATTTAAATAATCAATTGTTATTGCACCCTTTAAGTTTGTTTCAGTATCCATTATAACAAGAATTTATCATGGTAAATTGTATTATGGTAGATGTTCATTTAATCTGTGTGTGTGGATTTACAATGGTGGAGGTTGTTGCAGCGTGAATATATGTAAGATATATTGTATCACTTGTCTTTCCATATGTTAAAGAGGTGTAAATGTGTTTCGTTTTTTATCAATAATTGTTTATGCTCAAAGTATATGTATGGTATGTTCCCTTACTTTTTATTTGTTGCTAATGCAATCCATGCTTGGATAATTTTAAAGTAATACTGTGCTCTCTTATTACTAATCAAGAAGAAAATATTATTTTGTATATGGTCATGGGTAAAGGTATGCTAGCCATATTTATATAGTTTTATTTGTACTGACACAATTACATTTGATAAATTCACTGTTGTACAGTTTGTACTTTGTTTTCCTTTCGATATTAAGTTCAATTTTTATACTCATATTATACCTACATTGGTACAATGGTCGATGTATGTTTTTTCCAGTTTTAATTGATAGGATTCATAAAGCTAAAAAGCAAGACCTTGGATAAATTTTAAGCATTAGTAATCAGCTCATAACAGATATGCACCTTTTCCGTGATTGATAATTTGATTTCGTTTTAATACAATTAGTTTTCATTGTTCTCTTGTTTTTATATTAAAATTGTATGTGTTTTTAATGATAGGTATAAACAACTGTGATGAGTTCATTTTTAAAGAATGGCCTTGGTAGTGTACTACCAAAGTTTTGATTTTTATTACATTGATCTAGGAAGAATTTTGAAGACATTTGCATCACCAGGTTCTTCATTGTCATCAGGACTGAATAGTCATTTTACTCCAAGCCAAGAAACATTAATGATGTTTGATATATGGAAAAGGATAACTGATGGTTGTTGTATTTGAATTCAGCTAGATTATGATTGATTACTCTGAGCTTTCTGTATGATATCTATTTTTATTTAACTGATATCACTTATGCGCTTTGTGGACTTCAAAGCATTTGGGGAATTATTTAAGCATTTGTCTGAGCTGGTTTCAGCAAGCAATTATTATCTTTTATCCATTATGCTGGCAGCTATAGAAGTAGTGTATATAAAATAAGAAAAATCTATGTAAGAAACGCTGTCCTTAATTAAAGTAAGATTTTATATTATCATGAATATTTACACAGATGTGAATATGGCCTTTATAAGAGCATTTATTTGAGTTTTATTTGAATATCAATAGTGTAGCTGCTTTGAATAAGTTTAAGATTTTGTAGTGGAATTTGAAAGTACCTTTTCTGACTTGGGGTTTTTCCAGAATACTGCTATTCCAGTATTTTAAATGATTACTCTCTCTTGAACATCTATAATTGTATTTAATTTTAGATATGATATGTGTAGTTGGTGATGGGCTATTAAGTGGTTTTGATTTTTTCCTTTTTGAAAATAAAGTTAGGTATAAAAATACATTGCATTTACCCCCCATTTTCCAAGACAATATTTCTTTACAAGGAGCACAGAGGTTGCTTGCATTCAAATTTAAAGTTCTAAGTACACATTAATTTCTGAATCTCTTTCACTCTCCCTCTTTTCATCTCTCTCTGTTTTTCTCTCTCTCTCTCTCCCTATCTCTTTCGCTGTCTGTCTGTCATACCTAAACCATGAAGATGGAAATGAAGGGAACATGATGTAATACCTCATATTTTTATTCTAAGCGAAAAATATGTGCTGTGAGTGATATCACAAAAATGGAACCACATACTTCAGTTGGTGTACTAGAATGTTCTATCTTGAATGCAAGATGAATTGAATTGGGGTCATTTTTTGGGTACACCAATGGCTAATTATTAGATCAAACCAAATCATTTATGTCAGGAATTCATTCCTTGTACTAGACCTCGGAGTCTTTGATTTTCATCTTTTAATTTCCAATCACTGCCCATGGATCCTACCATGTGATGACATTATAACAAGAGAGAACTTTATAGAGAAGGGTCAAGGGTCAAATGAATCTGTATTTTTTTTTTTTAGTCTTCCTCTTGGGAAAAGCTGTAAAAAGAAAATCTTGTGTGAGTGTGCAGAAGAACAAGGCACCTGACATTAATGCAGACAACTTTTCCTTCATTTTTCCTCATTTCCAACAGTCGTAATAATTCTCGTAGAAACCTTGAGCTTTTTTATTCATTGTTCCTTTTACACAAGTGTTTAAAGCAAGGGTATGTTATATCACCTGTTTTCATGAGTTAAAATTGATAACATGTACAGCAAAAAAACGTGATTAGAATAAAAATGATGGAATATTTTTGAAGGGTATACTTCCAATCTGTTTTAAGCATTGCGTCTCATTTCTTATCCTTTTTACTGTTATTATGTAGGTTATTATCCGAGTGGTATTATTCAAAGTGTCTGTAAAGCATGGTGTATTGACAAGTTCAAATCATGGTCTGGTACCCCTGTGATCTGAATTGCAATATATATATATATATATATCAGCATCATGTCAAGAAAATATTACCAAGGGAAGGCCATTTCACTCAACTCCTGTTTTTTTTTAACCTCACTGAAATTCTTTATTTGAATGCAGATTTGGTTTTTTAAAAAAGCTCCATAAGTGATTTCTTTTTTTCATTTTTCATAATTTAACCTGTTGAATGTTATGCCTGAGATAACTGAGCTGGGGTCTATGGAAATTATGTGTTGTACCAAAATCAAATTGTGCTCAATCAGTTAAAGTATTTATTTTCCTTTTCTGATATTTTCAGTGGATGTGGGCATGAGCGTATCAGCATTGTGCATGTGTGTGACATGTGCTCGCTCTCTCTCTCTCCTCTCTCTCTCTCTCTCTCTCTCTCTCCCCCCTTTAGATGTCAAGCTCAGTTTCCATTTAGCCAGTGTATTCTGTTTGTACTCGGTATCCTCTTTCAAATTGCAAACGCATTTCTTTCTCCTCTTTCTTTACCCTCAGGGGGTATGTCTCTATCAAAATTGCTATGAGATTGATCAAGAAAATGATAGATCTAATATGTTTTGGATGGACACTATAGGGGAAATAGAAATGTAGTATGTAAGGTGACACTTCCATAAGAAATTGATAGGAAAACAATGGGATATCCTTTAATCTTGGATGCATTACTTGCAAAGGTCTGACTACTGGGTTTCTGTAAACCTTAGTAATAATGATAAGTCTTACATCAGACCAGAAAGGCCATGCTTTATGGCATGTGGGTAGAAATGGTGATTATCATGGGTATACGTGTGGTTTATGAGAGAGATGCTTTGTAAGCTCAGAATGGGAGATTCAGAAGTCAATCAGTGGGTTCTTAATAGTGATCCTATGTTCTTCATCTATGTAGTACTAATGCAGCAACTGCTCAGTGCTAGCACACAAACAGTTTGTGAATCAATATTAAATTGATTGTTCATACAACAGTCCTGACCCCCCCCCCCCCCCCAATGATTTTTAATCTTATTGCATTCATCACTCATCTATTTCCTAGGTATGTAGTGATCGGCTCACTTTGAGGTGCTTGATCTTTGCCCCAAAATGTTTTGCAAATCGCTTAAAATCAAATGAGCAGACCGGTCGATTGTTCATACATCAATCGTGATTCCCACCTCACCCCACCTTACCCCCCCCCCCCCCACCTTGATAATATATTTTGTTCATCTATTTGATATGGTGATCTGTCACTTCTATTGCTCAAACTTTGCAAAAATATGTTTGCAAATCAAGCAGAACAATTGTTAACATATTAATTCTGATCTCCTGCTGTGTTTCATATAATATCTGACTGAGCTCTCTATTCATTCCAAAGAAGTAACGTTCCAATGGTTTGGCTGCTATTTTCACTCAGACATTGATTAATCATATTATTCAATCATTTCAAAGGCTGATGTACTCATATTACCGGCTTCAGCAGTTTAGAAGCTGTGATTCAGTTAGTCCTGTCTCATAAGGCTAAAATATACCTGGTAACTTCATTGATTTTTTTCCTTTTTTTTATGAATTCATGTCACATTTCAGGAATGAGGCAGTTGAAGAAAGGACAAGGTTTTTTTTTCCTCCTTTTATTGGTGAATTTAGAACAAATTCAAGCATGGAAGAGTTCAGAGATTTTGAAGACAAGAAAATCAATATTGCTTTGTCCATTTTCTTCCTAATGCCACAATTTAAAATGAACATGAACACAATAGAGGAAAAGTTACTTCTTTCCATCATTTAGGGGAATCATTCAAGTATGCTATACTTTCATTGTTTTAAACAACATGATACACACTACCTCTTTAACTTTATTTACCACATTGCTATATTTTTGGTGAATTTTATTACAAATGAGACTTTCCTCAAACTCGCAAGATATAATGGACCACTCAGTTGGCAAGCAGAACGTGAGCATCATTAAAATAAGAAGTAAGAAGAGTTTGTAGCTTTTAGTGTTTCTCTGGAAATTCCATTCCTTGATAATCCTACTGTTATTCCAGAATTAGTGTAGAGTGTGTATTTTTCTAGATGTTTTTTACAGGAGTGTCAAGTGTTCCAACTTCCATGTTTAGCCATAGTATAATAAACATTGTAGCCATATGGTATTCTGTATTTTCCTTATCATCAGATTTGATCTTCCATTAATCTACCTGAGTAGTTTTTTTTTTATTTCCAAGTTCTCTGACTCTTTGAGTACTGACCACTTTGAAATGATTTGCTATCAAAAGATCTTACACTGCCACATTATTCTGAAATATGCAAGGGAGGGTGAACACGGAAAAATAGATCAAATTTTGTAAGGTGTTCCATTCTTCATATATCGTCTATTTGGAGCCAGAGGGGCGTTAAGACTGTATGAAATGATATGAGTTAACGCCCTTCTGGCTCTGAACAGATGATATAATGTAAAGAAGTTTACCAGATAAGGACCTTGGTGTATGCATATTATAAACATGACTGGTAGAAAGAGAGAATTTATACATATCGACTGATATTTTTTTTATTTGTGAAAAGTCACAAATTTTGAAAACAAAATGTATATTCTCTTCTGAGAAGCAGAGGGGAGTTACCTCATTGTCAAAAGTATTTTAGTGAACACCTTTTCGCTCTAAGTAGATGATATTGTCTGTTTAGAGCCAGAAGGGCATTAAGTCTGTACAAAATGATATGAGTTAACACCGTTCTGCCTCTGAACAGATTATATATCCTCCTCCCGAAGGCTTGCTCACATATGAGGCGGCAAACAGCCGCAGTAATCCTAGTAGTTTTTTGCATATATATATATATATATATATATATATATATATATATATATATATATATATATGTATGTATAAATGGTACATGAGGCAGGAAAGAAATAACTCTGAGGCAAAGGCATCTTTTTTGCCTTTTGGCAGCAAAAAAAATATATGATGGCACACGGTTGTCTTCACAAATTTTGGCGGAATTGTCTTTTATTTGAGCCTGAATTGTTTTTGACTCCTAAACATGCATCTCATTGTAAGTGCCAGGGTAAAAAAAAAAAAAAAAAAACTTGGGGCTTTGCGCTGGATATCTGAATGAGATTTACTGTACTTGGGTCAAGAGTGTGTATGATGAATGGAAGATGAACCAAAGTATTGTATACTGAAAGCTGGTAGGGCAATAACTCCTTATCAGAGTACAGGTATGCCCTTTTTGCTCTTAGCAAGCAATGTAGAACTGATAGGGATAACATGACCAGAATATTTTTTCAGTCTAATCAGAGTATGTCAGTTATGGGAATTCTCTCTATTTCCTACCTTATACAAGAGAAGGTACTTTTTGTCTCTTCAGAGCCATAAGGGCATTAACCTTGTGTAGAAACAGTGAGTTCATGTCCTTCTTGCTCTTAGCTGACATTAGATCATGTGAAGAGGCTTACCTTTTCTCATTCACTTTCAATGGGTCAGGATCTTTTGCTCTGTTTTACTTCTGCAACCAGTTTTATATCTTATGTATCCTCCCATGTTTGCTCGGATCATTTGTATGTCTGCTTTGCTGATATAAAGCAATTTTCTATGCCATCATGAAAACAAAAATGATTTGCTTTTTCCTTTTCTGAGAAGAAAATTAAGTTCTTTGGCTAAATGGGATTGGTCTAATTTTGTCAGATGTTGTCTAGAAAACAAGTCCTCGCAATAAGAGTTAAATCATTCATATATTTAAAGAGGTCTTGTCACTGGTGTAAGCCATCCATACTCTGTGTAGAGGTTAAATCACAGGAAGATTACAATGATGATTGATGCTGGGTAGTTTCGTTTTGATATCGCTCTGGTGACAAGGGAAAAAGAGGATCAGTTCTTGCTCCAAATTATATCATCGCACCTTTGCAAAAGATATGGCAAAGAGGATGTCTTTGTCACTGGCACGAGACACGTGATCATATCTTTTTCTCTTGCAGTAGCAACCTGATGTTTAGTTAGAGATATAAAGGGCATTGATAGCACAATGAATGACATTTGGAGCTATAGAGCTTGCTCTACTGACATTTCTACTCCAGGGAGAGGGGCATTGTTCAGCGCACCTTATCTGGGACGGAGTTGCATCTCTGACTGCTCTTTACTTAGAACAACCTTTTGATTCGTGAAAGGTCACGGTGTTCAGGCTATGTTTGTTGTCAAACATGATGAGGGAAGATGAAGAAGTTTAAAAAGTTACTGTAGGTGATATCATCTGTTTTGAGCCAGAAAGGCATTAAGTCTGTATAAAATTATATGAGTGAATGCCCTTTTTGCTCCAAACAGACAGTATCTTGGTTGCAGCTAAACTCTTGATAAAGATACAAAGCCAAGGGGTGTTCTCTCAGATGAAGGGTTTCTTGGGATTTTTCCCTTTTAATTTCTTGAAACAAAATGAGGGGAATACAAACTCTCTTTACTCTTTCATTACCCTTCCATTTTTTTCTCTCTATCCCTCTCTCTCTCTCTCCCTCCTTTTTTCTGTACCTTTCCATCTTTCTCTTTCATCTTTTCCATAAATTCAGTTCTAGCCATTCCTCTATTCCATAAAGTTTTCCTTGATTTTTCTTTTTTCCCTCTCTGTCTGTCTCTCTTTCATTTTGCTTATCTATTATCTATGTTTATCTCCTTCATGCATTCTTTCCACAATCCATCATACTTTCAAACCTTACCTCTCCTTCCAAAATGGTCATACTATCTTCCTCCTCCCCCCCCCCCCCATTCTTCCCACTTACTCTCATTCTCTCTCTCTCTCTCTCTTTCATTTTGTTTATCTACCTATCTGTTTATCTCCTTCATGCATTCTTTCCACAATCCTCAATCACACTTTCAAACCTTATCTCTCCTGCAATGGTCATACCATCTTCCACCTGTCCTCCCCCCCCCCCCACCCCACCCCAATTCCTACTTCTCACTCTCTTCTATCTCTCTCCTTCCTTTTTTTTTTAATAGCTATCAGTCAATTGCTTTCAATTCCGAATGCTCTATTCAATATTTTCCCCTCTGTATCTCTTTCAAATCCCCATGACATTTAAGAGGGAGCGATGAATGGACGGCTTTTGCAATAGGGACAGCCTCAATAGAGTTATAGATAAATATAGCCATCTTGTCCTAACAGCAATATCCCATCTCTTTCTTTCTCCGTCTATCTCTCTTTTTTTTTTTCTTTTTCTTGTTCATTTTCTACTTGTCATTCTCCCATCTTACCCTTTCCCTTTGACGACTTATGAAATGTCACTTGTCCAGGTTTAGATAGGTTCGCATCTTTTTCAGGTCATAATTCCATACGAGGCATTGGATTTTAGACCAGTGTCAAATGATCTTGGATATACCCTTAGTTTACAAAAGAGAGAAAAGAAAATACCATTCCTAAACTACATCACTATGCTTCTCCAAAAGTCTCAATATTTAAAAAGCAGAAAATTTATAATGCAATAACCTTATTAAGTTAAGATGAATAATGGGAATTGTAGCAGATCTATACAGTCTGGTGTGATTTCTTTCTTATGAGACCCCATTGTGAGGGATCTTTGGTTTGTTTCTTCGTTTGTTTCCTCACCTTATAATTTTACCTGGTTGACAGTGATAGATTTGCCTCAACTATTCAGAGTTGCAAGTTAGTCCAAATCCTGTGAAGTAAAAGGATCAGCTATGAAAATATTTGATAAACCACTTTCAGTTCCAGGTCCATGCTCTTCTGTTATAGAGTATCCATTTTTTGTCATAATTATGTTTGTAACCATGTTTGTTGTTACTATATACCAGTTCAATTATAACTAGTCTCTTTCGTCAAATGTTTTTGTGGCTTATCGGCTGTAGTTAAAACCAACTTTTTGGTGCAAGTTTTAACTGTTTAGGTGAGAGATGTGAGTTTGTATACAATGATGTCTGCCAATACTTTACTTTTAATAATTCTGTACTTCTCCTTGTTTTGGTAATCATCGATTGTGTGCCGTACGATGTTATGAAAACTAGTGGCTCATTATTTTTCAGGAATGGTTTCTTTAATTATTTACATTATTTATATTAATGCTAATGTATTGCATAAACTCCACCTAAATGCATAGTAGAAATTTAAAAAATGAATTGAAATGCATATTTGATGAAATTTGCATTATGTTGATGGAAAGTGTAAAGTTATAGAGAAGCTAAAGAGCTCTTTGTTGTTTATATAGCAGAATATTCATGAATTCGGGATATTGGAATCAACATTTGTGTATTGTATTTGTATGTAAAATGTATGTCGACTTTATACTATACCTATATAGATTGGAAAATCTGAACGGGGCAAGATACAGTAAAAATGATATATACCATGCAAACCTTGCACATATTTTTACAGTAAAAAAACAAAGAAATAGCTTATAAAAGTATGAAATGGATTATATGAGAGTAGAGTGTGGTGATAGTTTATTCATGTGATTTAGATGTTTAATTTTGGGGTACAGGTTGATATAATTTGCAAAGACATATTGATCATTCAGAGCCAGCACTGAGCAGTAAACACTTTTGTTTTCCTTCTTATATTGTTTTGGGGTGGGGATTGTGTCAGCAATTGAAATATACATGTATATTGGAGCATGGCATATACATATTAGTTCATTCATGAGTATAGCAATAACATATCCATATCTTTAACCTTTTAAAGCTCCATTCATTAAAAGGCATGCTAAACCGACAGTAATAAAATTGCCATAGTTAAAGGCATTGGTTAACATTGTTATGATTTTTAAAAAATCTTGTTTTGTTACTTGAAAATGGGATAAACATAAACGTTATAGTGTAAAAATACCAGTCTGAAAGTTTCAAAGTATAATATCCACAGGAAGTATTTTTAAATATCAAAAATGTGAACCAATGTTTGAAAAATATACGAGGGTCGGTTGCACAGAATGGACATAAGAAGTGCGTATGACTCACCTTACCATACTGTGTGTATTGGCGTATCACGCGGCGGGAGGCACATAACGGCATTTTCAAATTCAAGCAAAGTAGTCCTCATAGTGATTGTCTCGCGAGACGGAGGATAATAAAATTGCCGTTTGCGTCTAACTTACACTTTTTCATTCCAAATTATGGTTGGTTTCAGGTTTTTCAGTACAAATACAAGTACTCATACACATGTTTCATCTTAGTTTGAGAATTTTTTAAATCAGCTACTCACAAAGTTAGCCAATGCCTTTAAAGACGACAGGGAGCCATGCACTCTGTAACCTCATCATACATCAGTAGTTCATTGTAGGGCATGCATGCTAAACCACCATTAGAATAACACCATAATAAAATTGCATAAGACAAGGAGCTTCATACTTTTTAACCTCATAATACTTTACTCTGATAGTTCAATATACCCTGGTATTTGCATAATGCTTACCAGTCTTTGTTGCACAAATCTTTATTTTCTTTCACCCTACATCTTGTTTATTTTCTTTTGTTAAGCAAGGTGCATACTGTCATATGTTAACAAGACTGAATTGAATGCTTAAGATGTACAAATTACCTCCCTCAATTTGAACAAAGAAGCGCTACTTCATTCCTCACCCAGCTATCTGTAGCTATTAAGTTTCGAAGAATATCATCTTTTGGGGGGAAAATGGTAAATGTATAAGAAAAATTTACTGCTCTAGTTTTGATCCTTTCTTGTCCCTGTTCATAAACAGATGCAATGCAGCTTCTGTATTCCTTCATCTAGATAAGTGTGCCCCCAAATATTGTCTTTTCCCAAGCTTTGACCAATTGTTGTAATCATCATTGGAAGGTCAATGCAACCATCCTTATTCCCAACATATGGTTCCCAATTTTCTTTGTGGTTTGTCCCTTAGAATTTATTTCATACCATTGATCATTAGTCAGTGTTGTTGAAATTGGATCTCAGAAACAAAGATTGAATTATTGTTAGCTCTAGCCTTCAGAATTTTTTCAGTGGCTTCCAGTAAGGAGTTCTTTAATGTCATGGTAAAGCTACACTCAACTAAAATAGGCTCTTTGTAACACTTTTTGATATGACGTGATTTTTTTTTTTCTTTCATTCAAGAACGAAATTAAGCAGAATTTTCTGCTCATTGCTCTCCCATATTTAATGTTAATGTTAGTTTCAGCAATACAAGAAAAAAATGGTTTTAGTTTCAGGAGTATAAGTGTTAATGAATCCTTTGCATGTTTTTTTAAAGCAAATTACTCCTCTCTTGAATATTCCACTACATCCTGACTCTCCTCAGTTGATATTTTTTTTCCTTCTGAATTTAACCATGCTTCCAGTGAAAAACAGGATGATTTCATAATTAATTTCTTGGATGATCCTTGATGGATTTAAGCCAATATTAATCTTTCAAATCAAAATACAGGGAAATATTTGAGGGTGTCAAAATACT
Organism: Echinometra lucunter; assembly: GCA_029962745.1. Taxonomy (NCBI): domain Eukaryota; kingdom Metazoa; phylum Echinodermata; class Echinoidea; order Camarodonta; family Echinometridae; genus Echinometra; species Echinometra lucunter. The sequence goes on from CM057151.1 coordinate 16,094,233, forward strand.
TTTCAGTGATTCCATATATATATATATATATATATATATATATATATATATATAAGGGTTGCTGTTTAGATATGCATGTATAACATGTATATCTAAACAGCAACCCTTATTCAAGATCCGTTTCAAATATGGTATACATTTTGGGGATGAAATAACATTTGTTAATGCTTGTGCAATGTAAAACTGATGAACTGATGAACATGGATATCTTGGTTCTTGGTTCATAGTATCGATTTATTGATTGTGTTGATAACATTTGTCCTTCGTTAAATTATTTCTTTAAATATTATTTTTCAGGTTTGATTAAGCCCCTAAGTAGCTTTAGATAGTAGGATATTAAAATTCGTTGGCACTGCATCATGATATTGGATCTGTGATGATATGGCTGTATTTTCAAGATGTATCTGATAGAAATATAGATATATACATCTATATTGTAAAAGTATATATATTCTAAGATATATTGTGTATATAAGATTGTTTATGGTTTCTTTTCTTTTGAAAGTGTCCTTTGTATGTTTTGCATTGCTGAATATTCATTTTTGCTCAAGTAAAACCAGAGGAAGAGAGATGAGAGATTGAAATGAAAGAAACAAATACTGTTTTAAAAAGATCACAAATCTTCCATAGATAGTACATTATACAAATTATGATATTATTCTTGTTATTCATAAATGATGATGATGTGTGTAGATATTGTTTTATATGAATGGGTATATTATCTAAGAATAGCTATCATTTTTGATATATCAAACATTTAGTGTCAATTTTTCTTTTAGTTTTCTTTCCCTTTTTTTCTGGAACTGGTTTCATTGGTGTATCTATTTTTTCTCGTCGTCATTTCACATAGTGGTGTTTCTAAGAAGAGAGAAAGAGGGAGCCGATAACTACAGCCAAAACGTTTTGGTTTTATCTTCTCCCGTATGATTATTAGTGTTTTTAATCCATGAATATGTTTTGTATGGTTTCATTTTCTATGTTTAAAGGGAGCAAGTAGCTTCTGAAATGATTGATGAAGATAACATTTGGGAATATATTGTTGATTGAATGTTGTGACAATTCTAGTGTTTTATCTTGATATTATTTGAGACGGACGAGATGGCTGCATGTCATGAAATTGAGCTCCATCTCGTGTGTTGAAGAAGAAGAAAACAACATGCAATGCATACACAGATTATTATGATATGGAATGAGAAATAGAAATATATACACCTTGGTGGGATGGGATATATAGACTTTCGCATTGTCTCCTTGTTTATAATGTTGTCCTGCAATGTGTGGTTGTGATCAGTGGTGTTTGCTGTAGGGGACATGGGGCCTCATGACCCTCCCCTAAATCATTATGGCACAACAGAATGATGATGGTGGTGATGATGATGATGATGATGATGATGATGATGATGATGATGGTGGTGGTGGTGGTGGTGGTGGTGGTGTTAATTAAAGATGATAGTGGTGGTGGTGGTGGTGATGATGATGATGATGATGATGATGGTGGTGGTGGTGGTGGTGGTGGTGGTGGTGGTGGTGGTGTTAATTAAAGATGATAGTGGTGGTGTGATGATGATGATGATGATGATGATGATGATGATGATGCAGATGATGATGATGATGATGATGATGGTGGTGGTGGTGATGATGACAGTCATGGTGATGGTGGTGCTGCTGGAGCTGCTGCTGATGATGGTGATTATCATTATTATTATGTTGGTGAAGATGAGGAGGAAGAGGAGGCGGAGGAGGAAGATGATAATGTTGATGATTATGATTATGATGCAGATGATTAAGCTGATGGTGGTGATGATAAATACGACAGCTTTAACATTAAAAATGATGGTGATGATGTTAATGATGATTATAATTATGATATCGAAGGTGGTGATGATGATTATAACGATTCTGATATCGAAAGTGGTAATGATGATGGTGATGGTGATGATGATGATGATGATGATAATGATTATGATATCGAAGGTGGTGATGATGATGGTGATGTTTTGTGATGATGCTGTTGAGGGGGGGGGGGGGGGGAATCAAAAGCATTTGCTGTAGTAATGATTTATAATATAGCCGCCACAGATTATTTGCTTGATTTCATAATTGTTTCATTGTTTGCTTGCTTGTTTTTGCGTTAAAAGATAGTTATCAAAATGATACAATCAGAATAATATTCGCTAGCGAATTGAGCGTAATGAAGAAGCTTTCTCCTGTAAACATAGTGCGTGATGTTGAGTCATCCGTTAAGAGTCTAGATGCATAACGGGATATCCCCCTCATTTCATCGATATTTTGCAAATTAGAGCAATCCATTGAATCTTTAATCTATACATTTTATTTTGAAATACTATTTGAGACGTTGGTTTGATCCGCATAAAAATCTTTAGACAGGCTGCGGTTTTGATAGCATTTGCTTTGTATGTGTCAGTGTTCTGGCTGAGCTATATGATCCAGCCAGCAAGATATATTTAGCAGTCTTGATTCTTGTGGTGTTTAAGAGGACGTGGAAGAGAGTAAGTTATGCATAATGATAGCATATTTTATTAATTGATTACTTTTTAACCGGGAAAATAGGCGGACATGACCTCTGTATTCGGTCTAGGTTGGTGTCTCATACGTAGAGAGTTATGGAGTTCTTAACATAAATTCCCGGGCATAAATTTACATCAGTAATGTTGCTTTATTTCATATTTCATCTGATCAAAGCTCTAATGGGGCTACAGGGAATATGGGACAAAATATCTTGGAATTGCCATGTACATTATTACGTTAAAGAGAGAGAAACAATTTGGAAAGTCCGTCCAGTAACTTGACTCTTCAAATTTGTTATTAGGTATCGACGAGACGTATAGAATTGAAAGGTCTGTGTGAAGGGAGGCTGTCCGGCCCAGAGTACGGCATTTTATGCAGCGTTGGTATTTATTCCACTTTTTGTTTTTTGGGGTTTTTTTTAAAAAGGTAAATTAAATGGAAGATTCTGAAATTGTTTAACAATTTGGAAGGTGGATCAGTTTCTTCCTTCTGTCGTGTTGTGCTACGGAGCAAAGAGGGATACGGTATTTTTCAGCAGAAAGAATCGTTGGTAGGCCCTCTTTCCTTTAATCTTACAAACTGGGCATGCTGGGAGAGGATAAGTTTGGTACCTTCCTTTCGCTCCCCCCCCCCCCCCCATGCACACATAGAAACACTAAAACACCTGCACACATGCATTATGTCAACAAAATTCTCCAATTTTGCAATATAAAGAAAAAAAAGAAAAAATATTGGGAATTAATGAAAAGAATGAAAGCATATTGGGATAATGTTGAAAAATGTTTGTTAGTGACAACTCCGATTACTTAAGCACAGCTTCAATATTGCATTCTTTAGACTGCATCTTGTTTCTGTTGATGTTATTGTTTGTTGGTTGGTTTGTTTTGTTTTGTTTGCAATGTCAACGGATTTTTTTTTTTAATTCGTATTTTCCACATGATATATAGCCATTCTTCCAAACAATGATTACGTGGAAATTCAATATCATTAACCACTGCACTTGAAAATGAAATTTGCATGTTTATAGGCCTATCTTCTTCTGAAACAATTACAAGGTATGGACAATATTCATCAATGCATTAGATAGGAGGCGGAGCTTGTGTTCGGGACATGTAAACTGTATTATCAAATTAGAGCATGAGCATCAAAAAATGAAGAAAATAATCAAAAACAAATTTGTTCACGGTGACAATTTTATACAACTTATTTTGTCTTTTACATTTAAAAAGGGAGGGGTCACTCAAAGAAAGTCCTTCACATTCTCTTTGTTAGGCCATCGATTTCTTTACTTAATTTTGACAAGCAAGTAAGGTTGCGCGAGAGTGAGAACGAAGGTATCCCGCTCTTCGATTTCAGCGTAGACTTATTTTTTTCTGTCTCTTATAACCTCTCGGGCATTTGTATCTTTCCGTAGTATTCGATGTATCAAATAATCTTTCTGGCTCATAATTGGATTTTTTTTCTCTGTGCTCGCCCACTTACTGACGCACTTACATACGTGAACTATTTCTCATTGAATCACGTGGCTCGATCTTATTTTCTTGAGCATTAATTTATCCTCCACGCTCCACTATTCATACGTTGCATTACAATCATAGTAAAGAGCGTAATTACAAATTTTGATGAAATATAATCACAGAGGCTTAGTTTTTAAAACCCGACCGGGGATGTCCTTCACCTTCGTTTCAATACCAGTGTAATATGCTTTGTGCATACCAAACATCACTTCAGCCACGGTTGTATTTTAATATCGATCGGGTCATATCACATTGCACGCCATAGTAGGTAAAAGTGAAACACGTTAAAGGGGAATTCCTCTGTGAAATTGAATTTGGTTTCAGTCGAAGCAAGACCATTTAAAAACAAAATGAAACGTACTAGAAAGAAATTTTAGCAAAATGTGATTAAGAATACGAAAATGACGTTTAAAGGATCTTTACAAAACCGCAACATCATTACGTCGGTTTAGGAAGGATGGGAAAATGAATGATTTGAAGCCAGTATACATTCATACCTGCCAAGTGTTCCCATTAAATAGGAATATTCCTATTTTGGGGAAAAGAAAATTGCTATTTTAACCCATGTGTTCCTATTTCTGTTCAAATTTGTCCGTAGTATTGAATAGGAAATTTAGGAATGCTCCTATTTTCGAAAATTTCTTAATAATTCGTTCCTTTTTCTTGGCTGTCAGGGTTGGCAGGTATGTTTGTGAGGGAATGATGCTGTAATCTATATGCTTTTTTATCTTTTTGATTTTTTTTTTTTTTTTTTTTGTATCGAGGGTCACGTAAACTTGCAAGTGGATGGGCACATGCCCCCCCCCCTTCCCCTATACAGCTGCGCTCTTCCTATTCACCACGGAGTAACCCTAAAGGAGTGGCTTCCACTCTTTGAGGAATGATATAAGGGTCTGCTTGGAGTGGAAATCAAGGCTCAAAAGACTGAACCCACTCTTGTAGAGGAATCCACTCCTCAGAAGTGGTTTGAATTACTTATTTAAGAGTGGATTTCACTATTTTGAGCTCGGACTTCCACTCCAAATGTAGAAGTGATCCTTAAATACTGCATCATCCATTCTAATTGCCATCCTAAATATCGATGACAGTATGTAATATTCGAAATCATCAATCATCAAAATTCATTTGTTTTATAATTATTTTTAAGTGGATTTTTTTCAAATGAACGTGAGTAATTACAACGACTTAATTTCGCTGAAATCACGTGATAAGACTTTAGAATAGCATAATCTTGAGATTATTGTGATTCGTAAGTCCCCTTGTAAGTTTTTATTGCATATCTTTAACAATTCAGACCATAATTTACAAAGAATACTAAATAGTTACAGTAAATAACATTTGTAATATTATCTGACAATTTTCCGTTATGTATGTTTGGAGTGAAAAAAAAAACACTAAAAAAATAAGACATTACAGTTGTCATGATTGTAATAGATCTGTAAATATTATCATCTTATTTTCCCACATAAGTACTTACATATTGTTCCTATAATTTCAGGACCTTTCCCCAAACATGTCTTTAATCTGCCCTTTTGTCTTGCATGTGTTCCTTATTTTGTTCCTCTCAACTGCTTCATTATGGATGCCTAAACCTAATGCTCTAATCATCCTTCCCCTTCATTCAGTCATTTTATTTTATTCTTTTTTATTTTTGAAAACAGAGCGTGTCACTTATCCATAACGATATCACTCTTTTACTTTGGGGCGCTTTGCACGAGCGGCTTCCGCCAAGTATATTATGAAAGTGAAACAGCTTTGATATATGTTGCCATGGCAACATATAGAGCGGAAACTACATGTGCATACATGGAGGATGGTTGTTGAAATTAAAAGTGATCTTTTCATAAGATACCGCTTGTCTGAAATAGACCTGACAAAGACAGGGTGGATTAACGGTAAACATTTGTTGGTAATAAGACATAGGCAAGATGAAGTTGTGATTCATTCACTATTATTTCAAAGTTTATTTTCATATAGTCGAAATTGAAGACAAACATGGGTAACGATCGTCTAAAATTGAACAAAATTTTATCCATCGTGCGCTTCTGCATCCTGTATTATAGAAGGACGACATCCATAGAGACGGAGAAAACGTCCCCAGAAGTTTCTCAGGAAGGATCGCCCCTATAACAGATGATAAATAAATGAATACATAGATGAATAGATAATTAATTGATAAAGAAATGAACAGATCAATAGATCATTGAATAAATTAATTAACTGAATAAATAAATACTAAATTACTAAACAAATAATTAGGTAGATACAATGAACAACATGTATGAAATGGGTTCATATACTGCAAAGCATGTCTTTAGAGTGTAAATTTGGCTATAGGCCTATTGAAAAAATGAAAAATCTTCGAAAAAATATAAATGATACCTACTATGATATTGGAGACATAGGGTAGATGGATCGGGTGGGGCGGAACGCCTCTCCATGGAAAACGTGAAAGGAAATCGCCCGGAACTTTGAAAAAAAAAATATAGCACCAACATTTTAGAGGATTATATATAAACGCTGCTTAACAACGTTGAGGGAAAAGGGAAAGAAGAAAAAAAAAACGCGATCCGGCTTTGATTGCTTGTGTGATAAAATGTGATTCAATATGAAAATTACAAACGCAAATGAAATGAACCGAATTTTTTCTCTCGGTCCCTCAGAAAAATAATCCATAAAATTTACCAAGAGCATCTCTAAAATACATAATCTTCATAATACGAGATACAAATCTTCTTATTGGGGATGCCCTCTCTCTTTCTCTCTCTCTCTCCCTCTCTCTCTCTCAACTTTTCCCACTGAAAGGAAATCGCCGGGAATTTTGAAAAAAAAATATTGCACCCAAATTTTAGAGGATTATATATAAACGCTGCTTAACAACGTTGAGGGAAAAAGGAAAGAAAAAAAAAAAACGCGATCCGGCTTTGATTGCTTGTATGATAAAACGTGATTCAATGTGAAAATTACAAACGCAAACGAAATGAACCAAATTTTTTCTCTCGGTCCCTCGGAAAAATAATCCATAAAATTTACCAAGAGCATCTCTAAAATATATAGTCTTCGTAATACAATATACAAATCTTCTTATTGGGGATGCCCTCTCTCTTTCTCTCTCTTTCTCTTTCTCTTTCTCTTTCTCTCTCTCTCTCTCTCTCTCTCTCTCTCTCTCTCTCTCTCTCTCTCTCTCTCTCTCTCTCTCAATTTTTCCCACTCCGTAAATGTTGCGGCCCCCCCCCCCCGCCCTTCCTCGGTCATGTCAATAAATCGCCGTCCCTGGTAATTAGAATAATATTGTTGGTAAGAATGCTGAGAATGATTTGTTGGATTGAATCCTCCTGATACATTGTTAAAAAAATATGGGTAACCAGCACGAGGGTAATGTCCAACCTACTTTGGGCAATATTTTTACCCAATGCAGGAAGCATATTGTCCAGTTAGGGTAAAAAATAAGCAGTAATTACTTTAGAATGGGCAAAATTTCCATCAAATTTGATAAAAAGATATGCCCAAAGAAATGCCCGAAGTTGGTTGGACACATAATTACCCCCATGGCACATTTTTACCCAATATTTATAGCGTGTATTGATGTTGCCAACGTTGATTGCCATGGTTACGCTCTCTCTCTCTCTCTCTCTTTCTTTCTTTCTTTCTCTCTCTCCCTCTCTCTCCCTCTCCCTCTCTCTTGCTCTCTCTTCTCTCTTTCTCTCTCCCCTTCTTTCCTTCTTTAATGATGTTCTGAAGAATTTTCGCGACGTGATAGTAATAAAAGATACTCTCTGAGCATGCAGAAGAAGAATCGAAATCCGCTCTCGAAAGAGTGGAATCAAGTCGAAAGTAGTGACTACATCAATCTGAGCATGGATTACCATTCCATAATGAAGCGATTCCTAAATATGAGACCTCATCGAGTGGATTAAAACTCCAGACCTGAATGTTTAAAGAGTAATGACATGTTTTAAGAAATAACAGTAAAAAATAAAAGAAAATGCAAATAAAAATGGCAAGGCTGGCCTACTTTCCGCGCAACAAGTGTTGCTTTCGAAACATTTCATAACGCAGAGTTTATTCAGCATATCAATTCTTTCAATACAGAAATGACAGTCGAAGAAGAAGAAGCTCCCAACCATTCGTTTAAAATTCACCAAGACGTCTTCTGCATGCAACATGTGCCCTCACTGACGTCATGGTTCCCATGGCAACTTCTTTTCTGCCTCCATATCTGCGTCCGCGGGTTGTTAAAGGAGATGAATATCTCTTTTCTTCTTCTTCTTCCTCTTCTTTTCGTCTTCTATTGAATCGTCAATTTGTTATTTGGTGTTAATTCGCCACATATTGCCCGTGCCCTACATTTGAAGTCGCTGCGTTGTTAAACCCTTTTATTGAAGTGTATATATGTGCTCCTTTAAAACCCGTTTGATCGTTACAAAAGATGCTTTCTTATTTAATCTCATACTAAAGTGATTATAAAATTGCCTGTCGCTTATACCTTTGTGGAAAATAGTGCCATTCGTTCGATGCAAAGAAATTGAATGCGCATCCGCATATAGGGTATACTAGTATTGGAGACGTGTATAGCGGAGAGGAAAATGTCAGATATTCATAACGTGCAGCTTTTCAGAAAATATTGGTGAAGATACACAAATTTAATCAAAATTCTGTTAGTTTAAGAAAACTAACTAAATTGAATCGTAGTGTATCCAGAAATTGTTAAAGCGAAGGGGGGGGGGGGGGTGTATAAAGTCTTTCTCTAGACCAGGGTGTAGGACCTACTTGTAGAAGGACGATGGAAGGGATGGGATACACACCAGTTTCATGCTCTTCTACGCAAGAGTGAGTTTGAACTGACCATGAATTTAAACTGAAATGGTAAAAACATTGTGAACACGTATAATGTGTGGCAAAAGGAGTTTGTGTCAGATAAGGTGATATCAGTACCAGTAAGCATAGATAGCTGTACTGAACTCACGTATTATGGTTTTACACTGTTAGATTGGTTGTGTGAAAATTGTTTAAAATATGAATCTACCAACTGTTGCTTTTAAGAAAATGTGTGAGGATATAAGCCTTTGAATGAGAATTTTTTTTGAACAACTGTTGGTAGGTTCATATTTAAAAAAAAACCTATGATTTTTAAACAACTGTGTACGTTTCTTTTACCCTGGAATTTTATTTCGCGCAAGTAGAATTATTTATATGTGCATACAATATTCTGTGAATTTTATTTAAATACCATCCTATGCGGGAACCAATGTTGTACATCTTCGAAATTTCATACAGTATGAAATGAAGATAAATACAAAGATTCATAAAATCATAATTAATGTTTGCCAGAAGAGAAATGGGGAAGGGATTAATGAATATGACAACATTAAGAAGAAGAAGGAAAGAAGAAAGGGAATGTGAGAAGAACAAGGAAAAAATGAAAAGAAGAAGCATTGGATGAAAAGGGACGAGGAATTGAAAATTGAACATGAGGTTTAAAAGACAATGTATACGATATAATCAAATACTGGAAGGAAAAGATGACTGGATATTGAACGAAGAGAGCGAAGACGAAAGGTGTACATCGAATCTGTACTTTTCCACGGAGGGCGCGCTCTTCTGTTATTGGTGTTGTTGTGCTGTTCTTCTAAGGAGGAAATTACTCTGTAAGAAAATTGGAAATTCATTATTTTCATCACTACTTGTCATATCATGAAGTAATACGGCTCTAAAACAAAATTTGATATCATCGTGACTTTAGATTAACAAGTCGAGAACGGATTTCCAGAATACTGAATGAATTGACTGTCGTGCATGCTGCATTAATATGCACTATTTGCCTGTGC
>CM057151.1:16111606-16185627 GCA_029962745.1 Echinometra lucunter
TTTGTAAATATTTTTTTTATTAAGCGTTTTAAAGGGCGGTTTAAGACAGAGTCTTTTATTGTGCTGACTCTGGTTCATTTCAGGCATATTCTGTGTAAAATGTATTATGAGCTCTCAGAATTCTGCAGATCTATGAGTATTTAAAGAATGAAAATGTACATGTACAGTATAATATATGATACATGTAGTAAAAATCCACTTGATAGAAATGTAAGCTACATGATTTTAAAATATTTTCAATTTGTGCCAAATGGAATAGAAGGAATCATTCTTAGAGTGGTATGCTGGGAATGATGTACATGTAAAACTGACTTTGCACCTCTGTTTTATTTTCATATTAGCATTTAATGTGCAAGCAAAAAATAGGGGGAAAAATCATTTCATTTCTTCAGAGTGTAATGTACACATACATGTACATGTATTAGATCACACATAAACAAGCTAAGTTTTTGCACATTTATGTGTTTTATTTAATTGATTTCATCACAGATCATACTAATGACACAACAAACATCATTAAACAGAAACTGATTTTGTATTTATGGACCATAACCCTACAGTAGGTTTTAATCACTGCCAAGCATCAAAGCAATAACTCCAATCCAATTGACTCTGCAGTTGCCCAACGCACTGCCGCATTGCGGAGATAAAATTTAGAAAGATGTCAGCATTGATATGTTAAGGTTGATTATGACTGTGTGGAGAAAATTGGTCTGAGGATTGAGGATCCTGAGGAATCTCAAGATTGTAGGGCTGTATTGTGTAATTTTGTGCATTTGATCCACTGGGCCTGCAGGAATACAAATAGATATGAATTATGACTCATTCATTATCTTGTGAAAGAACCTAGTGCCTGACAAATGCCGCATATTTATCTACTTTCGTTTTGAATTATTGCTGTTGGTTTTGTGTGAACTCTAGCTCTCTCCAGGTCTTCATGAAAACAGAAATGATTTTTGATAATTCATTGAACTTTTGCTCTTGTAACTCGCATTCTATGTCAGTATTACCATTTTGTGTGGGTGTGTGTGAATGTGATATTTATTGTGACTTTTATGAATGTGTTTTTTTTTTTTATTATTAATTTGGTCAAAAATTTGGTTGTTTTGCCAGTATTTATTAATTTAGCTTCTAGCTTACTGTTGAGGTTTGGAAAAAAGAAAAGTTCATATATCATCTGTGCTTTTGTCAGACAGTGGCAGTACTGGCAGACATGTTAATTTCTTTGCGAAATGCTACGGATAAATGCCCTTTTTGATTAGAACAGACAATGTGATATAGTAAATCCTGAACACCTGAATCAAATCAACAATGAGATTCTAATTAATTTAACTACCCATCATTACTCATGCAAAGCTACTGAATGAGAAATTGCATGTGTGCATTACTTGTCATCGACAAACATACATGTACATGTATAGTCTACTGGAGAACATAGTTTTATGAATTTATGATAGATATTGTAAACATATACACTGTACATGTAGCTCCTGCTAACATTAACACGGTTAAGTTTCTACATTAAAGGCATTGGCTAACTTTGTGAGTAGCTGATTTGAAAAATTCTCAAACTAAGATGAAACATGTGTATGAGTACTTGTATTTGTACTCAAAAACCCTGAAACCAACGACAATTTGGAATGAAAAAGTGTAAGTTAGACGCAAACGGCGATTTTATTATCCTTCGTCTCACGAGACAATCACTAAGAGGACCACTTTGCTTGAATTTGAAAATGCCGTTATGTGCCTCCCGCAGCGTGATACGCCAATACACACAGCACGGTAAGGTGAGTCATACGCGCATGGGCACTCCTTATGTCTATTCTGTGCAACCGACCCTCATATATTTTCCAAACATTGGTTCACATTTTTGATATTTAAAAATACTTCCTGTGGATATTATACTTTGAAACTTTCAGGCTGGTATTTTTACACTATAATCCTAATGTTTATCCCATTTTCAAGTAACAAAACAAGATTTTTTTTTAAATCATAACAATGTTAACCAATGTCTTTAAGTTTCTACATTAATACAAAGCTCAGAACTGATCATCGACCAAGATTCGGTTGAAATTGGACATCTGGTAGAGTCATTCTGACATTGACTACATTCCAATCCTTCATTTCATCATAACACTAACAGCTCAACTCGCAGATTGACAGTACATGTTTTTCCCTAACCTTACGGGAAGGTTGTACACCTGTACCATACACAGAGAGACTGTAGTGAAAGGAATTGCCTGTACAATCAATAGGTTATGTATTTGGGGCTGCTTAAAGGATTATTGAAGTAAACAGCTATGGTAGAAGTATCCAAAATGGATATTGATTAATCTAGGTTTCCTCTCTATGTCAAAGTGTGTAACATCATGTCAAATCTTAGCATGAAGATGAATTTTGAATGGTATGTCCAAATGATAGACTTTGTTATATGCCTGGTCATGTCCACTTTTCTGTAGAGGGGCAAAAACATGGATGAAGGGCTCTTTAGTTCTGAAAAGCTATAAAAGAGCTCAAAGCGAAACAAAACTCGCACAGACAGACAGAAACACTAGTAAAAAAAAGGAAAATTAAAAAAGGATATGCAATGAAAGACATTAAAATTTCTGAAAGCAAATGTACATACTTTTACATTTTTTTTTACCAAGCCCATTAAAAGGCTCTGATGATTAAGAAAGTAGGCTGTAGTCTGTAATGATGTACACTAATCAGTCCTTTTACAACTGTATGGTATCATTCAATTAAACATATATGTACATTGCTATTTGCCTCAAAGTAAGGTTTCTTGTTGTAAAATGTTGATTAGTATTTCCTTGCAGTTGACAGGGGAAAAAAAAAAAGAAAAAAAAAAAAAAGAAGAGAAAATCTGTGATTTATAGGCACTTATAGAAAGGGATGGGGAAATTTAACTAAATGGTAGTGCTTACTGCTTACTCTACATGTGCATGTATAGATTCCCAAATGTTAATCACTGGAAATTCTATGATGCAAGAGATGATTTGGTGATGATTATTTTCTAAACTAAACTCAACTGTAGTAAACCAATTCAAATCTCCAAGTATGAAAGGAGTAGGCATCAATCACATTTGACTGATAACAATAACAATAACTATACCTCTGAAATCATTGCCAAAACAGCCAAGCTCTGACGATGTGTGAAGTGAAAAGAAAATCATCATATTAGGTCAAACCTAACTGATGTATGCATGCTAATGAGTCTCCCTTAATGATTAGTATCATCTTGGTGGATTCTCTCATCCATTGTATATTTTGGACAAAATAAAAAATCTTACAAACAATTCGGAAGAAATGGTGTAGGCAGTGTTCATGGTACTTGATTGGCAGATGCCTGCCCAATTTGTTGCTAAGACATGATTGCTTTTATATACATGTAGGTACAGGTACAGTGTACATGTACATAATTTATGTGCATATCATTATCATTATTGTTATTGGTCGTATATGACGTAGACCTTATCGATTTTTGTTTAAAGTTTATGGTGCAATAAAAGTGAGTCATACTTGTACAAAATGTCAACCAAATGCCTGCATTCCTCCAAATAATGCCAGGCATTTAGAACAACTGTTTATCTTATTGATTAATACAGGCTGGGCTTGCAGCAGATTCTTGTGTAAATGTCAAATTCCTTTTGTTTATTGCGTTTTTCACTACAATGTACATAATCCTGATTCCTTTGGGTGTCATTTGCAATGCACATGGAGTGCAGGTTGTTCCACAAAAAGAAATAGGCCTACTGTAAAATGATGTTCAATATGGTAATTGCACATTTGGGAAAAGAACAGCGCTATTATTTTTTTCTTTATGAAATAAAAAGTACTTTATTAATTTGTGTGATATAGGATACATGCTCTATTACATTAAGAAAACCGTGTTCTGCTACTTCTGCATGACTGGAATAAGTACATGTACATGTAGGATGTGTATCTGTATTTACTTTTTTTTTCTAAAAGAAGCAAAACAACCACATGTACAGCAACGTGAATGAAAGTATTTCAAAGATATTTCAATGGAACAATACATCTGAATTGAAACTCAAAATGTGGCCCTCAGATGCTCATATAAAGTGTTACTAGACAGTACTTACAGCACAGAAGTGGATAACACTTACATGACTAGTATGCCATGTACAGGTTGTCTACATTTGATATATTAGTAGTTTGGTTGTTAATCATAGGGTAGAATTAATAACAGTTGCACTTACTCATACATCAAGTACTTTTGAAGTACATCGCTACAATGTCTTATTGCTGTAAGAATGATAATCAATTTTCATGAATTTCATTCCAAACATGTAGGTTGAAATGTACAGTTTAGATACACCAAGTGCTTGTAAAGTACATGTACAATGTTGCAGTGTTATGATATTATTATGGGAATAATAATGCATTTTTGCAAATTTCATATGAGACATGTACATTGTAGGTCAAACTTCTCAAAAGGATAAAAGTGGAAATTATAGTCCAGTGCTCTTGGACAACAACATAATCAATACCCCACAGAGAAGCATAATTAGATAAACTTCATTTTTGGGTAAATGAGTTTTGAAGACTACACACGGGAGGCCTAATTCAATTTAGATGACAGGCACACCAGTGCTAGAGGGTTTGTGTAGTGTACGAGTTGTATAACACTGTGACAAGAAGATGTGTAGTGCTGTGTATTCGTCAAATTAATTGCAGAGTTCGGCTCTGTATACCGTTTTGCATGGGAGAAGGAATTGAATACGCCACAGACCCTTGAGCAAAACTAAACATGCACATATACAATAGGCAGCAAGCCCACTCATATCCATTTTTAAGTTTTTTTATATTCTCTATAGGGAGAAGTGTATGATTACATTATAGATAAGTATTTAGGTACTAATCAAGAAATAAGCCAGCCACTTCTCTATGTGAACCTGTGAAGCTGCACAGCCCAGAGTCTTAGATATTGGTATTGTTGTCTTTGACATACTGAAAATGTTCGTGTACTTATGGATGTAAATTCAGTACAGCACATTTAGAACTCTAACATCCTAAGCGATAATGAATAGGCATGATAGACTGTGACTGAAGCATTTTTTTTTTTTGTATACACATGTATGTACATGTACTACCAGCTCTTTTGTATCATTTTCAAAATTTTGCCATAATAGTAGGATATGTGCGAGGTTAGAATTGACAAGAAATGAGGGTAGTTATCAATAAATATCAGACAGAGGGGGATCTTTTTTTCTTTCCCCAAAAAGGTTGTAAAATGTACCAGGTAATCGAGTAACAGTGAAAAATACATTCTCATCAAACATCATGAGAAACCAGCAAAGATTGTTCAAGAATCGAGGCTACAAATAAATGATCTTTGTAAAAATGACTTTTTAGTGGGAAGAGTATAATAGCTGAATGAATGAGCGAAATGCAAAATAATTGTAGTTAAATCATGTCAAAGAGTTAAAATAAGAAAGCTATGAATTTTTTTTTTTTTCATTTATATACTATAGAGTTTCTTTACAGTATAGCTCTTGAATCTGATATCAACAGCATACAGTTAGTACATGTACGCTCACATGAAAGATAATTGAGATTTTAAAGTTAACATCTAAATTTGCTTTCATTGGCCATTTTTTTCAGGGAGGGGGAGGGGCAGTTAGTTTTGTATGTTTTTTTTTGTTATACATGTGTATTTTTGTTTGTTTGGATTTACATGTATATGTTTGTTTTGATTTGTTTGTTTCATTTTTACTTCTTTTATCCATGTATTCCTGAAAGATCCAGTGTACATGAACTAGCAATGCCTGTCCTTGTATTAGTTATTTCATTTATTATTTCATTTGTTCATCACTGATACCCGCAATTATTCCATATCATTTGTTGTGGGGGCCCCCTATCTTATTGCCCAAATGCTGGACATGAACATGACAAGTGAAATATGCAGATGGACAGACTCTTTGAAAGCCCCCTTGGGATATATGGGATTCTATTTCACAAACAGAGACCAGAAGATATATCCTGCACATACTCGAAATTATGTACTCCATTTTCTGATATGTACTGTAGGTATGTACAATGTATTGCCTACACGCATATATGTATGCATTCTACTGTACTACCTTTTGTATTTTCATCCACATTTACATGCTCTACATAATGTTAAACAAAGCACATTGTATGTTGTACCCACTGATAGAAAATATTGCAAGAATTCTCCATCAGGTAAATTTTTCATACAATTATGAATGTGCACACTGTATATGTACTTGTACAGCAGAATCTTGGGGTTTACAGTGTAGTAGACTTGATATTCACTAATGCTAATATTAACTGTTGTATGCAACTTAGACTACATTTGTATTTCTTTCCTTTTCCTTTGAGTAAAGATTTATGGTTTATTGTAGTAATAATAATAATAATATGTCTTGTTTACCCAGGGTAGCCTCTTCAGTACCATGTACTGTTCTCCCAGACATGTGACATGTGTTCATTAGAAAAACAAATAAAAATGCCATCAAAGTGGTCGAGCTTTGCATGGAGCTAAAACATGAATATTTTTCTTGATATTTTCTCCTAATATTTATGGAGATCCTGTATCAAGGCTTGCTCAGACTTGCTGTGGTAATGGATCATAATGGATGTATGAAAAACATTAGAAAACTGCTGCAGTTTTTCATTTATTAGAAACTGCAGCAGTTTTCTAATGTTTACTCACTTATATTAATGCACATTTTATTAACCTACTTTATTTATTTTACTACTCTCTACCTTGCAGAATTATTCCATGATCTGGATCAACTTCAGGAGGAATGGTTAGCTGATGGTAAGTTTCTTCTCAATTTCATTCAAAAATTGAAATTCCATCCAGATATGTTACGGTACGTTTTAATCTTCCAAATTACATGTCATTTTCATGATTACGTCAGAGCACGGTAATGATATTTTCATGATTTACATAATTAGGCCTACGTGTACATGTCACTGTTAATGTGAATCTTGGCATGTTGAACATTTTCAAACGTGCGTGTAGTGAAATTATTTGTGTCTTGATTGATTTAATACAGCTGAATCATTCATTTGAACTGTCATTTTCTCTGTAGGACATTCAATGCATGTAGGCTACATAGGGAAATAACTGTGATTTCCATGTAACTTAGTTCATTTCAACAATTTTTTTTGGCAGATCAGATGACTTTAAGATCATGTGCACCACTCTATACTTGTATATGCCTACATGTTGTACTGTACTGTGGGTCTCTTTATAAACACAGCACTCACCACAGATATCAGATGATTCAAGACTCATTTTTTAATATTAGAATGCATACATTAGTAATGAGATACAAGATGAGGATGGGGTACATGTACCTGTATTCAACTGGAATGTTTGAAAAACAAGACAGCGGTCAAAAGGAACAAGACAAAAATTATTTAGAACAAAAGATGAAAAAACAGAAGAGACAGACAAGAGACAGAAAGAGGGGCAAAAAGAAGAAGAAGAAGGAATAGAAAGGAGAGAAAGAGATAAGTGGGCCTGTATGTAGATTAGAGAGAGAGATAGAGAAAGAGAGAAAGGTGGATGAAAGGATAGAAAATAATTGGAGTGGAAGAAGAAGAAGAAGAAAGAAGAAGATAAAATGAAGAAGAAAAAGTAGCAACAAACAAGAAGAAAGAGGAAGAAGGAAGAAAAAGAAGGAAGAAGAAGAGGAGAGAGGAGGAGAGAGAGATAGAGAGAGAGGTGGATGGAAGGATAGAAAAAGAAATAGAAGAAGAAGAAGAAGAAGAAGAGGAAGAAAGAAGAAAAAATGAAGAAGAAAAAATAGCAACAAACAAGAAAGAAGAAGAAGGAAGAAGAAGAAGAAGAAAAGGAGGAGAAAGAGGAGAGAGGGAGAGAGCAAGAGATGAATAGAAAATTGAGGCCTAGTATGTTCTGTTCCAAATGAAAGGGTGCACTGTGCCACAGCATCCCCTATTTTCACAGCCATAGAAAACTTGTTTACCCCAAACCTACTGGAGCTACTTTGCATATGAATGAAGAGAGGAAGTTTCAGCTTAGGGACGGTCTCGACAGCGCAAGGCTGGACTGGTATTGCACCTTATATCGACAGACTTACGCAATGGCACTACGGGAATGACGTTCCCTGGTTCCCTCCATTTTTTGAGAATATAATTGAAAAGTGAGAGAGGCGTTTTCAATGGAATGAAAACAAAAAGAATATCATGTGAAGAAGAGAAGAAATACAGTGTACCTTGATATTTTTAGCATTGTCAGACTCACGGTTAAAATATTCCTGTATTATCATTTTTTCGGTGACGTACATGTACTGTTTTCAAAATTCTTTCTGTAACCATGATAGTAGGAGAGAGAATGCTTTTAATCCATGGAATAAAATGGTAAGACAGATTCATCCTTAAGCTTGTTTAATTATCAAATTTACAGGAAATGTATGATCCATCTACAGAATGCAGTGTTGACATCAGGACATCGGAAATATAACAAAAACAGTTCAGTATTTACTGCCTTAACTGGCTGAAACAGTTTGTGATACAGGTGAAACTAAAAACTTTGCAAAATAAAAAACTTTTGTGAAAACTGTGTGAACTGCAAAAGTTGACTTTTGTATGTCTTTTTGTGACTCTAAGCTTTTTTTTTTACTCTTATGACACTTGCGAAAATCACAGAACTTTCAGGTTTTGCAGTATAGGTAAAACACAAGTTATATACATGTACATGTATGTTGAGCCTACAGTGGCACAATGGTACAAGGTATATTATGACTTGCCTTTGTGCAAACAGTGCAGTCCCCTTTTTCAGCTAGAGAAAAGTCACATGAGTGTAAAGGAAAACAAGGGGAAAAAAAAGGATTCTCAGAGATATCAGTAGCATATTACAGTCGTTTCTTTTCTACACAATTTATTGTAGAGGTGTTATCTGGCCAGTTTTGTACTCAGCAGGTGTTCATTTGAAAGAAATCTAGTGATCAGCTTTCGACAGCAGCAGTAGCGACAAAAGCAACAACAGTAAATAAATTTATAGCCTTTCTACACTGGCAAAATTTTGCTTAGTCCCATACTATCAGTGGGGCTAAAACAAATTTAGCCTCACCGATAGTACGGACTAAGCTTAGCCGGCTTTCTGTTCACATTACACTTTACCAAAGTGGGCTAAATCACCTATAATACGGGACTATTTAAGCCCCGGAAAAAAGCAGGGTTGGCCCACTTTTGGTGGGGCTAAAAGTAAAATGCTAGGTAGTATAGGACTAAAATTGCAAATGTAAACAGAAAAAAAAAATAGTCTGGGGTTAAGGATAGCATGGGGTTAAAACAATCAAGTGTAAAAAGGCTATTAGAAGCTTCACAATAATGGACCCCACCATGAATCTGTTAGAAGTTGTGGTGACCACAGTTTTGCAGTATTACATCCATTTAATTTTTTTCTTGAAAACTGGAGTATTAGATAAAAAGGAAATGATTAATCAGAAGTACATGTAATTGTGTTTGTCTAACCCCATGCTATGGAGAATACCAGTATTTTCCCTTTATTGAATCAGAGATCATGAGAAAAAAATTGCAAGGCAATTAAAAGATTACATGTACATGTATAACTAAATAAGTCCATGAAATTTTACACAGAAGAATTGTTATATTGATCGAAATTCACAGTGTTGATCAAATGTTGGGAATGACAATTTTTGTCATGTTGTTAATCACTATAAATGTGAGCATTGCATTCAATGTATCCATATTGCATAAAAAGATATGTCACATTGTCGTGTATTATATTTTTCGTAAATTGATTACATGCTCTGTACAGTGTATATGCCTCCAATTGCCTTGCGAACATATTTTTTAAAAGAATAAGGAAAGAAGAGAAAATGAGAAATAAGACCGACATGAATCACACGATGGATTGATATCTATTTGCTGTCATCCTTCGAACATCTGTAGAGAGAACCCATGTCTAACATTAATGACATTTCTGTTTTGAACTTGAAGTAAATGTACCTTTGCCAAATGACCTGAAAATCACCTGATAAAATCAGAATGTCTAAGCAAAAAAATACCATGAAAACAGAGATAGTTTAGTCTAGAAGGACTAACTCTGTGGTTAGTTCGGACTGGAGGTTAGTGTGGTCAGTTTGGTTGTTGTGGTTTTGGTGACACAGAAAGGTTCAGCTTTGTTAAAAATTTCACTGCTTGGATTTGGACTTGCATGGTATATGACACGTACACGTATACTCTCAAATATTACTTTTAAAGGTATGAAAGTAGTTAAAATGACAACTGGAGATCATCATGGATAAATCTGTCTGTGAATTATTCTAGTTTTAAGTACTTTTTATTTCCTTCTTAAGTAGATTATATTGTATAACAGTTATAGGTACCCTTTCAGAAGCTTCAAATATTTCCTCTTTCATTGTCACACTGTCATTCTCCTCTGTCTCATTCTCTGTCTCATTCTCTGTTTCTTTTACACTTCTGTATACTTTTCTCCATCTCCCTCTCTATTCTTTCCTTATTTTTTTCTCTCTCTCAGTCTATCCCCCTCTCTCCCTCTCTAGGTCTTTTTTCCCTCCCTTCTCTGTCTGGATATTTCTTTTAATTGTTCATGAGACCTACAGTATACAACACCCAAAAGACAGCTGCTTTTCAGTATCAATTTCTTTCTTTCAAGAGTTATTGTCCTTGCTTTTTTCCATTCCATTTTTTTTTATTTGCCTGCATCCCTGGTTTAGACTTGAACAGTTAATCACCTCGCTGATGAATTGATCGCTGTCACCAAGCAGGATTTATGGCAGATTTTTTTTTTTTCCCTGCACATTTTATTTGCCCATCTCTGACAGGCGGGAGCATTGCCTATCAGTGCATATCAAGAATATTTGACAAACAACCCCATAAATAATCATTGCTCATGATTTGTATGAGAAAACTTTTCTTAGACCCCTCCAAGGGGGGGGGGGGTGTAGTAAATTCATTTTTATCAGTTATGACATGAGGTCTTTGGAAGTTTTCTTGCAACATAGAATTTAAGAGCAGACAGGCCAGGGTCAGGAAAAAGAAAACATACTTACTTGTACATGTACTTTTAAAGGGACTTATGACATGAGTCTAGTGCTAGTATGTATTGTGCACTGATAAGAATGTACATGTACATGTAGGCCGTATTTCTTGCATCAATATAGGTTTTTATGAGAGAGAAGGGCCTGCTCTCAGTGCTCTGAATTCTGCAATTTGAGAAGCATATAAAAAATATTCGTATTTGGTATTCATTTGTCTACAAGTTTGTATTGATTTGATTCATGCTTGCAATGTTTTTGATATTGACATTTCCCCACAAAAATCAATGTCCATTTAAGATAATGTAAAGATGATGATGCTAATGGAAGAAAAGAAAAGGAAAAAAGAATTCACCCACACATACATGTAGTTAATTGGGCAAAGAGGTTAAAGGTAATGAACAGTAGTGGTAGCAAAATGAAAACTGACATGAAACTGATTAAAAAAATGGTCTTATATTGTCCGGCTTGCATACATGCGTGAGATTATCTGGTATTCCACTCATGATTTCAGGTGACTTTCAGTAAAAACATGTAATTCAAATGATTACATAATTACCAACCATTACCTTCTTCCCTACGCTAACCACCACTCACCCTGACCGCTACCCGCAGAGCGGTGCTCAGCGCTTCGTACACATTGACATGTTAACAGAAATCTCATTGGTTTACACGTGTGTGAATAAAGTATGATGCCCTTGTACAACACTCAATGCTTGTTTCTTTGATATTATAGTTATTTCTGAACCATTTTTGCTCAAACAAACATCGCCTTTGTTTCAAATGAATAATTTTACATCAGTATATGTAGTACGTAGTTTCATTCCAGCTGCCAAATTAGAAAGCACCGTCTCTCCCACTACTGAACTTTCTCTTAAAAGACTGTAGTGCAGATTGAATATTCCTCAGGTGTCACAGAATGGATCTCTTTTTATCTAATGCAAATCAATTTACTGTTTTGTTCTTTTTCCTTCAGATTTTGGCTATGGTCCAGAGTCGGAACCAGAACAGTATGTGCCAGATTTCCAGTCTGAAAATCGTAAGTACCGGTATCAGTTTTCTTTTTATTTTTCTCTATAAATGAAATAATTCTAACGATTTTTGTAGAAAATGTCCAATGAAGGCTTAATTGGTTTATACTTGACTGCTAAGAAATGGTATGTATATAAAGTAAGCAACCAGAAGACATTAATCCTTTATGCCTACATTGAAAGTCCTATCAATTGGACTTTGTAATGATTGAAATGAGGATTAATGCCTTACCAAACTGCATTACCACATCAGCTTGGTTTCATACCCAAAACCTCTCAAACCTCTCAAAAGGCGCATTCACACCTACCTGATCAGGAAAAATACCTGGTATTTTGCCAGTGTGAAACGAAAGTACATGTTATATACCCAAAATATAAAATACCTGTAATTTCGTAGATACTTTCTCAAAATTCTCCAAGGTTGCAGGGATATTTACAATGTGAAAGCAAATTACAAGAATTTCTATCCTCTCACCGCTGCAGAATGCAGGAAAGCATGTACCTCATCTCCATAATAATCTTCATGCTCATAACCACGAGAACTTTTCTGAAGAGGTCTGGTTCGGGTTGGTATGGATGTGCGAAATAATCATCAGGTATTTGGGGGCCTGAAAAACTTCCAAGTTAAATTACAGCTAGTTTTCCTGATTGGGTAGGTTTGAAAGCGTCAAGAGGGGAGGTCACTCTTCTCCCACTCTACGGTGTGCCTCATGTTGCTAATAACTTTATCATTAATTCATCGCAAGATAAATTCATAACATGCATTCAGACAAGTGAATGGTTTTCCTTGAGGAATGTCATCATTATTTTCAAGAGTTACCTACAAGTTGAGTAAATGAATGAAATGCTTTCTAGGCCCTTTACCCTGTACTTGATTTTTTCCTTGGTAGAAATGTCGTCAGGGCCCTGGTTCATAAAACTTTTATCAATAACAAGTTGCAATGACTGTTATAAACTACTGAAAAAATCCTTACATCAGGGGAACGTTTCATGAAGAGTTTTGTCGGTGAAAATCACCGACAAATGTTATAAGCTACTGAAAATCCTTGCATCTGATTGGCTGAAAGCAAATTAGTCAGTGAAAATCACCGACAAAACTCTTCATGAAATGCTCCCTGATTGGCTGAGAGCAAATTTGTCGTAGAAATGTGGCAGCTTATACTGATAAAAAGTTTTACGAAACAGGGCCCAGAACTGTCATTTTCTACTTAGACAGCCTGCATGGTTGAAACACTTTTGACCTCTACAATGCTTGCGATGTTTTTTTCAAACATTATTTATAACTTTCCGATTATTTGGTTTGAAAAATAGGGGTGGTATACTCAAGACTGAATCAGTGACAAATTCATGCCAGCTGGTACCTGCACTTGTTTTTATGTGTTGACCTCCCTAGTGATGTAATTTCATTGACATGAAAGTGCCATTGAAGAAAAATTGAACTAAAATAAGTGGGTGCCTCCACATTAATGACTGTCACAAACATTTCTGTCAAAAATTCTCATACTGTAAGCAGAACCTGAAACTACATTTTGTCCTGTGTGATTTTTTTCCCAATTTAAAATGTGTATAAAGACGGAACTGCTTACTTATCTTGTGGTAGCCATTTAAAATAAATGGATTTATAGCGGTAATTATGTACCTGCTGAAAATGTTTCACCTGTAGTCGTGTTTATACTGCATACTGTTGAAGCCATACCCTGTACATGTGTTAGGTGTACATGTACATGTATGCCACTTAAAGGAGAAGTCCAGACGAGTTCATTAAAATTACACTATAAAGCTTAAAATTCAAGCTAACAGATAATGCTACTTTCATTTGTCAGCGTGATTTTTGTGATTTTTAAATACCGATTAAGTGTTGGTCTTTTTACTCCGAATAATTGAATTTCCCACCGAAACCCAAATATGGTCTTTGGTCGTGTGACGTAGGAGATGCATTTGCACTGCGCATGCACACATATTCTCTGTACGTCCTATATACAAAATGCCAATATTTCTAGCTTTTGGGTCTACAAATCACACCAGTTCTGTTCCAAAGAGAAGTTTTTTTTTGCGATCCCGAATCCCCTGATGGACAGGGAGAGGTGTGCCCAATGGATTAATGATATTGGAACGGTCAAATTCGAATTCAAAACTTATAAATATTCGAAGTAAAGGAAAGTGTGCGAAGACCACTTTGAGCCGGAATGTTTTCAAGTGCCGGTGGATAGGGTCTATGCGTGCGAAAGTGATGGGCTACGTGCCCACGAGAAATTGTAAGGTCTTCCCGTCGATCACCCATTGATATGGTCAGATTTAACGGTCTTTACAAATTCTGAGGCTAACAAGTAGGCACAAGAAACATAAATGAAATCAGAAATGATATGGCTGTAGATCTACTAAAATTCAGAAAAGCAAAGCTACGGCGTGCGTATGATATGGGAGAACAAAACAAACAAATATGTACCTCTACTGCAGTGGATCGTACAGCTCGCGCTATATTGTGCATAGTCATACCCGAACTTACATATCGCTCGCATCATTATCATCATCATGCATCGATCGCCTGTGTGCGGTGCGGTGCATCTGCTACGTCACTGAGCCAGGCTGCGAACTGTATTGTGGATGAAAACAAGCTCGTACTAGAACTTCTGTTTATACAAGTTAATTGTTGATTACTCGGTAATCCTAGGGTATGTTGTGTAAAGTAAGACATTTTCTAGCAGCTGAATTTTTTCTCTTTATGATCCATGCTTACAGAAATCGCCTAGACTTCTCCTTTAAATACAGTCTGAACATTTGGGATACGTGTAGAAATTGGGTGTTTTTACACTGTGCTCTAAAAATGCAAGATAATCAGAAGATAAATACATGATATTGAAAAAAAATGTTCATGTTATACTCAGAGTGCTTTATAATCTTTACCATGACTAGAAATATCCTTGTTTTGGTTTGCAGACTTGCAGGTACTTCGTCAAAGTTTTGAGAAAAGGTTTGCAAGAAGTGATTTCGGCCTCAATCTTGCAGATTTTTAAAATCAAGGAGTCAAGAATTTGCATTTTACATATTAGTATTCTCTAAAGTTATTAAACTTACAGAGTTTTCAGAATACTCGTGATCAACAAGGAGCCGCATGCTCTGTACATCACAGTAAATGAAGCCTTGAAGGGTCTGTATGTAGAGACTATCAAGAATTGACCTCCAGACCTGAATGTGTTTACCCAGTGCCATTTAGAAATCGGATGTTTTTGTGATAACAAGGGGGGGGGGGGGGGTAGCAAGATTTCTTCTTTTTTTTTTTCTTTTTCTTTTGAGTAAGGTAAGGGAGTGCAAAAGAGGAAACAATTTATTTGGCATGGTTGAATTGGATCTGAGGAGGTCCTGATTGAATAGATTTGGGCTTTGTAGTAGGGCTATGAGGTAAGCCACATTCTCAATTTTATATTGACCTGGTAGCAGTACAGATACTGCTTTATATTCATCCCTCTCGATCAATTATGGGAGATCATTATTATGTGAGAGAGGGAAAAAAGTTGTTTTTCAACACACCAGGTCCTATACATAGTACCAAACTGCTTGGCAACCTTCGTAATATATTACCCTATTACAAACTGAACAATGATGATTACATCATACACGAGATATGTCATACAATGGAAAGATAAGTTGGGCTTTTATGATACAAAAATAGTGCTCCTATAAAGCCGGCTGATGGCAATGAATTGGAATTTACAGTTGAGCAAGAAAGAAATCAGTTTGTCACATGATGAGACACACATACTTTAAAGAGGAAACTGCGCAATTCTATACCCATTGTCCCTGTCTCTGCACCATATTTGTTAATGATTCTGGTGAAAATGAAAGTTGCCCTTTTTTAACCTGTTCTCATCACCGGAGCTTCCTGATCAGCATGGATATCCGTTTTCCTCTTTTGATTGCATCCTCTGATACCGGTGGTAAACCGTGACTGAGTAAATAAATCTGCTGTTGAACAAGAGCCAAAACAAATAATAAAAAAGTATCATTTATTTCTGTTTCATGGTTCAATCATAAAAACTGATGATGCTTGAATCTACAAGGAATTTACATGACGCTTTATATAGTCTGTGCTCCATATTTGGCATTGCAGTTCTACGTGTAGTTCCTCAAATCTATCCATCCATTCACATTGATACCTTGAACATACCTTGATGTGTCACACCTCCATCTAATTTAATGATTTATAATTTATTGATCCTAGTTACATGTAGGGCCACCTTATAAGGCGTACAACTACAAGACCTCTGCGTAATATGCTGGTGCATTTTAAAACTAATTACAGGTATTTTCCCTTTCTGGAATCGAAAGTTCACAAATTGTATGAAGTATTTTATGGTTATTTGAGCAAGATGTACATGTAAATGTATTTTGCAGTAACAACCTTTAGTTGTAAAGTCGAAGAGGTTATTAAAAAGCCAAGTTTTATGCAAATACGGAAAATTTTTCCCCCATCATAAAATTCCCATGTTGAGTTTACTTTAATTTTGATATAAGTCTGGTCAAAGGTCAATTGCCATAGCCAGATTGCTCCTGTGAATTGTCTCCATTGATCAAAGATCTTCCTAATTAATAGGGCTGTGTTTAAAGATAAGCTGAGTACCATTCATATGAAATCATTGTAGAGAAAAACTGTCTAGTACATGTAGTTTGGAAAGGGTTGATTATATATATAATATGGGAAAATTGGTGTATAGTATACATAGAGATTTTGGAATCATCAAAATAATCTCATGAAAAGCAGTGAAAGCACATGTTCTGCGGAGTGCAGACGGAAATTGTTATACATGTATGGGACCGCATGTACTTATGCGCACCTGTGACATGAAAGTTTGGTCCAACTTTATATATAATTCTTCAGGAGGCACTACTTTTGACATTCTTCCAAATCGATGTAAACGAAATGATAACCTAAGAAATGGTTTTCCAGCTTTACCAGGACTCAAAAGTTCTTAGATTGAACTCTAACTTTAGACTTGGGTGATAAATGCTATAATCCATACAGGCCCACCTTAGAAATGCATGAAACCCATTGATGAAGAGGTCCTCTTAAATTTGTTTATAGAATAGATTTATTTTTGTTGTGTAGAAGGTTACTGTAATCTTTCAGAGCAATGTAAGACTATAAGCACTTAAGTTGAACTGACAGGCAGGAGCTAGCAGTGGAGATAAGATTTTTGACAAACACAACCATTTACATAAGCCCTAATTGCACAATTAGAAATGGTTTACTTCAGTCATTAGTGGCTGAATTCTGATCAAATCAAGACCCAGATTAGTTTTTGAAATATTACAGGTACAGGTATCTTGGTTCATACTACAGGATATGAAACTTCATACTAGTATATTCAGAATTCATACATTTTTAAGTGAATCAAATCCAAATTACACAGAATGTTCCATAAGTACCATAGGAATGATGTCTGCTTGATGAATTTAGTAGAAATTTAATTATCTCTGCAGAATAAGCTAAGAAAAATAAGAAACTGGAGCCAGTCATATTATCTGCCAGAGCAGTATTTGTGTTGGCCTACATGTATATAGATAGACATCATGGTGCCAGTGAAAGGCATTGGTTAACACCGTCATAATTTAAAAAGCAAAACAAAACTCATTTTACTACTTGAAAATGGGATAAACAGAAGGGTTATAGTGTAAAAATACCAGTCTGAAAGTTTCAAAGTATAATATCCACAGGAAGTATTAGAAATGTGAACCAATGTTTGAAAAATATAACGGGTCAGTTGCACAGACTAGACGTACATGTAAGGAGTGTGCATGCGCACATGGCTCACTGGACCGTACTGTGTGTATTAGTGTATCACACGGAGGGAGGCAGATAACGCTATTTTCTGACTCAAGCAAAACGGTCCTCTTATTTATTGTCTCTGAGACAAAAATAATAAAATTGGGGTTTGCGTCTTACTAACAGTTTTTCATTCCAAATTATGGTTGGTTTCAGGGTTTTTGAGTACAAATACAAGTACTCATACATATGTTTCACCTTAATTTGAGAATTCTTTTAAATCGGCTGCTTACAAAGTTAGCCAATGCCTTTAAGTACCGGTAGTAAATTTGGTAGCCACCAGCCAGCCAGTTTTTGTCAGGGATATGTTTCTATTTTGCTCATTGAAAGCAGTGATCTACTTTGTTGATCAACAGTTCAGAAATAAATGTATGTTCAAAATCAATTTTCGCTCTAAATGCAGTTTCATCATTCAACTCACAATTCATTGTTTAAAAGACATCAGTAAAATGGACAAGCATGGTTTCACTTTAATAGGCCAGTACTGTAAATGCAGAAATATTTGCGGTTCATGAATTTTCGTGGATTTCACGCTATTTTCAGCAAGCGCAAATTCTAGAACTTGTGAAAATATTAGCACAACAACTTCTTATACTTGTTTTGAACGGACGCTGAATTGTGCTTCAGCTGATGAAATGCATGTTTGAATCCAATTCAGTAGTTGCGTCTGCTGTATGCATTTGAATGGACACACCGTGTGTGCGCGTGAAATAATAAATGGAGCCGCGCTCATTATTCACGTTCAAATGTGACCATTTTGAGCTATAGCTAGGGCAGAAAAGCGATCGTCATGCATTGAAATATCAAATCAAATCTTGCTCTTTTGCGAGTAAATAATTGTGCGGTGCGAATTTAAGAACCCGCGAATATGTTTTGGGGTCGTTCGGCACAAAAAATTAATTGCTCAAAAATAATAGCGTTTAGTCAGTCATAAGATGTTGGCCTGATGACTTGAGATTTCCTCCATTCCTCCCGCAAATGTACCCTGCTTGAAAATGATGGATTCTACACTTTGTTTGTTTGTGAATGTCTCATATGAATTTATTGTAGGTGTTGAAAGGGCAAAACATGTTTATCAAATGCTGTCTTACAGTGAAAGAGTTTGTCACTTCTGAGGCAAATGTATCAAAACAAGTTTGCCTGATATTCTCATCTTTCTGTTTGCTTATTATTAATCATACTTACTGCTTCATAGATTCTTGTCATCACTTTATCACAAACTGTTTCCTTGAAAAAAAAAAAAAGAGTTATGAAGTGTGATGGAAACCATGAAAATTGGAGGAAATATGACAAGGGATTGTTAGGGAATGGGGGAAGGGGAGGAAAAATGGGAAAGGAGAGGATGAAGTTTGAATGTATTCATATGGGGTCATGTGTGTGTATGGTTTCTTTTTACATGAGGGTTCGTACCACGATAATGGAAAACTTCCACATGCCTGAGGTTAAATTGGCTGTATGGGGGCTGATGGTAAACAGCTGCCAAGGAGTAGTCTGAAAATTCAGTCAAAGGTCTCATCCCATCTAGACACGACAAATAAATTGCCCTTAACAAACCACAACAGCAGTATATTACGATTAGCAGTGAGCAGATCAAATATTACAACACATACCAGTAGATCTCAGAGTATAAGATATTCATTGCTTGCACCCCCCCCCCCCCCACACAAACTTAATTTACTAGTAACCCTCTAGCCATTCATGAACACCTTTTCAACAGTTTCTATTAATTATTATGCAGCCTGCAGGGAGTGCAGTCTTTTTTTTCTAGGTCATAAACTGTGTCATACCTAATTTATTGATATTATGTGTTGAAGTTTATACTCAAAAAGTGATATGTGATATTTTCTAAAATTAGAAATCTACGATTTTTTACTCTTCTACATGTACTCATACATGTACCACAAAGTATAAACCTACAATCACTATTGATTGTGCACTTTACCCCACCTGTATAGCAAAATTTGGAATTCAATTCAATTCATTTAAGTCTGAAGACTAATTAATATCAAATCATATTTACGAGGTCGTAAAAATATTTTTGGATAAATTTTAATGGCACAGAGAATGTCATTAAAACAAAACAAAACAAGTCTGCAAAAATTCTGAGGAAACGATACGCAGTATAGAAGTTATAGGAAAATGAATCCTTTGCAGTAATTACAATAAAAATTGTAAGATAGAAACTAAAAACTTTCAATAAAAACTACATAAACTAGAAATACAAAGAATTATAGATAGAATATATTGCCTTGAAATCAGTGGTGGCAGGCCTGAGGACCTGCACAAATTCACACCAGTTTTACATGTAAAAAAGGATATTTCTTTAACATTTCAGTTAATTATACAACCCTAGATACTAGCGATTGATCAAGCCTTGAGGGCATTATAGGTATTCATAAACAAGATCCAGCCTTTTAGGGTCAGCAACTAAAGACTATCTCTGGACTTGCTCTGTTTGCTGCCTCTTCTGTCACTGTCAGGGACGGTCTCAACATACCCTGTCTTGTCATTTTGCGTTGAACTTCACCCATTCAAGCGTATTATTTTGTTACATGGGGGTGATTGGCTCTTGCTCAATATTATTCTCTGCTTCCTTGTCTGTTTATGCCTCATGCATGCTACTTTATACTTGTCAGTTGTTGAACTACGGGTCATTTCATTCTTGTTAAAAGAAAGATAAAAAGAAAGAAAAAAAAAAAGGAAGAGCTGCAGGCTGATGACATTTTTTTTTCATCCTCTCTTTTACTTTGATTCCCAAAATGTTATTGTAGCCCTTGTGATGGTGCTTAAGTTATGTATGCATAATGTCTACCCTGATATATCAAAGTGCCAAAAGAACCATAATCACAAATTTTCTATGTCACAGCAGAATTGAATCACTGCAATCCATTATAGTTTTCTTTTTTTAGATAAATGCCGTGCAAAGAATTCTTAAGATGATTTGCAAAATGTTTGGTTAAGGTACATGTACATGTGTATGTATTTCATTATCTTCTAAGTTGAAAAAGTTTAATTCATTTTTGTGTCTGATGTAATACTTGGTAGTTATGCCATTTATGAGGAATACATTTCAATTGAATATAAATGGTGTACATTTACTGATACCTTGTAAAACATGTGCATGATATTCAAGATAAGTCATTCTAAAAAATGCCCAAAGCATCAGACAAATGCCTGCAGAATTGAAATATCTGAATGCAAAGACAGAGACATTAATATACTGCATTTCAGTTCGTAAAGACCATTCGTTAAATTGACTCTCATTACAATTGGCATTTGGAGTAAAAGCAGTGAGCGCAGAAGAAGGAGTTAGTATGGATAAGATGATAATGAAATTCCACATCAATGTACATGTAGGAACTAAAGCCAGTTGGTCCCATACAATGCTACTTCATGCTAATGAAAATAAAGCGCTTTAGTGATGGTGCTCGTTTTCCCCTCCATATTTCAATTTTGTCCAATTGATGGATGTTAGATGTCAAATGCACTTACTGCATATTCTGCAGCGGGTGAAGTTGCAGATGTAGGAATTTTATTGAGTTGTTTTGTCCTCAGAGACAGAAGGAGGCTAAATCTGTGTATGTATTGGTATATGAGATAGTGCTTTCCTGCATCTCAGTAGATATAGTAATAGTTTTCATGATTGAGATGATTGGATTTTTGTTGAAGATAGATCTCAGCTATTTTGTCTTTAATATCATACTGAATTTTGAAATTTACATCTATAGGCTACACCAGGCTGTGTTTCTCGAAACCATCGTAAGTCTAAGTTCATGGACATCCCTTTGAAACACATATCAATTCTACAACACACGTTTCGATGGGATGTCCAAGAACGTTATAGACTCATGACTTTTTTGAGAAACAGCCCCCAAGCTACATGTACCCACTAACCTTTTCATAGGGGTCCAGATTGAAATTTTAGAATCTGTTTGCCACCCAGATGGAAAAAAAAAATGGGGCTCAAACATCCCAGGCATCTGTTAGTGTCAAACCCTCCATATATGCATAGTTTAGTAATTAATTCTTTTGTGTGATCAAGATTCATTGACCGTGTAAAGTTGACAGATATTTGCAAATTTAGTTGACAGATGAATGTTGAGATATAAAACATAGCAGCCTTGTGATGTCAGAGAGGAACTGACAATTAAATCAGAAGAACTTATTTTTTTACTTCTAACCCTTTTTTTTAGATATTACATTTTTCACGCCTTTCGTAATTGTTTTTCTTTATTTTTTTTTTCTTGGTGCCTCAGCGAAACACATCGAGAATAACAAACGTTACCATTATTATCTCCAAATTCAGTTTTGAAAAGAATATTACATCTGTCTATTTTTTCTGGGTTATCGTGACATTTACGTGTATAAAGTTTCAGTTTGAATTTGCGTCATAGACAAAAATAAGTTAAATTGTGCCCCTAAGCAAGTAAAAATTGTACTGTTTAGAAGAGTGTTTGGCTGCCTCCCTTTCAAGATCTTCTCTGCTTTGTTCTTGGATTGAAGCTCATTTATAATTCAAGCTTTTTTAGTTTTTTTAGGGTTGAGGGATGGGTCATGTGCTATCCATTAGGCAAAAAGGCATTCTGGCATTCAGGCATGGATTAGGTCCATTAGATGTACTAGCGGACTAATGGTCATTATTGATGCAAGGAGATAAAGGATCCAGAATCTTGTCCTAATTTGAGGACATTATGTTCATATATAGAAGAGAATGAGCTACATGTATATGAGAGGGGAATTTTGATCTCCAAGAATATTATTTTAT
This sequence comes from Echinometra lucunter, assembly GCA_029962745.1. Taxonomy (NCBI): domain Eukaryota; kingdom Metazoa; phylum Echinodermata; class Echinoidea; order Camarodonta; family Echinometridae; genus Echinometra; species Echinometra lucunter. The sequence continues at coordinate 16,134,272 of CM057151.1, forward strand.
AATTGCACCACTTTATGATTGATTTTAGTAACAGTTTATTGCTTGGACATTTTCATTTTTGTAGAAATTCAAAAGAAATACTTTCCCTTAACATCAAATGTCTTCTCTGAGATGAGGCTACATGTATGGTGATTATCTTTAGCATTACAGGACTCAATACTGGCAGGCCTGTGGGTTACATGGATACTCAAAATCTGGGTGCATACCCCTCAAAATCAGGAACATTAACACAGCCCGCTCAGCCCACACAGACCCTTGAATTTCAATCAGGATCTTTTTTTTTTTTTAGAGGAGGACTTTGTGGAAACCTGATAACAGCCATTACACATGTAAACATTATACATTACAAAAAATTGGCTACTTCAATTGGATACTCTGTACTCTGCAATTTTTTTTTTTAAATTTACAGGAATGCATAAATGAAGAAAAAAAATCCTAGTACAAAAGGTGATTTCTTTTAACACATGGTAAATTTGGTACAATGCAGTTGCAGAGAAATATTCTGGAAGATTCACACATACGTGAACAGGTCCAATATACCGGTACTCTTTGGCCAGAATTCACAAAGGTGGTTTAAATTTTGATCATAGTTAATTGCTGATTTTGTGGTATAAGCACTTACACTAAGAAAGGTCCAATAATGAGCGCATGTGTGTGGCAAAGGACGCTAAATTCACGCTAGTTGCCATGGTTTTCATGTAGACCACGGTTTATGTTTGAGTACCAGAGTCATATTAGGCATCACTATGTTTGCCTTAATGTTGAATCCACTTAAAACTCTGGTGAAATTCACTTCGAAAGTACTTTAAGTGGTTAGTTAGAATTGCTGTTTTTAGGAGTGAATTCCACTTTTTTGACATAGATTTTAACTCATTTTATTGCCTGAGTTTTGTTTATTTTAATAATGTTCTGTTGTGTGTTGTGTGTTCTGGTTTATGTAATGTAAATTAATTTATATAAACCGTGGTCTTAACCATGGCAGCCTTTCTTGTGTACGTGCTTAAGCAAGTGCACTTATACCATGAAATCCGCATAAACCATGGTCTAACCACCTTTGTGAATTCTATAAGGTCCACATAATCTTCTCTCTACACCACAATGTTCGCTTGGCATGGTTAGATTTGGTATTTATCTACTGCCATGACAGTGACCATCCTTTCCTTTTGCTCAGGCATTTATTCTTTGCCTGCCCTCTTTAACGCCCCACTTCTAATTGATGCATTTGCGTCATCATCAGTGCGTATAATGAAATGAATGCACTCTTTTACACTGCCTTTTGGACAGGAGAGCGTGGTTAGCTCAATATGAACAGACCATGAAGATGGGTCAGCTTTAGGAGTCAACTTGGGCAATTATTCTGCTCTGCCTTTAATTTTTTTGTCAGTGAAGTGCACATGCTACTGTAATGCAGGGTTGTCCTAATTTTGTTGTTGTTGTGCTTCTCCTTGCTCAACCTGTTTCTTTTCTACTACACCATAGTTTGTAAATGGATATCTTCTTATTAAAAATTGATGCAAGTTCATCAGACCTACTCTTTCACTGTTCAGGAGTTGCAATCCCCTCTTCGAGTACCAGAGTCATATTAGGCATCATTATGTTTGCCTTAATGTTGAATCCACTTAAAACTCTAGTGAAATTCACTTCAAAAGTACTTTAAGTGGTTAGTTAGAATTTCTGTTTTTAACCCATTCATGACAGGAATTATTTAATGCCTAATTTGATCAGCTTTTATTCTTCAAATTGGCAACACCAACATTTTTATTCTATTGCTACATTTTTCTTATAAAACGTCATGTATCTGAAATGAATATAAATTGACAAATTATGATGAGAAGTCAAAAAGTTGCCAATTTGCAGGGGAAAACTGATTTTAAACTTTCTATCACATTGCCAATTTAAGGATTTTAATGCTTATTTTCCTTCAAAAAATTTTCAGCATCAAACAACGAATATTGACGCAACCAAAATGGGCACAGTTTGTGTAGAATTTTTTGCTCTTTCTGCTCATGTACTTGGTATGATTTTCAGGGCTTTGCATCAAAAGATATTAGGCCAAACCACAAAATGTGGACCTCTGTCATGAATGGGTTAAGAGTGAATTCCACTTTTTGGACATAGATTTTATTGCCCGAGTTTTGTGTATTTTAATAATGTTCTGGTGTGTGTTGTGTACTGTATAAGCCTATCCCCTTTTACCAGATGTGTTTCAGAGAAATAATTACTGATTATTTTATCAGACCAGTGTAGGCATTATGTGAGCTGGATAACCATGTACATGTAAGCAGTGAAATAAAGGGGAATTTAGTTTAACAAGAAAAATGAAAGAACCGAGGGAGATGAAATAATATTCAGCTGATATACTTTTCAATTGTGAGACTTGTGCCTGTTCCTCAAAAATATTTGGACAGAACTTATGTATCTTTCAGATGCACCTGCAATAGTGTCAATATTTTTTAGATCTACTCAAATACAGATATTTCTTCAGGTTTGGTTAAAAGCATTCAAGTAAGATTTGTTCAAACAAGGCCACTTCCTAGGATGATAAAGCTGTGTCTCTGGACCGGAAACATTTAGTAAGGCAAACAAATTACCCGTTACTTGGACTATGACATTGCAAACAATTCCATGTTAGATCAGCATGCTACATATTGCATGTGCAAGTGCAACTACAAAAATAAGAAGTTTTAATCAGAACCATATTGCAACCTTATTAGAAAAAAGGGAAAATATGTGATGGTAGCTAAGAGCTTTAATAGTCCTTTGAAACAAAGTTACTTGCAAAAAAAGAACTGTTTTTCCGTTATATACATGTCTGACATGCTTTGGCTGATTACACTAATTAATACACAAATTGGGCATGTTTTTGTATATGTGCGCAAAGTGCTTTTGTTGCGGAGTGCAAGTAAAACATGTACCTTTAAGTCACCATTCATACATGTATAGAAGAGGTCCTCTAGTCAAAATCTACTGAGCAATCTCTGGATAAAGTCTTTGTGATATTCCCAGTCATATTGTGCTTTTCTCATATTTGATGCTTGTCATGTTTATTTCTTCTACAAGCATGTCCTACATTTGATTTATTCCGTTCAATGTCTTTACATTTAATTTACATCAAAAAGTGAGCTCCTACAATATAGCATGAGGGGATGGTCATAAATAATCAGAGGAATAAAAAATTGATTGTATTCAAAATCTGGTTCACAGTTTTCACAAATTGGGCATGTTTTTGTATATGTGCACAAAGTGCTTTTGTTGCGGAGTGCAAGTAAGACATGCACCTTTATATAAAGTCATCATTCATACATGTATAGAAGAGGTCTTCTAGTCAAAACATACTGAGTGATATTCCCAGTCATATTGTGCATTCTCATATTTGATGCTTGTCATGTTTATTTCTTCTACAAGCATTTAATTTAAATCAAAAAGTGGGCTCCTACAATGTAGCATGAGGGGATGGTCATAGATAATCAGAGGAATAAAAAATTGATTGTATTCAAAATTTGGTTTACAGTTTTCACCTTCTCATAGATGATGATGATACAGAATCCTATTATGAATTCAAATTTTCTGTATGCATGCGAAGCCTGTCAAGGGACGTTCAGATTTGCCCCAATCTCTACTGGATTTGATAAATCGGGGAAAAATGATTATTATTCCTTGTGTGTTTTTAATGTGTTTCTAAAAACAGAATGCATTATTCACTAGAGCATCATCGTCTATGCATCTGAAGGAGAAACTGCGCAATGCACAAATCAATAAAGGGGATACTGCCACACACATTTCTCTGTAAATAGCTATGTTCACAAGGCACCATTTTAGTTTTAAACTGTTCAGTGGTGAACTTCAATGCTTGCACAACATTTCCAATAACAATGAACCAGGCTTGCCATGCATGAGGTTTGTATTGAACAAATGACTGCTCAAACTTTTAAACTATGAGCTCAGCAAACAATTGCAGGGCTTAATTTTATCTACAAACTGGGAAAATTTCAAAGTGAATTTTGTCCACACGGTGCGTACTTCGAGTTATTACCTAATAGCCATTATGTGGCTGCACTTATAATCTAGAACTCCAGAGTGGGCATTCAAGTTTCAGAATTTCCAGTGCGTAACTTACATAGTCCTCAACTTCAAGATAACCATAAAGATTAAAATCACAAGCTAAACTGAAAGTTTACAGCCTGTTGTGTGAACCTAGCTTATAATAGACCTTGCCCTTTAGTATGCATATTTGAGATTCAGATATTCTGTCATTTAGCATGCTCCTGGGGAAATCCTGTTTTTATTCATCATTTTGAGCAATGATTTTTTTTTTTTCCATTTTTGTTTGGTTCTAGATTCTTTGGTGATATGTCCTTCTGTTACCTCCATCTGCTTGCATGCATTATGGTTGATTCCCATTAGAACAAATTAGCATTCAGTATGATGAAGAGTCATGGTTGAAGTGAAAAAAAAAAATGTAAACACTCTATGTAGAAAGTTACTATAATATCACTGTGAAATGAAAAACAAAACGGCATCAAATATGATTACAGATATATACATGTAGTTGATTTTTTTTTCATGAATTATTTTGATGCTTTGGAAGTCTGTGTAGTTCTATGCACTCATATTATGACATTCAATAGATTTGAAATGAGAGAGAGAAATACTCTAGATAAATCATGGGGAATTTGCCATGTGTCCCACACCCCTCCCCCCCCCCCCATCAAATGGAATGAGAGAGAGAGAGAGAGAGAGAGAGAGAGAGAAATACTTAAGATAAATCATGGGGAATTTGCCATGTGTCCCACACCCCTCATCCCCTCCCCCCCCTCCCAATCAGATTGAATGAGAGAGAGAGAGAGAAATACTTTAGATAAATCATGGGGAATTTGCCATGTGTCCCACACCCCTCTCCCGCCCCCACCCCAACCCCCCCCCCCCCCCATCAAATAGAAAGAGAGAGGGAGAGAGAGAAAGGAAAAGGGAAGAGAATAAAAGAGAGAGAAGGAGAAGGAAATGATAAAGAGGGTTGAAAGAAGCAAAAGAGAGAGCAAGAATGAACTGCTGGTTTTTCATATGGCATTTTAAGATTTCTTATTTTTAAGATCTATGGAAATTGTTTTAAATGTTTGCAACAGACAGTGACACCCATGTCTAATGAGCAAAATTCTATGAACAGAAAGAATGAAACAAAGGAAGAAAACGTTAACAGGATGAAATACCTTTTCATTTAAAAGAAAATTAAACACCCTCATTTCTTGTCTTTATATTTGAAGTGATATTATTCATTTCACTTGTAGGATTATATCCACCTGCAACCATGGCATAATTGCCATACTCTGAAAAATAAATTGATTTTTTTTTTGTCAGGCCTCAACAACCTTTACAGTGAACCCGACCTAGTATTGAAAAGAAAACAGTAATCAATATAGTGGCACATCTATTGATAGTTTGCTAGGAGCTGCAAATTTTTTTTGTGTTTTAGTTACATTAGAATCCTCGACACTACCTGTGCAGAGATGTGCAATGTCACAGTATCATGTACGTACCACATGGATGTTAAAATGGGTGATGTTCGTTATTCCAAAGGTTCGTTCATTATTCTGAAAATGAAAAAGGGTACGTTAATCCGAACATTTGTGGTGTTATTCCGAAGGTTTGTTATTCCGAAAATGAAATAAGGTTCGTTATTCCAAAGGTTCTGAAGGTTCATTAGTCCGAAAATAACCAACGAACTAACGAACCTTATTTCATTTTCGGACTAACAAACCTTCAGAATAATGAACCTTATTTCATTTTTGGACTAATGAACCTTAGGAAAAACGAACCTTAGGAAAAACGAACCTTCAGAATAATGAACCTTCAGAATAAATGAACCTTCGGAATAACGAACTGTAACCAAAAATATGATACATGAATGTGTACAGTGTATGTGGATGATTCGTCTTTACCTGATGCAAGCTCATTATTGCATCATACAGACTACAGATGCATGTGTTTGGTAGGTGCGTACATACATGTAATGAATGTGATGTATGTTAATAATTGAGCAAGGTAGATGAAACTCTGATTGGCTTATTGGATGTAGTCATGGTATGTATCATTGGTAATCAGCAGTGATGTAAAGCATGCTTTAGATTAGAGACTAGAGAGGCATACATGCTTGTAGGTTGGAAGATATCTCAAAACACAAACCAGAGTTTAATACCAGTGCTGTATGATTATAGATACATGCACATGCATGGAGCTAAGTTATGAAGGTATGAAGATATATTTTATGCTAGTATTAGATCATGTATTATTTAAAAATAAATGCTGTGAGAGTGCCAACAAAATATGTCAGTCGTTCTATAGGTCTTCTGTGTAAAGGTGCTTATCCACACATGAAAATGCCACTAATGATGCAAGTTATCACATTACCACAAAGCTTATTTACTACCCCTTGGTGTATGTTTTCATGCTGAGTAATGTATGTAGAAGGTATTGATAATGGTGTGTAGAAGTGTATTGTCTTCTCTCAAGTTGACAGTAATGATATGAAAAGTTCTTGCATGTGTAAATACATGTAATGATAAGCAAGTAACATGGAGAAACCCATTCACACATGGCCTTTATTTTATGTGATTAATATATTTTTTTTTCAGGAATAAAACAGATTTTCAAAGTAATTCACAATTAATCGATTGCTTTGGCATCATTATAACCCTTGATGACCCTATATTATTGTAATTCATGTACTTGAAAATTGTGCGATACAAGTGTACATCTTTACATAAAGAGCCTATGTACATGCTAAATCGTCACCATTATCATGCTGCTCCTAGTGAATAGATTGATTAAAGAAAGCTTTATGGTAAAGGATTAAAGAGGGATTAGGGGTTCCTGATTAACTCCTTTTCATATTGAAGATAATCCTGAACTTGGAGCTTTCATTGAAGAGGAAAAGCTCTGTAAAAAGACAAAAGGGTGTATGTGTCCCTTGTGTTACCAACATCCTTAGAAAAGAATTAATTGTTGTATGAAAATGTGGCCAGTTTAATCCCCCCCCCCCCTCCTCCCCTCCTCCCCTCCTCCCCTCCACTGATTTGTTTCAGACTGACGACTCCAATTTTGATTTTTTTTTTTTTTTTTAAACTTACCTCTGATTTGCAGGACACTGTCAAATGAGGGCATGACTTAATTGTAGATCTAAAATGGTTTAACCCTTTGAGCATGATTTGATTTTGGTATTATACACATTTTCCATAGAACCCAGCCAGAGTTATCTCAGGCATAGTATTCAACAGGTTAAAGTGAAAAAGATAGTATTCAACAGGTTAAAGTGAAAAAGATCCCACCCCCCCCCTCCCCCCGTTCCCCCACTTTTCAAATATTCAACAATACTTTTATTATTAGAATCAAAGGGACCTGGAAAATATAATCAGCCTTTTATATCTTTATCTAGATCCCTCCTGTTTCAGTTACAAGTCTGAATTAGAATTGTTCTGCCAAGCAACTAAAACCATGGTGCGAAAGACATATGTATGTTTTTGTTTTGTTTTGTTTTCTGTTTTTTTAATTCATCATCTTTATCAATTCATGTCAGTAAGAAGGAAATTGATCTTTTCATCACATACCATATTTCAATGAAAGGGGAAAACACTATGAGGTACATGTACATACAAATAATAATCTGAAAATCCGAACTTGGAGTTGAACACACCTGTAATTCTGATGTGTCCTCCCAAATCAGGTGACTACGCAGGCTTTCATGTTTGTGAATATCTCCAGATATTATTTGGACAGGGTCATAGGCCCTTTATTTTCCAAATAGTTCCCTTCAAAAGGGTTATTAAAAGCAATATAACAATAAATATTTTTCTATATGATGTAAGGTAATAAGTTGGGGTGCAGCATGGGAAATAGCATATTTACTCATTCATTCCCAGTCAAGGCTGTAATACGCTGAACCACTGCTAAGTTAGCAAAGGCTCATCAAATGATTTCATTATTCAGCAATGGATATTTGCTCTCTGCCCTGTTGATCAATTAGCTCGGCAAGGGCAGGCAGAGTGGTTAAAACCAGTCCTGAATCCATATCGGCCATTTTATTGAGGGAAAAAGGTGAGTGAAATTCCAAATCTAGATGAAAGCTGACTCAGACTAATGAACCCAACCTTGAACTGACTTCTGTGAAACTAGTGTGGGTTGACTTTACGAAAATTTGTAATTACTACGAGTTATGGCAAGTCAGTGTCATTTATAGCCCTTTTAGGGTATTGGGTATGCTTCAATAATTTAGGTATGGAAGCTATTTTTAAAGCCTCCTCAAAATCTTTTGTAAACAGTGGTTGTAAATTATGAGCATTATTATACGTAATAGTTCCAGTTGTGTGAATGTCCTTTTGTTTTTACTTCTGCATTTTTGTCCGGGTACATAAGTTCTAAAGTCATGTATTTGTAACAAAAAGGGTGGTGGAATGTGAAGGAATGTAGCAACCATAAAACAAAACAAACAAACAAGGAAAAACAACAGTTCATCCTAATAACGTTCACATCATGATCACATTACACCCATTGCAATCATGAAACCATCACTCATAAGGCTGTCACTTTGACAAAAGAACATAATATACAGTATTTTGGGATATAGCCTGCCAAGCTACTAGATTTAACTACCCTGTACACAACAGAATTAAACAATTCCATGACGCATCCCTGACCTGGCAGTTAGTGTTCTCACTTGTTGCCATAGAAACAACATTTGCCAGCTAGGCCTAAACGTTACTTGTAATTCTGGCAAATACATTTCTGACCCCCCCCCCCCCCCTCTCTTCCACTATGTTTGATTAATCGCAGGTCCTTGAACTCTTACAAAATGGACCATGCAAATAAGCGGTCACATAAGAATTATTTTTATTTACATAGTTGGTCAATATTTTTCATGAAAGTTTCTATTCTTTTATTTTAAAATTTTGGACTATCGGTAGATTTAGTCAAGCACTTGTGGAAGCTCTGAAATTCTTCTCTGGGACCTGGAAACTTCTGGAACCTGTTGGAAACTTCTCAATAAATGATGAAGATGTGACTGCAACAAAGGATTAATACTGCATTTTAATGCACATTTAAAAGTACTGAATTTATGGATCTGAGTGGCCTGCAATGGCAGCATGCTAGTTAAAATAGACAGACCTATACAGAACTCAAAAGGAAAGAGCAAGAGGAAGAGGGGAGATAGAGGAAGAGAGAGAGAGAGAGAGAGAGAGAGAGAGAGAGAAAGAGAGAGAATGAGGTGAAGAAACAAAATGATTTAGGAGGAGAGGGGCATGGGCAGACTAATACAAAAATGAGACAAGACACTGTGTATTCTACCAAAGAGACAATACATTATAGATAGATTGCGCTTTGGATGTTGGCCTAATATTTCATGTTTTGACAGTCCTTGAACCAAAAAAAAAATGACGGCCCGACGATCAAAACAGAAATGTGATCACATGATTGGATGTAGATTGAAGTGATACGGGATAGAACAAGAAGCACTTCACAGTGTAATAGACAGGTAATATTGCATCCCTTTTAAATCATTAGGTTTGGTAATGATACCAAGTGTTTTGAAAGGGTTCGCATTTCAGATCCAAAGTGCAGTCACCAATATGAATCTATTCATTTTCCCACATACACTGTATTCAACCATGAATAGAAATGAAAAGACTGATATTTTGGCTGATTATTTTGTTACTGCAGACTCTTTATGCAACGATCCTTACAATGAGTGTGTATTTATATGATCTCTTATAGTTAGAAATTACTATTATAGATGCTCATAGATGAATTATGTGGTGTAGAACTGTGTACTCCATTCCTTCCTTATTTCAAGATTTAATTATATGATTTATGTTGCTCTTAGGCTTTTAGCTTTCACCAAACAGTTGTTCTCTATTGTTTACTTGTTTTCTCTATCTTCCAATAACCCAATAACCCATTTGACAATGACCTTTGTTGTTCCATTACAATTCTGGTATGGCATGCTCAAAAAGATGGCATACTGGCATTTCATGTTATTGCTTTTTGAGCATGCCACTACAAAATTGTATGCTTATATTATAAGATGTCATACCAGTAATTTATGTTAGTGAAACAATGATAATTTGATATTATCATAACAATCAAACTTAGGATGGGTCATCAAGTGTTCAAAGCTGGCTACACTAGTGAAGATAGACATTTGCACTGGCATCCATAAGAGATTATTAGAGGCAATGTCAGTTTGGTAAGACAATCAATTTTCCTCCTCATCATCACCACCCATTTTTATGGTACTCTTTACATTGGCCTACCCCTGCCCCTGCCCCTGCCCCTGAAAAAGAAAGAAAGAAAAAGAGGAGGAGGAGGAAGAGGAGAAACATCTTCATAGTTGCAAGCTGGTCTACCCTTCACCATAATGAAACAGTCGATATGCACCACTTATAGACTAGTTAGCATGCATGGAGGGGAGCTTGGCGGGGTGCAATAAGTGCGCTGATTTATTCTCCGTTTGTCATTTCATGACACCAGGCCAGGAGGATGTTTTTCATTTCAAGCAGGGGTCGAGCGTACTTCACACTCAAATCAAGATGTCGCATCAGATTGCAGATGACGATCCCTCCTTCCTCCCATCTCCTCTAGATTTATCCTTGCATGTCCATCGTCTTCTTTATTAATGATAACAAATGCTGGGCAGGTTTTACTTTCATTGGTTAATCAGTCGTAATTATGTCAGCACGAGACCCCATGCAGAGGGGTATTAGCATGAGCTTTCTGCCATTTTCTTGTAAGATTCATGGTAGGTCACATGAGGAATAATATTGTCATTTGAAGAATAATATTGTCCCTTGTTTGGTTACTTTTGAAAACAAGCATTGACTTTTAATGAATCAACAAGAATGAAAATATCGGTAGTTACATTTTTTTTTTTTTTTTCACCCAAATTTAAGTCCAACTCCATCATAAAGGTATGAATGTTAGGCCTAGAACATGTATCTACCCACTACCAATATGAAGCCAAAAGTAATATGATGCACTATATCATAGGAAATGAGTTGAGAGCTAATGGAAACTATACTTGCTCCATATTTTCTGTTATCTGATATTCACATGAAAATTTAATTTAGTATTCAAGTATTTCACAGCAAAATGTGACAAGTAATGTTCAGCCATGATGTGTGTGTTTGGACCCAGATTAATGCTTAATTATAATTGAAATCATTTTTTCTTAAATGCAGGCTGTTGGTACTAAATCTATCTTCAAATTCTCCCATTCGGATTCCTATCGGTTTGCATTAACCTCAGTTCTAGGAGGCAACTTGAAATTGACATAGAAAAGTGGCCTGATTTCGTAAGACTAGAACCAGTGGTAACATGACACTTCAAACAGGAAGTATTTCACTTCCAGAGGTCACAAGAGGTCATACTTGGGTTTATGGGTCTAGCACTTCATACAGGCATGACAAGAAACTATCAGTGCTACAGCATGGCATGGCATACCCGTTTTGAGCATCGCAACAGTGAAACTGTGCTGGTATCAGAAAGTATTTCTTGCCAAACATGCAGGCCTATGTATGATATAGTATATTCTCTAGTTCTCTCTCTCTCACTCACTCTCATGTTCTGCATCTTTTAAGGAGACTACCTTATTTTTTTATTTTTGATTTTTGTAGTTCAGATGGGCTTCTAAAAATTATGTAATCTGGTCAGAAAATTATCAAACAAATAGACTACTTGTATATATTTTTTGTCCTTTGCTAATTTTTGTGTGACCAAAGTTTAATGATTTTAGAAAAATGTTTATATAGGTTTCAGAGAAATTGAATTGCTAACTACAATATCTCAAATCATTAGACAAGAAAAACAACTTAACAAGGCAAAAACCAATCATAATATTTCTTTGTGAATACATGAGCTCTTCAGTAGATGCACTTAAATACTTGAGGCAGCACTGTTCTACATCTTGTAATGCGAGATGCAATAAGAATAAGCTAGTGTATTGTTATCAATACATGTATGCAAAACAATTTTAAAGAAAGCAATGCAGTGTATCTGTGTCTATTAGGAGCTTTCTCTTTCACCCTTAATGCACCAGCTGAAATTTAAAGCACCGTAGTCTATTTCTATCCATTCAGTCAAGAGACTTTGCTTACGCTCTTAATGCAACAACTGAAATTCAAAGCACCACAGCGTATCTGTTTTGCAATGTGGAGACTTTGCTTACACCCTTAATGTAGCAGCTGATATTGAAAGCTCCGTACTGTATCTGTATCTGCCCAGAGACTTTGCTTTCACCCCTAATGCAACAGCTGAAATTTCATAGACCAGATCTGGGAGAAAAGTCGAAAGACGAGACACACACAGAAGGTATGGAAACGGATACAATTGCTGTTCAATTAGGGTTCATCCTACTCAAAGTTGAGTGTAAGAGACACGTATTAGAACTCGCTGGAGACATATTTGTGGAAAAATAAACAGAAGAAATAAATTGCCAAAGTAAATGTACTAGCAAGTACTGTCCATTGGATAGAAGGTTGTCTGCATGTACGTGCAAGTCATGAAAGCCATAGATATTCCAGCTTCTCAGCCATTTGGTTACATGGCGATTGAAATTTAACCTCGGAACAAGACATAAAAAACCACACTTTACTTGAGAAAATAGCAGTGTAGGTGATGCGTGCACCTTTGAATTTAACTTGTATTTTGGTTACAAGAGTGTGCTAAGAAATTGCTGTTTGTTAAAGATACATCAAACACAGTCTTCATCAGATGTTGATGGCCTCGCCATAAGGTGGTAATATTCCTTTTATGTTTAGGACTCCCAGTTAATTACACAAATGGTGATCTTCAGTTTTTGTCATATCACCCTTCCATATTAATCCCTCACTCAGTATTTCCATTGATAATTGAAATGCAATATCCATTTTATAGGGATAGGTATGTCCAACTGTTAAAATCTTGGGAAGATTTTCAGTTGAAAAGGGTGGGCAATTTCCCATGATGTTTCAGAGCATCCCAGAGGAATCACAGAGAGGATACTTGTAGTTGAGTTGTGATCTTCCACCATGTATTGCAACGATAATAGTAAGCGACCAATGTCAGCAGGCCATTGCCTTTCAAAGTGTTATTAGATTTAGTCTTAACTGTATTTTCAAACAGCATTGACACACTCGACATGGAAGCTCAATCACTCATAATACATCAGAGCTTTTACTCATTCTCTGTGTCTAACATTTGTTATTCTTTGGAAAGGATGTTCATTGCATTTAACAAGATTCACAGTAGGTCTTTTGGCATCATAACTGATTCAGTTTGAAGGAATCCTGTTTGTTTCTTTGCTGAGATAACTTCCCAGCAGAACTTGCCATTTGGCAGTCAGTACCATACCCTCATGGTACCATTATCCACAATGGTAGTTGCAACTTCAGTAGAAAGGCATAACCTGTCACTCACTGGTAGAGCAGTGATCTCGAAGCTAGGTTGGAAACCAAGTGGATGGGAGGATATGTGCTAGTGCCCTTCAGTATTATTGCTCTACTTTGACAAAAGGAAGCAACCTACAAAAGTGACATTTCCTGTAAAAGAGCAAAATGTATCTGTCATTTACACTGACCTCAGTGCAATACTATGATGTCTGGTTCATGCATAAAATTAGGCCTGGAAGAAGAGCATGCTAAGCAAAATATAAAGATATCAATAACTCAAATTTGATTAATATATCACTTGCTTCCTTTTGTCATAGTAGGACAGATGAGGCATTATCCTCAATTACCAAGTCCGAACCCAGAGAGGACTAAAACTCTCAGTCGATTGGTTGCTTACCTACAACTTTTAACTTGCTTTCTTTAATAACAGTCATTCAAAATAAAATCATTATTACCATTGTCTTTCATTCTGTCTTCTAATCCACAGTACCTTTGAGCATCAAGATTAAGCCTGAGCCGCGTAGCCCAGGATACCACAAACCATGTGCGCACATGAAATCGCCAGCGGCCAGCACCAGCAGCCACCGCCATTTTGATTTTGACAAGTTTGAGCAGAAGTTTGCTTATGGGGAACAGGTGGTGGTGGACAACCCCTTCGGGAAGCTGGATGGACTCTCAGTGGTCATCCCAGCACCATCTCCAAGTAGTACAGGTGAGTGTCCGTTTGTAGCCATTATAGACCTGGGGAGCATTTCATGAAGAGTTTTGTCGGTGATTTTCACCGACTAATTTGCTGTCAGCCAATCAGATGCGAGGATTTTCAGTAGCTTGTAACATTTGTCGGTGATTTTCACCGACAAAACTCTTCATGAAACGCTCCCCAGGCATACCAACAAGACCAACACCAGATCAAACAACAGACAGAACTCATAATAACATTACCCCAAAGGTTCATGAATCAGTCCATATGGAGTCAGTGTTGAGTCGGTTTGGTGTACTTGAATTCTTACATTCCTGTACCTCTCTACAAAGAAATGTTCCACTTTTGGAAGTGTAGGATAGTTCAGGCATCAGATCATACAACTATTCCTTCTACATACAGAGGAGTGAGGTGAAGATTAGTTGTCTAGACATCTTAAGCTGTGGTTATTAAATGGCATTCTACCGGCATATTTCACCCATCAAAGAATGTGAATCTAACCTGTGCTAAATGAACTATGGTACATTGTAAGTAAATTTAAAACATTAACCAAAGTTTTGTTGAATATGAGTCTTCAGATGATATATAGCCATGTGTGTTATCAGTTTGTAAGTAGTGGCTTTCTTTGGAGTATATATTCTTTTTACCTCACTTGGCGGATTGATTAGGAACTAATACTTTTTAGTAACTCTTCGATTTCTTCAACAGATGATCATCCTAGTCCATTAGGGAGTGCATGCTCTGACGCAGTGGCACCACAGAGCTCCCCAGTCACCAAGGGTAGCACATCATCATCCTCAAAGAGCAGTACCTGCAATGGAAAGGGTAAGAGCACCGGAAGCCAAGGAGGGATGGTGGAGATGCCCCCAGGGATGGCATCCCCTTCCATCGATCTCAACATGAATCGCATCATCAAGCAGGAGCAGCAGACGCCCTCCATGTGCAGCAGCAACTGCGATAAGTCGGACAACAACAGCAACAACAATGGCAGCATCTCGTCGCCAACAACATCCATGTGCCAGATGGTGACCTTCAAGGAGCCACTGGTACCAGGTGGAAATGGGTTCGGGCCCGGTAGCAATCCCTTCAGGGCTCATGGACCTGGCCCTGGTCCTGGCTTTTTCCTGGATAAGAGGTAACCTACCATTAACCCATGGAGTACTGAATTTTCTCATTTACTTAGGCTTAATTTAGGGACTGCCTGGTCTAGTTGGTTAGAACAGAAATATCATCTACTGTAGGTCTCTGCACCAACCTTCATGAAAAGGGGTCATTTTATAAGTTTTGTTAAGTAAAAATAGTCTCTCTACTATTTTAACTGAATTACTGTTACAGTCAAGCTGGGGGAGAGGGTAGTTTTTATCCTAGATGGCTGTGTGCTCCGAGGACACTTCTAGTATAGACTCTGCCTACCAAAACTGACTAATGGACTTTTGTTGTGTGGAAAGAAAGAGCAGCTTTGAATTTTTGTATCTTAGATCCTGCTGTGAAAGACATACTTGATATCTTGTTTCCAAAGACATTTTGAGTGACCTAAAGAGGGGAATGTTGCTTTATTTTGCCATCAAGTTGGTTAAACTATTTTGGTCAATCTTAATATATTTTCAAAAATCCAAATATCACCTTTTAGTAGGTTCCAGAGGCAGACTTCAGAGCCCTGCTTTGGCAACTTGGGCCATCCAATGGGAGGTGCTGCAGGGAACGGCGGACCAGAATCAGGAGGGGGTGGACCTCACCCATTCCAGCGCCAGAACTCGGAACCAGTGTTCCTCCCATTCAAAAACAGAGGAGGAGTGTTCAATCAAGGACCATTCAGAGAGACTCTCGTCAAACAGGAGCCTGTGGACTATGGTTATGAAGCTGGTAAGAAACTGATGCTTGTTGAAAGGAAGCTTTAAATTTTCAATATTTTAATGTTAAAACATTCCTGAGATGAGTTGCTATTAAAGACGCTCAGTCGTGGGCTTTCATGGGGAATTTGACACCATGGGTGCTTACCCAGTAACAGGGGCTGTCCATCACTATGAGTTTTATGACCAACAGACCTTATGTAATGCTCTGTATATTCCACCCTTTGCCCCATATGGCAAAGTCATTATCTCACTTTCCCTGGCCCGAGAAGGCCCGAAGCAGGCCGAAGAATGTTTATGGTGGGACAGCTTGTTTTGCTGTGCTCCAGAAATGTAGCTCTATTACAGGTATTTCCAGTGCTTTTCACAAATTCTGGTATCAGCAAATTATGATCCATTCCCCATGAAAGCCCATGACTGAATGTCTTTAAAATCAGCTCACAGTAAAGCAAGTGAGCTAAGAAATACATTTAGAGAATGTTTACATTTTTTAATCCAGAATTTTTATCCACTATTTCCACCTGAGCTTGAAGACATGAACAAAACTATGAAAACATACATAAATTCTGCTAATCCACAAAATGGTAACTCATGCAAATATTACTTGAAACTTATTTTTCTGCACCTTTCCTTTTCTCTTGAAAATTATGAAATATAAGAGTAGTGATTGTAAAATTTCAATACATTATACAGCATTTATTGGTCCCCCTTTTTTTTTACAGGTAGGTACTAAACTTTGAAGTTAAGGCAAGACTAGAAAATATTAATGTAAAAAAAAGTCAACATTTGTCAGTATTAGTAGCAAAATTACTCTTAATGAATTGATATATTTTATTATCAAGAGTCATTCCAGGATTACTGTGTATATTTGAAGGTTTTCTTCAATTTCCCAGATCCTTTCAGATGAAAGCTCTCTGTAAGCACAAGAGAACCTTGATAACCTATCATGCCCATTCTGTTTCAACAATGCAAGCAGATATCTCATACTGAAACATGTATTATGCTGACACTTAGTTTTATTAGCACAGACCGTTGTCACTTGTAAAATGTACAAAATGTCTAAATTGTGAGACTAGACTGCATGGTCTTCTTCACTCCATAGTAGGCTGTATATTGTAGCTACTCCTGACTCTCTGACACAGCTGAAACTGGCAAAGTTTAGGACTAATTCAAGGCTTATGCATTTTTTAAAGGTTCAAGATAGAGTCTGTTCCTGCAGACTAGTTGACAATTCATCATGTTTTGATTTGTGGATTTGATACTGGCAAAACTACAACTGAGGTGGAGCTGTTCGCAATTTCCTTTTCGCTTTCTTTGGAGTTCTGTTGTTCAGCAAATTGAAATATTGTAGACTTTTAAAAAAAAATTTAATATGGATTTTTGCCATTAGATCAAATATTTAAAAATATGATAGAAAGAGACATACATGTAGTGTCATATGAGTATATTAGATTGCTTAATATGATGTCATAATAGCATATTTTAGTTGAATTGGAGAAGTTTTGGCAACCACTTTATATCATGCATGATTCAATGCATAAATTTTTGTAGAATCTTCCTTAAATCTTGCAAGGTTTCTCTGTTCTCGTTAGGGAGCTTTAGATACTGAGCTGCGTCGCGTATCTAAAGCTCCCTAATATCTGAAGGGGAAAGTCCTTTTGGTTAGTAGTAAAGGGGTTTTTTTGTCACCATGTGATGTCATGGCATTTATTGAACTGCTACAGTTTCCTGTTGTTTATCACTGCCACTAACCAATTGCCATACTCCTAAGAAATTGAAAGGGCACTCCTTCCTCTGCCTCGTCTTTTGTCCTGCAATTAGTGGAGGCTCTCTTAAATGAAACAGGAACAATGGTGATGCCACAGGAGACTTCCATAGAATAAAAGCCCTTTCATTTGTGGTCTGCTGCAAGCAAGACTGATGTTGTATAGGGTAACAGGAAGTCTATTATGTTGAGCACACCTCAGATGCTGTTGTCTATATGGAGCTTGCAGTGATGAAGAGGTGCAGTTGCTTAACCCATTGAGTATGATAAGATTTTGATTATAGCACATATACTCCATAGACTCTGGCCTGAGTTCTCTCTGAGTTAGTATCCAGTGGGTTAACTATCTTAGCACAGAGCTATGGTACAACCTTCTGGCTTTGGTAGTAGGTGGAAGAACATGCCTGGAATATATGGGTATGGTAAATGAATCTATATGTAAAAAAAACTTTTTGTCTTTGTCTTTTGTGCCAATTTTTTTTTTTTTTTTGGGGGGGGGGGGCAGAGAGGATGTTTGAAAGTCACCTGTCCAAAATTCATGGATAGTTATTTCAAATACACTAGTTTGCCTCATTGTAGTCCTTTTTGTAACTGGATGGAAAAATGAGAGATTGTTTTAATAAACATGTTGATATTTCCCTCTTTCTTTGAAATAGTATAAGTATCAGTACAAGTTAATTTCCTGTGCAGTGGGCGTGAACTTCACTCTTGGTCATCTTGTTTGAAGAAGGAAGTTAAGGATTAAGGTTTTTAAGGATTAGGGAGAGAAAATATTGATTGAACCAGAATTTTTCAAAGTTCACTCTTCCATGACAGTGGCCCATTGAAGAGTGAAAACTGTTTAAGATGGAGTGGTTGGGTGGTTTGATGACTGATATCAGTCAGTTCATTGAGGATTTGAAGGTTGTGGGTTCAAGCCCTTTTGAGCATTTGAAGATTGTTGGTTTAAGCCCTGATATAAACCAGTTTCCTCTGGCGAGACATTACTTTCCAAATGCCACTCTGTACCTAGGAATGAGAGACATTGGAGGATGCTGCAAGCAACTGACTGAAGTTGCCATATGCCCTAAATTGACCCTGTGATTGGAATACTTCCCAGGGAGTGAAGATGTGTACATACTGGGTACAGGAAGGAATCAGACAACTGGGGTCATCATAGCCACGAAACTCATAGATATATCAGTATCAAGAGCTGTAAAATACGAGTACGAAAAAAATACACATTAAACATATTTTTCAACTTTAAAAAGTGAGCCCCAAAAATATAGACAAATTTTGAATTAGCTTGCATCTTAATATATATAACTTGTGTGAAAGCAAAAGTAAAAGCCTTGAAAACTATAGACCTATGTCTTTTGCAGCATCCTTGTATTTAGGGGAAGCATAAACAATGTGATGCTAATTTAAGATTTTTGTCTTGACTGATTCTTATTCTAAGCTTTCCCATGCACATATTCTAAGAATTTTATGACTATTTTTAGGCTTCAAATTCATGTAAAATACAGAAGATTGAGGGAAGGCTAATGAGAAAAATTATATGAAGTTTTGTCATTATATATATATTTTATCAAATTTCTTCAGAGAAGAATTTTATTCTGTGCAAAGGCTCTCTCTTTCTCTCTCTCTCTCTCTCTCTCTCTTTCTCTCTCTTTCTTTCTCTCTTTTGCTCCTTGTTTACCCTAATGTGTGGTAGATGGTTCTATTTTGGTAAAAAATCAAAATCCCAAATAACTGTGAATTTCAGTCTTCAACGCTATTTTCAGAGTATGATGTCATCTTACCAAGTAATGTTTCCTGAAAACGAAATGGTAATAATCAATAGATTCTTCCGCAGGAAACAGAACATTTCAATAAAATGAGATTACAATTTGCTGCAAACCTTCTTGAAATATTCTTGGAATGGTCGTCCTTGATGCCGCGGCACACCAGGCGGCAATTATCAGTCAAGGTGAACTCCACGTTTATTTGAACGTGACATGCGGAAGGATGGAATAAAACCTTCTCAAGAACATAATAGAGAAGCTCTGCTCTATGGAGAATCATTCTTTGGACTTCTGTGTCCATGTAGGAAGAAAATTATATCAGTGAATGTCAAGGAAGGAACTACTCCAACACTAGCTCCTCAGTAATAGAGCTATCAATGTTGATATAAATCCATGCATGAAAGTGGATGAAGGTTCATTGAAACGAAGCATTAATGGATTGATTGGGCAGGGTTTTTTTTTTTTCAAAATTTATAATTCGGTAAAGATTGAGATTTTTAGTTGATTAACTGTAAGAATGTTAGAAGACAAGCAGACACGGCAGAGAAGGGTTCTGTCTTGTTCTACTCTCTCCATACTGGTGTTGGTTTTGATTCAATGGTATATTTTACCTGAATACTCGGTAAGTACATAAATGCTTATAAGATAAGCAACCAGGGAACCTAGAGCTTTAAACCCTAACTGAGGGACATGATAATGAGGACTAATGCCTCTCCAAAGAGCATCATCACATCGATCAGTTTTGGAAACCATGGGCCTCCCAGTTGCAAGACCAAAGCTATACCTACCTTGGTTTCACTATCTCTTTCTGTTATCAACAATCATGGATGCTGGATGACTTTCTGTCTTTAATCAGTGTGTGATACTACATTTATACATGTACAATGTGAGCATTTTGCTTAGTTGACAGACATTACAGGAATATTATCTTTATATTTGTGTTGGGATAGAGAAATATCTTTCCTGTTACTGTCTGCCTTGGAATATATATCCGCATCATTCGTGTATTTGTTGATAAGTACATATGCCAAACATGGCCTGATAAATCAGTTCATCCAGTGAAATTTTGTGGAAAAAAGCTAAGAGCATCCTGCCTTATTTTTTTACAGTAAACATGAAATAAGGATTGAAGCCATATTTGTCATGTTTCCTGTTCTAATAATAAGTATATTTTGATTTGATGGGCTTCATTGCACTGGGAAGTTTAAAAGCCTTTAGCAACCAGTTTACTTCATAATGATCTGCTTAACAAGTTCATATAAAAGAAGCCCCATTCTACAAAATTGTTCTCAAAGCATCCCGGACAGCTCTGCCCTTGTTTTGTCATCAGTTCTTCAGTGAAACCTGAGAGGAAAGGTTGAAGGAGTATTTGAGTGCAAAGTATGTCACTGACTCCTTGGACTTACTATTGCTACAACATCCACATCAACATCAACATCATTTCCTTTATAGGAAAAACAAAATTGGTTCTTGAATGTGTTAGAGGACCTGGTATTGTGCTACTTCTACTTCTGCTACTCTATCAGACACCAGGCTAAGATATACATTCATTTTTGTGAGTGCCAAGTACAAGAATTCAACTTAAAGGGGGTACCCAATGCTGAAACAGTGTTAGCCAATTTAAAAGAGCATGATTTCATTAGCAGAAAATCATCTGCCTAATTTTTTTTTTTAAAGTTGTGTTGCCAAGGAAACCCCCCAAATGTGGTAAGATTTCAGGATATTTTTGACCCCTCAGCTGTGTCCCAGTTTCAACTGGGTACCCACTTTGACATAAAAATGACGTCAAAGTGGTACCTTGTCGCGCAATTCTAGCAACATGCACGCAAGGTATAATACACATTGTACAGTCCAGCGTGCAGCACAACTGCAATGCGCGAAGCTGGGTACCCACTTTTACGTCATACCTTATGCTCAAATTTTTTGGTCAGCTCTTGACTTTTTATGAGAAAATTAGCCAAAATGCTTTGATTTTGATTGACAATCATCATTTTTTTAATGTTATTGTTCTTAGAATTCTATTCTCGATCACATATCCAAAAAAAATTTACCATTGTGTAATCACTTTAAGATATGTGCTTGGTTGCTTCATCCATTTCTCTGTTGGTGATAAAAACTAAGAGACAAAAATCAATGGACTCTTTTAGTCGGTCACCTTATTATCAAACCGATTTGATGGAAACCTATCACTGTCCACCTTATTGCAAAAGCAATTCTTTGGGATTGCATAAGCCATCATCATGCTGTCATGTTTTGTTGCCCCACACAGAGGTCCCGCGATCCTTTGGGAGCGGCTTCCCTCGTCAGGAGATGTTTGCACAACGTCACTGCAAGAAAGAAGGTAAGCCAATTTAGCTGAACACATCTTCAATTAGAAACAAATTGTAATCTGTATGTTAGAGGTTGCATGTGGCTTTTCTACATTGAAATTATAAGATTCAAATATTACTTCCATATTTCAAGTTGAGATACACTCTTGATTAAAAGCAACTTGTGAGTGGACTTGTCAATGTGCTCTTTGTAGAGTACGGCCCATACAGCATTTGTTTGTTTGTTTGTTATCATTATTCCCAATTTCATTTATACCCCTTAACCATTCCACAGAGTGCCTTTTAAATGGATTTTCAAGGTTGATTCATACTACCCTTTAAACCTCAATCACAGTTTTTGATACCTTCCCCATCGTTCTTCCTCAGTACAAATGCACGAAAAAAGGGGTGAGATTTAAATCATTGTTTAAATGGTCCTTCTTTTTTTCTCGAGTATAAATAGGCCTAATACAAGCTAGAGTAAAATTATTAAAGGTCACCTGAACTGAGCTGTGCTCATCTCTAATTTGGCTAACAGATTTAAATGCCACACACCATTTGCAATTAAATGAAGAAAAAAAAAGAAAAGAATGGATTTATATTGAGCTCTCCTCTCCTCAAATCGCAAAGTGAGTTCTATTGTGAAAACTCTTCTTTTCATTACTATAGTAGATAATGTCAATAGGTTTATATTAATGCCTGCATTCAATAAATGCTGACAGTGTTCACGTGCGGAGTTATTTGGGGGCTATTGAGTTGCCTGGTAGTATCTGACAATACTTTCGATAATATTTCTTTCAGTGATTGTGAATGATGGCATTTTATTAAGGCAAGAATTCCTTTGCATGCATTTTACCATTTTGTTTCATAATTTTATGAAGCTTTTAAAATGTTTTTCTGTTTTTGGAAATGCTGCTCTAAACTGCGATTTTGTAGTCTTCCATCTTCTCCTTAGATAATCCTAAGGGAATTATTCTTTACTTCCATCCTGTATATCATCATTTAAGAGCCAGAAAGAACATTAGTATAGTGTTAAGCCCTTTTGACTCTCAAAGAACAATTTCTTCTCAGTGCTGTGCCATTCCCATTGCAAGCTTCAAATTCAAATGATATTTATATCTGAAAATTATTTTTAAAATTCTAAAAGTACTTTGCTAAGTGCAATATGTTTTGATCTATTTCGCTGTGTTGCTAAAAAAGGTAGAAAAAAATGCAAACAAAGGTTTGGTGATTGAGAACAGAACATGCTAATTTTGTTTACTGGAAGCATATTTTGAATTATTATTTAGATGTAGGGTTTTAGAGGCACTAGTACTTTTGGAGGTCCATCGCGGTCGTCTCAGAAAGCAAAAATATTGAATCTGACTTTTTACGTGTATGCATGTGGAGATTTCGTCATCAAAAAAATATTGGATGGTTTTTTAAAAAATATCGGATGATATGAATATTTTACCCCACCCACAAAATTATCATTGGTCAATAAATGATTGTGCGCATGCAGCTCGCATTATGTCACAATGAAATTGCACTGTGTTTTTAACCGTAAGCCATGCCCATAGGCCACGCCTATATGACCCGGATATGCAGACGATACGTGCTAGTTGCAGCTAGCGTGACGTTACAATGCAATTGCAAGTTCAACTGTGTACCTGTAAATATACTTATGTTGGAGTTACCAGACTGTAGATCTACATGTAGACCTTCATGTAAATATTGTGGAGTTACTGGTTCTGTGTGCTTGGCATTTAAGCATTGTTAATTAACTTTTCTTGTTGTCATGGAAGAGGAACTTCTAGTTTGCGCTTGTTTATTTACAAGCTTCAGTTGCCATGATGCAGTGTACAAGATTTCTACAAAATGATGAGAAGAACCTTAATCACATTTTACATTTTCTTGTGGAATAGGTCTAGATCTAGGTCTGAATCTGATGACCGGGGTAATAATATTTCTGTAAAGCGCTTAGAGACTCTCTTGGAGATTATTAGGTGCTATACAAATCCAGAATATTATTATTATTATTATTATTATATCTAAATAATAATTATAATATTGGATGAACATTTTTCGCGGAATACGTGAAAATATTTTTTCACCGCTCTTCCAGTATTTTCACGTATCCCACTCAAGGCCATCCAATATTACCTAAATATCTCTCAATTACATGTAGATAAAGAAAACACAGCCAAAGTTTGCTGTAATTGAGCTTCGTAAAGGGAAAATAATCAATTAGGGTATTACATTTAAATATCCACTGAATTTCCTTCTCTTAACAACATTTCAGACTAATTTGGGTTTCATTAGGGTTGTTATTGAAATCAGAGGAACAGCATCATTTTTGATCAATTCCATTAAATGTTGTTTTCTTTTGTGGGAAACTCTCCTTATAACACTATATTGCTTCTTTTTCAATCACCCTTGCCATTTCTACTAATTGAAATGAAGCCAACTTTTATTGAAAACATTTTGTATTAATTAGATGAGACCATGATAAATTGAAATTATGTGGATCTATTTTTCCTCTTTTTTTCCCCCCATCATTACTTTGTTTTTTGTGTAGTTTGAAAAATATCCCACTATAAAGTTGATTTCCTGGTCTACTTTTATGCCTTCGCTTCACCCACCAAAACTGGTGCTGGAGGCATTATGCTCTAGAGTCTTCAGTCCTTCTGTCTGTGCTGCTTTTTCCTTCTTGCGATATCTCACGATCTGTATGAGATATGAACTTCATACTTGGTCCCAGTGTGCATCACTATAAAAAGAAGATCTGAATAGATTGTGGGGTATATAGGTCTAAGGTCAAAGGTCACAGAGGTCACTTGCAAAATTTCAGGTTTTAGCCTTGTTAATGTTTTATCTCTTGAACTGTTTGAAGCATGAACTTCAAACTTGGTGCCAGTATGCACCGCCATAGGAAGACGATCTGGGGGGTGTTTCATAAAGCTGTTCATAAGTTATGAACGACTTTACGAACGACTGGAACATGTTCTTGGGTGCTAATCAGATTCTTATTCATTTACATGTAGCACAAGAAGGTATCACCAGTTGTGTGTAAAGTCATTCGTAACTTACAAACAGCTTTATGAAACACCCCCTTGATTAGATTTTGGGGTAGTAGGTGAAAGGTCGAAGCTCACAGAGGTCAATTTGAAAAAATCAGGTTTTAGCCTTATTCATGCGATATCTATGGGGAGACAAAGTGATTGGACTTTTTTGTTGTTAGGTAAGAGGTCATTTAACATGCAATTGGTTTAAGTTTTTTATTCTGGTTATCACAATAAAAAAAAAAAAACAGTTTTAGCCATGAAGTTAACTGAATATAAGCAGAGGGTGTAGGAGAGGAAGTCTATTTTATCTTGTTTTTCTCTTGATAGAGGCTTCAAAGGTCATTGTACACTTCTTCCTTGTGATCCAAATCATCATTAATTAATTAATTTTTATTATCCTTGTGCAGGCGGGCAAGTAGAATGCGGAAGGGCATTCTATGATGATGCAAGTGTACCGGAAAAGGCTCCAGAACCACACAGTGAGTATCGGAAGAAGTCAAAATATAGTTATACATCCATCCAGTGGAAATGTTTTACTTGATACTTGTACCCTAGATATGTATCAGTGAAAATATGGCTGTACACACTTTTCCATGAAAGGTCATTTTCTTTATCCATCAACCAAGAAGAGCGAATCTTTGCATAGATAGTACATTCAGGCAAAGGTGATATCTAGATATCTAGTGAAATTAAGAAGTTCTCAGTTTGTGTGTGATAGACTAGAATTAAAAAAAGATCATATCTATTGATAGCCTCCATCAGTATTTCTCATAATTTCACATAGCTACTTCTCTAATTTTCCTACTATTTTCAAAATGAATATGATAATGAGATGGAATTTCCCTTAATTAACTCAAGATATATGGTAACCCTGTTAATTTTGGAGACGCTTTCAACAAGCAACTTATTGTTTTGTTATCATTATTTGTTATCAGTATTGTTATTGGTGAAGTTTGACCAGCCCTTTTCTTTTCTTTATTTTTAAACCAGATGAACCAAGGCATGAGGTTGTCCGAGAAGGGCCTCTTTACCACAGGCGTGGCTCTCTCCAACTCTGGCAGTTTCTTGTGACCCTTCTGGAGGATCAGTCCAATGGACACTTCATCGCTTGGACTGGGAGGGGCCTTGAGTTCAAACTAATTGATCCTGAAGAGGTAGAGTATTCATGATGGGCATCTGTAACAATCTCTCTGCTGCCCCCATCATCCCCCCTCCCCCCCCAAAAAAAAAAAAAGAAATTAATAAAATAGATAAGTAGGACTAGTTTAGTGGTCACTTTATTGCCTGGACTGGAAAGGGCCTTGAGTTCTCTAACTCATTGACCTAGAATTGGTAAGATATTCATGATGGGCATTCAACTAATCATCTGTAAAACCCTCTCCCCCTCCCCCCCCCCAAAAAAAAAAAGAAAAAAAAGATTTATAGAACTAATCCAGTGATCACTTCATTGTGAGGTCCTTGACTTCAAGCTCATTCACCCAAGCACTTGTAGTGCCCTTGTAACAAAATGTTTATTCCTCAGCATGAACATTGCAAAAAGCCAGATCACTTGCACATTTTGGAACAATCTGGTTTACGGCATTCAAAGCATATAAGCATTACATATTTTTTTCTTTCATATCCACAGGTTGCAAGACGATGGGGTATTCAGAAGAATCGACCTGCCATGAACTACGACAAGTTGTCTCGATCACTGCGTTACTACTATGAGAAGGGAATCATGCAGAAGGTTGCCGGTGAGCGCTATGTCTACAAGTTCGTCTGCGATCCTGAGGCTCTCTTCATCATGGCATTCCCAGATGGACTGCACACTCAACTGAGGGTTTCTCTGCCCCCTCCTCATGATCAGAGGCAGCCCCCTCCTCCGCCTCCACCTCAGATGAGACCGGTAGGTATCAAACTTGCCATCACAACCTCCCACTCCCTCCCAGTCATCTTAACACAATTTGAGTTCACCAACCACTATAAAACTTATTCCTATAAATGTCACAAAGTATTAGTGTTAGTGTATGTGTGCTTTGTTTTGTTGTTTTGTGTTGTTTTATGTGGGGGGCATCCAAATATTGCTTTCCTTTTTTTTTTTTTTTTTGTTACGTAAGTACTGGTGCTTCTTTTTGGTGCCTTTAATTATTGTATCATGTATCTACTCTTCTTTATAAGTAATATGCATGGGCTGGTTTCTGTGCCTTCTCCACTCAATCAGAAGCAGCCACCTCTATAAATCTGCAAATTTTTGTAGATTGTTATGGACAGTATGATTTAAATGAATTGAACATGTGACCTATGGTTCTTCTTTCTTCTTTGAGGAATAAAGTTTACTGATGTCATCAAAAACTCATGAAAGGAATTCTTTTGTTGGTCATTATCTTGAACAATTGATTTCTTTTTGCAACATTTACATTGATTAAAAATAATTGTAGAAATATGCTATCTTATTCCCGTCCTTTCTTCCCCTGTAGATCCATCCTAAAGAGGAACCGGGTGTCATGACCCATCCCCCTCCTCCTCAGCCTCCCAGCAGAACGGGAAGCAGCGACAACTGCGATCTCTTCGTCCCTGACCTCAGCCACGCAAACCCCTGTATGACCAAGTCATTCTCTGAGGGCTGCGTCTATTAAACACCTCATCTCATCCTGTGGGTGGACTCTGCATCTCATGCTCAGAGTGCCGCAGGGTGGATTTTAAACCTTTTTGTATACACAGAGATTATAAGAAATTCCTTGTACTATATGGTAGATGATGTTGTGCAGAAGTTTCAAAAGGTGAACAGCTTTATGTGGCATGGAAATGAGCCATTTTTAAAGGATGTGCAGGATTGCTTTATGCTTGAAGAAAATGGGATGTAAATAGTTTTGGAAGTAGTGCAACTTCCATGTATTTTTGTTTTACTTAAATGATGACACGCAGTCCTTGATTTGGAGTTAAAGCTTTAAAGACTTTTAACTTCATTGACATTAAATTGATTATGCTGGAAACAAATATGTGTTGTTCACATTTGAATGAAATTTACCAAACAAATCATTGAGCGTATATCAACTCATTTTGAATGTCACAAATGTTGCAACACATGAAAAAGGTGGAGTAAGAGTTGACTTACTTAACTTGATATTGATGTTCAGTTTTCATGAAGAAACAAGTGTATCAGTAAAAAAAAATACCCTCAGATGTTGCCAATTTCATTGCAGCTTAGGTACAATTGATCAGGCAGTCTACTTGAATGCTGTTGAAGGCACCTCTCTTGAAGTTTCTTCTCTGTTCTGGCAGAAGTCTTTTGAGACTTGGCAGTTATACAGAGCTGCCAATTGGTAGGATTTTATCCTATTTAGTAGGATTTTTAAGGGGAATATGACACTGAATAGGATTTTTCCCATTGAAATAGGATTTTCGAAACTTGTAAGAATGATTCTTTATACCGTTGGATGTTTCAAAATTTGAAACAAATAGGATTTGGGGCTTGAAAATAGGATAAAAAGAAATAAAGAATAGGATTTTTTCCCATTTGGGGTTGGCAGCTCTGGTTATATGATGATCCCTCAAGAGAGAAGCACATTCTAAGCTCTTGCGTAAAATCTCTATGTTGTCTTGAAAAAACCAGTTTTCATAGATTATCCTAATGTAGTGAAGTCATTGAACCTAGCAGCTGCTTGTAAAAGTCCTCTTTGTGTAGATTTCAGTCGCAACCTCGCGCAGAAAAAAATTGTGATGATTGTTTGATTTTTTCGTCTGGTGTGACTTTGGTGGTATCACCTCGTTGAAATTTTGTATCTCAGTATTGGTGTGTCACTGGTTATACATTTTACACCATGTGAGTGTCATACAACATCAGAATATATCTTGTGCATGATTTAATTAAGAGAAATGTATCATAGCCTTATCTTTTACTGTCATTAGTAAGGTAATATTTTTTCACTCATGTTGGTAGTACTATATAATCTCTCAGTACAGTTTACATTCAGTTCTACATTGGCGACTATGGCATCAGTACATATTTAGAGGCTTACTCTGTGGAAACTAGGGAAAGTCACTTATTTTTTACCAGTACAACATAGGACTTATCGAAGATTGGTAATTTTGTATTTTTTTAAGAGAACAAAATATATTTCATACAGATATTTGTCAAGTTTATCAGAAATCATTGTAAGTTGGGAAGTAACATGTAACAATGTCTTTTGCATGACTTGTGAATATTCATCTGTATTAATTGAGATTCTTTGTGGTATGATGTGATTAATGTGTGTCAGTGTTTATATATTACACAAATATCAGGTATTTTCATTGGCATGGTATGTGTAGTGTATTGTTTACACTCTGATTGCAACTTATTCCCGTTTTTATTTGTTTACTCTATGTCAAATACAAGCAGCTTGGCAAATACCAATTATAATTTGACCATTTGCCTTCTATTCTGAATTATTTATAATTCTCTCACTTCTTGATAAAACATGTTTAGTACAAAACAAGTCAGAAACAGAAAAGGATGATGGAGTTATTTTATAACTTTGGAGTAATAGGGGCATGCATGGTATTGAGGTAGTTACTTCAGGGAAATGTGTAATGTAATAAAAGTGTTAATCTGACTTTATGGGGGGGGGTTGTATTTCAATTTTTTCTGGATAATTAAAGCATAATTCAAAAACACATTCATATATTCATATGATATTTTTAACAATTTTCAAGTAAATCTTGGTGAATTTGAATTGTAAATTCACTTTTTGAACATTTACTGAAAAGTATGCCCTGGAAAGCTGTTTTTAGCCAACATAACATCATTATACATACATAATGAGAGTACTGCTACTCATTTTTTCACCACTGCCGTGCACTTGTACATACAACCTTTTTGTGTTTTGTTCGTTTCATTATGTTTGGTTTTTTAAACAACACATTATGCCTACTTTACATATTTTACACTAGGTTTTTTTTTTTTTTTTTTACTACTGAATTCAGGAGATAATTTTGCATTTAGTTTGGGAGCAGGAAAATGACTGATGGTTCATAAAAGCAGGTAACTAAAAAGAGAAGCCTCTAAGGGACTATATGGAGAACTGTGCATGGAGTTTATTAAATTCTGAAATTAGAAAGGCAGGTCTGTAATGGAAAAGGAGACATTTAAACAATATCTAGTTGTCTACAGACTATTCATAAGTCATCGAAAATTTCCTGAATTGTGATTTTGTGAATATACCAAAGGAAACATTATTCACTGTTCGTATTGACAGATTTTCAATTGGGGCTACAAAGGAAAAGAAAACCTGGATATACTTCAGCTTGCATTAAATGCAAAGATCTGGCAACTAAATGAACGGTGGCTTTTTCCTGGCACCCAATGACACAACAAATTTGTTTGTGAATCAATTTAAATGAACTGTTCGTTTGTCTCCCAAATGTATAGAAGTGCACTGTGTATTGGAGAGTATCAGTTTAGAAGTAAAAGTAAAAAAGAGCAGTTGTATTTTTGAGCAGTTGACGATATCAAGCAGTGTATATGTACATGGAATTTGTGCATATATTTTAGAAGTGTTATTTTTAGATATGTCGAAAAACAACTAGAGATAAGAAAGAGAAGGGAAGGATCTTCTCAATTTTACTTCATTTTGTATATATTTTTCAAGAAAAGTGTTGACTGATCAGTGCCTGACAGAGAACTTGTGATTTTTCTAAATTATCTACGAGAATGCAAAATCTAGATAACAAGAGAAAACAAATAGCAAGTGGAGAGATATATCTAAAGCAGAAAGTACTAGGAAGACAGAAATTATCTACTTTTATATCTTATCAGTGAGCAGAATTTTAAATGACAAAAATCATCCATGTTTTTCATAGAAACATGAAAGGAAAACTGGACCTATTTTTTCATACTTTGTTTCAGGACTGTGTACAGGTGTTCTATGGAAGCTAAAAATGATGCTTTTTTTTTGTTTGTTTCTCACACATTTTTTACTTCATGTGGAATGATCGATGTACATTGTATGTCTAGTTGGTTCATTAAGTTGATAAAAATAGTGAAGTGTATCAGAGTATTCATATAGTTTGTATGCATATTTTAATTATTGTACAGAAAATGTCACGTTCACATCGCTGAGACAAATTTAAAGTGTTGCACTTATCATTCTTTGTTCAGAATGGGTGAAAATGAGGGGGATTTTTTTTATGGAGTAGAGTTTTTGAATATCATCTCGCCTTTGGCAGAAAGAAGATAGATTACTTTTGGTAGGAAAGGGGCAAGTTCAAGTCAACGTTTTTTGTTTTTTTTTTCAGTTGGCAAAGAAATCAAGAATAGGATTACATTTTTTCCCTAGCTAAATCGAGATCTTGCCTTTTAAAATCAATGCATTTTTCATATTAAAAAATAGTTTTGCAATCTGTTTTTGATCAAGACTAGCAGTTTTTCAAAACAAGTTATGAACAAGAACTACCCTGTATTTGTTAAATATGACATACGGTATTTTGAATTAATTCTTCCCCTGATTTTAAAATTTCACAAAAATAATGAGGAATTACTTGTAACAAAATTATATATTGGGAATCTGATTGCCTAAGATTAAAGGGAAAGTCCACCCCAGAAGTTTCTTTGTTTCAATAAAAGGAGTTAAATTTGAACAGCATTTTAAAAAAGAAATGAGCAAAATCGGTCAAAGAATAAAAAAATTATACTCATTTACATTTTCTA
The DNA here is from genome assembly GCA_029962745.1 of Echinometra lucunter. Lineage (NCBI taxonomy): Eukaryota > Metazoa > Echinodermata > Echinoidea > Camarodonta > Echinometridae > Echinometra > Echinometra lucunter. The sequence continues at coordinate 16,165,785 of CM057151.1, forward strand.
GTAAGTTACTCTCGGCTCTGCCAATTAGCAACACTGATGACATCATATGCGAGCAGCTCTCCATTCACTTTGTACATGAAATTTCACATTTTCTCAATTTTCTTGGAAGTTACACATTTTCTCATCCCATAGTCGAAGTATGTTATGTAAAAAGCAATTTATTCTGAACATACATTGACTATGGGGGTTAGAAAATGTGTAACTTCCAAGAAAATTGAGAAAATGTGAAATTTCATGTACAAAGTGAATGGAGAGCTGCTCGCATATGATGTCATCAGTGTTGCCAATTTGCAGAGCCAAGAGTAACTTACTAGAAAATATAAATGAGTGTAATTATCTTATTCTTTGACCGATTTTGCTCATTTCTTTTTTAAAATGCTGTTCAAATTCATCTCCTTTTATTGAAACAGTGAAACTTCTGAGGTAGACTTTCCCTTTAATGCTTGTTATAGTTACTTAGGATTTTTGATAAAATTTTTGCAATGTTTTAAAGAACCCAGTCCAGTGTAAGTGGTAAATATAATTCTTCAGCTTGGGGGCTTTGTTACACTAATTTTTTTGCTTACTCATGACAACTGAAATTTCTTCTTCCCCTCATTTTTCTCAAATCATTGCATTGTACATTTTCATCTCATCATTATGTTTTGTTCTTGAACAAGAAATGTACTTACATAATTAAGAATTTATGAGAATGAGACTTTTGTTTATGTGATTTCAAGAATATGTACTAGTATATAGCAACAAAAAGGGTACATTGGGTGTACTTTGTAGATGATGAAATTAAGCTCTTTTGAATATGGTAACATATGTAAGTGTATATGTTAAGAAACATCTTGACTATGACGTATTAGACAAAATTCAGGTGAATTATTGAGCCAAATCTTTTTTTTTTTAACCACATTCAGCTAACCAATATCCTTAAGATCAAGATGAAACTTTAACCTATCATATTATCACCCTTTTAATGCCACACTTCAATTGACGATTATGTAACATATGGATTTAAACATGACTGGCCAGAGTTTTGTAATTAACATTGCATGTGGTCACTATTTCTTTATTTCTTCGACATTTATTAATTCTAGGGTTTCGAAGGTAACATTTCTGTTATCTTTCCTTTTCTTCTCTCTATTCTATATTCTCTTGCAATTTCAGTGAAAATGTTTTGTCACTTCAAACAATTATTGCGAAAAGAGATAAAACATCCAAGGTTTGCTGCAGGTCTACTTGGTATTTCTGTATCCATTTTATTTCTCTCTCTCTTAAGTAAACAAAATTATGAATAGTCAGTGATGTGAGTGATGGTGATTTGAAGCGATTCAAGCTGCAAGATGTTATTAAGATCCCCAAAGTGTTTTCTTAACAATAGAAGTGCTGCATTTTTATTGTTCATATCTCTGGTAATCAGCAGTTTTTATGTAGTGTATTGGCTTTATGCAGTATCCCAAAGTTGTGGGAAAAAATAGAGTGAAGTGAATATATCACTTAATGATAAATATTTTCATGGGGGTTTACTGATATCATGAATGAATTTATTTCCCAAATCTTCAATACAATGTTTAATTTTTATTTCATCTTCATATTTTCATTCTCCATGCTAAATTGTCACTTCTTTTTCATCTCCCATGCTATGATGTACTATCTAATGATTTATTTTTCACCTATCCATATTCAATTTGGAACATAAATAGGAGGAATCTAACTTGGTGAAAATATACAATTGATTTTGAGTTGTGACTTGGTTCATATCATTTGCTTCCAAAAGAGTTTTCCCATGAAACTTTCACAACCAAGCAGTGGTCTAGATTAGGTGATATGACAAGTGTAAAGAAATTCATCTGTGTTTCAAAATATATAAATATGCATGAGATAAAGGAATATTCAATGTTTTAAACAAAATGTGCAGTTGTGCATTTAAGGAAATCAAGCAAAATGTCATATTTTATTTCGCAAGCTTTATATTGCAAAGTTTTGGGTTTTGATTTTAATGGAGAAAGTAGCCCCCAAGATGAGTTTTGATCTAAAAATTGAACTTAAAAGGGGAGAACACATTTGGTTTATAGATCATATAACCTAATCTATTGCGAATCCTGTAAATGAACTCTTGGAAACGTCTTAAAAAGCTTGACTCTGATATTTCACCTCAAGAATTATTTTTTTTTAAAATGTACAAGCTTATAAAGTAGTTATGAGAAATGTTTGACACTTGATGAAGGAACTAATGTTAATTTCTTTGATAATGTAAACATGGCAAGTTTCTATGTTCTTGGGTAGCTGTTGCTTTTCACATTAAATCACAGTGGTTTTGTACATAGCAACAACATGTGATGAAAAGTCTCTTCCTTTGCCTTTTGTGTGCCATTGTTTGTGTGTTGTTGATGATGAGGTCTACATGTCGTAATTACTCGAGTTGGATTGTATGAATTTGTGTCTTTGATCAAGTTTGGAGTATGAACACATGTGTTTATATATTTGTTGGGGTTAGCATTTAGTTGTGTGATGAAGAAATGTTTTCGTGGGCCTCAATTAATAGTGTTTCAGTTTTGTGCAGTGCATTCATCAAAATTTTCTCTGCGCACTCCAGAGTTAAAATTCATTACCGGTAATCACTAAGATCTTTCCTCAGGAGTCTTTGTATCTTCAATAAGAAGGATGCGCAAGTAACCAAAGGATGATGTGTAGTTCTGTAAATGAGAATTTAGGTACAAGAGACACCTTGCCTCCCATGAGTACAGTCACTTTTCGGAGAAATTGCTTTTCTGGCGATTTTATAGATGTAAAAACAAAAAATTAGGTCCTGTGATAAATACTAGGAGGCATGATTTGATGTATGCTTGATTCCATTCTTGTTGGATTGATCGGCAGCTCCTCTCACCAAATTCAGCAACTAATGAGAAAAACCACTCAGAAACCAGACTGCTAAAAACGGTCTGGCTCCCTCACTTGTCCATAGCTGGCGAGCGTTTCAACTTTGAACCAATGAGAAACCTATTATTTGGGGCGTGCTGCCGTCAATCAGTCAGTCAATCATCGCAGATTGACATGCCGTAGACACGCCCCACCATGCATATTCATTTGGTAGTATTTTCTGCATTCTTTTGGCTTTGTTTTCTAGTCGTCGAGTATCTGTCATCCGTATATTATATACGCAAACATTGTACGCCTCCTGTGCGTGCATAGACTCCGGTCTCCAACCCTTTGATAAGATAGCGAAGAATTTGTTTTGTTGAATGATTCCACTACCATCCCCGGCATTCTGTCCACGTGCTTCAAATGCCGCTCTTGTTCGTTCACATTCAACACTTTACCCCAAAACGTAGCCTTCACCGCCACGTTTTTCTAATTATCGTCTGCCGAAAAGCGAGCGATCGTTTGCGCCTAAAAGAACACACCCGCGGCCTATTGTTATGATGCTTCGGACGAGTTTGTCAACAAATATTTGTGGAATGTTTGTCTCGACAAGTATGTCTGGTGGACAAGAAAGACAAGTGGATTAACGGGTGGATTAATAACAAGTTTGTGTGTGTTTAGTAGTATGATACAGACGAGAAGGGGTCTGCAAGTCCGTCTCGATGACTGCCGCCTGATCAGGCGCTGCGATGTCTGGTCATCATACTGTATAATGATAGCCATAAGCATGCAAGCTTCTTACCATGTTTCGGCCAACCGGTCATGATAACAGGGGATGATAGTATAGTGAAGATTTGTGCAATGTTTCAGTCGAAGGCTTGCAACAAATTAATGTTCCATAACTGCGCAGACTTTAATGAAAAAGATAGTCATCACTGGGCACCGTTTTGTGAAAGTTGTCAGCACTGACAAATTGTCATTCTCTCACATTTTTTTCAGTAAAATCCTTGGTTTGATTGGCTGAAAAGCACTGGGCACTGTCTGTTACTATGGTAACTGTCAGAGAATGACAACTTGTCAGTGCTGACAACTTTCATGAAAGGTGCCCAGGTCACTAAAATAATAAGTTACCGGTACATGGGCGTCGATCCGTTTTTTCATTTCATTTTGTTTTTTTATTTAATTTTTTAAATTTATTTTAATTATCATTTATTTTTTATATTTTTTATTTTATTTTATTTTTTTTTTTTTTTTGGGGGGGGGAGGATAAACTCTTTAAAAAAAAAAGATCCTCAGCTCATTTGAACTTTTTTTTTGGGGGGGGGCATTCCTTATTATCTACCCTTAGGAGTTGAGGGAGTGTCCCCTTACCCCCCCCCCCCCCCCCCCCATGACGCCCTTGTAACGGTATGTTGCTATATAAGCCACCGCTTGAAGGTACATAATACCAATCAAATTCATAGTTCTACTCTAATCCTTTGCAAAAAATTTGCAAAGATCGAAATACTCTTAAAAATTTGTTTTGACCCGTTGACTACTGAATTCTCTCCTTCCCACAGGCTTAATACAGCTACGGGAGCCACCCATTTCCAGTGCTTAATGGGTTAATTGAGGATCACTAAAGAATGGGAGCGAAAAAGAACAACTCCAGAATTTTGAAGATTCGAAAATTTTGTTACAGGAAGTTTCATATGCAACGAAGGCCTATTATATTTGCCAAATGAAAGTTATGGATGGTGCTCACTCAGCATGAATATTAAAGCGTATTTACTGACCATTGGACATGTCGGACTAGCCTACTTTTCTGATGCTGCCCAACTTAGTGTCTTATAGTCTGCATTTTGGTAGTACCGCATTTCTTGTTTTACTCAAATTAATTGTATCATCGCATTTCTTGTTTTGCTCAAATTAATTGTATTATTTTGTATCCATTTTGTATTTCTGTATTGACATGCAAACGAAACAAATTTCCAATCTGGACAATAAAATTTTGAATTTGAAATTGATTTGAATTTATCCAGCAAGCTGTCATCCCCTCCCCTTCGTTTGAAATTCAAAAACCTTGCTGTGAGTGTATGTGGAGATGTCAGGTCCATTCCGATCTCCTAGGCCATCTTCTCTTCTGACATTGTGAATGTCTGGAGACATCTTCATTCTGATCAATAGCAGTCTTTATTTCGGCTCTTTTGAAGTGCATAAGACGCCTGACTAGTCTCTCACATATATCGTGTAAACTTTGTATACTCTCTAAACAAGACAGATTCGATGACTGAAATACCGTTAGGGAATATCGATGCGAGCGGCCGGCCCGCTCAGAGGAAAAACATATATGTCAACTGGCCCTCCACTCCCCAGACCATGAATCGGCCGGCCCTTCAATAAAACAAAAAATAAGATCAAGCGGCCCAGGAAATTCTCCAAACTCCCCACAGACATCCCACACCAACAAGTCTCAAAAGGAAAACCATAGCCATATTCCCATCTCCTCCCTCCCCCCCCCCCCCCCCCCCCCCCCCCCATCGTCATTATGTCATTGAAACAGATGACGAGCAAATTCATTTTCATTTCTTCGTTCAGAGTTGCATAAAAAATTCCCCTCAAGACATGCAAGATTTTGAGGGGAAAGTGACAACATTTCTGTAACGTACTATAGACAGAGGCGTGTCCAAGATTTTGTGAAAAATAGAGGGGGTACAAAATATAGTTTGTTTGTTGTTGTTTATGCCTTTTTTTTTCTTGCTTTATCTTTGACTTGCTTTCCTATATAACTATGACACACCGGCGTAAGTCCACTTTGAGGAGTGGGGGGGGGGGGGGGGATGGGCGATTTTTTTGCCGATTTTTTTTCTGTCGAACTCACACTTAAGTATAAACACACGCCCTCACCCACCTGCAAAGACCGCCTTACACACATTTTGATCTTTACCGAGCGAGCGAGCCAAAAATAAGCGATTTTCTGGTTTTAAATCGCATTTTCAAATAGAAATTCTAAAATATGATGGTTGTTTATGACAGATTATTAAAAATTTTATTAACTGATTAATTCAAATATCATTTCTTCCTTAAAAAGTGGGAGGGGGGATATTTGTACACGCCATTCCCCCCCCCCCCCCCCCTCTCCAAAAAGTGGGGTATATATCCCCCACCCCCCCCCCCCCCAGGATTTACGCCAATGACGCATGCTAACTTACAATATGGTTTGCCATCGTAGTCACAATTCGAGTGGTCGATACTTATCCCAATACACCAGATACGTATCCTAATTGTCCAATCAGGAGCCGCATACAATAGATACGTATCCATAATATAGGTGCATACGTATCCAAAATAGTCTGATACGTATCCACCGTGTTTACTATACGTTTCTTACATTCTACATACGTATCGCAATTTGGGGGATACGTATCCCACTGTTTTTGAATACCGTATCCCAGGGGTGGTATTCTGAGACTGTTTTAACTCTGTTTTAAGTCTGTTTTAGCAAATCGGTATTCTGAACACCGTTTTATCTCTGTTTTAACTTTTTGTTTTAAGTTTTGTTTTATCTTTCTAACCGCGCATCTTACTTTGCATGCCTGGCGCAAGTCGTGCGCAAGCGCGTAAAAATACCATATGTAATAACACGGTATTCTGAAGACCGTTTTATCTCCTGTTTTAACTCTTTCCGCTAGTCTGCTGGGTGCGCAGCTGAAGTGGAAACTTTTGTCCAATCAGCTTTGGGCGTGAGTAGCGCGTTAGCATTGTCGACTCACAAGTTTTCAGCGTCGTAGTTCTGTTTTTGTATTTAAAAAAAAAATATCCTAGACCTAGTGGTTTCGTTTCAGTCTTTACTGAACTATTGGGGTTGCATTGAACAGACCATGATAATAATGATCTCTGTCCATTAAAATGTTGATTAATTCTCATCCATGATCAATGCGGACTTCGACTTTCTGTCAGAGTGCGGAGACTTCCACAAGGAAACAGAATGATGTCCAAGACGGACACAGATATCACGAGGACAATTCTCCGACTGCCACGACCGCTATACGGATCTTGGAATCAGGTACGCCAATGATGTACGTGATGACGTTCGTGACGAGGTGGGAGATGACGAGCGTGAGTTCACAACGAGGATGGCAGTCGTCCTGGGAATTTGCAAGTGATTACGTTTTGAAGGGAGTGCAAAATGCGTATTCCCTGGCGGGAAGGTAGTGAGAGGGGATGCAGATGAAAGAGAGAGAGAGAGAGAGAGAGAGAGGAGGGGGGGGGCTAGGATAGGATATTAGGATGAGGTTAGATAATCATTTCTTCCCATTTCCCCGTCTTTTTCCCTTTTTTTCTTTCCTTTTTTGCGCTCTCTCTTTAAGTGTTATTAATTCGAGGAACACACCCACCGCCCCCATCGATATGCCACTGACCGAATTTTGTATATTTTCATCCATCCCGATCTGGTTTCAAGATTTCTAGAACATTCCCCATTTTTAGGTAAAGATCGCTTCGTCTAGACAGAAGAGGTCAAAGGTCATGGGTTCATGAGAATCACCATCCTATGACGGTCAGTTTAAGCTTGGATTATGTAAAGACAAATCATGGAAAATCTAAAATGAAACATAAATACGACATCCAACCGTTATAATGACCCCTCTTTATCAAAGATCCCGATCACCCCTACATTTTCTTTTATTTCCTTTCCCCTCCTCTCTTGTCTGTCTGTCTCTCTCTCTCTCTTTCTCTCACACACACACACACACGCCCACACACCCACACGCACCAACACAACTTTTTATGCTTTATATTTCATTTTCTCTTTGCATATCTTTTTTTTAATCCAGCTGGTTAAAGTTACAACGAAATATTTTGAGGAATCAGTCAACACTCTCTCTGTTGTGAATCCCTTGATAACCTTAGAAATGTCCATTTCTGATTGGCAATGTCAACCAATTTGTCTATGCAGTTATTTTGATATCGGATATCCTAATGATTGGCTTGTTTGTATCCATTATATCCTGTGTATCGGTTTGGTCGGATAGTGTATCCGTATCATGATACGGTTGGTGCATGTTCGTCAAGTGAGTGCGGTGGCAAACAAAATATACAACTTGAATCGTGAGTGCTGATGTTGACTGCCTACTTTCGACTGTTTTAAAGATGATGTCGAGTAAAGCAGTATTGTATGTGAACGATAATGTAAAGAACTTATTCTGAGTGATTGATCGTGTAGTAAAACAGTGATGATGATCATAATTTTGATTTTTTTATTACGAGGTTTTGAAGTCCTGAAATTGTACAAAATAAACTTTAAAAAGGAGGGGGGGGTATAAAGCCTCATATCTCATAAATCCAAAGGGGTCCAGTCATCATGGTCATGTTAGCGGACAATATGGATAATGGACAGTAAAATAACTCGATACAAACATCACCAGAAAATAATGTTTGGTGCTATGTCCACTGTCATGGAAGGGCGCCATCTATGTGTCGAATCACGTCCGCAGAAGACAGTTCTACGTCTGTTCAATTTCTCTCTGAAATGAATTTTGTGTTATCAAAGTTTGGTCAATCTCCTGAACGTAGAAGAATCAGTTTCTAAAATAAGAGATTTTCAAGTTAAACTCTTATATAACATTATAAAAAGCAATAACAAAACAATAACAAAAGAAACAGCAAACAACAAAAACAACGATACTACTACACTACTAATGATGATGATGATGATGATGATGATAATAAGTTATGCTCTATTCCTAGAAGAAATAGAACCATCTGCGATTAAAACAGGAGCAGGATTGGAGTTACTTTTGGTCAATGATGACTTTAATAAAAGGTGATTCTTTGTTTCAAATAAAATTCCATGTAGATTGCGATTCACAAAACGAATTCTTGTATTTGAACATGATGAACATTATCAAAGAGGTTCACGTTGCACGTTCTATTTTTACTTTATGTTTTATCGAATGTATTTTGAAAAAGAAATGTTCTATATTTGCGTTTTTAATTCTTATGAATTCAAATTTATTGGAAGCTATCTATCGTTGGTCAATTACTAATTTTTTCTTCCCGTTTTTAAATGATTGGTTTCTATATCCAAAAGACGTTTAACAGTCAACGGCGAAGCTTCTGGAGTTGTCGACATTGTGCAAGTAAAATGGATTTCTTTTCTTGAACCACATTGGTTCTTTGAAAACAAACTCATCCTCTGGGGTTAAAAAATAAAATATCAATCAAAACTGTCACTCTTCCAAAATGATGGAGGGATATGAATAAGCTCTTTACTTCATCCGTCCGACCACTGATGGGCAAAAAACGCAAAACTCCTTTTCAACTGTCAGAAGATTTCACGCGCGACCTGCGTCGAATAGTCCGGCAGAAGTTGGCTGTTTCTCCGTCTAATGACCGTGAAAGATAACATTATATAAAATCATCTTAGGAAAATATTTTCTAGTTGAACGTTCCAATTCTCGCCCGTTCCCCGTAGCTACCCAAACATGGTTCCCTTGGAATTGATTGGGAAAGTTGGAGGGTTAGCTGGAGAGCGAACAAATAAAACGTGTTTCGAGAGAGGAAAAACGTCTGCTGCATGATGTGCCATCCGATCTCGATTTCGAGGGTTCCTTCCCTTTTCCTCCTCTGTTTCCCTAATACATTAGCTTTTTACTGACATCTCTTCTTGTTTTAATACCCCTTTTCATAGTTCAGTAGTCATATTATTTTCTTCTCAATATTCATGTATCTTTACACAATGTTTATACTGTACTAATCAGGGGTTGAACATTTCCGAATATAAGAAAGACAATAAAATAGTATTCTGAAATAATATTCTATTATGTATCTTTTATAAGTCAGAACAAGTTTTTTAATTTGATAAAACAATATATTAGCACCCGAAGAAGCATTATTATCTTCTAAAGTAGCAAATTTTTGATGCAGAAGCAATACTTTCCGTTTATATTCTCCCTGGATCACCCAGACATGGAGGAAGAAACGTATAGATTAGTTAAAATATCTGGGGGTGTAACATAAAGAGATACAATCAATCTTACGATCAATTGTAACTCTTTAGTACATGGTTTGTCACAGACTTACGATTGATATCAATCGTAAGATTGATTGTATTTTTTATGTTACAGGGCCCGGGAGTAATAAAGGTGTCGTAGATGCTCATTAAATAGTTACTTTGAAATGGAAAATTATCTCATAAACTATGAACAAAAGATTGGTTTCGGTTATTTATAGTGAAAGAATTTCAGTTTTCTTGGCCTCATGAATACAAGAAATTCGTTTATAAATAACGTTTTTGTCTGTTTTGCTTTTATAAACCCTTCTCTTCTATTCCATCTTTCTCTTTCTTTTTCTTTCTATCTTTCTACTACCCCACTCTCCGTTTCTTCCTCTCCTTCTTGTCTCACTTCTCTCAAATACAATCCCACACACTTCTTCCAAAATCCACAAACTCCTCCAAAAATCCACACGTCCACCCCTTTTCCATTAAAAAGTCTTTCTATAAACCCATTTTTGATTGTCATGTATTAGCAGTCACTTTGCTCAATGGTGTTACACACTTTGGGGTGACATTGCACGAACTTTATCTCAAAGTTGACATTGTCCGCAGAAGTTTAATCTGGAAAGAAAAGAAGAAACGGTAGTATTTCTTCAAATATCCCCAGCAGCGATCACGGTTGGATGTTGACTTATAGAGTCCAGCCGTCAATCTTACGGTTTATATTCTTCAGTACTCTTTTTTTTTCTACAATACAAAATGAACTGCTAAAAGTTTTATTTAAAGACCGTTCAGTGATGCTAAGTCATCAACATATACTTGACTATAAGAGGGATCTGGATAGAATCCAAAATATTTCGAAAAGTTGATTATTTGAGGTTTTCTGCGTAAATTAATGACAGATAATGAAGAAGCGGAGGGGCCATCTCGATTATGAGCAGTGAATCCAACCGGGTCATAATTCCAGAAGATCGACAGCCTGCAGCTCACAAGGCCAATATTAATCTACAAGAAGTTCTAAACCGAAAGCCAACGAGACCAACAGACCACGAGACCAACAGCCCTTTAGACCGATGGGCCATGTGACTGAGAAAACAAACTAAAAAACAAACGTAGGAAAATATACCACCCGAAAAGAAGAACGAGTGGTCAAGAGTTCATTGAGAACGATGCCCCCAATAGACCGTAATAGCATAGAAAATAGGGGTTTAATGTCGGCCTCGTGGGTCGTGGATCATGGTTCTTATAAATCCTCAAAAAGTTGTGACCGATATCAGTCTCGTGGGCTGTTACTTTCTTGGGTTTACCCACTTAACTAATTTCGTATCTCTGTTTGCTTGATATTTAGTTGTTTGTTTGTTGCAGTATTTGTGCTTATTGTTGTTTGAGGGAATAACTGCAGTAGCTGCAGCCTAGAAATATTTAATGATCATGGCCATACGTACGCAGGGGGGGGGGGGGGGGGGGGGGCAGGTGGGCAATTGCGCCAACCCCCGAAATTTTTAAGAATCACATTTTTTTTTTGACTTAATTTTTTTCCAAAATTCCACCCAAAGTGTGCACCAGATCTTTCAATTTCTATTTCAAATGCAAAAGCGCCCTCGCGACCAGCTCGGTCGCTTCGCTCCCTCGCTTGCGTGTTTCTTCGAACATTTTAGGCCTATACGTATTCTCACCCCCCCCCCGGAAAAAAATCCGTGTACGGCCCTGCTTATGATTTAATTACTAAATTTTTGTTAAAGTCTGAAGAATTATTCTAGAGGTTTATTGTCTGCACCGAAGAAAAAAGCGATTTTGATTTCATCATTGGAATTTTTGTTTTAATGGACAGCACAGGGTATTGTTGCCAGGGCACATCTTCGAATAAATGAATGAGATACTATAAAGTCTCCTCCTCAGTTTTTGTGTTTTGTTTTGTTTTTTGTTTATATGTTTTTTTTTTCTCGAAAACCTAGACTAGAAACCTAGCATTCAATAAATATTCTAAATATGATTGCTCAGTTCTTGAATTAAATTTCAGTTTTAGTCCCAACACTCAATGGAAATTGCCTTCCGATTGGGGAACCGCTTTCTTTTTCTGATCGCTAAAATATTATGTAGAGTGGACGAACAAAGAAATATCGTACGGAAGGAAAAGGGGATGAATAAGAAAGTAGAGGAGAAATACAATTTTTCAGAGAATTTCAGAACCATTTACAGAAAGGTGACTTGCACTTTGTACGTCATTTCTGTACGTCTCTCACGAACGCCCACACAAAACGTTCGGTCAAAAGTAGCGGTTTGTGTTGACGGGCGTAAAGTCGAATTATCCTCACTTTAGTTCAAAATGTCATTTTCTATCACTTTCATTTTTCCTCTGCGAAAATTGTTGCATTTGTACACCGCTTAAAGTACTTCTGTCGAACAACGCCGTTGACACGCAAATCCCTGCACTTTTAAGCGGGATGGCTCAAGAGGACCAGGCCGGTACCGCGGGACCAGACTTGCGCCCAACGACGTGAGCACGAGCTGGGATTAGAAAGTCAAAATCGGACATTTATTGGGCCGTTTGATCCCCTATAGACCGTATGAATCACTGTCAGATGATTTGATTGACAGGCCAGGTCCTCGCCAGGTACACATTCCAAAGCTCTCAAGGTGTATTGTCCTCTAATTGCGAACAAACTTGTCGAGTACCCTGCCGCTCAGCACCAATCAGGGGCGGAGAGAGCAGTCTGAAGGAGAAAGGGGTTGCACACCCATTCCTTTACAACTTTCGACGTCTCTTATAAAACAACTGTAAGTATTGTTGCGCTCTGAATGGACATTTTCTCAAACGAAGTGATATAAAGAAAATAGGTTTTCAGGCACCGGTCGAGTGGGGGGCATAACAGATTTACACAACCAAAACAAACACGTCCTTTCGAGCCCCCTTAATTCAGCCGGCGGGACTCTGTAGGCTGGCTCCCCCGGGCCTCCCGGGCAAACATGTCGCCTCGGCTCGACGCGGTAACAATACAATGGGCCGATCGACAGCTAATAAAAGTCACCTTACTTGATGGGCAGATGAAGAAGAATGCACGGTATGTCAAGCTCTCTTTCTCACATCGTGTCAATTTCTTGCGCTCTTTTTTGTTCTTCTTCTTTTCTTCTTTCTGGTTGCCCCTTCATGCCATCGTCAGCGCTCAGCCGTCGATCATACGACAGGTGTATGGTCCCACACACGTGCCGAGCAAACGCCGCTCATGTTCAAAATAAGCCAAACATTACTTCAAAATTTGGCAATTATTCCCTCTAAATGATGATGAATAACTTCGTTATGATACTCTACACCTATTTGATAGCTATTTCAAAGTCTACACGATGACGGATGACGAACCAAAGCACTCATCTCATGACTCAACGTAAACATTGACAATGAATGTTCAACAAAAACGCACTGTGTTAACAGAACACCCATATATTACAATCAGAAGAGCACATATGCTAAAACTTCAATAGTACTGTTGCCAACATATTTCAAATTAATTTTTACTCATCAAGAATAAAGATAGAAAAAAGAGTTCGTGCCTTGTTAGCCAATCGTCATGCCGGCACACTAGAATTCTATAAAGTGGTTGTAAATGTATTTTCAAAGGAAAAAATAGAACATCGTTTATTGTTCCACTCCAGTTACTGCCTAAAAACCCTCATTCGATATAATCATTTTATTCTATTTTCATTCAGTCTATTCTATTAAGATATTGTTTAACATGCTTGCCCAACATGTCAGTGACGTAGTAGTAATAACAGAAATGTTATCAAGGTTTGGTGGTTCTCGTCACAAATGCAATATCATCAAGAAACTCTTCGTTTTCCCAAAAAGCAAGCTGAACGCTAAACGCCTTGTGATTCTTCATGTTCCGAAAACGAAATCAAACTATTCTTGCTGTAGCTCTCTGTCTAATTTTTTACTTCTCCTATTCATTAGAATGACTTGAATTCGAGGATAACAAATGGAAAAACAGATAATGCAAAAACATTAAAAAAAAAAATAATCATAACAGTGTTAAGGTAACAGTGAAAACAAAAAAGAATGGTTAACGAAATTTGGTGAAGAAATAAAGACAAGAAAATGGAAAGTAGGGCAGAAAGGATAAAGAGAGTGAGTGAGAGAGAGAGTGTGAAAAATAAAGAGAGAGAGGGGGAGTTATTTGAATAATACAGGTGCCTATAGTTCGCACACACCTGTACAACCTTCCATGCATAGTTACTGGTATGTCTACCTTGTAACGTGCGGAACCAGGGTGACGAAAATGACGAAGAGCGCACAACTACATCTGTTTTCCTTTTCTTTGTAAGTGAGGCAAATCTTGTTCTTTCTTTTCAAGCATTTCGCCCACGAAACACCTTCTTTGAAGCAATCGCTCAATTTTCCAATGCAACCGTGAACTGACATGCAGCAGAGAAAAGCTCTTGATGCTGGTACGTGTGAGAAAATATGCGACAACGTTGGGTTGAATTATTGAAGTTTCTGTACTTTCCTGAATAACAATATCAGTCGTTTTGTCATGGGAAATAGTCCGATTTCTTGTTACGATTGCAACCCTTTAAGTTGTTTTCTGAAGGTGACATTGTCCAAGGAGTGTTAATTTATGGTATGAAGTCGAACTTCAAGTGTTGTCTTTCGTACGAAGCGGAATGTCTGACGTCACTTTTCAATGTCATTCCGTCACCACGTTGTGTCTGTTCGATCATGAAAATAAACAGGTTGACATGATGTATTCAAACTTATAACACTTCATAAGTGATCATGCCTCGTGGGGCCTCTGTATTATATTTTGGTAGAGTTATCGTACTTTGAGAGTAAAAATAAATGTACCAGTCACTGCTATGTCAGGAAATCAGTTAGATACTTTCCTAAGTCTATGTAAATAATGTGAAATTAAAGACAAATGTATATTATTGTAAATACATGTATCACAGAGAATGACGATAAAAAGTTGCATCGTATAATGAATGGTGACTTTAGGGTCGAAACAATAAAAGAACTATGGCTATGGGCTTGTGGCTTATGGGAAAGCCGCACCAGTATTAAAGGAAACCCTACGCCCCAGAATACGTTTCAGATTTCAGATTTCAGATTTATATTTTCATTTTTCATACTTAAGTAGGTATGCTGAAAGATTTGATGTTTTTCTGCCTATTGGTGTGCAATATTTTCTACGAATGTGTGTAAGATATCATATAAACGACGATATTCTGTTCATGAGCTGATAAATTGCTTTTTAGTCAGGGCATGGGCGCAGCCATTTTCTCTATATAATGCGACGTAGCAGGCGAGGTTGTACATAAACCATGCACCAAACTTTAGTTTGAAAGTGTTTTCCGTTCAGTAACAAAACGTTCATTTTTCAACGTAGGAAAAATCAAAGCTGAAAATGAAAAAATAAATCATTTGGAGTAAACATATAACAGGGAAACGACTTTAACCTTTACCCCTTTCTATTCCTGTAATTTAGGTTCTGACATTAATAGTACAAAATAACGGGTTAATGAAATATTACATTACCACAAACGTAGGAATATATACATTTACAAAGCAATTGACTTAGCATAGTACGTCAAGTCTCAAGAAAATGGTAATCCGCATGTCGTGTTGAGAAGGTGTAGTATTCATTTTTACCTTTCTCACACACTTTGATTGGAAATCTTATAGATTAATGGGCCAATATAACAATAAACATTTCGGAATAACTTAAGTTAATGTTTGGAAGATCGGTTCCTTTAACACTGCTCATCTGGGCAAAAGCAAAGTTTGCTTCAGTTGCCCCGCGTACCACCGACTCTGAGGAGTCGAGATGTATTAAGGGGTATAGGGTAAGCGTGCGCTGGCGCCGCCCTTGACTGGATGCTCCACGACATTGCTTAATTCTTTCAGTTGATTCAGAATCGACAACAAGAGCTCGGACAATAATCATTTTCAAACTGGACGACTTTCCGTGTTAAAACCGCATTTTTACGATTGACAAAGCATGATGTATATAAAACGTCCCTCGTCACTTGTGATCTAACTGAAGGTGACAAGTATGGCTTGTACTACTTTACTTCCATGCACGCTCTTCTAAGGTTTCAAACTGTCACGCATCTTACCAAATCAGCTCTAAAGAACCTTTTCTTTTTCTTCCAAAAGAAGAAAACAAACCGGTGACAATACTTTGTATTGTAGTGGAGAAATAAACAACATTCCTGGCTTTATGGATGAGAAAATGGTAGGTTAATCATTTTATTCCAGGGAGAATGGAAAGCAGTGGAGCGGCGTTGATGAAGCAGATAAAGAAGAAATGAAAAAGAAAAGACATAAATAAGAATAGGGACGATTCTGAAGATGACTCTTCTTCCACAGCCATGTGGCACCAGCAAAATGTGGACGCAGAATAAAGCAAGGACGGATCTAGATGGTAAAATTCCCTATTATTTCAAATACCTTGATCAACGGGTGGCAAAAGCTTGGTGTATCGCAGATTATCCTGCTGATGACATTCCTAGTTAAGAGCCCGTTTCCTCTATAGGAACACGGTGTGACCTTTATTTCTGGAGATGAACAAAAAGATGCTTTGTGAAACAAGGAAATCATTTGTCAACACTGGCGCCTTTTTAAGATACTTACATTTGAAAAGGTGAGGAAAAAAATCTGACTGGTACAAGCCAAGCCAAGCCAAGCCAAGGAAATTACAAGCGTTCACCAGTGATTCCATAGGCTGGGGAAAGGCCACAGCTTTGTCAGGTCCACGCTCCATAAGATTTTAAGAAATACACGCACACATTGGAATGATTGACATGTGCCTGTATGCTGATGTAGCCATGGTTTCGTATCATACATGCCCACATATAGAATCGTGATTATTGTCTATATCAGTTTTCCTTGTTGCGACCGATTTTATACACGTAAATATACTCGTGAGTCTGCTATTGCATTTGTAAAAAGAAAAAAAATCTATCCAGTGGTTGTATTACTAAGTGTATGGCGTTCTTCAGGGGTCACTCGTAGGTCCATTTTTGTTTTGGTCTGCCCATAAACTCTCTAGAGAGGTGTCAAACATTTCATGAAAATGCCAGAGAAAATTGTTCTTTTTTGTTTTGTTTTTGTTTTTATTTTTGTCTTTTTTTGGGGGGGGGTTATATATGGATCCTTACCCCTTCTCGATTTACCGCTTATGTTTCATGCAGTCGCTGCCTCATCTTCAGGCCATAGCTGGATTCCTTGAATGAAGCTAAGATCAAGAAAGAGTCATGAATGTCTTTGTCGGTATTTCCCACTGAAGATAACCTAACTACCTAACTACCTTAAACAAAACGATGCATAATGAATAACACTGAAACAGCTATGAAAGCACAGATTAAGTTTCAGGCTTTTAGGTTTGTTCATTTTTCTAAATTTAGGAAATTCCCATTCGAATTGATAATGTAAAATAAATCGATTGATAATATTATTGATTTAAACCATCATTAACTCTATAGATTTCATGTAGTTCCCCATGCATATCATACTTCCAAATTCACCTCCTCGATTACAAGACACATTGCTCTCGAGATTTGTTCCGTGTAAATTTCTTCCACCAACAACCAAATTCTAAGCTTCACCCATGGACCAGACATTTTGCCTAGGCCTAACCTTTACCATAAATCTGACACAATACTCTATTGTAGTCCTAACCCTAATACTATATCTCTGGCAAAATAAGATCGGAACAATAAGTTGTCGCCTGAGCATTTGCCAGAGCTCACACTTCGGCATCTCCAATAATGATAGACATTTGCAAACCTTGATTCCTTATTTTCATCTCTTATTCAATGTTTATAACATTTTTGTAAATTCTACAAAATAAGTCTTAGTTGGGATTTCCTTTCCTTTCTCTAGAAATACTTGGAGGGCTTACTGTAAAGAATACTTTGAACAAAAGAGGGGGAAAATAGAAAGGTGTTTTGACGGTTGGATTGAGATTGCGACTAATTACGAAGCACAAGAGAGTGGATTAAGAAAAGAATAGGACGAGTTGTTAGAAAAGGAAGCGTTACAAGCAGGGTATTGAGAAAGATTTGATAAGGTGGTTTCATCGTTATGTATTAGAGGTGACACGATGAAGGATTAAATTAATCCAGACGAATGAAGACGCTGAAATAGAGTGTTGGACAAAAGTAACAGCCTACGCCATCGACGGCCCACGAGACCTACAATATTGGTCTCGCGGGCTTTCTGAAAAGTGTAGTACCCGAGGGTTCACTAGATTTCTTTTCGGTCTCGTAGGTCGTAGGTGTATTGGACAGTTGGTCTCATGATCAAATATATAGCCTGAAATTAAGATGGATTCTATATTTGGTGGCACAGATGGATCAAGTTTATGGACTTCCCAACAAATACCCTCGTAAGAATAATATGAATCCGTTTTAGGTTTGGTTCATTTCTGAAACAGAAAATGAATAAGAATGATGCACTCAGATTGTTTTTAAAACTGAAAACGATGTGGTATAAAAGGACTAGGAATTTTACAATTGTAATTTGAGTCAGTTATGCTGTGCATAGAGACCACCCAGATAAGAAATATATATCAAAATGTTACTTATAAAATCTGCCATGTATCTCGAATGAGTTGGCAGAATATATCCAAAGGTCAAAAACCGTATCGGTCAGTGTTGCCAAATTTGCATTCTTTGTTGTAAATAACACGTGTATCTTTTTGAGATGCAGACGATAATGTATACAAAAAGGCGGATGCATCCAATTTTTCTTTGCCACAGCAACTCCCCTCATACAATACAACAAGGAATGACAACGTGTTTTTTTTTTTTTTTTTTTTTTTTTGCTGTCTGTCTGTCTGCCTGTCTCTCTGTCTCTCTCTGTCTCTCTCTATCTCTCTACCCGTCTCTCCTTCCCCTCTCACAAAATATGCTCTCTTTCTCCTTCCCTCTCTCACTTTCATCCCTTTTTCATTTCTCCTATTCCCCTATCTCTCTTCTTCTAATTCTTCTTCCCCTCCTTTTCTTCTTCTTCTCTCTCTCTCTCTCTCTCTCTTTCATTTCCCTTCCTTTTGTCTCATTCCCACCCCTCCTTCCCCCTCTCAAAGTTCTATAGCCCCTCGTATATTGCTGTGTCATTTCTCCCTCTCCTTCGCATGCCCAAACTTTGTTCATAGGGACTGGAAATATCCCTGAAATGACCCCCGATAAATGAAACATAACTACCCATCAGTGCTATTACAAAGGTATGAAGGAAGTTTACGTTTAACAAAAAAAGCACACGTGTCCTTATAGGTGTAAGAAACCTACAAGCGCTCAAACCTATCATTCTCTTTAATTCAATTAACAATCACTTTATTTCTTAAGACACAGCCAAAGCAACCCGGCATCCGCCTTCAGAGGAAACTGCCATTTGTCTTTTTAATCACCCCCTAGGCGAGCTCAGGTCGATGCCAAGTATTACGCAAAGGACATTTGTTCCAAAACAAAGACTAAATTTAAAATAGAATACCGCAAATGAAATTAGGCGTAGGTTGGGTTGTGGTCAGTTAAAAGACTCGTCTGCAATGCCGCGAGATGGTTTTTGCAGTCGGCGGTATGCTTTTAGGATTCGAGTTTCACATCTTCAGAAGACGGATAGATAACCCCGATAACCACTTCCGTCACGACATTCTTGCCTATTACGAGCCTCTTCAAACCATTTCCGTTTTATTATACGCTATAATTATACTGATGTTTAAAGGTCTATGCTTCATGCAATCTGTTCAGCAGTTTTGTTACCGTAGCAGAAATGAGTAAAATCGCTGAGATTTGGTTAATGCAGATTTATCTTTTCTGACAAAGCATGTGAACATAAATTATTAAATGCAATGATGATATGTGGAGATGACAGTCACATGGGCTACTGCTTAGACTTCTCCAAGAATATATTATGTTGATTGAAATTATGCTAAAAACCAGTTGTCCACGTTGCCTTGTGGTATACGGCCTCATTAAAGCAAACTAGAAACATTGCCATTAAGCACCAACCCTCGTTACTTT
>CM057151.1:16186127-16324379 GCA_029962745.1 Echinometra lucunter
AGAAACATTGTCATTAAGCACCAACCCTCCTTACTTTCATTTGCTCTTCTGCATATATCAGGAAAACCTAGGGCAGTGCAATATGACTTATAAAGGTACACTTTGAAGCTAGCATGCAGAGATTTTGCAGAGTAAATGGGGAATCGTCGTCTTACATGTTTTATGACCAAACGATTTCCACGTACTATGATCGCCATTTTGAGAGGAATGGCGCCCCCATAGCCCACAAACAAGCTTCAAGGCCATGGTTGTCATGGTTCACATGGTCTTGTCTCTCTACATCCGTTCAATCCAAGTTTTTAGGACTCCTTTTGATTTAGAATTTTATCATCTATATAAAAATCAAGTGTGATCATAATTCACTGTATTACTGATGATCTCAAGCAGTGAATGCCTGTGATAATACAGACATGGAGAAATTGGCGTAAATCCCGGGGGATGGGGGGATATATCCCCCCACACTTTTTGGAGAGGGGGGGGGGAGATGGCCTGTACAAATATCCCCCCCACTCTTTAAGGAAGAAATGATATTTGAATTAATCAGTTAGTAAAATATTTAATAATCTGTCATAAACAACGTCATATTTTAGAATTTCTATCTGAAAATGTGATTGAAAGCGATAATTTTTGGCTCGCTCGCTTCGCTCGCTCATCATATTTTAGAATTTGCATTCGAAAATGCGATGGAAAACCAGAAAAGTGGTTATTTTTGGCTCGCTCGCAAGATAAAATTTAAGATGTGCGTAAGGGGGGTCTGTGCAGGTGGGTGAGGGCGTGTGTTTATACCGTAAGTGTGAGTTCGACAGAAAAAAAAGTGGTAAAAAAGTCCATCATCCCCCCCCCCCCCAACTCCTCATAGTGGATTTTCGCCGGTGAGTACAATTCTACTGAAAAGAAAGAAAAGTGCCTGTCGATGGTCATATTTGGCTACAAACACTACTCTACTCTCTCTCTCTGATCGTTGGTAACACTTTTGAAAGTATCACTTGGTTGGGGTTATTAGGTTAGCAAGCTGAACGCCATGTATCAAAATGTTTATTATACAGTTTTACCTACAATAACAGGCTATTAAAAATGTGTGACTATATGGAAATTAAAAACTCTACTGGAAATATGTTAAAAAGAGAGAAAAATTGTACGAACAAACACATATTAACACAATTTTTAAAAACATGCTTAAGATATATGATCTGTATGTCATCAAGGGGACCCGAAAGCTTGTTTATTAAAACTATGCGAATCAGAGTCATTCTCAGTCACGACCCCGTATGTGACCAAAATTCTGGAAAATAGATTGATTTTAGGCGACTTTTCACGAAAGGGAGTCCTACTCTTTCCATTGAAACCTTCTTTTCTCCTGTTTCGGTGTGTAAGTTTCTACTTTTAATTTCTTTGTGATGTGTGATGGGATTGCCCTGAACTGTCAGAAAGCATTTTTCCGTAAAATGAGTGAACGGTCTTTTCTTTTAGAGGTGAAAATGGTCGGTCACGTGTGTGACCACTCAAAAATGGTCTTCTTAAATGATTCTTTAGAAACGTTATTGTGTCAAATTATTTGGGGGGATGTGTGGGCGTGTGGGTGTGTGTGTGTTGTTGTTAAAGAAAGGGAACCCTTTTTCATGCAAAAAAATGGTAATATGAAAAATTCCAACATGACATTTTATTTTCGATGGTCCCCTGTATGACCGTTGTTTCACTTTATACAGAATGGCTTCATCAGAGCAGCAAAGGGACAAACTTCTTTTCATCGCAGTGTTATTTTTCTGTTTGTTTGGTTTGGTTCGGTTTTATTTTATTTTAAAATCATTTTAAGTTAAAGTTCAAGTTTAGGTTTTATTTCCAACATAACACGAGACATAAGATATATGTTTTCCTTTTTTAAAAAACAAAAATATCGTAAATTAACATACATTACTTTTTCTCTTTTTTTAACATCAAAACAAAATTATATACATGCATGTGCTCTTATACAATAAATTTCAAGTATTACCTGTTAAAAAGAGTAGAGCCTACCTCTAATTATGAGTAATTAGTTATCACTGTCAGAAACAAAGGGATGGTTTTAACAAAGAACTTAGGGTGACAGGTATATCAAATAGTCTATACAGTGACTCAATCGTTTCATTTATTCTCCTTACGACGGATGTCAAATCGGAAGTTATGTCATCCGAACCGATGGAATTGCCTAGTGGCGTATTTAGACCTTAGTCGGGGGGGGGGGGGCACAACAACTTAGATTGCGATGATCCGTAGCAAGGAAACAACTTTTTAGGGCGTTTGCCATAAAAAATGATAGAGTGTGATTGGGTTACTCTTACAATTTCTGACTTCTAAATGATTACCCATAACTGTGGTTGTATTTTTTTTTCTTATTCTGTTAGGAGGGGAAGAGTGTCCCTCGCCTCTCTATCTCCTTGTGAACTTTATATAAGCTAGCTGTAACTTTCCGGGGAAAGTCCCGTCATCGGGTAAGCCATTGACCTGTTCGTAGCGGAAACAGATGTGACTTTCTGTCACAAATTTCTCTCTTTTCACGATTTGAATTTACCGGCAAGTTAGAATAAGACGTGTGATGATGATAATAATACTGTTAACTCTTTTTTCACGGTGTCAACTTTGACTCGGAATGGCGTCAGCTAGGAGTCAACTCTATTCCGAGTTAAAGTGAATCGGATTCTGAATTAATTTGACTCGGAATGGTGTGGTATCAGCTGAGAATCGACTCAATTCCGAGTCAAAGTAACGAGGAAGACGAGTCACTTTAGCTCGGAATAGAGTTGACTCCCAACTTACGCCATTCCGAGTCAAATTTGACACCGTGGAAATAAGAGTGTAAGTTACTGCAGGAGGGAATTTAAAGAGAAGCTTTGACTTTGGGAGAAGAGGATACATGATCTGTGAGCTTTCTTAATCTATCATATTGGGAATGTCACCTGAAAGGAATTGCTCTTTATGCGCAGTCGCATTTCAAGTGTGTAGTCCCATATAACCATTTCTGTGTGCATCCATCATGCTATCAAACATCACATCATCAAATTATTCGGTGCATCCATTTTTTCATTTTTGTAAATCCTGGATTGTGCATTCATTACCCTCGATGTAGAAATGATTTTTTTTTCTCCCAAATGAAGATTGTTAAACACATTTACTTAATACATCATTAATATCTATAGTGAAAAAAGTTGAGGATTAGGGAGAGGATTAAATGATATCTCAAGTGAATTTCTATGTTAAGTGCAGCACAGCACAGTAAAAGGGAGACTTGATTATTCAGTGCAAATAACAGGTTGAATTGCTGTGAAGGTCAAAAGAGCGATAGAGTGGAGTTTATTCATGTAAGATGTAAAATGCATCTCCAAAACTATCGCAAAAACTTTCGCAAAATCAAACTAGGGCAGTTTCAACAGCCATGGATGTACATCAGCTTTTGAAATATGCTATATAGTGACGTATAATGCACATGTAATCCGAACATGATTTCTATCGTGTCTATGGGGCTTAAAATGTGATATTCAAATTCCACTCGAGTTGACTTCTTGAAAGGTCTTTGAGCTTATGTTCTGCTCAAAATAGTACAATTAAAGCTTTTGTTCTGAGATAATGAAAAATGTGTCGTGAATATGCCTTTGTGCTGAATGCTCCATGGAGTTTCGTTTCGTTTTCTTGACACATTTTCTTCATTTTCACCAGATTTATCATCAATAAATCGCGTTCTTGGAATAGCGTGTGATCGGGAGATTATCAAAATGACCTTTACATTAGCATCATCAAGGACACCATACAAAAGACGATATGACTCGCTAGATCTCCCTTGATTGAACATACAAACCACTCGTCCACAATGGCGGCTTCCCACTCAAGCTTTTTATTATCATTTTTTTTTTCATTTAGCCAAAAGCTCGGATTATTCCGCTCTGAATCAAATGTCGTACCGATTTATAGTCATCTTCTATTGTCCTGATTGTAAACCATCGAGAAGCAAAAAAATGATGGCCCTTTTCTTTACTCTTCCATTATTCATCTTTTTTCTTTACTTTCCAATTATTCATACTTTTGCTTTGTGAAAGGAAGAATAGATATTTAAAAAGGAGTGAATAATCTTCAGTTTCGCTCCAAGGAATAATTCATTTCATATCTTTCTATTCTGTGCACGGAGGTTTCTTTTGTGGTGCCTTAATATGGGTGTCATTAAGCGCCTTCAGTTGACTGGCATATAATAGCTTGTGTCAACAAAGTTTCAATAGTAGGACGTTTCACAATCTTCCCACTGCGTATTAAATGCAGATTTTAAAGGAAGAAGTCACGGCTTATGAATATAAAGGAAAAAAGAAGGTATTGAAGGTTTTTGTGTGAATGCATGTGCCACGTGTGCATAAAAATCTAAAAGGACAAATCGGTGAATTAATTTTGTAATAATTTTAGTAATATGATCGTATAAGTATTTCTCCATTTTTACTTGATACTTTAAATTGGTCAATGTTTAAAGAACATCATAAAGGGGTAAATGAATCTAAACTTTGGCCCGCACTGACGTTCATTCCTTAAGCGCCAATTAGGAGACTGCCGCTAGAGCTTTACTTAGCGTGCTTAACAGAATGATGTGAATGCATTACGAGATTACTATTACACGTAAGTTCATTTGATGTCAAACTTCCTGATCTTAAGCAACAGTTCATCTTCAATAATCTTAATAAAGGATCGAAAATTATATAGAAACTCAACAATGGCTCTCATTTTTATGCATTTTTTCATTTCTCGTACTGTACGTTAAATTAGTAGGCTTGTCAAAAGTTCGAAGCGGATAATATCATGATGATGTTTTGCCTGTGGAGCTTCAGATGCAGTTACTTTTCAACCTATAAAGTTCTGGGGCCGTTGCATAAAACTTACTATAATAGTAGCTTTACTATTATAGCAACTTACTGGAATTTGATTGGCTGTTGAGCAACAGGACATCATCAACAGCCAATCAAAATCCAGTAAGTTACTATAATAGTAAAGTTACTATTATAGTAAGTTTTATGCAACGGGCCCCTGATTTGTTGGTGCCTATCATGGCGCATGTCTGCAAAGGGTTCCCTGTCCCTATCATTGATTAAACACTTTGTTTGGAAAATATCGTTAAATTGATAAAGAAAGCGATTTAAATTCCTATGATATCTTGGCACCGTTTGCATGGTTTCGTGAAAGTTGTCGGCACTGACAAATTGTCATTCTCTGACAATTTCAGTGAAATCCTTGGTTTTGATTGGCTGAGGAGCACTGGTCACTGACTGTTACTATCATGACTATGGTAATTGTCAGAGAATGACAACTTGTCAGTGCTGACAACTTTTATGAGACGGTGCCCTGGGGAACGTTTCATGAAGAGTCTTGTCAGTGATTTTTCACTGACAACTGTTATAAGCTACTGAAAATTCTCGCATCTGATTGGCTGAGATCAAATTAGTCAGTGAGAAATCACCGACAAAACTCTTCATGAAACGCTCCCCAGTTATCGAGAATGCAGTGTCTGAGAGAAATTTGCAAAGTGAATTAAGATGGCAAAAAATGATAAATAAATTGGAGATAATATGGCATATGATATTCAGTTAAGGCTATTTCTAGTGAGTCTGTTCAACTTTGATATAGAGAATAATTATCATAAGTATACCGTGTACTCTGTCGATGACCTGGATTTAATTTGGGACTCATCCCAGTTCAGACTAATCCTTATCTAGCTCTCCAGATTATGGACTACATTTAGTAATTGTTTGAATCACAGCTAAAAGCAGATACAATATTATTGTTATTTTTATCTCCCTTTATCATGAAGAGGGAAATTGATCTGATTATCCAGAAAGCCTTAAAACCACTACTGATTTTTGTACTTTCACTATTTATCATTATATGAATGGATTGGTTTTTAAATTAAGATTGTTTTATAGCTTGGTCAACTGTCATATAAGAAAATGGCATTAAATTTCATGAGAATGAATGCAACTAAATTACCTAAAAAGTTAACAGAATTGATATTATATTTTATTCCTTCGGGCTTGGATCGAGAAAAATGAAGCTCTGTGATCCGTAAAGACGAAAGTTTTGTGAACCCAGAGTGTTCTCATGCGGAAAATATGGAAAAAAATGTTTGACCATGGACTCTGCCACAGATTCCATGGTTCGATTTTCTTGTTAGGTAGTTATGGAGCTTATTGTGAGTAACGAAAAAAAAATCTGCGAGAATATTTGAAAACTCGTTATTAATTAGTTGGAACATAAACTGACCCCAGTTATAAAGGTCAGACAACTTGAGAACTGTATCATTACGGAAAAAAAAAAACTGGACGGTAATGTGAGAGATATTCTGTAACTGCCATTCCCTTTTATTTTTTATTTTTTTAGTTATAATATGTTAAATTGTTACGAGGTAGCGTTGCCCCATGACAAAATTCCGCAATTAAGATGAAAGAAAACATAAAGTAAAGATACAACAAAACAGAGAATGGAAATAGATATTTCAGCTTGTTAATTATACGCCTATATGTTTCTAGAAATAAATTTTGACAAATTTTCACTGTGAAGTTTTTAGAGAGTTTATCATTAATTGTTGTCCCCCTAAGAATTCAGTTTCATGTTTACCTTTTTAATTTTTAATTTTTATTGCTGGCAGGGATATGAGTGTATATTGCTGAAGAGCATGTAGTATTGTTTCCTTTAGGTTTAGTGAATAGCTCGATCGCCTTTATCCAGACTATAATCATTTCAACTCGGAATTAATCGTTGAGAATGATATAGCTGGGTCTCTATGGGAGAAAAAAGAGGTTGGAATCATCAGCAAACAGTGTATAAGATTGAATGAAGGAAATGGATGATAAACATTGATGTATCGGATGAAATGTACAGGTCCGAGGAGAGATCCTTGTGGCACTCCACAGTCTATTGGTTAAAGTGGAAAACTGTAGCCATGGAGGAGTGGTTGAGAGATACGTATTGGTTTCTAATATAGATAATAATTCCTGTACAACTTCAAGGCTTTCCCTCTAATTCCACGACAGGAAAGCGTATGGAGTGCGATCACTAGAGTCAAACGTCTTGAAAAAATCCAGGCAAATTCCAATCGTGTGTGTAGATTTATCAGTAGCACAAGCTTTTGTATTTAATAAGCAGCTGATGAGAGTATTTGCTAAAGCATGTTGACACAATATCGTCGAGTGGAACAGCAGCAGCGTCTATACACGGAGAAAAGGTGTACGCAGTGAGATTTTTGAGATGGATGGACTAACCGAGGGGACTGCAACCTTCCCGATGATTTTGAAATTATGAACATATCGGCAGTTGTCGCCTAATTGGCACAGCGAGATTAGATATTTGCAATCTTCATTATCTTATCTAGTATATTTTGACAATGAAATTACATTTTCGCTTTTATAACGTGTCAGAATTCACTCACTTCGCTCGCTCGCAAATTTTATAAACTGAAAAAAATGACATGCGGGCAAAATTTGTAGAGAACTCATTTCTATTCGAGTTGATCAAAATCGTGCAGAAGGCAACATTTAGTCACAATCCTATCTTATACATGTACCTTGCCTTTGTATACTTCGAAGGTATCTCAGTTCAACCTTGCATTATAGGGCTTGTGACCTTTTCCCACAAAAAGGGCGCCAAAGTACAAAGGAAACTTCGACCCATCGTATGAAGTAAATATAGAATGATACATGTCTTTTTGAGAGCCTTGAAAACTATGCAGGGGGTAAAGATACTGCGTGTTCGGATAACTCTTTGATAATTATGGCAGCCAGTTGGAAAATTGGTCGGCTAAATTTGGAGAACTTTATTTCGAGAATCCCACCCCGACGATTATTCTCGCATGGTTAGGCTTTGTAACTGAGCATATTCATACAATGTAAAATTTACATTCTGGGTTGACGACAGCTTATCACTGTATAGGAATTAGCCCCTTTTGTCAGTTCGATTCACGAAAATTTTACCAAACGTGCTTGGTCTGAAATGTTTTTGTTCTATTACAAGACAAAATGCATTTCCAAGGACAAAAGTAATAATCCGTTTTAGGTCAAAATGCAAAATTATCATCACACGCACGGTATGGTTTCCACTGGCGAACTGAAGGTGGGGGGGGGGGGGGGCTTGGGGAAGTTGCCCCAATGAAATTAAAGCGTGGTTTATTTCTTATTCAGTACCAGTGATTTACAAATGCTGCTGAAATGACATGATTTTCTGGGTTCCCCCAATTTTTGTGTAGCTTATACTTTTCTACCCCCCCCCCCAAATCTTCTGCTCATTACGCCACTGATGGTTTCTAAAATGGAAAAAAAAATGTCTACGGGATAAAAGAGACCCAAATGAAAACTGAATTCATTAAAGACCCCTATCTTGGATTAGATTTGTCCTATGTGATAACCGTATTAATTCATGTGTATTGAAATTCTTTCTACTGGAACACCTTCCTTATTTCATCTTGTGTGATAGCCCCCCTCCCCCCAAAAGAAATGCTGATAATATCTCTGAATTTCATTTAATATTGCTCAAGTTCAACTTTTTTATTTGTCTGTTTGTAAAAAAATACATTTTACTTTGATTTTTTGGGCAATCAATAAGTTTATTAATTCAATTTTTTTTTAAACAAAGCGCTTTACTACTTAACTGCAATTTTATATTCAGGCACATACTCATTCGATCATATCGGAAGCTTTACAATGTTTATATTTTATATGAAGATTTTGGTACGATATATCAGACATCATTGATTAATACCGAGCATCAAATCTCCTTTTATGACATTTACAAAAAAGTTAAAATCTTTAGACACATTTTGTTTATTCACTTGAACATTATTTAAAAGCATAACATCAATAAAAATCCTATTTCAAAAAGTTGAAATGTAAAATTAGATCGTGATAACGGGCATTTTGAATGACTGGGCACGTGACCTATCTCTTTCATCTCATGAATTATCAATGTAGATCAAAGAAAGACCCAAACATTTCAATTGTGAACGACAGTGAAAGAATACAGATGTAATCAAACAGATAAAATCTACGAACAAAATGCCTGAATGTGAACAGAAATAAAAGAATTTAAAGTTTGGATAAGTACATTATCGACGCTAATCCCTCGTTAACTCTTGTTACCCATTGTCCCATCGTTGCACTCAGTGCCTCCCTATAGCACCTCCACTCCTTCGAACAATAGGAGTTAGAGCTTCGAGATTTTATCATGGAGGCGAGGTTGTATAGCCAAGACCATCGGCCGAGACACAGCGAATAAAGGATGATGATAACTTCGAGATCTTATCATGGTCATGATGGTGGCAAGTTGTATAGCAAGAGAAGGACAGAATTTATGGACCAAGGTGTCACTCGTGCATTATACGCGCACAAATAGATTTTATGAACCACTACAAATGATTTCATCGATTTGCGAATTCCCTTGATTATTACCGTCCATTTATCTGGGTGTATTTTAACTTTCTGACCTTTGTATTAGCTTTCCTCCTTCTCTCGGCTCTCATGAATATCGATTAGTGTAGCACTGACAATTTCAAAGAGCACGAATTGCACGTAATCCACGTGGTATTTGCAACCGTAAATGAAAGTATGACATTATGTACGTTCTTAACTGAAGATAGCAAAATCATCGATGTCATTATAATTCAGTTTTTTCTTAAATAAAAGTAATTTAAAATCATTTAACTTTTTTTTTACTTAGTCAATGAACTTATGAAGGAACAAATAAACAAATAAATGAATGAATGAATAAGTAAATAAATAAATAAATAAATAAATAAATAAATAGATAAGAAATGGATACATGAATAAATAAGTAAATTAATTAATTACTTGATTAAATAACAAATAAAGGAGGTTTGTTATTAGGTGGCGCCTCTGGTAAGTTATGAGATAGATATGATTGAATGTGGTCCTGGGAAAACGCGTGACTTCATCCTTCACTATTCACCTTTGATCGTGATGAGTTTGCTGTAATCTTTTCAGACTGGAACTTTATTTCGCTATTGCTGGGAGAGGGTCAATTTCTGCAGGGCCTATAAGGTAACGCAACATGTGATAGTGGTTTGTACGTTTTCTAAGCAAGAACAAAACCTTAACCTACGATTCTCGGTCATTTATGAAATTATCGCCGTTACACACTGAATAGCCAGAAAGGAAGTTGCGCTCAAAATAAAGACCGACGGCCCTTTTAAACCTATATATTATCGTAAATTAGATCATGTGACTATCCATTCGTGACATTTACCCTAATCAAGAGTGGATGAGTTGGCGAATTAGGCATGTTTTTCACACTCCTAATTGTCATGTGGCCGACCTCCTGGGTAATAATACTACGCAGGAGGTTGGTATATCATAAACAGATAAACATATACAAGGTACACCCCCAAAACAGGCGCCAGGATAAGTTATCAAAAAATCTGAATTGTGGATAAGCCTTTAAAAAAAACTCTGTCTTTAAAAAAACGTTTTGTTTTATTTGAGAGGTTACACTTACGTTTTATTATATCAAGAATTTCCACCATAGCCCCTACACGCCGAACTTTCTTTAAACAATACTCCACTAGTTTGTTTGATATTTGGTGTAATTTCCCTAGTTGAGTCATCGACTGTTTTCTGTAATTTTTTTTTTGTAATTTTTCTCATGATACGTGGGAATGAATAAATTTCTAATAGCTAAGATAATTCTTGCAATTTCTATGAATAATGAAACAGTATGATTTGGAATGCTTTTGAAATTTCATTGAAATATGAATTCACATCAATTCATTTTTATGGAGCACCATGTACCATGATAAGTAGCAATGCCATCACGTAAGCTCGTAGATTAATGAACAAATACTTGGAACGAATGTATTCTTATTCTCAAGGGGCTCCTCTAAAAACTCCCCTTTACTTTCCCATCTCGTATCCTTCACCTTGGCGTTCTCCAATGATGGCGAGAGGGGTCGAACAATGGAGTGATGGTGAGACAGGTATCTCACGCTATCTTGTTATCCCCCGCGAACCGAGGGTGGTCCCCCTCTCAGTTATATACCCTGATCTACAATGGAAATCATGGAGCTATCGCGACTGAGCGCATCAATTACAGCTTCGGCAGGGGGGCATGTTCCTTTTCTCAACTCCCTGCATCCATTGTGGAGAGCTTAAGCTTGAAATATCAATCATAATGCTACCCTCCCATTGACGCGGGGCTGGTGTATTGTTTCGGGTGACGAGGGTGCCATCTTTTAGAACTACCATCAAGTGTATACCGGTTATTATCATCTCCCATTGTCCTCCGAGGTCTTTTCTTCGACTCCTTTTGAGTATGATGGATGAACTCAAAAGGAGAAAAGGTGAGCCAGAGATCATCAGTATATCATCTTCATAATATACATTTCCTCTGGTTCCCACACTATCTAACTGTTTAGAAATTAGTTTGCACCAAGGTTCAGTGCATACCTGGTACCGATTTTTAAACTAGGGTTTTACAACTGTTAATAACATTTTATTTCAACGAAGATTTGATACACAATCTTTAAGATTTTATTATGCAGTGTTATTGGACTGCATAACATAATGATGTGTGCCCAAATGGCGAAACACTTTCTATCAAGATTTTTTTTAAACTTCGAAACCCTTTTAAAAAGTAACTCATGAATGAGGAAGAGACAATAATACTGTAATATCAAAATAATATTATAGCGATGATATGTAGAATAATCCAGTAGTTATATCATGTCATGCAAGTCATATACTTACATTAAGTGCCACAGACACTTTGAAGTAACAAATGGCGCCTTCTGAGCACTGTGATCACGTAACTCGACATTGAACACGTGATAAGACACTTAACAGGAGACACGGACGTTAAACGTAGATATAACTCTTGGTACAAAATGTGCTTTGATGATGACAAAAAAAAAAATGACATGAAAAAACTAACACTAAAGAAATATCGGAAAGCGCGAACCCTAGAGGGTAAAAAGTGAAAAGTCAAAAAATGAAAACTGGATGGTCATGGTTCAGGCGTTAAGTTATGAACGTAGAACACAAGACGGCACAAATAAAGATGTTATTTGGAAAACTTAAACAGAATTTGGAATCATCCTAATTTAGCTACATTCATGTACTAACCCTGCGCATCATGCATCGAAACGGTGTCATTAAAAACAAAAACAATAAAACAAAACAAATAAACCATAAAAAGTGAATTCTATACGCGTAGCGAATACGTCGAAAGTTATATGTATGTATATATATATATATATATATATATTCGCGTAGCGAATACGTCGAAAGTTATATGTATGTATATATATATATATATATATATATATATATATATATATATATATGTATGTATGTATATGTGAGACAATTGAGAGAATAATAGCGTAGCATGAATCAAATTTCCCCAGAGCTGTCCTACCATTTTGGTCTAGTGGTTAAGGCATTGGCATTCATAGCCAAAGGCCTGGGTTCGATTCCCGGCGGAGACATTTTTTCAACCTTTGCAAAATTTCCAAAATGGCAGGACAGCTCTGGGGAACTTTGATTCATGCTACGCTATTATTCTCTCAACTGTCTCACATGTATTTATTTCCACGAGAGTTGCCAAAACTGTTGTATATGTTACCTGATCACAAATATATATATATATATATATATATACATGTTAATACTGATGGTAAACGCATCGATATTGACAGAGTTTTTCATTGTGATTAAAACTATTCTAAAGTGATGATTCTTGTGATGGAATGACTTTCTTGTACTAGCATGGTGATAAAATTGAGGAGTTTCGGTCGAGTTTATGAGTACATTCGGTACTTCGGAGCTTTTTTAATGCCATACAAAAATGATATAGAACCATGATATTTATAAAGAATAACCATGCAGCGCCTAAGAACCATATTTAGAATCTTTTCCGACCTTTAACCGACTGTATTTCAGCCACCATAATGTATTTACTTAAGGCGCCATCAATTCCGTATGATAACAAATGGCGCCTCCCATGCATTGCGACCACGTGATGAGGTAGTGACGCCACTGCTTCATGCTGCATGCTACAGGTAGCACTCATCACGTGTTGTTGATGGTGAAAATAACGGAATTTTCCGATGGTGACGATAATGGTCGTGATCGTGATAGTGATGGTGTTGGTGTTGGTGGTGATGATGGTAATCGTGATGGTGATGGTGGTGATATCCGTGGTGGTAGTTGGGGATGGTAGTGGTGGTGATATCGGTGGTGGTGGTGCCGCTGGTGGGGGTGGTGATGGTAATGGTTGTCGTGATCGTGGTGTTGGTGTTGGTGGTGATGATGGTAATCGTGATGGTGATGGTGGTGATATCCGTGGTGGTAGTTGGGGATGGTAGTGGTGGTGATATCGGTGGTGGTACCGCTGGTGGGGGTGGTGGTGGTAATGGTTGTCGTGATCGTGGTGATGGTGATGTTGGTGATATCGGTGGTGGTGGTTGGTGATGTAATAGTGATGGTTGTGTTTGCGGTGGTGGCGGTGGTGATGCTGTTGTTATGGTTATGTTGGCGATGATGATGGTGGTGGTAATGATAGTGGTGTTGCAGTCGTGATGTCGATGTTGGTGGTGGTAGTGGTGGTGATGGTGGTGATGGTGGTGATATCGGTGGTGGTACTGGGGATGGTGGTGGTTATAGTATTTATGTTAGCAAGGAACAGAAGTCTGTAACATGGAAGTGATGACCCTGTGAGGATAACAATAATAATAATAAAGGTTGCGGTGACGTTGGTATCGTTTCTGGAAATCCCCGCTAATTTTGACATTTCTCTGTAAGCTATATCAGTAAAAGTTCAACTGCGGTTTTAGCTAAATTTGGATCTTTACCTTCTATTTCCAGATTACTAGGGCTCGCGTTCTCACACATTTCATGTTTACATATATACAAAAGCGTCCCTTTGCAAGCAAAGTCAAATATAATTTTGCCTGTTGATGAAGACAAACCAAAACGCTCTCTTCCAGAGAGAGATTCGCGACAAGGAAAGAAATAAATAAGGTGACATAGGATTTCACAAAAACACAATCTTTTTGAAAGGTAAATCAACTCTGAATATATGATGGACTGATTTGATTTTCTGTTTGTCGGCTATCACGGACGTGTAAATATGCCTTTCTACTACTACTACTACTACCATTAATAATAACAACAACAATGATAATAACAATAACAATAATAACAATAATCATCGTAATAATGATAATAGAATAACATGATTTTTTTAAAGTTGAGCGCCAACTTTAGATCATACACAATTGCAACAAACCATTTCATCAGGGGAAAAAATGCCATTGTAAATTCATGACTGGACTTATTATGAAAGCGCTGATTATCAAAGCGAAGTATAGATCTGTAATGAGAATTATCGATTTGTTTAGGCCTGAATTAAAGAAGTTGTGTTTACATCCGTGATATTTGTTTCCTTTCCACACTATCGCTCTCTTCTAAAGCGTAATTATGAAGGGGATTTGGATGGGAATAAACATTTCTATTTCTATCTGAAGGGACCATGTCATAGTCATGTTGCATCACATGGAATATCGTGCATTACTCTCTGTAACTTTACACGGACTGGTGGTTGCCCACAATCGTGACAATGAATCGTCATTACGGACCGGTGATGATTTGCTTAAGAAAATGATTCGTTTCTGTCAGGTGCGCTCCCCAGTTTTTACCTTATGGTGACGATTTCATTTCCTTTTGTCGCCCATGAGCAGTTTGGAATAAGAAATGGGATCTGCGAAGTATTAAAGACAAAGTAATCCTTTTGACCTTACTTTCAAGGGGCAACTGGGCAAAGATGAGGTGAGAACACTTTTTCAAGTATAGAATTTGGGGAAATAATTTTTCCAGTATGTTTACATTTGAATACATTTATGCCGATTCTCGTTATTCATTCTACCATACTTTGCTCTTTGATTTGCTCTTCGTCATTTTGCAAACAGAGGACAATAACGATTATTTTACTTTTAAAAATCATCTAAATTCAGAAGTATAAAGTGTATCAATATCGGGGGGTTTGAAATTGGGTGACTGGTGAGTCCTAAATTGAACAAATGAATTATAAGGTACTGTGCACGTTTTCACACTTGTGAAGGTAGGCGTATTTTACGAAGAAGAGGCAGAAATGTAACACGTAATGCAAAATGAAATTAATGGAAGGGCTTTTTGCAGATGTCCACCAATACTATCTAATTGACTTGCACTGACTTTAATCAATATTTTACTTTATGCTGATATGGTAAAGAGAAGCGAGGATGGAAGGGTAGAGGGAGATGAGGAAAAGAGTTTTAAGATTTCAGTTAGATGTGGTTTACAACGGAAGACACTTTGAGCACTGATTTGTGGTACATATAATCAAAATCCCACCTTTAACTATAATCATCATGCTTATGGGTCTATGAAAAGCAAAGAGGGGAGGGAGAAAGAGATAGAGAGGGAGGAAAAAAACTGAAAAGAGGATTTAAGCTTTCAGGTTCATGTTGGTAACAATGGCTCACATCGTGGGTGACGGGATGAAACGGCACGGATCGCTGCATCCGTGGGAACCATCGTTCGCTCAGGTGTTTAGCGTTACCATGGCAAGGCCCATCTTCTTTTTATAATTTGGACTGTTATACCCTTAAAGCTAATTGGTCTCCGGTCAGTAATTTCCATATCTTCCATCGACACTTAAGAATCATTTTTTGAAAGTGTAATTTGTATAGATTTGCGGGGAAATGCCATTATTTGAATTACTTTGCGATATACGAGTGTGCACTGGCCTCGCAACCAAAAGGCCCCGGGTTCGAAACAGAGTCGATGATACCAACTCACTCATACATGACATACATTACAACTGTCATACTGTAGTGCATTGGTTGCTTACCTGTAACCATGTTCTTCTTTCCTTAGCTGTCAGTTGAAATAAACTATCATCAACAATTAATTATTAACTCATTATAAAAGTTGTTATTGAGTAGCATTGATTAGGCTCATGTCTATAAATATTCGCACTGTTATGCCCTTTCATTTTGAATATCATGCGATTCTCTTTCTTCTGTTCGTGTATATTCATGGTCACATCAAATGATTTCTAATTATAGCTCGGAAATCATTGTCAACATTACAGACAAGAGAATCTTAAGAGGCGTACGAAATTCCCTTTTATTCTTTTTTTCTCCCTCCCTAGTCTTTTGATATACATTTTTTTCTGCTCCAATTTCATATCCCTAGAAAATATTGACGAGTTGAATATAATGGTAAATGTACTGTTCCCACATGTACTGTTTCTATACCCACATATATATCCATTTATACTTCAGTTTGCAACTCTTGGTTTAATTAAAAGGATGCTAAGGGCCTTATGTTGCTTTTCTCGTGTATGCATTTTGTTTTAAGATCTTGACTGTTGTTCTTATTTATGTTGATGATTTCATGACTATTTTGTATCTGCTATATGTATATGTGTATCTTACATGTAAACAAAGCCAGTTTCCGTTGATTATGGACAATAAAGACATTGAATGAATACTGAACGAATATGATTGGCCATATTAATGTGACATGAGGCACCAGACAACAAACATATGACTGTAAAAGGGTCATGGATAAGTCGAAAGTCCTTCACATTTTTCTCGTGATACGGTGAAGTGTGCAAATATCACGTAGCTGAAACTGAAGGCCGTCAAACGGTTATTACCATTCAGCAATGTTCAGTATGTTCACCTAATTTGTTAACCGTATCAAAAATTATTCATTTGACGGGTCATAAGGGCAAAAATTTAACTCAATGACCTAATCAAGTTTATAAGGTATATTCAATAGAGGGTACAAGTCTGCCCTTTAGGGTGCAAAATGTAGCTAACTGCACCCTTAAAGGTGCAAAAAGCGTCTTAGGGTGCAAATTTGCACCCAAAAAGGATCTCCCAGTGTTGCATTTGAAGGGTGCAAAATTGCACCTTTTTTTCTTAGTGTGTATTTTAACGTATCTACGATGGATTTATATGTAAGGTCATCATGGTCATGTTACAGTTTTCGTCACTATAAATTTTCTCAAAGAGAGCATAAGAGGTTTACGTATTCACCATGTGGTTAGTCCTGAAAAGGACTGTTGGTTTGAAAGAGATAGAAAATAGATAGAATGTGCTTCTTTCGTGAATGTGTGATGGTTCCGAAAAAGGACAGGTTGACTGTTCGTCGATAAGTCAAGCTGTCCGAAACGTCGAGATTTATACAGGTCCTTTTCAGGACCATCAGACATTCACGAAGAAGCACATTCTATCTATTTAAAAAAAATCTCTTTCAAGCTAACATTCCTCTTCAGGACTAACTACTTGGTGAATACCGTAAACCTCTTACGCTGTAAATTTTTGTCGACGTGACTCTGCGATGGCGAAAAGGGTAAAGAGAGAGAGAGAGAGAGAGAGAGAGAGAGAGAGAGAGAGAGAGGGGGGGGATCACGAAATGAAAAGAGATACAACCCGCTTCCAAACCATTCCTCATCTCGAGTTTCACCATATCCATCTATGGTAAGCCGCCCCCCCCCCCCCCCCCCACTTTAAAAACTTAAATTCACCATTTAAATGGTTGGAGTAGTGACTACATTTTCAAAATGTTAGATTAATACTATGAACATGCTGGATTCAACACCATAAAGGTTGGAATTTAGCATGTATAATGTTGAATCAAGCATTTTTTTAGAGTGCCCCCCCCCAAAAAAAAAGGGGTGCCCTCACAACGAATGTACACTTACTACGCCACTGGCACCATATATGTGCCATACACAGTGTGA
This sequence comes from Echinometra lucunter, assembly GCA_029962745.1. Taxonomy (NCBI): domain Eukaryota; kingdom Metazoa; phylum Echinodermata; class Echinoidea; order Camarodonta; family Echinometridae; genus Echinometra; species Echinometra lucunter. The sequence continues at coordinate 16,203,927 of CM057151.1, forward strand.
GTCAACAAAAAGGAAACCCATATTCAAGCCCTTAAGAACCAAGTGGAATTGCTGAAATACTACTATATTATAATGGTATTATTGTTGGTAATGTCTTTTTTATGTCTTCCTTCCTTTGATACCCTGCTCATCAAAATGGGATCATGGATGATTGAGCACTGGTCCAGGTTTAAGATAAACCGGGTTCATAAGTTTCTGTCATTATCTAATTATGTGTGGGTGCCTGTGTTTGGAATGGGATCAATTCAACCAAACCTTGTGTGGATCATCCATTTTATCCAAAACCTTGGCAGAGGCGATTTAACATGAAACGAGGAAATTTACTACCGTTGTTCAGCTATCCATGGTCAAATTTCATTGATCAAGGTGTCAACTTAAAGAACACAATCTTCGATTAAAAATATATATGCTTGTATTGCAATTTATTCACATTTCGAGTTTAATTTTTGTTTCTTTATATTGATTCACAATGTATATCTTTGCTGGTCCCTCATCTCTCTCCTCGCACGTGATATCACGTGGTATCTTTATTTCTCATTTCTAACAATGGATCTTTTTTCTATAAATTCATGAGGCAGTGCTAATTCACATAACCCCGACCTTGTTCTTGAACTATTGTGATTTCATAGTCACATCATGCACTTGCCTACATAGATACATACCAGCAACACAGGTGTATCAAGTTATATTTTGATGTGATGATATCGACGACAAAGAAGAACTGGGTCTTATTAAAAAGCGAAAGGAAACCATGATCCTTTTCACCTCTTCCCAACAAATATTTTACTTTTTTTTTCAAGGCAGTGAAAGATATAATCGTGAAACTGTCACGTGATCAAGGAGGGAGATTGATCACCTTGGATTTGAGTTGAATTTACGGGTACAGCCCGTGAGCTCGACACCCAGGAGTCATACAACCCACGAGTCATCTGGCCCATGAGTCATACGGCCCTGAGCTAACAAGTCCCACGAGCTCGACAATAAGTAAAATAGGCCCACGAGCTAACGGCCTCTTTTACATTAGTGTCTAGCTCGTGTGCCTTGTTCACTTAGCTCGTGGGTCGCATGACTCGTGGGTGTCGAGCTCGTGAGATGACCCTGAATTTACGAAGCATCACAATTTTTTTTAATGTGTGTTTGTCACAGCAGATTATTTGAAGATCTCTTTTTTTAGATGTATAGATGCCATTATCTAGACCAGAGTTTGTTCAGGTTTGTCATTTTAAGAACTGGTGCGTATAATACAATGGCCATAAACCAAAGAAAAGTGCCCTTCAAAAAATCCACACAGTGCAAAATGCATACATTCATGTTCTGCATATAATACTGATGGCGTCATAGTAGTTTGTTATAATTTTCAACCGAATTCTTACAATTATCAACCCTGGACAAAAAATATATCAGACCTTAAAGGAGAATGAATCCCTGGGGAAAATCAATTTTAATGAAAAAAAAAGTTCCATAAAAATCGGTTACGAAATCTTTTATGAAAGTTTGAAAAGTCTCAATTTACTTTCTATGACGATCCACAAACTGGCAATGTTGCTTGGCAGGTTTTTGTGGACAACTCTCCATATGTTCTATACACAAAATTTCAGATTTTCTCCATTTTCTCTCAAGGTGCAGCCTGTCTCTTTAGCTCAAGATACATCATGGGAAAATGTATTTTGACACGACATAATATGTTGAGTTCACAAAGAAACAAGCGGCATTGCGCCAGTGCGTGATGCACTAGCGTATTTGAAAGACAGGCAAACGAGACAGTTTGCAGTGACCATTTTAGGGAGTATGATAAAATCTGTAAGTTAATCAATACAAGATTACTCGTAGGAACGCATGGAATACTTTACATTCTTAGAGAAGGGCCCTCAGAATTTACCGTGGATCGACAAAAGCTGAGAGGGTTTGCCCCTCCTTTAAGGCCAACGTCTGGATACGCCACAGGAATGATGCCTCAGTCATGCCAAAATATCGATTCCGCATCGACTTCGAAACTTGAGTGAGTCTCGGCCATTGGGGTAATGTGATTTGTTTGTTTGTTCTGTTATCGTTCCTGTATCGGTCTCGCCGTTGAGACTGGAACATTGAGTTTCATTTCCCTATCATTAGAAGCACTAAAAAGGTTTAGTGAACATTTTTCCAATATTGGGTAAAAAGGGAATATGCATGTTTGTTGGGTAAAATTTTGTTCCATATTAGGTAAAATGCATGTTTTATGGATAAATTTTAATGCAACATTCACACTAAGAAAAAAAGGTTCAAGTTTGCACCCTAAATGCAACACTGGCAGCAGCTTTTTGTTCTTGTTTGCATCCGGATATGTCCTTTTGCACCTTTAAGGATGCAGAATTTTTTACATTCAAAAGGGTGCAACTTTAGGGTGCAAAATGTAGCTAAGGTGCAAAAAAGCTTCTCAGGGTGCAAAGTTGCACCCAGAAAGGAGCTTCCAGTGTTGCATTTGAAGGGTGCAAGATTGTCAGATTGTACCTTTTTTCTTAGTGTGTTGGGTAAAATGTACACAGTATTTGGTATCATTTTACCCAACAAACATGTATGTTCCCTTTTTACCCAATATTTAGAAAACCTTTTTTAGAATGTGCATGATACCTGAGTCACACAGCAAAGTTGATTCTTGGCCATTGGGCGTAAAGTGATTTTTGATCGGTCTGTTGTCGGTCTGGGGTGGGTCTGGTTGGATTGACCGGGGCATTTTAACGCGTGTGAATGACTGCAATAATCTTCAATGAAACGCTCAATGTCAATGTTAGTATGGGTTCCTAACCGTTGCACATGGATGGCAATTTGGCGGTTCTACGGCACAAACCACCTGTTATTCATCGTCTGTTGAACCCATAGGTTTAACCATCAGACATAAAGACATGACTGAAATAGAGAAGGGACCACGTCTCCAGATGGATAATAAAGCTTGGACGGATTTTTTTTTTCAGTTAGCCATGACTGACTGAAAACTTGCTAAATAAATATTTGAAACGGTTCCATGGCTTTCCCATGTCTTGATGAGTAAAATGACCATGATACACGCACGAACTGTCTTTTGATACTGCATCAATCATTTCCATTGATCTAAATGACTTTTTGAGTGATCTTTTTACCTCCCGTCAGTGAGGTTCAATATGGAAATCTGTGTTAATTGAAACATGAGGGGGAAACACCTCTGAATTTCTTTGATAAGTTAATAAGTTTTACGTGGTTGCTCTTTATTTTCATCTTTAAAAGGAGAGAAAAAATCCTCGCCTCTTTTTAAAGGCTCTTAGCCTTCGTTATACATAATTTAATGATATTTCAAAGATTATGAGATCCCCACCTCCCCGCTAATTCCTCCCGTGTGCAATATGATAAAAGTTTGGCTTTCATTGGCGCCTTGGCGGATCTGAAGTGCATACCCCCTGCTTTAAAGTACGCTTTTTTTAATAAGATGAAAGGGGCAAGTATACCTCCTTTTGAAATAATCGGAAGGGTCGGAGGGATTTTCTGGGAAAATTTTCGTTTTCGGAACATAACCGGTAGCCCCCCCCCCCTCCCCCCCCCCCCCCCCCCACCAACTAAAAGGAACCGATGAGGATCTGCTGGATTCACAAAGTTATGTCCCCTGAAAACGGGAATGACTTGAAAAATATTTCGGCATCCACTCTTCGGCTAGTTATGCTGAGGAGGAAAAAGGGTGACCGGTAAAAATAGCATTTTTTCTAACAAGATCCAAACGAGCGATGGTAGCGAGATTATATACTGACAAAATTTCCCATTTCTTGTAAGGTTTCAATTACAATGTTTCGGAAGTTAATTAGTCGCCTCCAATTTGTTTTAATCCGTTTCGTTAGATTGATTGCTTTCCGGTAAAAATTAAATCTTGCGGTGTCGCGCCTTCGTCAACATATCTGAGATTCTGAATCCAATTTCCGAGTCCATCTTTCAAGGGCAAAAGAGGTATATAGCCAGGATATTAATGAGATTGTACTTATTCTGCTTGATTAATTGGATAATGATGATTGATTATTAAAGCACATTCATGTGATTTATTCAGGCATGTGATATCCTGCACATGTCTGAAACTTCCAAGGCAAAATGACAATTATTAGTCCAAATGCCATGAAAGAAAACGACTGAAGAGAAAGTAAGAAAATAAATCATGAACGCATTTGGTAATAAAGAGGTCAATTTACATAATTTATGAATCAAGTGACTGCGATTGTCATTCTCACTTTCCGACATTTCTGATGATAGATTTTATAAGCTTACATACTGAAATAGTTTTAATCTTTATTCTTCAGAAGTTATTATTGGATATTATTATTATGAGGGTACAATTATTTTTTGGAAGTGGGTTACAAATGACTAATTACAAGTTGCATCATAATAATAATGAATTGTTACCTCCTATTTTTGATAATATGTTTAAAATAGCAAAGGATGTTCATACACATTTCACAAGACATGCAAATGACTTGTATATCAAAATGTTAAAATACCACACTTCACACAAATCAGTCAAATACTCTGGGTGCCGCTGCATAAAAACTTGCTATTATTTAGTAACTTTGCTATCAATGGTAACTACCATGGTAACGTTACTCAACAGCCAATCAAAATCCAGTATTCCATGAAAGTGACCAGTGATGGCAAATTTACTATAATTGCAAGTTTTATGCAACGGCACCCAGGTGTAACATTGTGGAATGCCATACCGACTGAAATCAAAATGTGCCCATCTCTTGCCTCTTGCTGACCTAAATATAGTAATTATCTCACGAATGAACTCTCATTTTAATCTTGTTTGACCTGTATCAATACCCAATCCCACTTACTACCCATTTATTTCTCTTCCTTTTTTTAAATTATAATTTACTTATATACTGTGGTTTTTAGGAGCCCAGCCTTTAAAAGGCCAGTGGCCTCTGCTGGCTCCTCCAAATTCTTGTATATGAATTACCTTTTTTTTTTTTTTTTTTTGTACTGAACGTATAAATTAATGTTATGAGAATTTGAAATGAATGAATGAATGAATGAATGAATGAATGAATGAATGAATGAATGAATGAATGAATGAATGAATGAATGGTTAAGAAGTTGAAGAAGTTGACCTAGTGTGTAGTATCTGGGGACATTACGAAGGTTGTCCGTGGATGAATTGTCCTTGAGGATTCATGTCCTGGGGTATTTGTCCTGCATGTCCTGAGAGTGTTAATCGTTACTTTATTACGATAAATCAAAATCAAGTCAAGTCATCGAAATCTTTAAATAAAAAAGAAGAAGTCATATTTCAAATCAGTGTATATTATCAGCACGGCTTCAGTAAACATGATTTTAGTCAATCTTGATTTTGGATTAATGAGGACGATGATTCCAAATATTTTATAATCCAATGAATAAACATGAATAAAATTAGCAATGTTTGTTTTCTTTGTTTTTTTTTTTAAACCAGAGAGATAGAGAGGGGGTCAAAGAGAAAAAGAGAAAGAGAGAGATAGAAAAGGAGAAGGAAAGAGAAAGAGTGTGTATGTGTGGAAGAGAGAGAGAGACAGAGGGAGAGAGAGAGAGGAAGAGAGGTGATAACCAAGAAAAAAATCTTGAAGGCAGTTTCAGGATTAACCAATCTGGTTTGCCGCTTCAACGCATGTGGGGACGCCAATTCCACTGAAATTTCAATAGAAGAATGAAAAAAAAAACCATCGGAATTGAGTGACAAAAAGGAAACAAAATGAAAGAAGGGAAGGAAAAAGAATGAAAAATATAAAAGAAAATGATTATGAACAAAGGCCGTGAAGATAGTAACGAAAGATATCAAAGGTTGTATCCAATCGGCTTACAAGTTTAAGTCTCCTCAAATCCGCCAAGCTCGTAAGAAAAATCTGACTGAACTTACACTGTGCCTTGTCAGGATGTTAATACTGATGATATTGCTAATCGGGATTAAGGTATTATATTCTTTTCTCCAACCCTTGATTGGAACAAAGGAAGGTCTATAAGCAAAGGATACGGATGATAAACCGATAAGGTCCAAAAATCGGATCACCTTTTACGCGATTTTCTAACAATACTCTTTGACAAGGATGGGGTTTGTTAGACCGTGGCATCAAACTGTGAATCTGTGCTTTTCTGACAGACTCACCGCCCCCCCCCCCTCTCTTGTCCCCTCCCACTCTTCCAAGTTCTCTCTCTCTCTCTCTCTCTCTCTCTCTCTCTCTCTCTCTCTCTCTGGGTATTCACGTTCTTTGGAAGTGAATCTAAATTCATGGAGCTTCTTTCTGAGAAGCCATCGATTTCCTTAATATTTTTGAAAGTCCGAAAATATTTTGTTTTGTTTGGTATAATTCTAAATTCTTTATGTCATTGTCGCTATGTCCGGCACACCTAATGGCCTCGTATAAAAAAAAATCATTAAATACAGCGGAGAGAAAGAGAGAGAATAGGGGGGGGGGGGAGAAGTTGGGGATAGAAACGACCGACATGCAGAACTAAAGAAGGGTATAGGGGCTCAAACTGGAGAATAAAGGAGGAGAACTAGAATACGTAATAATAGATTTTAAGAAGGACAAAGAAGAAAACGAGAATCATCACTAATAGAAATGGAAATTGATAGAAACGTAGAGAAAGAAAACTGCCAAGAATGACAATTCAATGATAAACCTCTTAAATCCAGATGCCATTTATCCTATATCTGGACTATACCTAATACAGTGTAATATCGATTACGATCATTTCTTAGAAATTAAACAAACCCTATAATATTGTGCTAAAAACTCACGGCCACCTCTTTCATCTTTGTAATGAAGAATTGAATCGTAATAAAATGATTTTATACTCAATACAATACAGTGCATTTAAGGAGGTAAATTTCGGAGCGAGATAAGTTTCCAAAGTGAAAGCTACAACAAGCATCCTTGTGCATAAATCCAGCCCTTTTATAAAATCTCTCTCGTCAACGTGCCATCCTTCGTTTTCATGATAATAGTTTTAGGTTTTAACGCTGATAATCCCGCTATCTACACGTGTTTTAGATTTGTGTGATTTATATTTCTTAAGTGGATAATGTCCTCTTACAATCGTCGACATTATGTTACTTTCTTTATTCCGTTTCTGCTCGAAACATACATAGATCACAAAGTAGAGAAAAGAAACTTTGTAGTAATGGATAATATTAGGACATGTAAGGCGAATTAATTTGAAAGAGACTGAATAGCATGAAGCTCCAAATTGTCTATGTGCTTTCTTTGTGTGAAGAAATGGAAAAAAAATTCTCATGAACTATTACAGACCCACTCTCTCTCCTTTCTCAAAGGTTATCGTCTTAGCCCTATACTGCAATAATCGGTTTGTCTTTTTTCTGACATTGTATTGTGAACATCTTTAAGGATTATTTCCCCACAATCCACACTCAGAAAGTAGATTTGACTCGGATAATGCTCCCAATACAGCTAATTCCATAAACCGATTTTGTAAAGAGGGAGATTTACAAATCATGACTGTAACTGTACTGGCAAAAGAAGTTTTTTTGCACCGGGTATATGCAATTGCAGACACCCTCTGAAAGTATATGATTGCATGTGCTATAGCTCCAATATTCATTCATTCATTCATTCATTCATTCATCCATTCATCCATCCAGCCATCCCCTATTCAGTCTGTCAGTCAGTCAGTCATCCATCCATTTATTCACTTTCATTTTTAAAAAAATACAATAAAAATCAATAAACATTTATTTTTTTGTACATCAAAGAAAGGGAATAATTCAAAGTAAATAACATCAACAATGAATCAAAAATGTTTCACGTATCATTTTAAGTGGAATGAAAATAATAATGAGAATTCTTTAAAGGAAGCCTAATATTCTTATTCTGTTCTAATTGAAATGGAAGTTAGAAACTAAAAACTGAATCACTTTAGTGTGCTCTTTCTTGAAATGCCATAGGATACAATAAAAAGTAATTACACAAAAATAGAAGAGACAGAAAAAATGCAGAAAGTTTAGGACGACGATAGTTTTCCCCACATAAATCATGCACGCTTTTGGCAGCGCTATCTTTTCCTGAATGTTTGGAGAGTGGGAAAATATATTGATTATTTATGAAAACATATGAATTTTAAAATTCAGATATGACAGATTATAGTCGTCATGAAGAAACATTCGTTAATGATATTATCTTGCTCTCTTGTGGAAATTTCTATTCGTAGGGCTTCTCTTTGTTTTTCCTGAATATGCATAAAAAAATAGAAGGCCTTATCCAGTTTATTTTAGTTCTCAATTACCGTTGTTTAAGATTTCCTTGCTTTTCTACCTAGCAATCACGTCATTGTTATTTGAAGAAAAAAAAAATCTTGATCTGACATTTTCACACAGAAAATCCCCTTTTAACATTGCCTTTTCTCAGTAAATTATTGATCAGAAAAGAAAGTGTTTCTTCACGCACATTCTAGTAGAAAAGGGGAAAGCAAAAGCGGAAAAACTCTTTCCTATTAATCAAGTCCAGTGGATATCCGGAATCCGGATCCGATGGGATATTTATTGAGGAAACTGGGTATCCGGTTTTGTTACTCTTATCATCACACGGGACATGAGAATGATAAAAGTCTAGACTGTCAGTGATGTCAGGATATCAAAACAAATCAGGTCTAAACTTAATCATGAATCTGTTGCTTTACAAAGCTTACTATATCACTTTTCATTGTATAATGTGTTTTCTTTGGATTTTGATGGGTTTGAAGGAAATGCGTCCTTACCGAGGAGAAGATTTGTAGGATTTTTGAGGTCAAATAATCTTTATTAAAAATGTCATTAATTAAGCCTTCGGTGTGAGATGAGGAAACGGTGTGAGTGTTAATGAGTAGTATACATTGCCACTGATGCATGATTTATCACACTTCGGGGATTTTTTTCGGTGCCACTCTCCCAATTTCGACAGCGAACATGGCGAAGGAGTGGTTCCATAGATTGTTAGAAAGGAGATGGTAGGGGGATGGAGGGGGCGGCAAATTCTCTAACAATGATTTCGAAATCCTGCAATGGACCTCTCAAGACTCTGGCTGTGGATGCAGGGGAGGAGAGGGGGGTTGCGGATATCCCCTGTGTATCCCACCAACCATTTTTCCAGGCTCGCAGTCTCCAGAAAGATGGGGGTGGAGTGGGGAGGGGGCTCAGCCCTTAAGTTTTTTTTCATGTGTCTTTTTCTTTGCGGATCCAAAATGCTCTTATATTACTAGATTCCAAGTTTTTGCAGGTCTTCCGTGCACGCGAATGTGATTTCAGAGCTGCCAACAAAGTCTCCTGTACTAATACCTGAGGAAAAAGAGAATGGGAAAATAGCTAATAAAAATCTACTCAATCTTAATCCAAATCAGCATGTATGTTACAAGGTAAATTTTCTATTCTGGGCAAATCGCACAATTCTATTACAATTTGAAAGCAAGGAAAACACACTCCACCTGTTACAAGGCTCGTACTATAACTCGTGCTACAGGGAAGTTGACGAGTGCCACTGCAAACTGGAGGTAAACGCATGCGAGATACCAGCTCCATGTATGATGAGAGAGATATATAGAGACAATGAGAGATATCATGCGTATTATCAAGGATGGCATTGTAAAAGAAAAAGAACAATGAACAGCTAAGTATTATGGTTGGGTGATTATAATTTGATCAGAACTGATTTGTTATTTTCAAAGGAGATGGGTGCTTGCAGTGGCGTAATGAGCCAAATATTTGGGGGGGGGGGGCTGCGCTACCCCCTCCACCCTCCCCCCCCCAAAAAAAAAAATGGGGGGGGGGGGGTCCAGCTGCTGACAAGCATGCAAAAGAAAAAAAGGGGCTCCTCAAGGAAAATGAAATCTAACAGAATTAAAATGGTCCAATCGGCTAAATATTCAAGGAAATTCGATGCAATGACAATAGTACAGAGATACAAACAATAATTGAAGAAAAACTCTTGGTCGCAAAAATTTAGGGGGCAGCAGCCCCCCACCCCCACGAGTACGCCAGAGGGTGCTTGTAAGTGTTCCTCTTGTATAATGTTTTTCATAACTTAATACGTAGTTAGGTAAACAGGGATCAGTACATTGAAAGGATGAATGACTTGATTAATTTACCATGAAATACACAAAGAGTTGCGATGTGGAATTAGTGAAAACAAGGACATAAAATCCAGCGACTTTTGTCATAGTATTTCTATCTTTTATGTAACGAATAAGAATCGAAACATGAATAGGGTTATTGTTAAAGTTGTTGTTATCATTGTTATTATTATCAGTATTATTATCAGGATTATTATTATCATCATTATTATCATTATCATCATCATCGTCATTACTATTATCATCATCATCATTATCATCATCATCATCATCGTCTTCATCACCATCATCATCATCATCATCATCATCATCATCATCTTCATCATTTATATAGTGTGAAACAAAACAAAACAAAACTAAACTAAAAGAAAGAAAATGATAATCAAATGTGGTACCATGCTGGTCTTTAGGAAGCACTGAATTTCCAAAAAAGAAAAATAGTATTCTTGCAAACAAGATGGATCCTTTGAAAAATAAATTACTGCTTCACAGTTGTATTGCAATGTGCAATTACATGTATGTGTTTGCAACAATCGAAAGAGGAAGATATCTATTACCTAGGCCTAATTAACTGACATAATAGCATTACACGTAAGGAAAAGATAAAATAGAGAAGTGGACAACAGAATAATGTTGGACCTTTGCCTGGCAAAAACAACTTGAAAGATCTCCTTAAGAACATTGGTGTAATGAATTAAGAAAATAATGTGCTCATAACAAGCTATGACGTATGTATTTTCGCGTAAATGCTACACACTTGTTTTTAAGAACTGCAAATGCACGTGCGGTCCCACAAATAGGTTATTCTGACCGGATGCCGAAGCGAGAAGATGACTTCCTCTCAAATGTCCGAGTGACATGAATCAGGGTGTTGTAAGACAGATATGAAATGGGGGGGGGGGGGGGGCGGTATACGAAAATGAAATGAGGAGCATGTATAATTTTAGAAGGTATCAGGCAGTGAAAAAAATATAAGTACGTAGGCCCACTTCATAATTATGAACAGTCGTCACTAGTTCGTGAGGAAATGTATTACAGATAGAGAATATTGATTTATTACTTTGTGAGTTCATCACTGTGAAATGCATATTTCCTGACTATTGTTTCTTCGGTCCTGCCCCTGTCGAATCTGATCCTTAAAATGAAAATATCTATGGTCTTAATCCTATAATACTCAGAAGAGTCAGAATGACATACGTCATAGCCATGCTTTAATCCAAATGTCTAACATATGTATCAATGGAGGAGGACGGGGAGCGACGCGGACGGGAGGGCACGTGTCCCTTATCCTGTGTGGCTACGCCCCTCTATAGGGTGCAGGGGTAAGACCGGTGGTTTTATTGGCCTTCCACCCCTACCCCGATCATAACTAGAAATATCCTGTGGATGTTTAATGATCTCTCTCAACCACTCATTGGGGATAAAGGGAAAATCGGACATCTACCATGTTACAGAGATATAACCACTATACATGACTAACTGTAAAAAAGAGTTGATCATCTAAAGTGCAAATCTTTTAGGAGTAAATTCATTTCGCTTTTTCGATAATCATACTGAAATCTATATAATCAACCATCATTGCACCTTATATTGTGAAATTCCGGCTGTACGTCTTTGTAAACATTATAAGGCTGTACATCTTTGTACGTCTTTGTAAATATTGTAAATTTCATATTTTTGCCATTTTTTCCTTTATGATAATAGTTGATAATAGTTTATATAGCGCTTTCCCATGAGATACAAAGTGCTCTGAGATGTCATCCCTGGGAGTGAACAAACTATACCAGGCAGTGGCATTACAAGTTGAGTAGGTGGGGTGTCAGAACAGATATGTCTTCATACTTTATATTTGATATACTGTTGGCTAGGGAGCTGTTCCAAATTTTGGAGCCGTAGAGGAAAAAGCTGCTTCGAGAGCTGGTTAAAAATGCGATTTTCAAATAAGGTTAAAGATATTTTCCATGTGTCGAGAGCAATAAGCTTCCTATCCAAAGTTACTAACATGAACAAATGGCCCTATACTCTTGTCTATAAAATTTCAAGACAGATATCGCTTTTGAACATATTTGTAATTCTTACTTTTATCTGAAATCAACCACTTTTAGATTTGAAATAATAACGACTGATTATATTCAAGTCAGAGGATTTGGTATTTACCCATCTCATATGATCATTAAATAATTTGAAATGATATTTTCTTTTTGAAGTGGAAAGGACTGGGTTCTTTTTTGTGCCGGTTTTTTTTTTTTTTTTTGGGGGGGGAGGGAGGATTTGACCGCAATGAAAAAGGTGACTTTCTAGAGAAAGAAGTAATTTGACCACTTTTGCATTCTAGCTTTAAGCGAGACTGTCATAACAAGTGATCTTCTATAACCTTGTAACTTCCTTGCTATCATCATGCTTCGTGTATCATCCCTAACTAACAAGGGATAAACATGACGTTCGACTCGTTTATGATGTGGTGAAAGTTATTAGAATGTCACTCAAGAACAAAAAATACAATGTCCTCTGAAAATTGATCATCGTGACATCGCGGAGGGCATCGTTCAGTTAGTTATATAGTTTATTTATTTCGGTATTTTAGAATTTCATAAACGGATAAATTTTGTTAGAGTGACAGCCTTGGCTATAGTATAAATTCGGGATAATTAAGAAAAAAACTCTTCTTTAGTAGGTCAAACGAACTCTATGAATTCCTTTTAAAGATATTCATTTATACCTTTGATCCTTTTCAATGTACCCTCTCACGACAGCTACAGCAAGCTTGAAGGCGTCCGCATTCGCACGTATCTTCTGCATCCGCCTATGATGCAATGCAGTGGCTGGTTTTGATTTTGGTTTCTGTTTTCATGAGGTAATCATCATGTAATAAAGAAGAAAATAAACAAATAATAAATCAAGTTAACTCTCGTTTGTTAAATCTCCTTTCGAATGCAATCGTAAAGTTTCACAGATCCGAAAAAGAAAGATACTGATGTGGGGAAGTTTCATATGCATGATGTACGTGCATGCATGCATGACTGATATTTTGAACATTCAAGTTACTCGAACCTTTGCCAATATTTAAGGGATTCAAGTAAAATTTTTGCAGCTATGGCATCACAAATATTTGGCTCATCTGCAGGGTTATAAATAATGAAAAAACACCTGCTTCTGTAAAACTGCTTTTGACTTGCTTTTTCTCCCAGTGACACTCAACCGTACTGAAAAAATTCCATCTAAGAATTTGTTCTCTTGAAAGCAGTCTAAGCTACATAAATGCATATATTATGTAGCCCCCCCCCCCCCCCCCCCCCCCCCATGAAGCAAAGAGTGATGCCTCTTTTGATTTCAGGTTTCTGTTTTCAAGATAGAGGTAATTATCATATAATAAAGAAGAAATCAATCAAGTTAACTCGCGTTTGTTGAATTCCTCTTTCGAATTTAATCATACATTTTCACAGATCCGAAAGGGGAAAGATACTGACGTAGGGAACTTTCATATGCATGTTTCACAGCATGGCCCAAATCGTTGGATATGCGAGAGAAAATTGCGAGCGAGTAGAAGGAGGGTTTGGAATCCTTTCATCTCTCTCTCTCTCTCTCTCTCTTCTTCTTCTTCTTCTTCTTCTTCTTCTTCTTCTTCTTCTTCTTCTTCTTCTTCTTCCTCTTCTTCTTCTTCTTCTTCTTCTTCTTCTTCTTCTTCTTCTTCTTCTTCTTCTTCCTCTTCTTCTTCTTCTCATTCTCTCATTTTTCTTATCATCTTCTCCCCTTTACCATTCAATTTTTGTTATTCGCTGGTGGGAAGGGGGGGGGGCGGCCAGGCCGGGGTCACCCCTCTGGCTCCACAAAGATCCATTGCCCCGGGGTAATTGTGTACGTATAGGTCATCTCACGTGTAACTCTCCTTTTCCAATCTGGACTTGAAACAGAAATCCCAAACAAGCAAGAATACAAAATAATTTCGTGACTAGCGTCAATTCTTGGAAGGAGAATCGAAGATCTTATACATGCACATTGTGTCTCAAATTAGTTCATGGCGGAAATACGGTTTGACGGGGAGACAACGCAATTTATGACATAGTCCATGCATTCTCATGACGGGCTAGCTTTGGGAAAATCTGGCAAGGTTCTAGCAAGGAAATGTGAATTATAACTCGTTTACAAGTTTGTTCAAAGTTTGTTCAAAGCCACAGCCAAAAAAGGAGGAGGAGGAGGAAAGGAAAAGGACCTCATGTGCTCTATATTTTATTTTTTCTTATCTGAAACTAATCCATAAAGCAAACAGGGGCATGCTAACAGAAAAATAGAGTTTGAATGAAAATCGAAGGATACACGATTCACTATTACCAAAAAATGGGGATGATGACGTTAACGATGCTTATGTATAGATGGAACCCCTTCAATCTATGGATCTTAAAAATCAAAGGACTCGGGTCATCGGTGTCATTATGTTCGCATAAAATGAACATAAAAATTATTTTGTATATATACGAAACGTGAGTACGGTTTCAATAACCATTGAAACCGTACTTACTTGTATAATGGATACATGTTATCAATATCTTCTTGGCGTATGTTATATGTTTGCATAAAAATCGCTTATTTTGTCTTATGAATTAAATTAAATTGGTTTCGCCTTTTGTATTTCAACAAGGCCATGCCTTCTTACATATCCAAACGGAAAGGTGCTTTGAATTTGATTTGCTGCTGAAGATTAATTCCCCATTTCACGGATCTCGGAAGCTTGCCCGAAATAGTAAGGAAAATGGGCAACAATTTGAGAAAAAAAGATATTAAGAAAAGGAAAGAAAGAAAGAAGAAAAAAGGAAAGAAAGAGAGAAGGTTAGACCAAGAATCGCATGAGTAGTGATGCAACCTTCCTCTTCCTTTCTTTTCTCTGTGCACTCTACCTGTCTCTGTCTCTGTCTCTCTCTCTCTTTATTCTTTCTTTCTCTCTGTTGTATACTGTCTGCTTTTCCCCCTTTATGTCCCTCCCTGGCGCTCTCTCTCTTCATATCTCTTACTTCCCCACCCCTCCCCCTCTCCCTCCCTCCATACCACACTATCTCACCCCCTTCTACCCTATCTCTCTCTCTTTCTCTTTCTCTCTCTCTCTTTCTTTCTCTCTCCTCTCTCTCTCCGACTCTCTCTTGCTGTCTGTCTCAATCTCTCCCTGTCTATTACCCTCTCTCACCATGTCATCCATAACGGTGCTCGATAAATAATGAAACAAAGGGATTGTGAAACGGTGCAAACAAAAGCCAAGCTGTGCTGCACAGGTTTAAATGCTTTGTAGTCCTTCTACATGTACCGATCAGCATGTCAATCAAGCTACTTGACACATTACAAAAGAACTTAAGGGTGCGTTTACAGCTTCATTTTGTAGGCCAAAATCAGCGTTTGGGTCCGGTTTGGGTACGCATTTCGTTCATAACATTGGCATGATAGTTGTGTCTGGAGCTTTGATTTTCACAGAGACGCGGTTTAAAAATGTTAAAGACAGTGGCAAAACCCACAGAAGAGGTGCATTTCGGAAACGTGTTTGGTTTTGCCTGCATAAAAGAGCTCCAAACAGGGTATCTTGAAACCAAGATCCAAACTGTGTTTGCTGTGCTTCAAAACGCCGATTCTGTCTTCACTGTCTTGAGCTATGTATGGACCCATCTTTCGGGGGAGGTCATCTCAGGGAGCATTCGATTGTGATTATGGACAAATTCAAATTTAGATTAAAAATCTTAGTCTAATGGACATAGAAATCAATCTTATTGATTGTAATAGCTAATATGGATTCGTCCCTAATCACAATCTTTTTGGATTAATTTCTAATCTAAGAAATTTACAATGAGGACTTCGTTCGAGTGGAATCCATGCCAAACATTGTGAAGTCCACTCCCGAAAGAGTAATTCAATCACTATTTTGGAGAGGACCCCACAGTGATTGGGAGTGGACACCAACCCATATACGGACTCCAGGTATCCCTAAACGAGTATTTCCACTCTACATTCATTCTGTCTTCGAGACACACACAGTAGCAGTGACGTAGCTACGAAAGGCACGGGGTGTGTGTCCCCACCCAACCTCGCCTCGCCCCTCATGGCACAGAAAAGAGAAAGCCAGAAAGGTTGAAAGGGAAAGGGATGGGGGGGGGGTAAAAGAAAGATGAAGACTTCCCAGTCATCCTCTAACTCGACGTCCTCATTGTACTTGCATTTCACTTCAAAGAATTTCTAATTTCTTAAAGAAATGCCCCCTAAAAAACTGGAGCCATAATCCGTATCGTTGCCTGACATGTCGTTTACTCATTTCACTTGATATATAAAAATAATTTATTTACAAAAATTAAATTAATTTTAATTTCAAATTTTATGCAGGCCTCATCAACATCTCCCGGGTCTCGTACTGGCGTCGCCATTCTCCTGTGATACGGCGGAAATTTGCAGGGAAGCATTTGCATAGTTAAAAACCGGAGATCTAACTGGAAGTGTTATATCATTTTGAATTATGGCCCTTTTCCGACACTACAAAAATCCCACGCTTGTATAATAATATAGAGATAAAATCAGAGAAACTTGTATAATGGATACAAGCCATGATGTTATCAATATTTTGCTTGGTGTATGTTAAGTTTGTTGTGAAAATATTTCTAAGCATTAATTCGGCCGCGTATACCATTTGGCACCTGGTTTTGTGTTTTCTACAGTTTACTTTAGAAGGAAATTGAACTTTGAAAAATAAAAACGCACAAAAAACTTTCAAACTATCTCGAGAAAGGTGAAGTCTTTCGTTTAGTATGTGAACAAATCGTGCTCTTTCTGAAAATGTATAGCCAGTATACCTTTACCATGTTTACATAGGGAAATGTTAAAGGTTTCCCATATATTATTTTTTTTTTTTTTTTTTTTGGGGGGGGGTATGAATTATAATTATACAAATGACAAAAACAAGCAGTCATATCGGATCGAGAGGGCCAAAGTAGAATGGCACACCCCCTCCCCTGTGTTAGCTCTTTATCTATACAAAGGTGTTTCTACAAAAGCTTAAAACCCGGGCTTAAAACCGGAGATTCCAATACAATCCAATTAAATTTCTATATTTTTGTCATACTCATATGGGATGTATTTTCTCAGAATGTGTATTTTCAAATTTATAGTCTCAGTTCTTGAATAAAGTAAGTATATTGGATGCACTTCGTATATACGGTTTATTCCTTCCGAGTCCCCTGTGTATTTAGACTATGATATTAATTTTGATCGCTAAAAGGGGTGTATATAGCGGGAGGGGGGGGGGATGGGAGTATGCATCACCCACTATTTGAAGTGGCTGTATAAAATAATTCACTGAGGGGGGAATCATCCCCTCCCAGTAACGAGGACATGTCTAAGCCAATGATTGCTAATATTGTGTACATCTTCTCTTGTGTTTCCAGTTATCATGATGTAGCATTATTTCAATGCCAGTGATGAACATCCTTCATGGAAATTGTTGATTAATAACAATTTAATTAAACACGTGCATAATTTGGCGAAGGAAATATAGCTACTAATTTCTGCGTCCGGACTTTGCGAAAATAATATTCGAAAGGATTCGAACCCATTTTGTGGCAACAGAAAATAAATCGGCATTTATCCATGCACTCCAACATAAAAAGAAAAGAAAACACAGTAAAACTGATATTTTTTTAATTATCAGGTCTCCCAACTGTTTATTTTCTGTTCTTTTTCCACAAAGTAGTGAACTAAAATTTATTTTATCTTTTCCAAACTTTAGTCTACAATCATGCTTTCTGCACCCCCTAGAAGTTCAAAGTTCATCATTATTAGGCCATAACTTAACACTACGCGCAACGTGACACAACGTCATACGAAAATTGTCGGCATGCTAG
The DNA here is from genome assembly GCA_029962745.1 of Echinometra lucunter. Classification (NCBI taxonomy): domain Eukaryota; kingdom Metazoa; phylum Echinodermata; class Echinoidea; order Camarodonta; family Echinometridae; genus Echinometra; species Echinometra lucunter. The sequence goes on from CM057151.1 coordinate 16,221,875, forward strand.
CATCACGTGGAACACATGATTGTTAATCTTCCATCTAAATAAAGAGACTGATCCGGGATTCGGGGGGGGGGGGGGGCAAGTACTAAAATTATTTTTCAAATTGGTCACGAGTAAATTCTAGGGGCATATTTTCTCTGTAAGCCACACTGAGTCGGCAGTTTGGTCTTGTCATTTTTCTGTGTGTGTGTGGGGGGGGGGGTGGGGACATAAATGGAAAATCATTATAGGGCAGATACTCGGGGGGGGGCAAGCGTGAAGGATCGACTACATAAAGGAAGGAACACAGACAGAGGGGGGGACTGATGGTCGAGGGATGTTGTGGTTCGGGGGTTCTGGCCACCTCCTATTATAAGAAAATAACTACAATTCATTCCTGTAAATCGTGTTTTTTTCTGAATTAAAATTACATTTTTTGAAGGTGATGAACAGGGGGCATGCCCCCCTTGTTCCCCCTTTCTTTTTACGCCAGTGAAGATGCATATAGGCCCAGGGCCGTACGCAGAATTTTTTTTCCTGGGGGCAGGGGCAAGACACATAAAAATTTTCGAAGAAGCTCAAAAGCGAGGGAGCGAAAGGACCGAGCTGGTCACGAGGGCGCTTTTACATTTTTATAAGGGAAATGGAAGGATTTGGTGTACACTTTTTGTGGATTTGGTGAAGATTTTCAGTAAAAAAATGGAAGTTCTCACAATTTCTACCCCCCCCCCCCCCCCGCTGCGTACGGCCATGTATAGGCCTAATTTCTTATCATGGATCTGGACCTTGGGCATATTTTAATGGCCTGTTTCGGATGTCACCAAGCTCCTACAACACTGACCTCATCCTACTTCATTGACCTCTGTCTTCCTTTCTTCTTGATCATCTAAAAATACCAGGAAGAGAATGCTGAAAGCTGAAGAGTCACAGTCATGATAGAACTCAGTATTCCCGGAGTTGGTAACATCGGAGCAGGATATAATTAAAAGAATTTTCGAATCATCACGAACGGAATATTTTTTTACCTAAGAGTTTTTATATCGATCCGGAAAATAAATTCATTTCAGCTTTTTGCTACCGTCCCCCGTCGTTGGGAACAAAAACAAAAAAGCCATGTCCGTGTGCTATTTATAAAGAAATAAAACTTTCGAATGGGGGGGGGGGGGGGGGGGGGGGAGGGGAGGGGGGGGGGGGGGGAGGGGAGGGGGAGGGGGAGGGGGGAGCTAGGGTCACAAGTTTAACAAGAGTTTGTCAGTGTGGAACAATTTTGTAAGAAAAGTAATGCCAATGAATTGGGAGGGCTGTAATTATGTAATCATGTCACTGTAAAAATGTTATTATTGAATTCCATTTCAATAGGTTCGTGTGTCACACAGCGCAAATATTCTACCCTAGGCAGTGTAGAATGTTGAGCCATTCGGGGTGATATCCATTTTTTTTTTCTTTACAGGAATTGGGATGGGGGGGGGGGGGGTGTCAGATACCTTCGGATTAACATGCTCCATGGCCAGGATACCTAGTTGAATGTTGACTTTAATCAGTTGGGCGATAACTGCCCCTTTTCTCCAAACCAAAGCCCCTTTAGGGAGGTGCAATGTCGTTTAAACAATTAAGCACAAAAATGCGTTCTATCGTTTTGAATTTTATACAAGCTTACACAAAATAGAGTTTAAAAAATTGACACCCCCCCCCCCCCCCCTCTCCCCCGCGCACGGCTCCGCGGGATAGAAGCCCTACAGTGCTCTATGCACTTTGCACATGGTTCATCACTAGAAAATTTTAGAATGGGGTAAGAAAGGGCAGTGGTCATTGCAGGGCAAAGAACTTCTTATTCTAAACTAAAATCCCATGAGTGTCACGATTTATTGAAACCCATGACAAAGATAGTGACATGACACAAATTAATGTTATGCCGATACCATTCCAGGGCGCAACTGTACTAAATTTAGACCCAGCCATGCGGTGTATAAAAAGGGGTCACTGACCAATATCAAGCTGACAGAATTATTCTGGGAAACGGATCAGACACGTCTTTTTAAATCCATCGTTCTTTCTTCTTTCTTCTTCTTTGCTATCTGTGTTTTAATCCTTAACTGGAGATGATAAAATTCCTGTTCAGATTATTTATGAAGAAGCCCCATTGTGAGTTTGACACCCCTTGATTAAGTAAGGCGTTGTAAATGAAGTGTTGGACGATGTAAAAATCTGCTTTGATCCATAGTGATTGCGTCATACGAGCCAGAAAGCGAAATAGAGAGAGAGAGAGAGAGAGAGAGAGAGAGAGAGAGAGAGAGAGAGAGAGAGAGAGAGAGAGAGAGAGAGAGGGGGGGGGGGGAGAGATAAAGAGTGGTGGATTAAAAAAAAAACGAAGACTCCTCAGTAATCTACGTCTTCTTTTTTTTGTCTTTAAAGGTATATATAAATTCTAACAAAAATTCAAAGTAGTGTCTAAACAAGGCCGTACGCAGGAATGTTTTCCTAGGGGCAAGAATATATTCAATATCTGAGAGAACACACAAGCAAGGGAGCGAAGCGACCGAGTGGGAGCTTTTGCATTTTTGAAAATTTTTCGAGGGGGCAACTGCCCCCTGCCCCCTATATGCGTACGGCCACGTGTCTAAAGTAAGACATGGTGTAAAAATGGGTTTAAGAATAGTATCATTAGCTATGCATTTGATCGTCATATTGGTCTTAGTAGGCTGACGGTGAAAGCTGTTTGTATTTGATCATGAAAATTGTTCGCACTGATAATGACAATTTTTGTACAATCAACACCTATATGGTATGAAATTTCCATCATAACATTAAACTTTTCAGAAAAAAAAAACAGCACTCAGCAACCATTTCTCGTAATCATTGCACAACTTCTGTGATTAAATTATCATAATGAATTGTAAATACAGACGTGATTGACTTTCTTGAAATTGTGACGATTCAGTCATTACTAGAATAAAAACTTCCATTATCACGAAACAAGACTGGCGTAAATTACTACTACGTTGAAGTTTATTTTGCTGGAGCTGAATAGAAGTGTGAGCCTGATTGGTCGACCGTGCAGAAAGAGGTGTGGTTTCTCGAGCTCTCGGAGCCGCGCGAATTTTTTTGATTGGCACTATGAGCGGCATAGTAAAAACTCGGTGTAGCCCCGCCCCCATCAAAGACTGATTTTATGCCAATTGTATTTGCAAGAACGACGCATGCATGCAGTTTGCACATTGAATGCGCTAGCTCAGTAGTGAGGCACAGGTATAGGTACAGGTACGATTCCTGAATTTAATGTATGCTTAATCACAAAGTCCTTTTCTCTTGGAACTACTTATTGAAAACTAAGAATCTGTGAGAGTCTAAACGAGGATGGTAGATTACCGCAGACGATTTTACTTCTTCGATGTGATTGTTTGAAACTTGCAAAAATTTGTTGCCACGCCGTGCGTGAAAGATCGCAAATGTTCGCGTTTCCAAAATGCGTCCCCCACTGGAAGTATGGATGTTAGCTTGGATGATCTGGTCCCAGATTTTGATCAGCGTTGTGGGAGTTTATGTCGTGGAGGATCCAGTGCCACTGATCGACAGTACAGGACATAGAAGGGATAATTCAGAGGATACCACAAGAACTCTTCAGATTGAAGATCCTGTGAGGGAAGATTCTGACAATAGGAGAATCACTGACGATCCCAGCCAAAGCAGGATGGATAATGTTGAAGGTCCCATTAGCGGCATCATATCAAGAGGTGAGTTGGTCTAGATAAAAATTCAAAAGACGAAACCATTTATTAGTGATCATTTAGTATAAGATCTAAATTCTATAGGTTTTAAGACTGTGAGGTTTCAAAAAGCCTGTCAAATGTAACAGCATGGCTGGATCAGGTGCTCGCTCGGCAAACGGGAAGCTAGGCCTGCCGAGCCGGCCGCGCTCCGCAATTGCTCGCTCACCAAGGTCCAATAGCTGGGGTCTTTTTTAAGGGCTTCTCTTCTTTTAAAAAATGAAACGCAGTGCAAGGGTGTAGTTAGAACGATGTTCATACGACTAAAACCGTATACTCACACCCTGTAGGCATGTCAACAAAGACCAAACCATTGAAGAGTATTCTCTCTTATTCAGAAGCCTTTCAAACACCACTCTTTTCAAATAAAAGTTAAAGAGAAGAGAAAGATTGGGGAAAAAAGAAAGGGGGGGGGGTCTTTTTTTCCATGCAGTTTTTCAACAGAGCCATCTCCTTTTCTTCTCCACTACCCATCAACAGTTCTACTTGGTAGCACAAGGTTTGTACAAGATTTAAAGCATTCCTTCAAAGAGGGATTAAGGAGAAAAAAAAAAACATGCATGCCTGCACTTCATCATGTTATTAAAGGCTCCTGAAAAGTTTTGGTCAAATAGTTTTAAAGATCTTCTTGGAATATATAGCAGGACTTCATCTATTTTGAATTTTCCTTTTTAAAAATTTTATTTAGAAATCATACATGAGTGGATACATTTTCAAATATGTTTGTTCAAAACAAGATTATGCAGTTAATATTCTTCCATACACACTGTTCTCATACTTTTGAAAGAAGGAATAACAAATACTGAAATATATCATGCAGATATTTTCCCCCCAATTTTGAAAAGATGGTATGGTGCTCAAGTATATCCTGTATTTATAACTTGCATTTGCTAAATAAGGTCAAACATAACTTAATAATTTTGTGACTCAAACTTGAAATATGCAAGTCATTGTTAAGACATTGTTTATTATTGTTCAATTCAGATATTCTTTAAAACAGAATAAGATGATAGGTCAACAGCTTGATGTAACCTGTAATATTTTTAAAGTGCAGATAGAACATGTGGACATTAGTTTGTGCTACTATATTTTTTTAAAGGCACATAAATGTCATGACATGGAGTTGTACATCATGGGTATTGTATAATATTTAGTTAGAGTCCTAAAGATTATGTTAACAAACTTGTAGCTACAAAATACTAACAGATTCATGACAAAATGCCATCTCTATGCAATTCAATTTGTATGCTGTGAACTTATTTCATATATATAACTAAACTAATTATTATGATCATTTTTATAGGGAGAATTGCTTCTGAATGATAAAGTGTTTAAAAAAAATTACTAGTGTTTGTGTCCTCTTAGTTTGAGATATTATTAGGAATACTTTACCTTCATGGAATTATCTGTATGGCAGTAGAGGATTTATCATCAGTTGTAAGTTCTATTTGATTTTTACTCATTCAAGCTTTGATCTTTCTTGAAGGAGAGAGAGAGAGTGAGAGAGAGAGAGAGAGAGAGAGAAAGGTTGAAACTGAAAGATTTGGTTTAATGCAATGAACAAATGGGAGAAATAGAAAAGGGGGGACGAGGAAAGACAGACAGACAGAGCGGGGGGGGGGGGGGGGGGGGGGGGGGGGAATGAGGCAGAACGAGGGAGAAAAGGGGGATAAAAAGGGTGAGCATTTAACCCTGCGTATCCTTAGTATACAGAGCCATAGATTCTTTCAAGACTACCACAAGACACACAATACCTATTGAAACTCAAACAAAACGCGAAGTCTCTTGTAAAAGAGCGAGATCGCTGTGGCATACTAACTGTTGGCAGGGCCCCAGGCTGCCACTGCTTACAGAGCTAGCTGCCGCACTGCTTGATTGGGAAAGATGATTATATTGCTTTCAAAAAAAAAAAAATCTCCACAATATTTCCTCCATACTTTTCTCATGCTCACATTTTTATGCCCTTGATTATATTCTCTCTTGAGGTTTGGGATGATTTTAGAAAACTTGTAAAAATTGCAAAACCCAACCACAACCACAGCCAAGAAGTTTTGTATTGCAAAGGATAAGAAAATTTAGGATTGTTAAAAAAAAAAAAGAAGAAGAATCGGGATCAACAGTTTATGAATTCAGTCATTCTGTCTAGACAGGGTATTTTCAAAGAAAAATGTAACTTGGAAAAACTAATGCTTTTACTCAGATTTGAGATTAATGTAATTAGTTTGTAAAATTGTTATCTCTGCCTTGTGTCTTTACTGTGACAGTATTCATTAAAGCCAAATCTATCATTTTATTTCCTGAAGTTTTCTAAAAATACCAATGAAAATTAATACCATGACTTCCATGATTTAGATAAATTAGCGAGTCATGTTTCAGAAGTAGTGGCAAATTTAATGTCAGGAAGTGGGATAATAATTGAAGTATGAGCCGTGTGATGCTTGTGTGAAAGGTTATGGCAGGCCTCCTGAAAGGGATACCGAGAAGTTTGAATTTATTCATTTTCCCAGATTTGGAATGCAGAAAATCTGTGTAGACAGCTAGAATTTATAAGTAGTTTGAGATAAAATTTGTGATGATACATTTCATTTGCAGGAACGTTGCAATTTTCAACCCGTCTTCCTTATTACTACCATCTTAGGAATTAAGACATTATGTTAAAAAGCTTTCTGGTATACCTTTGATGAATAATGGTTCAGGTATTTCGGGATTCAGTACATAATTTTGTAGGGTTTAGTTGCATTTTATAGGACTTTTCTGAGTAATGTCATTGCTTAACTGTTCTTTCACTTCTTTCCACATCTCACCTATATTACTGGTTCTCCTCGCTACCATCAGCAAGGCCAGGCTTGGCTAATCCTGTTCATCAATCTGTAATAAAGCCTGTGTTTGTTCTTGTGTTATCTCAGTGCAGTCCTTAATCAGGACTCCTTGTGTTGACATTGCAAGCACACTAAACCCCAACATATCATCATCTTTAGATCAACAGATAGTTCCAAGATATACATGTATATCCGGTATGCCTCTCCTTGAAAGCTAGTTTTTGCTGAGGATAAGTCTTGAAAATATGTAATGTAACATTTCCAGAGAGTGTGAGTGAAAATATCAGTTCTCCCAAAATGAAACTGCTGTTGATGTTAATGATTTTTCCCTTCATTTTCTTTACTTTTCAGCATGTGTTTCCTCTTAGAAATGGACATTACTTTCTGTTTAATATGAGGCAGAAACTTTATGAGGTTGCAACATTGCATAAAGAAGATAATGTTCAGATCATACTCACTTCCCTTGTTTGTATTTGTATAAAAGTTTTCTGTAGAGATGACCTGAGAATTTGACCCATTTCTGTGAGGAGTAAATTTCCACAAATTTTTGTTTGATGCATGCATGTATTACATTCCAGCCCATTGTGTCTGACACCTGTTAATTGCCATTAAAATATGTAGAACATGTGCAATTAACCCCACCTGGCATGTGCCTAGTGCAGTAAACATTCCAGTCACAGGTTCCTAGTTTTGCTTACTTTTAATAGTCTTGCAGAGGAAATTTATACAACGGAGGATTTTAAAGCCCAAGTTTTTGATGTAGCCACTTCCATATTGCATGTCTATTGTAATACATATATTTTTCACACATGGGATAGGGTAAGAGTATGTCCCTTTCATGAAACTCACAATAAGATCATCAGAGTATCAGTGTAGGAAGTTTATTATAAAATAATTATTATGAGGTTGATTACATCCGTCTTCTCTTATATGTAATATGTCCTATATTCTTCCCTGGGGTCAGGTTGTACATATCTTAGCACCAGATCAAACAAGCCCATAATCAAGTCACCTGGAGTTCAGCAGGTGCGCGGGGCATCTCCTTTGTACTCTCAGTTATTTGAATATTTGCTGTTTAGCATGCTATTTTAGGTCCATTGTTTGGTCAAACCTAACAATGCTTTCTTCAGCTAAGCAATCGAATGGGGGAGATTTCGGTAAGGTTCAAAATGTGATGATGATAAAAGAGCTCTCTGTACTCTCATGATCTCATTTTCCATGCTCTGTAATAATGTAATGAAGGATCGATGTTCTGGTAGACGTTGAATTTCTTATCAATTGTATAATAATCATATTCATATCCTCCATTCCTAAATAGCCCCTATGATTTTATTCATTTATCATCTTGGGGGGGGGGGGTCAATTTGTCATTGCTTTTTACGAACTGGTGAATCCATGCAAATATGAAATATAAAATACAAATATGTGATGTGCAGTATGCTTAAGAAGCCCCTGCATTAAAAAAAAAAATTATTTTGTTTTTTAAATGTTTGTTGCTGCATGCTTAATTGAATGAGTCTTTAAAATATTTTTACATTCTCAAAACAGTTGGTTGAAAATCATTAGTTTGGTTAAAATATGAACCATCCACCTGTCAGCTTTTGCAAACTCCCTATTTGTTTTACATACAAACTTTGTTAACCAACAGTTGGCCTGTTCATATTTCAACCAACTCTATGAATTTTAACCAACTGTTCTCAGAGTGAAATATTCTGGAATATATTTGTATTTACTGTAATGCATGGTATTTGTTTCTTGTTTTAAGTTCAGAACTGTTTGATAGCACTTTGGGGCTTGTCTCCAAAGCTTAAGAACTAAATATTTCTTACAGGAAAGTTATGTTATTTTGTTAAATCTTTTTGAAGTTCATACCACACTTTGTTCCAGACTTTAATTACCCTTCAGCTCCAGATAACAGTGTAGCATTTTCTCTGTACACTTTTTGAAAGGGCAATGTCTGATGAAATCACTTCAAAGTTTCACAACAAGACTAAAAGAACAGACTGTCTGGGTATTATGTTCAGTATTGTGTTTTTCTAGGCTTAACTGAAGTGTGCCTGCGTGGTATGAAGTGATTTCTGTTATCAGTAGCCTGAATTGGATTAGACCGTCTGTGTCATCTTAGTCTGTCTGGGTGTTAGAAAACTCAATTCCTTCAGCTATCCAATTGAAATGCAACATGAAGTGTATTTGTAATAGCTTTTTTGAGAAACAAGTGAATATCATTTAGAGGGAAAATTCTGATCAGCATTTGGTTTAGAGGGTTAATGCTAAAGTTGTGGCAGAAGAATTTGTGACAAAGTTTTTTTCTCATTTTATTTTTGTTTTCCCTGTTATTCTTTGCTTTGATTACAAAGGAAATGTACTAAGTATGAAGAATTATGTATGAACTTGAACTACATATATTTGGGTGATGATATATGCAAAATAAAGCTGGCTGCCAAAATATAGGAATATCTTCAAGATGAAAAGATATGTCTAGTTCTATATAGATTTTTAGTAACTGTGTATCATAAACAAGCAGAAGTTTGCTGAGCGATTCAGTTGCAATACCTGTTGGTCTTGAGTGCAGAATGTTGCTGTGACTCGCACAGCATGGTCCGTGTGATGCTGGTCTGTGTGAGGATCTGTACCTGTGTGGAATAATGGTTACTTTTTAAGGCCTTTTTCACATCTATCTATTGCCATTCATCATTTGATACCGAAGGTCATTGTTCTATACAGGTATTGTGTTTCATTCATATGTCCTGTACTAAAAAGAGACGAAGGAACAACGCTCAGAGGTGGGCCTGATTCGCATTCATAACCACAATGGAAAAGGCACAATTATCACCATGAAGAGCCACTTTTTTTTACGTTGAATCGTCTATAGGGGTAGAATCAGAGAATCACAGTCGTTGCCTGATTCATTTGGAGGAGAAGAAGTAGGATGTGTCAAAATAGTGTACCGAGTGAATGTGTGCATATAGCAGTTGTCATGCTAATCCATGCTTTCCTGACATGGCAACTTTTCTATGCCAGCTTTTGCTCACTTGAAAATAGCACAACGAAAATTGGATTTGAAAAAAAAAAAGAACCCACAAATCTAAGATTAGAGATGTTTGTGATGGATATCATTTGAAGTGCAATGTATTGGAAAGATCAGATTTAAATGTTATTTTTTTAAAGGTAGAAAGTCTAAAGTAAAAACATTGAATTTTAGTCCTCTCTAAACACTTGCAATGTAAATTAATTTCTTTGCTTTTATGGGTGAAATTCACAGAAAACCCTGTGAAGAACATCACACCCAAAATGAATAATGAATTGTAAGTGGTTTTAAAATTGAAATTGTTAGAAGTGATATTTAGTCTTGATAGAAAACACATTATGCATATTCTCCCACTTGACTTTTCTCAGCTTGGTGTTCACTGAGTTCAAGTGCACATGTATGAAGTGGTCAGCATTTATAGTATAGTACCTGTAAGTAATTGTAGGAACCTTTCCTGGTTTGGTTCCTCATGAAACACCAGAAATCTAAACAAAACTTGAAGGTATTTAGCTTTTATATGAAGGGAAATGACCAGCAAGATTACTCTTTGTAGGAAAATGGTCTTGAAATTAAAAGCGCGGGTCAAACTGTTAAACTACCTGACTATTCCAATTCCATGTATCCATTTCCAAGCGAGGCTTTGTATGGTTAGTCTTACAAGGCTTAATGTCAATCTGGGAGTATCATTTTTCAGGAGTTGTGTCAACATATGAGTATTTCTAAGCCAGTGTTGTAAGACTGCAAGCTTTGTAGTCAAATGACCCTGCAATCAAACATAAGGGCTTTTCTAATTACTAGCTGTTAAGTTTCTCCTTTTCCCCCTCTCCCCCGTCCTTTCAAAAGGTCCCTTAGCTGCACCGAAACCTTTGATTTTAAAAGAGTAAAAAAAAAAGTAAACGACTTCACATTGAAAAGACTCCATACTGTAATACCTGCCCGAGGCTACAGTAGCCAATTCATTGAAACATGGAAATTGCTTCTAAATAACCGTGAATTTCAGACAACCGCAGAGACTTGACGCACAAAAGGGTCCAGTGTAAAACGGGGCTGGTGTCATTGTATGGTACCCCACATGCTTCCCCCCTTAAATCAATGAATGGTGTACCGGTATTAGCATGCTGTATGCTGTGGACATGACTACATGTACAGGATAAGCACAGATTCATCCATAGTTCATATTGTTTGCTTGATTGATAAGATTTGCATCCAGACCTATATCAACATCATCATACATCTAAAATTAACTTTTTTGTGTTGGATCTGGGATGGAATTTAAAGGCCCCCATGCATAGTTTTCTATATAGTTTTAATGATGATAGCACTTATTTATATTATTATTTTACTGCTATATAGTTAAACTACATTATGTCAGTTTTGTAATGGCATACTGTGAAAAAGTCTACAAAGAAAATCAGAATCAAAAGATGTCGGTCTACTTCATTCTGGAATATACATGTAACAAATTGCTCTGCTCTAAGTTTGTACCTGTTAATTGTTACACTGTCAAAGTTTATACATGCATCAATTGATCTACTCCCTTCAGTTTTGCACGGTGTTCAAGGAATCTAACATGCTGCTTATTAGTAAAATTTTAGAATTCATTCAATCACCTAGTCTCTTAAGCAAGTGTCATGCCCATTCATTCCAAAAATCCTGATACATAATCATTGTATGGGAAATCTAGGGTGCACAATTTTCTCTTATCCCAAATTTATGATATGATGTATAATTACATCAACTGAAATTACCAGGAAGACTGAAGAAAAATTGAACCATTTCAGATTAGGGTCAATGGAATCTTGGTTAATACTTTCCAAGCCTGACCCTGTCCCAAGGGTCAGTATCAACCATTCTCAACTGCTCCACCAAGCTTATGTTGTGCCCGAAACCGTTGCAACCGATCCCACCAAGAGAAACGTGCATTCCCCAAGACTGGCGAAAGAGGTATTAATCGTGTGTTGTACAGGTTGGACCAAATTTGCCTTGCCTCACGCCGCCTGAAATGAATCCCAAGCCTGCCCAGTGGGCACAAATCTAAATTACAAGCGTGCTGGTGAAAGTGATCCGAGGGGGTTATATGCCTGGGTCTGGTGGGTAAATGAAGGGTTCTTTGCAAGGTGGCTGCTTGAGTGACAGTGTCGGGTGAAGAGTTCGATCTTACAACCTTTCCAAATATTGAGAAGTTTCTGTTTCTTTGGTGGTGTGCCAGGCTTTGTTTTCATTCTCCATCTGATCTTAAAGGGATAGGAGAGTTCTAGAAGACATTTGCAAGGAATAAAGTGTTGCCAGTGGTACCACTTGTAAAGTGCAAATTTCAACTGCATACAAAATGGAAAATTATCAGAACAATATTGTAATGACTGTAGTTCATCCATTTTAGTACTTTTTTTAAATTGGCTTATGGTTACATTGAAAGTTCATGCATGGAATTCACAAATTTACATATGATTGCCAAGATGTTTTTTGTCTTGGAACTGGTTATACATGTATACCTCCATAGGATTCCATCTGACGATATGTATCTCATCTGAGTTTCTCATGATGTAGCTGGGGAATATTAATGTACACATTCCCTCCTTAACTTTATCTGGGTATCTTCATTGTAATTTCTGTATGGAAATCTAAGAATTGGCATTTTCATAGTGCTGTGAAATGAATTGATAATATACATGATATATGGTGCAACATTAAATTCTTACATTGAAACTTTTTTGCTGTGATAACAATTATCCTTGTTAACAATATGCAGCTCTTTTTCATTTTGCAAAAGTTTTAGGCCTTATTGTATTGTTGTAATGCTTTCATAACGGTGTGACCGGGATATGTATAATTTCCTTTTTTCTTTATTTTCTGCCACATATTGGGCTATGCCATTGTCAATTTTTTAATGTCCCAGCCAAAGAAAGGATTCCACTTTGATGAAACTGTTTCTTTTCAGGAACACTCTGAAAAGTAGGAGTCTTCCCAGCACCCTGCCAGATGCATTCATTGCTCTGACATTTTAATCCAGGTGTACCTATAGAATCAGGTGTGAACATCCATAGAAATTGGAGCAGAATTTTCATCCCTTCATGTTATGTCAGGGGATATATTCAGGGAAACAATGCTCTCCCTTTCTGTCCAACAGCCATAGCAGATCCTGGATATCCCCACTCCCCGTGGTTCGTATTTTGATTGCTTGTACTTTCTCGTGTGCCAAAAGAAAGTACCAAAGTATCGAAATGGGCCACATTAGAGCCCAAATGGACAGGCAAACAAAATACAAATTGACACATTGATTTTGGTTCGACAGCTTGGCCACAGCGGGAGCTCAGCGTGTGAGAGATATGGGGAGAGAGAGAGAGAGAGAGAGAGAAGGAGGGAGAGAGATATATCTTGGGATAGTATTGGAGGGGTGACGTGACAATACACTGCATGTGTACTGGCCAGGAGGGTGTACGGGCATGATATTGAGCTCTGTATTTGCAGTGTGACTCATAAGACAAATACAGTCGAAGAGATGGAGGGTTAAGGAGGAGAATAGGAAAAAAAAGAAGAAGAAAGAAGGGGAGAAAGAGCAAGAGAAGAGAGAGAAATAGTAGAGGTGTATGGAACAATAGAACGTTTCACGTTCATGACCCAGCAACTGAAAACCAATGAAGATTTTTTTTAAAATGGGAGAGAACATAAGTAATTTGATGTGAAAGGCGCTGAATGCCCCAAGGAGCTGTGCAAACAACAAGTCGTTCAAGTTTAACAGTTGGTCAGTTATAACCTGAAAGAGTGTACAAATACAGGATTTGAAGGACTTGGTAGACTGTATAGTTTTTGTGTACTGAAAACTTACGAAGTCAGTAAATCAATCAGAAATAAAGAGCCTTTTGTTTTATCCCTCGTAAAATTATGCCCATTATAAGGACTGATTGATTGATTCTCTCAATTCAGTCAAGTGTTTGCTGCCTCCTTTCATTTTGATGTTTTTTTTTCTTCAATTTTTTTAGTTCATGTTGTTTTTTGAGCATATGCTTAAACACATCTAATGACATTGTCAGAAGACTGTTGGTTTTCTTCTCTTTTCTTTGATAGGACACACTAGAACATGTTTGAGAGATATAAACTTGTTAACAGTGATTTTTTTTTCCAAATGGCCTCTCCCCCCCCCCCCCCTCCCCCCCCCAAGAAAAAATGCCTTGAAAAGGTTGTGATTTTGATCAGTGGATGAAAATAGTACAGGGTGGGTTTGGAAAACCTGTGGTCATATGTGTTTAATCATATTCTCAGCAGTGAAGCCATGGGGGGGGGGGGGGGGGGGGGGCTGGGGCTGGGGGTGCTCCTACCAAAAATACCAGAAATAAAAAACAAAACTGCCTCTTGCGCCCCTACAGAGAGGGGATCCTTGGCCCCCCCCCCCCCCCCTCATTGAAAAAATACTGGCTATGCCACTGTATATTCTGACTGGCCTTGTGGGATTATTTCTACCCTTCCCATTCCCCACACAAAGAGATGGTGTACATAATCAGCACCATTATCCATTAGCAGGGGAGTTCTTCCCTACTTCCCAGAATACCGTAATGGTCATCATGATAGTCCTGTAAGTGACCCCAAGGGTTCTCACTAGAAAAAATCCACACACGGTTCCCACTCTGCGCAAAGCGCTGAAGTTTGGGAAGTTTTACGGAATAACACCTAAAGTTAGGTGTGGTGGCAGTATATGCTATAGTAAAAGGATGAAAAATACTTCTTGGTAGGCAGGAGTTGTCTACTAATGGCATAAAAGTAAAAATACATTGCCAAAAAGCAAAACAATCTGTGACATTTATCATTATTGTTAGGAATATATACTCCAATATTTTTTTACTCTTGTTGCCACTGCATGGAGCAGCAATTTCACACAGTGGTTCTTCCTTGTCAGAAACCCTTTACGCATGGTATTGGAAGCCATGGGTGTTATGTACTGGCGAGAACCATGCCTGTAACACCATTTTATGGCAGGGGAGTTCTTCCCAACTCCCCAGATAATGTAATGGTGATCATAACAGTTCTTACTGGCACCCTATATGCCAAGGGAACTTCTCATCAAACTAAATGGCTACCCTGTTTCAAGTGACCAGAACTCCTTCAGATAAGGAAAAAGTGTTTATAAAGGTGTATCCGTATCCCTTTGATAGGGAATTCCTGTAGATGTACATTAGCATACCGATAGTCCTATCTCCTCTATTAATAATCAGGAAAATAACTGTTGAAGGGTGTTTATCATGATCCCATCTTCTGAAAAAACCTACTCTTCATACCTAAAATTATCATTCTTCCTACTCCTCCCTAAACTGTTAACTGCTCTGCATACTTTGCCCACTCCCTTCCTGTGATATGGGAGCTCCTCGTCACACTTATTCATCACAACCTCACCCCAGTTACAGCTGGAGCACTCGACACACTTCAAGGATGTTCCATCATGGGGGCCCCACCCATTCCCTTAAGCAGGGGAACCCCTTCCTATATTTTAGGGGGTGTCCATGATTACCCTTCTCCCATCCAAAATAATACCCACATGACTGTATTCTTCACTGCCCCACCCTATCCCCCGTGATCTCCAGACTGGGGTGTTCTTCATGATCCTGCCCCTTCTCATCTGTCTGAGGAATTCTCCCTCCTTCACATATCCCTTGTGGTTTGACAGATCAGACCTGGCATTCTTGGCTAGGGTAGGAAATAAGAATCTTCCTGGTTGTGGAGAAGAGGGTTGAAAGGATATTAGGTCTAGAGGACGAAGCAAGATGTCAGGATAAAAATAAAGAAATTTGCGGATATCACCCCTTTGTGTTTCTCTTCATTACCCGATGCCTGCCAAGCATGGTAGGACATGTGACAGTATGTAATCGCCCTTGGATCATCAAGAAGATTTAAGGTTCTGAATCTTGTAAAAATGCCAGGAATAGAATAGACCGAGCATTAATCCGATGTTAAGTTAAGACTTAATTTCTCAGGTTTTGTGGTTTGTGTCATGTGAAAAGAGAGATGTGTAGAACATTTCCTATCAGTTTTAAAGATTGCATCCTTGCACTTTTGTAAGAAAGAATGGTTAAAAGATCATGATTGATTTTGAATAATAGTACTGCAGAACGGGCAGAGCATAACATTGAACAACAATCTTTATTTCTGTGTCCCATTTTGTCAGTAGAACTCCTCATTTGATCAAAGTTTGTTACAGAAGAACTTATATTTTTAGAATTGACTTTTTAAATTGGTTTCATGTTTTAAGTAAGAAAGCCCAGCTATCAAGACTGCCTTCAAAGGGGGCAAAAAAGGATTGCTTGAACTTGACCAGTTATATGTTTTATGTGCAATATCAATGACTAGATGGCTTTTGTTCTTCTTGTTGAATTGGGTTTTTACAGATGTGTATCAATCAAATATGATTATTTATGTCTGGGATCAACCTTTTTACGTCACCATCCGAAAGAAGACGTGACTCAGACTCGAACCTAGGTTTGCTGAATCAGTTTATAACTTCAACAGTTAGCTTGATTACAGGCGCACGTCACATTGCGGAGTCAATTTTACCTATTCTTGATTCAAGACTCACAGTGTGTGAATGTGCCTACAGATTTGGGGTTGAACAGTTACTAATGATTGGTATAGGCCTATATAACTGTGAAAATTAGAAAATTGCTGCTTGATGGAATAAAATCATTTGAATCCTTAGAGAGTGAATATGAGAGTGCAATTAGAGTGATTGATGTTCTAAATGGTTTTGGTAATGTTCAAAATGGTTACTACTGGCTATTTTCTGGGTAATTTTAAACCCTTGTAAATTCTTCGAGCAAGGCTAATCCAATCACACTGTAAATTGCCACATGTAATTATGTAGGATATATGTCATCCATTTCATGTCCATGTAATATCAAAGTAGATTATGCATATGTCTTCCTTTGATTGATTATATATTCTTGTCCATACTCCACAGAAAGAAAAATACAAAGAGTGATGATATGGGGGGAAAAAATAACAGTCTAATGCCTGTACCATTTGATGAAAATTGACAGGGTAATCCATCAAAAATTAAGTTTGAATGTTCGTCTAAATTTGGTTATTTTGCAGTGGGCTGCCCATATTCAGATTTTTCTTTAACCAATGTGACTTTGGTAGGAGCCCCATTATCCCAGCAAGTCAATGGCAGTTAGTGTTTCTTTTCTAGGGGTTCTGCGTCACGTTCTTTATGCTAAAGAATGATTAATGGCGTGATTCCACCTACCCTATACATCATGCTATTCTATGGAGATTGAATAAACCCAGCTTGACATGAATTGAAGTTGATGGCCCAAAATCTCACTCCGATGATCCATATTTTGAGGGCTAGTTTGGAGACAGAAAAGGATTCCTATTTTGTGACACTACTGTTTGCTTTATGTATTGTATCTAATGTAAAGAAAAGTTGGAATAACCAAACTGTTAGAATTTCTCACTTTATTTCTCACTATATACATGTATATGCTCTGCATAATGGGACTTTACAAAAATGCAGGCACTCAGTTGCTGTGTACATTGGAGTGAACGTAAAAGGATGTTTTACTAAAATATTGAACCATAGTTTCTGAAGTGAAGCAAGTTTTAAATATTGTACTGATTTTCCTTTTTGCTGTATGTCATGTATAAATTATAATAGCAACCATTGGCAAAGCTTGTTGCATAATAGGCAGACATTGAAAATTTGAACAGGTATTTCAACATATGAAAGTAATCTGCTTGAATTTTGATGATTTCATCTTGGAGATAAAATCACAAACCTCTGAAACTGGGTAAAGATAAATATTAGATAGAAAAAGGTTGATTAATGTTGGTACTTCATGGTGAACTTGTTTGATGAATTGGATTACATTGAAGCTTTCTCACTTTTAAATTCAGGAATGTTCTTTGGTTTGAAAAGACTAAATTCCAGGTTGAATAATTGGCCTATATCTTCAGGCTGTAATACGGTATATAGTGTGCAATTTTATTGCGACAAAAGAGGCACTTCTACAATAAAACATGAATATAAGGTTTGATAAGGTTTGGTAAACTTGCACTTGCTAAGGTTTTCACTTTAGATCTTCTGTCACGATATCATTTCAGTAAGTCATGTGATTTGGCCTGAATATTGGATGCAAAAAGCAATTTGGACTAACAACAAAGATTTAAAATGTATCTGTGACAAGCTTTCTTATTCCAGGAGTCAGTCATTTCTAATCTTTATCAGAAGTACATGTAGGTGAAGGATCAAACCAGTAAGGAGGAGTGTGGAACACCTCCAAATTTGTACCCATGGTAGTTTACTGTGTGCCCATCTTTTTTTAGCATATATCTGGCTGGCCATTGAATTCTGTGTATAACTATTCTTTTGGTGGTTTAATATTTGATGAGCACCAGAGAGAAACAGTGGTTTAAAAAACAGTTCAGTTTTTAAATAATTTCAATATCTGTGACAGGCTTATTTGATCTAGGAGTTAATCATTTTTAATCTTTATCAGGTGTAGTTTAAGGATCATTACCAGAAGGGAGGAGTATGGGACATCCCCCATTTTTATACCCATGGTGGCTCACCTTGTACCCATCTTTTCTTCACCCTATCTGACTTGCCGTTGAATTCCGTGTTTAACAACTCTTAAAGCAGTTTAATTTGTGGTAAGCACCAGAGAGAAATCATAATTGATCTCTGGCAATTCGTAGATCTCCGAAGGTGAAATCACAGGGTCCGATCTGGCCGAATGCCAATAGACCACAGGTGTTCGCGATTTTGGGCTTCTCCCATCAGAAAAAAAAAGGGCCACTGTATGACGCTGTATTTAGTGGCATGAAAGCATTTTCACCAGGCTCTTTTGTATGCTTGTGTCATACATTACAAACACTCACAAAAGCGCGTTCATTGTCATCCGTCTTGATTTCTCAGCATTGAGCGACCACTGTATTTTCTTCAGGTGTATGACAAGCGTCGTTTGCCTTTCTGCTAACTTTACTACTGCCTCCCCTCTGCGCTCGCTTTAGCTGAAGTGAGAAGAGAGAAGGCAAGAAAACTGAAAAGGGGGGTGAGGAGAGAAAGAAGAGAATAAAATTGATGCATAATCACACTTTATTCTTCTCCACTTTTTTTTTCATCACTCTTATTTGACCTGCCTATTTTATCAACTGATAGGTTGTGCCTGAGCAACTCTGCTTGGCTTTTGAATTTCCTCCTTTTCTTCTTTTCCCCTCTTCTTCTTCTCTTATGATCCGCCATGGAGTGAGTTTGAATGGGGTGCCTGTGTTTCCATAAATTAGCAGGTATGAATGGTCGTTCCATCTGGCTGGGGAAGGTTCTATACGCCATGTCTTCAGCGAGCCCCATGACTGCTCATGTGTTAGTCCCTGATTGTGCCTCCACAAAGGCCCCTCACAATGCCTTATTCAGTGATCAAACACGATCTGTATATGAAGCATGCAGTGTATAATCTGATAATTCTTCGCTTGCTCAATCACTCTGAGTCCAATGGAGCCTTCATGTCAACCCGATTCAAAGCTGTGAGCGCTGTCCTTGATACAACGGCTCATTTTGGACTCCCATTTTTCTTCTCTCTATTTCTCTTTTATTTTTTGTTACAAAACCCCATATCATCAATTCTTCCTTTTTGTGTATTTATCTAATGTAATATATCATATCTTTGTAAGGGTAAAGAGGCAATGAACTCTACATTTCCACTGCTAACCTTACATTTCAACCCATTTATCAGGGTATTGTATTTTGTATAATGTGTCAAGAAATGGATAAGCCTGTTTCTATAGTCCAATTGAATTTTCAGCATTTTATAATTCCGTTTACCTTATCTTGACGGTATTTGGAGGAACTTTGGAAGAGGTAATCGCTAGGTGGGAATTATGTCACAGGTTATATTACTACTATAAGAAGTAGAAGGTAGCAAAAAATCATGACCCCAACCTTACTTTACATTCATTTACTGTAGCAGCTTGCCTTAAAGGGTAAGTCCACCCTAGAAGTTTCACTGTTTCAGTAAAAGGAGATAAATTTGAGCAGCATTTTTAAAAAGAAATGAGCAAAATCGGTCAAAGAATAAGAAAATTACACTCATTTACATTTTCTAGTAAACTACTCTGGGCTCTGCAAATTGGCAGCACTGATGACATCGTATGCGAGCAGGTCTCCATTCACTTTGTACATGAAATTTCACATTTTCTCAATTTTCTTGGAAGTTACACATTTTCTAACCCCCGTAATCAATGTATGTTCAGAAGAATTGCTTTTTACATAACATACTTTGACTATGGGGTAAGAATGCGTAACTTCCAAGAAAATTGAGAAAATGTGAAATTTCATGTACATTTACAAAGTGAATGGAGACCTGCTCGCATACGATGTCATCAGTGTTGCCAATTTGCAGAGCCGAGAGTAATTTACTAGAAAATGTAAATGAGTGTAATTTTCTTATTCTTTGACCGATTTTGCTCATTTCTTTTTTTTTAAATGCTGTTCAAATTTATCTTCTTTTATTGAAACAGCGAAACTTTGAGGGTGGACTTTCCCTTTAAGCCTCCTCCCCCCCCCCCTCCATTTTCCGATATCTGTGCAGTTTCATCCAAAGGAATATTTTATGGGGTTCAGGTCTCATTACCTTGTCATATTACATTCTCAAATCTGCATTCACCGATTGGCTACTGGAACCTAGTAGCCCTTGTATTAAGCCTCTGGAAAAGAAAGAATTCATTAATCGACTGGTCACCTCTGATAATAACAAGATTTCATTTGAATCAATACTTGAGGCTGTCCTTCTTCTAACATACTAGTACATGAGCCTTACTTGAGATGTACCTTCTAGTAGGGTGTACTGTGCATTGAACATCTTGTTATCTTTTTATTGTTATCCACTGAGGTATGACCAGTCTTTTAACCATGTGTGAACACATCAATGCCTTGGTCCTAGAGGTGCGAGAGACGCACTCTCCTACCCCCCTTTCACTGATTTGAGGTATGTGGAGCACCTTTGTCAAGCTTTTGTTCATCTTGCCCTTCAGGTGGGAGCATTCCACAGGACTGCTTTTGTATCTTGTCTCCTCAAAAGATTGGGGAAAATAGTCCTTGTTGAATTTTCTCCCATTTTCCCCACTCTCATTCCACTTCTTGCTTTTGTGCCATCTTCGCTTGACAGGTACACATTTAGACCAATGCTGTGATAATAGGGGGGCCTAGTTAGAGCTGTCAGACATCACTTTATATTATAGCACTATTGTATTTTGTGTTTACTACAGGCTCTATAGGCCTACATCCACTGTATATGATTAAGTACCAGGTCTGCTTCCAGCAGAAACAGGCAATTTTATTTGAAGTTATTCTAATGCATTTCAACTGATTACAAGCCTTTATGAATACTATTTTGCTTGAAATGTCTGAATTGGATTCTTTTTATTTGTACTTTTGCCTGGACTTGACGAGAAATTTCAATTAATGATCTAAGCACTTTAAATCCATAGAACATTTTTAGTGCACTTTTATTTGAGAATAGATCTTTAGATTCATAACATTTGTTTGATTTTGATATTTATGTGATATTTTGATTGAAACTATCCTGGATCAGATTTGAAATAATAACCCAGAAGTCAATGTTTTCAAATTATGTAGTAGGCCACTAAGAAAAGGTCATTTGCATATTCTGAATGAACCATATATATGTTTATCAAGTTAATGATAATAATTTGAATTGTTTAGATTAATTTCTCAATATTTATATGAATCATGATGAAAAATATGCAGATTTCTGTGCTTTTGCCCAATATAACTGATTTAGCCTTATTTTGTCATTTGATTCATGTTTTGATTTGTAATCTGTGTTTTAAAAGACAAAACATGCACCTTTCCTAAAAATACAGATTAAATGTTTACAAGATAAAAAAGTACAATTGTTGTCCAAGCCAAGTTCTAATGCTTGCTACATCCAAATCTTGTTGGTCAGTAATAGCCTTGTCATTTCTTTTGACCACGGAAGTTGGCTAATTCCTCAGGAAACTGGATGATTTAATAGGGTCCTCAGTTTGATATAGCAGTGGCCAGCCTTGGAAGCTGTTCCCACAGCTGTACTCTTCTGTTCGATCCTGTTCAGTATTTCATGCAAAACCCTTCAGTATATATTCATAGCTACATGTCTATGTATCCAACGCTCTATCTGTATCACACACTTGTAATGACTGCATGTATATACAACAAAAGAACATAATTATTAACTGTATTGGAGAAGAGAGCATTATAAGATAGAGCACCATAAAATCAAACATTTTGAAATGCAGCCTATATTGGAAAGTGTGACCAATGGAACCTAAAAGTTGAAATACCACCATGGGAACAGGCTTCTGTTTATAAACAACTGTAAGTTGTGAAGTGACCATCTATAGTCAGATGCTTGATCTATTGGTCACTGATTTCTTGTGAATTGGAACTTTTTATTTAGTCATAAGTGAGATAAATTTATTACTTTCAGACAATAGCTTGAAGGTCTTCTTCATGAATGGAAAGCGCTTAAGATGTATCATCAAAGATGATTTCTAAATCACTTGGTCTTCATTTTATAAAGTAATTGAACACCAACCTAATGGTTTATAATCTAATCTGAGATCAGCATAGCTAGGAAGTAAGTTTCCTGAAGTGGCTGTTTGCAGGAAAACTGAGGTTAGTAAGGTTAATTTCACCAAATATTAGTGGTTTCAAGAGGTACAGTAAAGGAAAGGACATGCTTTCTGTAACTTTCTAATAGTAATAGATAAAGATTAGAATCTTTATTACTAGTACCTTGATATCAAGATTACAAGCACCTTGATATTAAGATGAAATAGAACCTTTAAAAATTATAATTGTTGTAAGATATTCCTTAAAGCCTTAGCAAAGAGTGAACTAAATTGAAATAAACATTAGACATCTTTTTTGGGGGGGGCGGGGGCGGAATTAGGGAGTAATCTGTCATAAATGAAATGATGGTAAATGACAGAATTACAATTGGCAATGCCAAGGTAATTTCTCTGCAACTGAGCTTGTAATTTTTCTGCATTTTTTTCCTTCAAATTCAGTATTCAAATAGTTGTCTTCATGACTAGCTTTAGATTTTGTCAATTTGATGCTGATAAAATTGTAATTGACTTCCATTCTGTATGCCAGTAAATAAGGGCTATCTGGGTCACAGAATTTGATTTGAGCCATGTACCAAAATGGGATTCAGAACATCACTCATAGTCCTTATGAAAACTGGAGAGACCATTCAACAACAAAAAATGAACAAAGCCGAGTATAAATGGATCTTTGTGAGTGGAGTGACTTGTGATTATATTATTTTCCTTATTTTGATTTTTTGTAGCCCTGTAAATATATGAATTTGTCCAACCATTCTTGTAGATATGTATCAATTGATCATCCATAAAATGTGATGTGGAAAGCAGACCTATAAGAACAGGTGTACATATAAATCTTTTTTGGTGCCCCAAACATCTCCTTCCATTTCCCTATGTACTTTAAATGTCATTAGCATAGCAACATAGACATTGTTTTTAAAAGCAATCTTTACTCTGAAATTAATAAAATATTTCTGGAGGATATGAATTAAAGATTTATGTGATTAATTTTCATTTGGTTTTTATTTCAATTTCTGTACAGGAGAATTATGTAGAGAATGATTTTAGTACTCTATAAACCCTTACTTCTTAAACCCTTATTTGTAAATCCTTGCTTTTGCCACACAAATCTTCTAGATATCATACATTGAAATTTACATCTTCGGATTATTTACTCTAACAATATCTGTGTATGCATTGGGTATGCACACTGTGCTTACCGTTATGGAACGTCGGATATCTTTTGTAATCGATTCTTGGAAAACATTTATCATTTCATTTTTTTCCTTCATGTACATTATGTTACCTTATTCCAAGCAGATAGTGGGAACTAATGATGTGCTTGAGAAAAGAGGAAAAGAATTTTTCTGTTGTAGGACTTGAATAAATCTGTGCACTCAGTGCCAGAAGGGCATTAAATTATTTCATCTTGAACACAGTTGACATTTTTGTGGCTCTCAGTATATGATATGGTCTTGAGCAACAAAGATTCATAGGATTTGAAAGGGAAGTTGAAAAAGTGGATGCTAATTTATCATTCTTTTCTGAATGGAGTTTGCTGGCTCAAGCCCAATCAAATGATTTGGCATTCCTGCGAAGTAAAGGAACTTTCTCACTGCGTCCATTCCCTTGGCAAACTGCTCTTTCTTGTGCAACAACCATTATTGTACTTGTACATGTAGGTGGAAAGCCAGTATGAAGATACACAGCATTTCAGATAGAATGTTCACTTGTTCTTCTTCCTGCATGAAATATTATTTGCTGAGTCATTTGTATTTGAATTTCTGAGATATTAATGAGCGACATCCGATTTCAGGTTTGTAAAGGAATTTTCACTTTCCTTTGAACCAAAAGTCACTGTTCATTCATTTGTACTCAAGGTTAATTTTAAGTTTGTTGATTTGTTTGTGATGTTGTTCGATACATTGTATTTGATGATTTGCAGGACCGTATTGTAAAGCAGGGGTAAAAAATTTTGTAAATAAGAATGAATAAATGAATACATGTATATTGGCTACAACTTCTTACCTTTTTTTCTTGCACAGTGGGTTAAGAATAACGAACCCAGCATTTGAATGATATCGTATTATATTACGTTAACTCAGTCACATGAATGAACAAGACCAACTCTAAAATAAATTCAAAAGATAGGACAAAAATTTTTATTGCATCACTCTAAATGACCAAGAATCTGTTAGTTTTGGGGTTTTTAGGCAGTTTGGCAGCATGACTGAGGTATCAGAAGTTAGAAGATGAATGTGTTGCCAGTGAGAACACCCCGTGGACATGAAGCAATGCATCCGTTATGGATCAGGATTAGACAATAGTTTGTTACTCATCCATCAGGCCAATGATTGACATCTTCAATCCACACCCACCAGTCAATAATACTTACTAATTCCCCTGACAGAGACATTCTAATTCTCCTTTTATAGGCAAAGTCACATTGGCATGCAGTCTATTTTTAATGTTTAAAGTAATTGTTCAGAGAGAAAAATTATATTCTTATTATTCTTTCGCCTTTGCCTGATATAGGCAAAGACAATTGACCTGAAAGTCTCTTTTTAATGTCTAAGAGGATACATGACAGAATACAACTTGAGATTTTAGTCTGATTATTATTTGAGTTACTAGCCTTCTAGAGCGTAAAGCAGTCCACATTATGAAATGAAATGACAAATTTAATCTAACATTGCTTTATATAGTAATGTTTATATACCTTATTCTAAGAGTCTAGGCCTCTGATTGGTCAAAGAGGCAGTCATGGAAACTGCTAGCTGACTGCCGGGCATACGGCAAAAAAAACTATTGACCGGGCATGATAGTTCAACCTCCGTGCACAATACATAAGTACATGGTTTGTTACATGCTAGCTCTAGAGAAGTAGGCCGGGTAAGATGCGCATAAGTATCTTGCGCAGGTATAAATATTTGCGCATTGCATTGTGAAAATTTAATTACTTTAATTTCTCTGACTGGTAGCACGACAACTTCATTTTATTGTCTTAATTTAGCATAAATTTTGTGGGATGCAGTATATAAAACAAATATTGACTGCTAATTTTTTCAGTTAAAACTATAGCTCCTTGGTGATCTTGAGACTGTACTATGCCTCTCGACTTCGTCTCAGGACATAGTACAGTTTCGAGATCACATTGGGCTATAGTTCCAACCATGCCCCTCAAAGCAGTCAATATATGACCTCTATTCACAGGATGAATAAGTATTCCATTTTGAAATTTGAGTTAGACTATTGATCACTTCTAATAATTGCTACCTAAATGAAGCAGATTTAAGTTCAGTGATAATTCCATCACCCAGGGATAAAAATACAAGGGGGCTTGGGGCGAATTTGCCCCCAAAACGCCAAAAAGAGCCCTGGAAAACTAAAAAAGAGCCCCTGAAATTCTCATAGGGTCCAATGTAAACTGTAACACAATGTCGAAAATTCGGGCAGGTGGGCTCAAAAAGTAGCCCCAGAAAAAAAATAATTTAAGTTTTTCCCTGCTATCACCTCTCCTATAATTTCATGTGACAGGATTATGAGTAAAATTTTGTTCTTGCATCCCATTTTCTGTCTATAAATAGTGTACAATTAGCTGGGGAATGAGCCATATGTATGACTCTGTACTCTGATTAATCATTATCTTGGATACATGTATCTGACGAAGTTTTCAGTTTTTAACTGCATGTAGCAGGCAAGAATGACATATCCCTCCATGTTGGAACAGCTTGTTCCGGCCTTCCAATATCCCTGTCACTGAACGCCCCCTTTTCCTTATGTTTTACCGGGCAATCAATTAATAGTACATGATAGGACCCAAGACCATAATTCACACATCCGACCAATATGTCATGGTGTGTACCTATGGAGGGGTGGGGTGGGAAGGTGTAAACGATGATCAGTTGAGATTTAAGGGAATATTCACTCTTTTTCAGAGTGCAGAAAAGATAAAATTCTCTTCCTAAACCCTTTTTATGACAAGGTTGCCAATAATTGAGAGAAATTGTAAATTTTCCAGTCATTTTTTAATCAATGCTAATCATAGTTTCTACACTCCTCTCTTTTGTGATAATTGTGGTGACTTTTTACCAAATACAAGGTAAATTTCCCCTTGTAGTAGTCAAATAAACTTCCGATAGGAAACAACTAACATCATTACAATAAAGATTTTTCCTTCCTTGTACTGTTGCAAATAATACTTCATTACACAGTATAATATAATGAAAGAGTGTGTTGGTTCTTTTTAAAATGAATGTTTCCTTCACCCATTTAATTGCTGAGAGAGAGGGGATAAGATGGTTAACCCTTATGCAATTAGTGACCTGTTTAATTAAGATTGGTGAGAATAGTTAGGAAGAGGGGAAATGGAGGGGATATTTACAGAGTTGATATGTCATGCTGTGAGTAGGATGTTATTAATTTGAGCAATTGGGATGTGGGGATTGTGAACTTGAATAGTGCATTCTTGGCATGAGGTGCATTGCTGTTAGACCGGGTAAGTTCAAGCTTGAGGTATTAGAGTGATCAGTGCTTCTCAAGAATGAAATAATGTCAAGTTTCTGATCTCTTTTATCCCCAGTCCTGCCATCAGTTCTTACTGAAGAAATTCGCTCAAACTGCAGACTGTCATAGTCTGAGTGTGTTTTCACTGCCAAATTAGCCTACTAAGGCATTTTAACTTTATGTCGTTGTGTGAAAGAACGCAACCAGAAAGTAAAATACAAAAATGCAAAAATTAAAATGTCTATTTTGACATATTGGAATAGAATTTTAGCAAAGATCATATCACAAGAAGATTGTATATCAATTTACGAGGTCTACATGCTACTCATGAAATTATCAGTCATTGTTTGAAAAATTTGATTTTCAATAATTTTCCGTTTTGCATTACGGATGCGTTCTTTCGCACAATGACATAAAGATAAGACGTCTAATTGGCAAAAAGGTGAGCTATTTTTGTGAAAAAGCCCTAGTTTACATAAGACCGTATCTTGAACTAATTCGCTATCCCAGTCATAATGCTAAATTAGCTTGCATGCATTAGCATAGAGGTCCTCATACCTGGGGGGGGGGGGGGGAGGATGATTCCCCCATTGATACATATTCATATACACACGTATACACATCCACTTCAGAAAGTGGAGGGGGGGGGGGATGCATCCCTCATCCCCTCGCTATCTACGCCCCTGCTTGCATGTCTATGCAAAATCAGCTTGAACCAAGGCAAATTTCTCTGAATCAGAATTAGTGGGCTGTATTTGACAACTTGGACTAATCGAAACAGACCTCCATTGAGAAGTAAGGTATGAAAGCAACATGCAGCACGTATGTGACAGATGTTCGATTTTGAGTGGGGAAAAAATATCAGATGGAGAACATGAATAAACATTTTGTCTCAATTAAAATAGTAGAAGTTGGTGTTGTTGAATAAGTGAAGAACATGTGCAAGTTTTAAGCATTGATGTATTCAATATTGCTGTGTCAGTAAAACTTATATTCCAGTGTTGAAGATTTTTTTGTAACTGAAGTTTTATTTGGCAGTTGGAATCAGATTCATGAAATTACATTGGAACGGTGAACTATTTAAAAAAAAAGAGAAATATCAGGAATAAACGCGGTAATTAAACTATCACTGATTTTGTCCAGCCACCGAGATGAAGTGAGAGTAAGGGATCTTCAACGGCATCTGTCTGTTCTGTCATCCATCCATGATGCTTATGAAACTTGAGTAACTTTGCAACAATTTGCCCGCTTGTAACCAAACTTGGATGGTAAATGCTCTATATGACCTCAGTGTTATTTGGGGGTCAAAGATCATCTATGTAAGTCACAGGTCAAATAAGGTCAAATGTTAAAATTACGGTACCTGCAAGTTTCTACTGGGATAAATTACTTTTAAACCACTAGCCCATGTGTAACCAAACTTGGGGGATGGTAGATGCCTTGGAGAGACCTCACTGTTATTTGGGGTCAAAGGTCATGTATGTAGGTCAAAGGTCAAATGAAGTCAAATAGTTACAATTTACCTGCAAGAATGATTGCACATAAACGTGGCGAGACACATTATGGCTATAGCCTTGTTATAAGGTGCACTGTAATGATGCAGAACTCAGCACCAACTTTAAAAAAATAAGAAAAAAGTTTTACTCTTAATAAAATTGTTATGGGGGTCATTAGAGGATGAGCTGTCTTTGTGTTATTATAAAGTCAAACCTTGACAGTGAAATGAGAGTAAAGAGAGAGAGACCCTCATCCTGTTAGTATTTTTGAGTGATGTTTTTAAGATATTGAATTTAACATTTACGAAATGTTGCAGAGTCATGGATCCTGCCAAAAGCCGCAAATTCTGTTTCAATTTTACCACAAAGCTAATGAGATGTGATCGAATGGACAGGCTTGCTTCATTCAATTTCTGATAATGGTGACATTTGGATCCGTGAACCCAGGATATTATGACAATTCAATTACAGACAATGGATGATGAACTTTGGTCCATATTTTTTTATTTTCTGTCTTATCAGTGGGAAATCAGTGAGAATGATGATGATTAATCAAAGGTTGAGTACATTCTGATTTTGATCAGCGATATAATTTTGCCTTCATTATCATTATCGATTATCATCATCTTTATCATCATCATCATTATCACCACCATCTGTCATTATTATCATTGCTCTCCTCCTCGTCATATCCTCATTCTCATGGTGATTACATGTTGTGTCATTGATAATGTATAATGATAGCAAAAACTTGTCTGCCTTACATTCTACTAAATTTCAATGTCTGGGTATTAGCTCAGTCTCCAGTCAAGTTTTGTTTTGGAGTGTTTAGACTTAGATCTAAGTTTTTCCTTCTTTTATTTCACTGTAGACTATGCGTGAATCCTGCATCTAGGTAAATTATTGTTTTATGGAAAAGAGCCTAATATTGTTGATTCCATGTTGAGGAAATTTTCTCCATTTCTGACTTCTCAGTGAATAATAATCTTAAATTTTTGTCTTATGAAGATATGAATAGACTCATGCATCGTATCAAAAGGGTTTCAAAGCAAGTACAAGTTTAAATGTACCAGGGTGAGATGATCAGTCACCCCATCATGCGTACCTGACTAACTTGGCTCAATTCATATTGGTTAACCAGTGTATGGACAAATATACAAGTGTATTGCCTTGAACTTCAAATGTATCTAGGTGTACTTAAGTTGTTTCAGCATTAATATTTTCTTCACAATGTACTGAAACAACCCAGCTATGACCTGTGAAATGGATTTATTTTAATGCTTGGGTGATATTTACACCATAGCGTTTGAAATTCTATAGATGGTTTAGTTAACGTGAGAAATATATATGTCATTGGTATGAAAAAGCATGTGTTCATACATGCGTGTGCAATTTTCTTGGAGCAGATCCAAAACAGTGGAGATAAAATAAAAACCACAAATCGGACTTTACTTGAGCGGCTTTTTTTTTTACGTTCTTTCTTTTACGTTTGCTTATTTGACTTATAGTTTTGTATCTGTCAGAATCTGATGAGTTATAATGTTGATGCGAAGTTCATGATTGGCTGTTTCATGCTGGAACATGTATGATGATTTTAAGTATCTGATGATGATGATTATTGGTATCTTGAGATGATTATTGGTATCATATAACTATATTTCATATCTTATCAGACTCTGGCCTGGAGAGGGGTGCCTGTGTGGTGGTTTGGACTCTGTGTTGACGCGAGGTATTAATTGGTGTCCCTGCTTACATTGCAACGTGTGTCATCACAACACTATGTCTGATTTGCCCTGCACTTCTGAACTTTAATTCTTCTTACCAGGGAGCGCTGAGCAAAAAAGATAATATTTACCTAGCCTCGCAGATAGCCCAAGTCACTCTTCTTCTTGTAATATACCACCAGGGCCCCATGGTTTGATGACCATGAGTCCATCTCTAGCATGCAAGACAATAGGTAGATCCAGGACTACATTTTGTTGGTTCCAGGAAGGACCAAGCCTTGTTCTGGATATGCACAAAATTTTTATTACATAGAGAGAAGGAAATAGATGTAATGTGTGTGGTTATGTGGCTCTTTACGAAGGCTTTATCTTTTTGAGGACAGAAGATGTCTAAAAGAAGGCTATTCTGTGAAGTGTCAGTTTTTAACTTTGATACATGTATATTCATTGGAAATCTTTTAGTGTTTGTGGTACACGGACAAGGCATTTGCTTAATGTTTATTTTGCATCAATAACTACAACACCACATGTACATTCTTCAAAGCATATTGCAGTGATGCCAAGTGTTCCCCTTTTTAGTATTTTATACTGTTTTTTCATCAGTACTACAGGTTTCATGGAAAATACTTTTTTTTCCACATAAAATACTTTATTTTCATTCCTGAAAATACTGCAGTACTCTTTACATGGTTAGCATCCCTGATATTAGAAGATTTGGCACTTCTTAGATAGAATCTATAAGTTCTTCTTTGAACTAGCATTTTCAGTACAAAGTTATGCAGGAAGAGAGGGGAGGTGAGGGGAGGGGAGGGGAGGGAAAGGGCTACATGTCAAACTTTACACATGGAGCATTGACAGGTGTGGTAGAGAAAAGGGTATGTGTCCATCACTGAATGCGTGATGTGTAAAAATGTACAACTATTAATCAGATTTTTCTTTTTACGTGCCTGCAAAAGTTCGATATATGAACAGTTGGTATTGTTAAAAATCGTTGCCTACAAAAATTAGGTGGTTCCTGTATTAAGCTTATGGAAGGTTCCTTTATTAAAGCCTATGGAAAAGAGAAATACAGCAGTCCAAAAGTTAATCAAAAGGTATAGTGCCATTTTAAAGAAAAATTGCTCAGTATTTCCCAAGTTTGTGAGATGTAGCAGCTGAGATACATCAAGAATTGTCCACATGCAATAAATTTTTTACCTGATTCATTATGATCATGCCATGCATTGGACCATCCCTTCCACTGTCAATGTGAACATACCTATTGAAACCTGTGTCACTGGACCCTGGGATGCAAACACAGCCGCGCATTCTGGGCAAAGTTTGTATTGGGCAGCTGTGAAGCCTTGCCGAATGTATGGGCTAACAGAAAAGAAGAAAAGAGAACAAGAGAGAGAGAGAGAGAGAGAGAGAGAGAAATGGAAAAGAAAAGAAAAAAGGGGATTCAACAAATGGGATAGTGGGTCAAGAGATACCAAAGCATCTTTATCTAAGGATTTGGATAGGTGTACTAGAGATCCCCTCTTCTGCTGCTTGGGGAATAAATCCATGTCAATTGTTCCTCTGAGGGGTTGGTTTGAAACTCATAGCTCTCAAGATGAACCATGTTAGACACTCTCTTCACCCCTCTTTTGCTAGCATTTTCTTGGAGTGTTCTTTATGTGTACGTGTGAAGTACATGGGATGGATCCAATGCAGTCTTGGGTTTACTTAAGCTATTGAGTAGATTAAGGTTTTCTAAAATGTTGGGTAGTATTGATGCTTTTTCTTGTATTTATCTCTTTCTACTCTATGATTACATGTAGTTCTCTCTCAGCCCAGCCTCCCCTCTCTCTGTCATTCTCTCTGTCTTTCTCGTACTGTATTTCCCTCTCCTGCCCCCCCCCCTCCTGCCCCCCTCCATCTTTCTCTTCCTACATGTATGTCTCTCTCTCTTCCCTTGTTATAGGCCTATCTCCCTCTCTCTTTCCATATCTCCGTATCTCCCTTACTGTAAGTCTGTATCTCTCACTTTGCATGTATTTTTATATTACTTTTAACTTTCTTCCCTCCTTCCCATCTCTTTATATCTTCTGCCCTTCTTTTTCCCCATGTCATCCCATAAAAAGCAATCCACACTATTAGTTTACAAATGTATCTTCAAGCAATTTAGGAGGCCTATATATCCCTTTTCTTTCTGTTGTTAATATTGATTATTTCTTCCTTCTGTTTCAGCTTTTCTCATATTTAGATGGAAACTTGTATTGATACTTTCAAATGAATGGAAGAAAGTATTTTTCAGGTATTTTCACAGAAAACCTGGGTCTTGAACCAATATTAACACTTGAAAACTGCATTACTTTGTGTCCTTTATATTTTACGGGTGCAATCACTTTTTTGTTCCATGAAATACACCATCTGCAGTTTGCAGATCAACCCCATCGAGCAAACCATTTGGATAAATCAAATTTGTCTATTCTCTCTTTTTTTCCTGCAATTTCCATGTACATAATGTGATGTTCACATTGCTGTTAGCTTACTGAAGATGTACAAAGTGGTACAGGGTTTATCCAAACAATCTCTAAGGAATGCCCCTTTGGACTGGAGCAGTGATTGTGGATAAGTAGATGTATCTTGCGGTGCTTTTGTTTATTCTGTATTTCATTTTGATTTCTACTTCGGTTACAATATAGAAAACATTAGTAATTGAGAAAAAAATCCTTTCTTTGTATTTTACAAATATTCAAGTTCTAGTAGTTAAAAAAAAAT
The DNA here is from genome assembly GCA_029962745.1 of Echinometra lucunter. Classification (NCBI taxonomy): domain Eukaryota; kingdom Metazoa; phylum Echinodermata; class Echinoidea; order Camarodonta; family Echinometridae; genus Echinometra; species Echinometra lucunter. The sequence goes on from CM057151.1 coordinate 16,254,527, forward strand.
GTTTAGTAGGAATTCAAAAGAGTATGCTTGGGATTCTTTGTTTGTTTCATTTGAAATTGTTTTACTATTATGAAGTGAATTTGAAATAGCTTACCTGAAAATGAATGGCATCATTTGGATTGCTTTAACCTGTTCTTGCAAGAAAATAATTATTTCCAACTGAGCCCCTGCCACACTCCCCTCCTCGCAAATATATATTTGCTTCAAATTTTACTTTAACTTCAATTTATGAAGCAATATCAAATTACAAACGTGTTAGTAAGTTGTAGCAATTTTAACAATGCCCTTGGCTAATTAGGAACAATTTATTTTTCTCTTCTCCATCTTTAACTGTTGAATCAGATGAGACTGTATATAACAGCACCCTTTGTAGAATAATATTATTGTGACTTGGCGTCTAGGTTGTACAATGTTAAATAAGCTGTGAATGCTTGCTATTATTTAGGTAGAAATACAGTTTCTGGTTGTCTTGGAAGCCATGTGCCGATTTTGAATGGTGTCTGTGGACATCATTGTCAGAACGTGACCAAACAGGATGAAAAACACGAGCAAATATAGAGGAAATTTTCTATTGAAAAAAAGGAAAGGGCACATTGTGAAGACGATTTTCACATTGACAGATGGAAGGAGTAGTATCTTGATAAGTCACGTTAGAATCTGTGAAAAGCCTGAAATAGATTATGAAGATACAATCTAAAGATGTCTGTTACTGAATGACATGTGGGAGTCCTACAAAGGAAGAAACCCCCTAGATCCTCCCCCTTGCTATTTAATATCACGTCATTTCCTCCCAGTATTGTTAATTAATGACCTCCTACATTTGTAGACAGATTTGCCCAAGGGTGAGCGGCTGCTAATCATCGCTCAAAATCGACGAGCTTCCCCTTGTTTCGCTCCGTCAGACTCTGTCGACAAAGACCCCAAATCTCTTTCCTGAGGTAGCATCATTCTAGGGTCAGAGTGTAATGATACACCCTTGAGCCCCTTGCAACCCATTTTCCCCTATTTTAGTATATTTTTTATTTTCTAATTTTTTTTCATCTCTGTCTCACTTCATACAAAGACCCCAAATCCCAAATTCTCCCCATCTAAATATTTCTCGTTCTCCATCTCTTCACTCAGTCTCATTTCTAACTTCCCTCGGTTATCTTTCTTTCACCTTCACCTTCTCATTTTTCCTTTCCATCATTTACTTTTCCTGCTATAATCAGTTGAGAATCAAAAGGACATAAACACCTATCATATTAAATGAAGTGCCCTTTTGGCTCTGAAAAGATCTGTATTCCATTACATCATAATTTATTCACTTTCCTCTTCTTCTGCTCTGTTCTTGTAATATGTTTTCCTTTTCTTTCCATGTCTCTCTCCTTTCCTTCATCTTTCCCCTCTTCTTTCCTGTTTTCCTCTCTCTCTTTGTCTCTCTCTATCCCTCCGGATGCCAAGTTGTTAGCCATATTCTTCAGACCACTCCACCCTATCCTGGAAAGAGCTGAAACTTACCAAAGATCATTCCGCAGAATAGCCTCTTTTTTTAACTCTGAGAAATAGTTTGTTTAATCTGGAAAAAAAAATGAATCACTGTCAAATGGCATATTCTTTATGCTCCCAAGTGTCATTGCCTTCGTAATTTGGCGCGCAGAAAATGGCATCATTTCTCTTGTTGTTTGGTACTAAAATTCAAGTTGCCAGGCATTTTGTAAAAGGGTTCCACCGTTGAATGCATAACGAGGGGTTCCATATTTCTTTGTTGATATAAATTCTGTAGTGGTTTTGGCTCTCGTTAAAATCCAAAGTCCATTTGGGATGTTTAACGTGGCTGAACTGGCGAGGGTTTCTTGACTCTCGGATGCACACTCACACATGGCTTGGAGTACCTCGGTTCAAAGGTGGCTTTACTCGTTACAAATATCTACAAGTGCTCTCAAAACTTTGCTGGAGTAAAATGGGGTCAGTCCGTCATTTGCCCCAATCAATCTTGGTGTAATTAAACGATACACCGATCCATGAGTGCTCATGAAAGGTCAGGTACTGCAATTAACCATTCAGCAGAAAAGCAAAGGAAAGGGGGGAGGGGGTACATGTGAATATTGAATGACCAGTTAACCAAAAAAAAAAAATGCTTATGTGTGCAGATATCTTTTTTTCTTTATTTAAACATGTATTCTGTAAACTGTTTATGATTCATAGACGTACACAGAATTTATAAAAAAAAGTCTAACCAAATACTACTTGATTTAGGTACCATATGTACATATCACTTATAATAGTGTTATAATATTTCTTCAACGAAAGTTGACTTCAGTTTGATTTGGGTGTAACATAGAAATCTCATACCGGTAAATCTCTGCATGAAACGAAAATTCTAAAGGAAGGAAAATCTTGGACACAGTCACCAGTGGATTGATGTAAAGTGGGCAATTTTACAGTATTTAACCAAATATAGAGAGCAGAATTGAAGCCAATATTTAGTGACTTGCGAAAGGTGTTGGTTTGGAATGCTGACAGCTACTTCAATTGGCAGTAAACCCACAATTTTAAAGAAACATTACAGATTTTTAAATGCATTTAATTTATTTTTGTAATGCACTACATCACTGTACCATAGTATTAGTATTTTCACATTTTATGTGTTGTGAGCCTTTAGAGCATAAACCCATAGTCTTCAGTAAAGTTAAAATAAGTTCATTCTTCTCTTCACAGGCATTCTGTTTAATCCCAAATCCTAGTTCTTGACTTTTCTTGTAGGCATGTACAGTGAAGGTGTTGCTGTCCTATTTATTTAGGTTTTTTAACAGGATTAAATCATAACTGTATGAATGATATCCTCTAGTAGTATTGATCATTTTTACCACTAGTATGATACTTTGGTAAAAGGTTTGACTTTGTACACATTTTAGGCAAATATTGATAAAAATTTGCACAAAAAAATTAAACCCTTGAAGTAAGACCTATAAGTGACCTGCATGAAGCACAGAGCTGTGAATTTTATTCTCTTTTTGACACGATACTCTGTACATATACACAGTTCAACCTGGAACAAGGCCTCTTTTGTTTGTTGTTGATTTTTATCATAAGTTTAACTTAGCTCTAAATTAGTTAGGCATACATCATAAAGCAAGTCATAAAAGACTAATAAAACTCAGTCAGTGAAGAATACTAGTAATGGTCTTCTCACTGTTGTGCTTGTGGTTAAGTTGGTGCCAAATCATGGCAATATTTTTGCTTATTGCTGTTACCCAATGACAATTTCTTTCTTTTAGGTCAAATTTCTGCCGTTTTGTCGCATTGAATCAGATTTCTCTTCTTTTGTCTATTGCTTCAAATTTACATGTTTTTCTTTTCATATTGACTTATTCGTGAAGCTGTTGGTAATCATTTTGTGTAAATTAATTTAAGAACTGTGTTTTTAATGTTCAGTAGTTTTGAATTTAAACTTAGGCATACATTGAAGAACTAACATGTACCCATTCAGGTGTGTAGCTGACTTTAATTTGAGATGCATACCATGTAGTTCACAGTATTTGACTTTCTGGAAACTATTTTATACCTCTATCATGCACTTATTTTGCCACTGACCCACTAGAAGATTCATGATTTTGATAGATTGGCCGACATCCTTGTTCAGAGTTTCATCTGTACATGTATGTGTTGCAGGCCTCACATTCCAGAAATTTTACCATCGCCCTAAATGATAACAGATCCATGATTTCACTGCAGGAGTTCAAAGTTTCTTCTGAATGTGGGTCAAGGTCTTGATAAGTGTGCTGAATGTGATACATTTCCTTCAGTGAAAGTACTCTGACCCTTCAACTATAGTGCTGTTGTGTTTACAAACATTGTCATGATAGTCTAAACAAACAGACCCTGCTTTGGTAGTTGCCTACATTATTGTTTATCTTATGATAAATGATTAAAATGGGAATCATATTGGATGGGTTATTACTACAGCTATTCATTATTGACAGTAGTAGTAGTAGTAGTAGTAGTAGTAGTAGTAGTAGTAGTAGTAGTAGTAGTAGTAGTAGTAGTAGTAGTAATGATTATAATAACAGTAATATTGATAATAATGATGAGATTTGTATGGTGCCAAATCCACTTGAAAGGTGCTCAAGGCAAGGTACAACTTGTGCTATTAAATATGAAATCATATATCACACAAATAGATAGGCATCAGGAGGGGATATGGCATAAAAGGGAAATGCAATAGATTATATAATATGGCAAATTAAATGGATATGAAAATAATCTGCTCGAATCATGTTTATATATTTTTAGAAACAAAAATACAGTTTAACACGAAAAGTAATGAATGGTAAAAGCAAAAGGTTTCTTTCTTTTTTTTTGGGGGGGGGGAGGGTATTCATCATAATTTTGGAATGGAGGGGGGGTATTAATCCCAATTGATTCTTAGTTCTAATGCCATATTATATAGGTATGATATTCAAAGGTAATGGAAAATACTCTTTTTCCGCACATGTAAGTATTCCTTTAACATGTTTAATCCTTGTGACTATCATGTGGGCATCTCGTCTATCACTGAGGTGGATGTTTTATGGAAGTAAATTCCTCTCATGATTTGTGGTTTGGATACTCATGAAAACTTCCTGCTCTTATCAGCAATACGATCATGTGACCACTGACAGACCAATCAGATCCTGAGGAATGAATGACTGTTTTGAGGTAAGATTTGAATGATGTCATTCACCTGTAAACAGAAAAAATCATCCTCATGGCAACTTCTTTGTCTGCCTAATTGTTTTTGGCCAACCTCTTTCTAGAGAATTGCCAACTTCTGGGCTTTGCTGTAACTGAGAAAGTAGAACGTAATATCTAATTTATTCTGATATTGACAGGGAAGCACTTCTATAGTTAAAGTTTATAGAGGAAGTATGTGTAGTTTAGTGTGAAAGGCCCATTCTCACATAGTGGAATATTAAACAGATACATGTACATAATGAATAGTGTGGGAGGATGACAGAAAGTAAGTGCAACGAATTCCCTATGTATACTCACTCATCTGTGTATTATAAGATTACAGGAAGCAAAAAAATTCAAAGTCTATTACGCTTAATGTCATTACATTTTGTCATGTGTGAATGATGCTTAATGAGATAATGTAGAAGGAAGACTAACCACCTGTGCTTTTCAAGCTTAACACTAATGGAGGAATAGTAAAACTTGTGAATGTCTCTGTTTGATTTCTTGCTTAATTATATTGACAAACACTTGCTCTATATGTCCTGCATGATGTCAGCAAATTTTGCAAACCCAGAAAAGGTATGAAAATGAATTTTATCATGTACAAACTTCAAAGATGCTCTCTTTCTATTTATATACTAATTGGAATGTTACTGCACTAATGTTGTATACTTAATGCATTTACAGTGTTGGACGTGTAAATATTGCTGTCCTTGAAAAAAGATGAATTGATAGTTCAAAAGGTCAAATCTTGAGGTAATGGTATTTGAAAAGTGAACTATGATAAGGTTTCTATTTAATTACACAGGTCATTTTGTTTATTTCAATAAAAAATAATTCCTAAAGAATTTTGCCTATTCTTCTGAAGTTGCAATCAAGATATGAGAAATTTACAATCAAAGGCATTGGCTAACTTTGTGAGCAGCAAAAATTCTTATATTAAGATGAAATTTGTACTAAAAAAAACCCTGAAACCAACCTTAATTTGGAATGAAAAACTGTTAGTAAGACGCAACCACGATTGTATGTTTTGCTCGAATTAAAAAAGACCGTTATCTGCCTCCCTCCACATGATACGCCAATACACACAGTACGGACTGGTGAGCCATTCGCGCATGCACACTCCTTACGTCTAGTCTGTGAAACCGACCCTCATATATTTTTCATACATTGGTTCACATTTCTAATATTTAAAAATCATTCCTGTGGATATTATACTTTGAGACTGGTATTTTTACACTATAACCCTTATAAACCTTATCCCATTTTCATGTAGCAAAATGAGGTTTTTTAAAATTATAACAATGCTAACCAATGCCTTTAAAGCATTTATGTTTGATTGATTGTACTGATGACAAAATCAAAACGCATTTCCACCACCTTCTCTCCTCCTGTCTTTCTCACTGCCTCACTACAGGGCCCGTTTCATAAAAATGGGGCAATTGTTACAGATAACAGGTTTTATGAATTGGAGCCCTGACCTACATGTAGTATAGAAATGTATTATTTTGGAAAGAGAGGAATAAGCTTTAGCCTTTTCCGACATAACAATGCTGCAGTTCCATTTGAACTTCAACATGTGTGTTACACATGTACATTTATGGAGTTTCAGAGTTTCAAGAGACTTGTTGCTATTTATTTGTAGGTGTAATGAATTGATTAATGACTCACTGTTTGTTTTCAATCAGAGATTTATCTTACACCAAGTACTTATTCTTTATGGGCCATGATCTGTTAAAGTTTTGCTCTACTACGTGATGATAACATTGGTGAACTTAGGCTGGGGTTTTATCATGGACCTACTACCATGGTTTTATTATGATCCTGTCATATTGACTTGTAGGTAGGGATCAAAGACCGTTTGCTGCGAGGGGCTTTTTTCTGCCATTCTGCAATTTATCTTGCTTGTGATGACATCTCATTTGTCTTGCTCATGTCACAACCAAGGCTGTAATGATTAGAAAAGAAAGCTGGGAATACTCTTAACTATCGAGGCAGGAGCTTACATGCCTGCATTTTGAAGGATTGTTTCATTTACAATATCATCCTGCCGTTTATTGAAAGATGTAGCTTTGAAGCTATAGCCCTTCCAATTTATGTACAGTGTATGTCTATAATTATTTAGGGTGACAGGGAGCTCTGAAAGCTGTACTAAATGACTGGCGCTTTTGATATATTCGTATCTCAATCCATAGCCTCATACCAGAATGACGTGAGGGTATATAGGTAGGTAAGCAGAAGAAAGTGATTTTGCTATAGAATGTGATTGAAATGGGTCTTTAAAGTAAGCTTTTAAGCTTCACAACTTGACCATAATGTGATCTCCAAAAGCTCATTTGATACTGATCAATCAGTATTACTTGTACCTGTGCAATATGACAGGCTTAATTTATTTTTTTTTTGGGGGGGGGGGGGGGGAAGAGCCATCCTTCAGGTGAATCTGCACCTGCCAAATAGCTGACAAAAATCTTAAAAAGAAAAAAAAATGGAGTAAGAGGGATGCTTTCCGAGTAAGACTTTATCACTGGTAGTACTTGAGCATGTTTATTAAAGGTAACAGAAGGCTAATAAGCGACCCAAGTTCCGACCTAGCGTACCGGACTTGAGTTCCGCAAAAAAGGGGGATTTGATTACCCGTTGAACGAGATCGGTGACCCAAGTCGTTCCAATAAACACAACTTGACTTTGGTCGCGTTTCCTTTGGGACCTTCGTACTCCTGTTTCCGGATGAGATAAAAAGTAAAAAGCCCGCCAGATTTGACCTTCACTGCCAGGTCACTTGCAGCTGGGCATGGGCTTGATGGTTTCGGAACTCAGATCGCGATGATAAACACGAAATCCAGAGAGACCACCCATCGTGAGCACAATTTGTGTTCGCGACTCAAGTACCCATTTCTAATTTCTAGAAATCGAGTTCCATCACTAAACACACCCCTTGATAAATGGCTGCTATCAGTGACACAAAGAGGGCAGAGTAGAAGGAATGTTATTGGTAGAAAGGGAGAGAGACAATAGAGAAAGATGAGAAAGATAGAGAAAGAATGAATGAGATGTATGATAATAGAGAAGGGGGGGGGGGAATCTTTGCTCTCTTGAGGATATTATACATGTCACCTGCAATATAGCTTGATAAGTTGATTTGAGTCATTTGTCAAATACCTATCAGTCTGTTTGGTTTGCCATCACCTGGCCTGTAATTAAGTCTTTGCTTAGATTGAATGAGACAGATAAGACTGGCCAGTCTGATACCCTGATAACATGTGAAGATAAATAACGACCTGCTGACTGTGTTCACATCTGTCGGATATGCTTCTCTGATAGTGTGTTCACATCTATTGCTGATTATAGAATAAAGTTTTTGGGATCATTTCAGATTAGACGGATAAAGGTGGTCCCGATACCTGATAACATATGCAGATAAGAACTATCTGACTGACAGTGACTGTGTTCCTACTCCTCAGATTCTTCTTCTTCTTCTTCTTCTTCCTGGTAGTAGTCATATCTGCTCGTATGAAACCCATTGAGTGTGTTCACATCTATTGCTGATTACAGAACAATGATATGAAATCACTTCAGATTAGACAGATAAAACTGGCCCTTATGATACCCTGACATGCATAGATAAAGACGGTTTAGCCTTTTTCATATCTATCAGAACAGCTTGTCTGTAACCCACAGAGTGTGTGTGTTCATATCTGTTGCTGATGACTTCAGGGTGCCGTTGCATAAAAACTTCCTATTATAGTAACTTTGCCATCAATGGTAACTACCATGGTAACATTGCTCGAAAGCCAATCAAAATCCAGTATTCCATGAAAGTTACCATTGATGGCAAGGTTACTATAATAGCAAGTTCTATGTAACGGCACCCAGATCATTTTGCTGCATTAACAAAAAAATTATTTCGACATTAAACAATTATGCCCAACCCTAATCCTGGACCTAATGTAAACCTAACCTGAAAACAAATTACAACCCCAACTTTTACTCTGCATCTTCTACAAAATAAGAGCCAGTAGCAAAACCAGCAAATGCCATCACAGGAAGTGTCAGAGTAACGTGAGTATGGCTTGTCCAATATCATGCCAATATGTTCACATCTATCACAGATTGTTATGAGTTTTAAGGATAGGACTGTTAGGCCCATTGAGGCTGGTTTCCTGTCTAGGGTGGCGTTTCATAAAGCTGTTCGTAAAGTTACGCATGACTTTACGAACGATTGGAATATGAAGTGCTAAATCGGATACCTATACAGTAGTTTTTCCTGACGTTTTAACAAAGTGTGACTGCCTTTCCCATTATCTCAATTAAAAATATACTTGGTAATAGAAATGTTTGTAAACAGTGGTAATATTAATGTATGTCTGCATATTTTACTTTTCACTGATGCGATTTATAACTGAGAATCTCATTTGGCTTGGCATATTTGAGTCGTTCATAAAGTCGTTTGTAAGTTTACGAACAGCTTTATGAAACACTCCCCTGACATGAGCAGATAAAGGAAAGCCAGGTTGTATAGTTACAACATCGTCTACCATCAGATGAGGAACCGTTTATGGAGTCATTGAGTAGGTTGGAGGAACAAAGTAGACTAGTAAGTCGAGCACCTTGATACACTTTACTTGACGGGTGATTCGACGTTGATTGGCTGTGAGCTTGATTTCATCAATGATGCAGGGTTAGGATTATGCACATGGGATTTAGGTTAGTTCTAGGAATAGAAGTAAGGTTTGGCAAAGCATTGAATACAGTATAGCAGTTGAGAATTTGCTAAGCATAGGTCATTGACCATGGAGGATTTGTCCCCTATTAAAGCATGTGTGTTCTGCCAGTTGAAGAGAATATGAAAGGAAAAGAAAATCATACTCATATGCAATTTTCTATACCTGTGCTTTCCTCTTTCTTTAAAAACAGACTGATGTTTTTGGTCCCTCATTAGACCCGGGGGGATGTGTCTCATTGAGGCCTGTACATCATCCACGTAAATCACTTTCCGAAAAGCACCCTAAACAGGGATTAAGTTAGGGGTGGTTTTGATACCCTAAACGGGGAAACCCATGAACGATCTCGATTTTTAGACCCTTAACGGAGATTTTATATCTTGCATTGTTTTATATACCCTAAGTGGGGATACGTTTTTCCCCGTTTTTCTAGTAAAAAACCCGGCTTCTTTCTCATTTCCTAATTGCCGCCGATTTACTGGCTGATTTGCCATATTTCATTCCATCGTTGGGGTCTATCAAATTTCCTACATTTTTCGGGTTCCGTGTGAAATTTGATACCCTTTTTTCTGATTTTTGCTATTTTTGATACCCTAAAGTGGATCCCCGGGTTCCCCGCCCGGTGCTGAAAAACGACCCTTTTTCTACGTTTTTGTTTACGCGGATGATGTACAGGCCTCAATGAGACACATCCCCCCGGGCATTAGACCAAGTTTACCTGTCAAAAACCAATCCCTCCATCATTAGTATTGAAAAAGTCATCTATAATGAATGACAGCTCTATTTCTACTATGACATATGTAATCTTGCTCTTCATAACCCTTTTCTCTATTTGTACAGTATTTATACTATGATTATAAATTGGGAGAGCCAGGTAGGATAAGATATTGTATGTGTGCAAAGTCTGTTGTCTTAATGACCTTCCTGATTGCAGAGATAAAGCATAGAATATGGTTTACGAAGATGAAGAGGGATAAGGAGAATGATGATATTGTCAGTGCATACATTGTGCATGTAAACACAGCTGGTGTCGAATTGTCTTTGCTTTACTTTGTTCAGTTACGTGACCTGAATGTGATCTGTAAATTGTTTGAACAGCAGCCTTCATCATTAATAAAGTTTCAAAGTAAACGTTGAACATGTAATGAGATCGACAGAAATTAATCAAATGAAAATCTCAGTCAGATGGTAATGCAACATAGAATACTGTCAATCTCATGATTTAAAAAAAAAAAACATTTTCTCATTTTTACACTGTACCATCATTTTTGTAGACTAATCTCTGTCTGTCTCTCTGTCTGTCTGTCTCTCTATTTGATTACACTTAAAATGATGAAGTATGAAGTTAAAACTGAAATAAAAGTTTGATTTTCAAGAACCTTTTTTTTTTTTAGCTCCTTCTGGGAGGTAGTTAATTGATTTCAATGCATTGTAAAATGAAAGAATGATAAATTCAGGCATTGGATAATAAATGCTTAAACCCTATTTCCCCATAATATCTAAAATGCTCATATTGTAAAGAAAAAGACTAATTGCTTACTGCTCTTGATGCTTACAAAAACTGCTATATAGTTTGAATAGATATATACTGTACTTTGAACTCTCTCAACTAGCTAAGAAAGTTCATTAGTCATATATATCATTCTGTAAACAAGTAATCAACTGTTGAATCAACAGAGTTATAGCTTTAAGTACCTGACTTTATGTTTGTACTTGGCTTAAAGGGAAATCCAAGAGATGATTTTAAAAGTTTTAAAGGACTTTACTATGACTTGCATAACACACATTGATGGAAATTGTGGCAGACAAGAAAGGAAGAGAGCATTCTTTTACAAAACAAGGTCCCCTTTCATACTTTAAAGATAAACATGAGTTCTCGTGATGTAATTATGATGTGAAAGAAACTGTTTCAAAATGATGGGGAAAGGTTGATTTAGATTAAGTAGTAAATAACAATTGTGTATACCTTGGAGTTTCTAGATTATCATGATGAAAATATAAAAAAAATCACCTCAATCTAGTTGAAAGTGCACTGCACTCAGAAATAGGTATATGGGACTATACACAAATGCTAGAGCCAAACACTAAGCTCTTTCTGGTTATACTTTGAACATTTGAAGATTAATCTTCTTGAGGACATTTGAGCTATGATGGTTTTTTTTTTCAAACTTACATAAATAGATGGAAGACATACAAATTATCTTTCACCTGTTCCCATTACTCCAGTTTCTATTTAATTGATTGCTGTATACAGTATTATAAACTGATTTTTTTGGGTGGGGGAAAAAATAATGCAACTGACTGACAGGTGTGTAGAGCAAATATCAATGCATATTCAATGGGGTTATTAATTATAGTACACATGAATATTCAGAATATTACTTGACTTACTTCTAGTATCACTTAGTCATTTTACCACATGATAGAAAAAAAAATATCAGTACATGTATGTTATGATAATTATGCAGGACATATGTATAGCCATTGCAAAGAAGGAAGTATACACTTAGAAAGCCCTGCTTTGCTGGGGATGCCCCACCCCACCCCCCCCCCCCCCCCAAAAAAAAAAAAAATATGATCATAGACAGGTTACTGTAAGAGCATCATAACAGGAATTATTGTAAGCATTTTCAGATAAAAGAATATTCATATTTGTAGAATAGGGAGGACCATAAAATAATTGGAAAAGAGAAGAAAAGGGTGTCATTTGCAGTTATAGAATGTTCAGTCATTGATGTATCATTTAAAAATTTCATGTGTGTCGATACAGTACATTGATGGTACATCTGCTGAACGTACTGGAGAAGATGTAACGATCCCACTGCACTGTTCGTATAAGAGTAGGGGGAAACCCCAGTGTATGTGGTCCACCTTCACACCTCCAATCAGTGATATTGGGAGGAGAGACCTGAGGGTTACAGCGATTCAGATCGCTTTTCCCCTCCCAGGCACAGGTGACGCCAAACCAAATAATAAATAATAATGATAGTATATGCCATTAGTGCCAAATGATGCAAGTTAATGCCCTTCTAGCAACAGTCAGCATTATTGTTTACTACTTGCATTAACGATGTGAATGTCATTCTATGTGACCTGAACTATCTGCATGCAGTGATGCTATAATCCAACTGGTATATATCGGTCCTATAAATAATCAATATCAACAGCTTAGCCTGGGAGGAGGGCAGAGTCAATATTTTCATGATAAGATTTTGTGTGTTGATAAACATACTGAAGTCTTGAACCACCTATCCTGGCAGACCTACTTGTGAGCTTGAAAGCTTTAGGAATTGTCTGATGAGAGCCAAAAGGACTTTAGCTAATTAGTATGGTTTAGCATAGAGCCTATGCCCTTCTAAAGTTGTATCTCTGACCTGGGGGGGGGGAGGGGGTGTTTCATAAAGCTGTTCGTAAGTTACGCACGACTTTACGCACGATTGGTGATATGTTCTTGTGCTACATGTAAATGATTGAGAATCTGATTAGCACCCAAGAACATGTTCCAGTCGTGTGTAAAGTCGTGCGTAAAGTCATGCATAACTTACGAACAGCTTTATGAAACACCCCCCAGATATGCTACTTGTATGATGATTTGGTATTTACAAGCCATATCCAGTGGGCCTGTGTGTTGTGAATACTAACATAGGGAATGAAAGCACTGGTGTAAGTAAGTCAGCAAGTTTGAAGTAACTTTGGTAATATGCTCTAAAAGATGTTCATAGAGGTTTGCAAGACTATGAAAGATTATGCATTGATTTTACTTGATTTCAATTGATTTCAATTTGCAGTTTTACCACTAATGCCAGTGTCTTATTTTTATATTCTCTGAAGTAAAAAAAAAAGGACCTTTTGTATGAATATTTTTTCACTTGTATGAGATGACTTTATGGAAAAAAGGCATGAAGTGATATGAAGATATCTGTTTGCAAGTCTATGGAATGCACTTTCAACTAATTCTCTGCCCTTTACCCAAGGGAGCCATACATCTTTCGAACATTCCTACTTTTCTACATGTGTTTTATTCTTGGTGGGTGTGAAAAAGTGCAGGTATGAGATATCATGAAAGACTGTCAAATAGATATTTTTAATAGAAGATGATAAATACTGGTATTTTAGAGATAGAAGATGATAAATATTTTTGCCTTTATAACTACTGTCTATGGAGATTTGACAGTGTCACTCATGTAAGAAAGGATGACCCAAAAAATCAAACTCGATGACTCCAGAGAAAAGAAGCGCCTGTTGTTAGTCACTTCAAATTATAGAGCAAGTAAATTGGTTGATTTACCCAGGGGTATACACACCTTTCAAACTAGACAAGACCCTGATCTAGTTTTCGACGCTCTCCAAATTGGCCACACTTGTCCGAGGTGAGAAGATTCGATTTCATGTGGGTGATGTGCCTTGATATGTCAATACGGTGATGCCAAAACCCATGATTCCTACTACGGTATTGACTCTGTTGTGACATCAAATGATGTGTAAAAAACTGATCAAAGTACATTGCAACTTTGTAAACTTGAGCCAAACTCCTTTATTTACCCAATGGGGGTGGGGGAGGGAGGTGTGTGTAAAGTGTTCCCTATTCTTGACTCTCGATGTGTGTGAATTCGGGCATTCAGCATTTTCTTGGGACTAAAATGAAGTTTTGTCTTGGAAAAGATTTTTGGCCTTTGCCATATTAAAAGAAGGAGGAGGCACGCGCATTGTGCTGCCCACGATGTTGCTTAAAGTGACAAACTGTGTTTACGTACATGTAAAATAGCACGTAGCTGTTTGTATGTTTGAGTAAATAGAAAGTAAGAACACATTCATCATTTCAATGCCTATTTTACAATTGAAATTGTAGTACAATATACAATACAGTGAGTGAATGTTGATCATACAATGTAGCTGTGTATTGAATCAAGTGGATTCAGCAGAAAATGCTTAGTTTTTGTTAACTGCAGCAAGTGTACATTGACATGATTTGCAGCAGTGAATCTAAATTATCATTTTTGTACAGATTTGATGTAAATCTAAAATGTCTTGAATTCTTTATAGTTTCATAGAATATCCTCTGCTATTACATATTACATAGCAATATTGTTGAAGAATTAAGCCACACCACGTGTCAGCGCACACGCACGCACGAGGGGCTGTCGCGAGACTAAGGCTTTAGACTACCTTTCACCTTTGTACTTTGCCCATTGCAGCATGGACCCTGTTTTCACTGGGAACAGTCAGATGTATCCTTCCATAAGACACACACTCGGTGCAATATAGAATCAAGAATGCACCAACAGTTTATTGCTAGGTCTGTATTTGGCATCCGTTCAGTTTCATTTCTTTATCTAGATTTTTAACTAGATTTAGATGTACCAGTTAAGATTTTGTGCAGAATCTTTTCATCTACTAGAAAAAAGTTGTAGCTTTTCTCCCACAAGAAGGAATGTCAGAGTTACTTGTGTAAACAGGGCTGATATGTGCTCTCTATAGCTAACTTGACCCCTCTGTATATGATCATTAGAGAAGAGAAAAGTCAATTTGCTAAAAGAGCATGCTCTGAGAATGTGGTCAGATCGTCGAGCAAGACCATTCTTTGTGTGTATTCAGTCTTAAAGATTCTACCCTTTCATTTACACACTATACAAATCAGGGATTCCTCTAAGTGCATGATGTAAATCATAATTCATAAAGTCAAGCTTACTTGTGAATTACTGGTGAAGCTAAATGAACACTTACTGGGAATTTGCTAGTACTCATTAACAAGAGACACGAGACATGAGATTATATTGTCTGTTCGGAGCCGGAAGGGTGTTTATAAATACAGAATTAATGCCCTTCTGGATCCAGACAGACAGTATAGAGATTCTTATGATATATGTACTGATAAAGAAGATCTTTTCAGCATGGTGGATTTGACCTTATGAACCACATGCTATACCCTTTTAGTTTTGTTATGCAGTTCTCCACCAGGCTATAGGAGTTTTAAATGTAACTTGTCCCTTTTGCAAAATCGACAAAAATGCATACAACTTGGCATGAGTTTAGGATATGCCCTTTTGATACTGTTCATTTGATCTTAAGGTCATACATTGCTTAAGTTATTATTAGTGTAAAATGAAAATCTGGCTACCAACCTTGAATAAGCAGGTCAGATCAGCTCACCGGCAGTAGTGCAGCCAGCTGTATATAGCTAGCTAGCTCAGTCGCACGCAGCTTGCGGCCACGACACATACCGTACATAATATAGCGGCGCTGTAACGTGAATCCTTTCGTTGTGCGCTATCTCGAATCTTCAGGTCTTTTTTCCGTGGTACGTAAAAAGAAAGCTCTGATGAATTATCGAAGATTATTTCCTTAAAACTGAATTTCACGCTTTGTCAATTTCAGGGATAGGTTATATAGCCTTTCTCTCTCAAATGATGACAGAGTCAGGGAACTTTCAGAATTGGGTCTGCAAAAGGGACAGGCTACCTTGAAGTATAGCAAATAAATTAAAAAGTCATTACAACATACATGTAGTTGCTATAGTCATCACAACATACATGTAGTTGCTGTTGTCATTACAGCATACATGTAAGTTGCAATATAACCTACTGCATATCATGGCATAAAAGAAAATTGCTTTTCAGCTTTGAAGTTTAGATTAGATAGAAAATAAAAGTGAAATGTCACTGATCTTTTTTTAATGCTCTTCATGCTACATGGTGGATTACATTAGGAATTTCGTTAAAAGATGACATTTCAAATGTTATTAAAAGACTTTGTGTAAGACCTTCTATTTATATCCCACTTGTTTACTTGCAAGACTTGAGATTTTATCAAGGTATACCTCGCAAAATAATGCAGTGAAGAGAATACAGTAGAAGAAGTGGCTGTTTTGGTGTAACTTCTTTAGAGAAGCTGATCTATGGGTTTATGAATAGAGACGGTTAACCACAGAGAGTTATTTTGTCTGCGGTGGTTTTATGAGAGAGATGTTTTTCTGCGTGAAGATGTTTTTCAGTATCGGTGCCCGTAAAAAAATTGTAGGAGAGCTCACAAAATGTAGTTATCAAACAAGGTATCATAGTTTTCTAATTACTACTGTACATTTAGTCATGATAGTCAAATGTAAGTGGTGTAGTATAGAAGACGTTGAATTGTGTATATGAAATATTATTTTTTCATGATCAAAATGTTTTTCTTGTAAAAAATATATTTTTGGATGTCACCATCCTGCTGTCATAACATATGCGTTTAGATGTACCGTGCCATTGCATATGTGTAGGGTTCCATCCTGCGATCCTTCGGTGTGAAATTGAAGAAAAACAAGAGTTGTTGGTCCTGTAACTTCTTTTGCAGCTCCCGTTGAAATACTCTTTGACACTACGCCATGAGTCTGTGCACTCCCTTCTGGAATCCATTAAAATACTTTTCTTTCTCTTGTGCAATGGGTATTCCTTTCCTCCCAAAACAAGATTGTTAGTTCTGATGCGGCCTACTGTTGATCTACGCTCGACGCTGTAAGCTTATCTCGTGAGTGCTCTGGGGAATTTGCGTTCCCACAAAACGAAAAAAAAATGTTCATGACCGTGGCAAAGTAAAAAGATACCCGATATTTGATCGGCCATACTCGTGAGTCACACCTTTGTCCAAAATATTCCTGGAATCTTGTTTAGATGGTCGGTAGAGTTTGGTTGCTTACTTCTTACGCTTTCTTTTCAGAGGTAGTTAACCACCTCTTGAAAAACAATTTGTTAGATCAATAAACATGTGTACATGAAAAAGGTCCAAGTCTGAAAGAGCAAATGCAAATTTCTTGAATCAGAAGTATTTACATGTGTTGATATTGTTTTCAGATGGGAGTGAATTAAATTGAATTTGAATTGAATTGAATTGAACTGAATTAAAAAGTGTGTAAAATTTAAGTCCTTTGAGATATTATGTTGTAAGTTTTGCTCAGTAAGCACTTTAGAACCAGAATCTTGCAAAACTGGCAAGCAGTTCCGATTTGTAAAAGTTTCCCTACCATGAAAATAATCGAATCACAGCTGATACAACATTTCACTTTCTTTCTTACCATGAAAATGGATGTTTGTACCATTTGTAGGAGTTTTATACTTTATATTTTTCAATCTTGAAAAGTTGTTTGTTGGAAATCGTCATCCTAAGATTTAAAATTACTGCCTATTATTTATATATTCAATGATGGATTGTATCTCTTTGACTGTCTATAAAAATTTTCTTGAATTCATGATCTGAAACCTGCAAATGAAGATGGAGTCTCAGTTTAGCTTTTGATTAGATAGGAATACACTGTATAATGTGATATGTGAGGGATTTCCTACATGTCGACACACATACAAATTTCTTATGTTCACTTCACTGTGGAGTGTGTGTAGTAAGGGCTCCGTTATACTTTTAGGGAGGGAGTTCCTTCAAATTCCTTCTGACCATATCTGCAATGTGTTGCAACTTTCCAAGTAAATTGCAAATCACACACAAAAGATACCGATAAAAACCAGAAGTGTATCTAACCCTATTGTAGAGAAATCCTCTTGACATGTCCAGAAGTACCACAAGAATGCATTTGCACTTTTTCTAAAAGCATTGACCTTTCTGGGACAGTACACACACCAAGTACTAATCAAGTTTGTAGGTTACAACCCTGATTGATTCAATAGCCAGGTAGATTAGTCCAGGATTTGCACAGCGGGAATCAAGCCCATTGGTCCATCTATCCGTTCAATTCATCCATCTATCTGTATCAGTTATCCTACCTATCATAAAACCCGGTCCATTTAATTCATCTATCAGTCGATCTACATCAGTCATTCTGTCTATCACAAAACCTGATTTCCTGCATTCATTGATATATTTCTGTCCTTTCTTTACTTGTTATCAGCAATATTTCTTTTGTTTTTTGTCTGTAAATGATATGCCTTTATTCTATTCCATTTTGTACTTACTGTCATTAAATTCCTTACATACTATTTTACTATCGTTTTCATGATTAACCCCTTATTCAACTTCCTATTTGCCTTCAGAAAACTTCTTTCTTATCACACTTTTGGTGTTGTATGGTATCCTTCATGTTGCAACATTATAATAAAATTTAATCTTATAGGTTTTGTTAACACTTTATCTAATTTCCTTGTATTACTTCAGAAATATTTTCTGAAATAAGACTGATAGCACCATCCATTGTATCTTTTTTTCCAAATTGCAAGAATTTGTTTGGTTTATCTGTAGTTGTTTCCTTCACTTTGAATCAGTTTCATATTCCTCAAAACTTTCCTCAACACAATAAAAACTACTTTTGAAAAAAAAAAAGTCAACTTAAGGCGACTTCAGTAGCCCTGTCTATCGTCTTTAGAAATGAGTAAACTTAACAATAGCTTATTACATAATCCGAACATGATTTATATGGGCAGTACAATAGGCTTTAGAAATTGCTCTTGAGTTGATTTTTCGAAAGTAATTTTTATCTTGTTCCCCTTGTCTTTTTCAAAAAGTTCCAAACTACAGACAAGTATTCACGAAAGAATTAATAGTATATTTAACGACCTGGTCTCAGTTCTCTCGTTCTTGAATATAGATGACCTTGTGTCAATATCATGATGTAATTTGATTAGAATTAGATTTCATTTCATTTCACCAGATCTGCTCTTGGATGATTGTTTTTTTTCTTTTATTTATTTTGTTTTTTGGTTTAGCCAAATGAAGTGTCCCTTCAAATGAAGTGCCCCTTCAATTTTTTACTTTTTGATTACCAGTGTCTATTTGTTGTACAAATTGCAAATGATTAAGTCAGTGTTGTGTCTTTCACTCCTTTTTCTATGAAGCATGCAATGTGAATATTGCTGGTGAATGTGATACAAATGATCTGTCAAAGTTTGGAGGCTCGGTCCTTATATGGCTGCCTGAAGTTTTTAAATGTGGAATTTCAGTTTTTTGTATCTCTTCTTCCCAATGCTGTATTCTGTACTCTTCATTATTGCAGTATCAAAGTAAACATTAAGTTTTGTCCAGTTTGTTAAACTTTGGGAT
This sequence comes from Echinometra lucunter, assembly GCA_029962745.1. Classification (NCBI taxonomy): domain Eukaryota; kingdom Metazoa; phylum Echinodermata; class Echinoidea; order Camarodonta; family Echinometridae; genus Echinometra; species Echinometra lucunter. The sequence goes on from CM057151.1 coordinate 16,273,963, forward strand.
GTGAAAAGTATGGACAATTCTTTGTACGATGTGGGCAGATTCAGTATTCCTTAGCACATGTTACATGCAGAGTGAAATTAAATTTGAATAACATGCTCCATAATATTGTGAATCTACAGAGTGCTACTGCTGAAGGTTTTCTCTGCTCTCTGTTCCCTTTCTCTCCTTTTTTCATTTCTGCTCTGTCATATTAGGCTGTCCTTGTACAGGTGTGTTTCTTTCTTTCCATCCAAGCAGCTTAAAGCTGGAAATAAAGGGGAGAAAGAATAAGAGGAAAAGCAAGGAAAATCGAAAAGTCAGTTTGCTTGGTCACCCCTGGCTACACATGAATTACAATTGACTCGGCCGAGAAGTAAAGGGGAAATGGGAGACCAAGTCAACTAGAGCGTCCATTGATAGTGCACCTAGAAATCTCAACCTGTCTCCACCCCCCCCCCCTCACCTTCAATCTGTCTTTGATCCAGTACAGAGCCAAAATCATTCGCCTTTGTCACTCTCAAAATCTTCTTTTAACCCCAATTTAAGATTACTCCAGGAAAAGAGAATGTGCGTATAGAAAATGAGATGTAATTGAATTTGCTTTCTGGCTTCTTTCTTCTAACTTGGCATACCCATTCTCCCTGTCAATTTTCTTTTCTTTTCTTTTCTTTTCTTTCCTTTCCTTTTTTTTTTTGTGTCTACTTCTTTGCCAAAAGCTTTTGAGAGCATAATAGATGTAGACAACACTGATAGCCCTGAATACACTGATGTGTTTTCATTGTGTATCTCCACAGAGATTTATAGTAATGAGTAGTGGGACATATAAAATGTGGGTTATAGACGCGCGGTTTTGAAAGGGGGATAATGTATTGGAACAGAGGAGGCCATGCGCGGGTGCAAGACTGATTAGTCCGTTCCCTCACAAAATCGCTGGGCCCTAAAGAGTTTGACGAGTGATTCAAACCACGTTTTACCCCATTCAGCAGCAGTATTTTTTTGTCGTCTGTTTGATCAAGAGAATTAGGATGTAAATCAAAGGAAGGTTGCTATCACACTCATAGAGAATGAAAAATACAAGAGAACCTGCATTAATGTATTGAATGTATTATTTCTTTCAATTTGATGGCACAGAAATTATATCTCATCGATATTAGCACTGTTCAAATATGGTTCAAAAGCAAGTTTTCTTTTCTAATATTTTCAAAAGTAGAAGGTAGAGAAACAACGACAGTATAAATAGAGAAAAGATCTTACTAATGAAAAAAGAGAGAAAGATTGAGAGATTTACGGTGATAACATTTAAAGTCAAAGTAAGTGCAAATCAAAACAGAGACAGGATGGGAAATATGTTGATTGAACTTTCCATAATGGTGGTGCGAAAAGACTTGTAAAATGCATATGGTTTATGTTCCGGATGCATCTTTTCCCACTGTTATGTTTCGCTAATTATAATGTTGGTTTGTTTACAACATCATTGCTTTATAGCTCTGACAATGTGAGTCAATACTGAGATGATCTACTATCATTTAGTTGATTTGAATTGGAATTAATACCGGTGGATGAAAATTAAGGACATAATGAGATGCAAATTTCACTGTGCAAATTACACCACAGTGTGGGGAAGTAAACACCAGTGTCTTCTATTTCACTGATAAAGTGCCTTGAAATTTTAAACCGATGATGCAATATAGAATTTGTGATCACATTTCTGTGTTTTGCCACTATTGTACTGCTAGGTGGAAATGTAATAAAAAACAAAAGTTGGCAAATGTGAGCTTGATTACCGGTAGGCGTTTTATCTTTATGTCTTTGTGTGAAAGAATGCGTCCGGAATGCAAAATACAAAAATGCAAAAATTAAAATTTCTATTTTGACATATTGGAATAGAATTTTAGCAAAGATCATGCCACAAGAAGATGATGGTATATCAATTTACTAGGTCTACATGCTGCCCGTGAAATTAGTAATCATTGTCTGAAAAATTTTATTTTCAATAATTTTGCATTTTGCATTCTGGATGCGTTCTTTCGCACAACGACATGAAGATAAGACGCCTTATACGTGTGTAAATGGTTTTCTCTTGAGTTATTCATGATTTTCTGTCTTGTTTCTGTCTTTACAGAGAGACAACAGGTGCACTGTGTGGAGCTGAAATCCAAGCGCTACATTTCTGATGGATTTTGCACGAGTATTCGACCAATCACGGAAGTAGTGTGTGCGGGATCGTGTATTCCCAGAGACATCATCAGTGAATGGTATGCTGAACACTTAAAAGTCTGGGGGAACAAGAAAAGAAAAGAGTGGCGCTGTGTCAACGACAGCGTGCGTCAAAAAAAGGTCACGTTACTGTGTGACAACAATACTACAAGAACTTACCGCATCAAGACAGTGCGGAGCTGCAAATGCAAGCGGTTATTGCAGCAGCACAATGAGTCCGAGAGGCAGAACCAGAACATTGAGAGGCGGCAATCGTCAAATCGAAACAAGAGAAACAGGAAGAACAATAGGCAATAGGCAATGTTGTGATAGCCCAGTACTAATGGAGGCATGCCAAGAGTGCATGCATGTCTTGTGTCAAACATTGTGGATGCTACCTATTGCTCCAGACGATGCTGAGGTAAAACCTTTAAGCAAAAGTTGATGTCACGTGTGCAGTGAAGAGACAAACTTAGCAACTCTCCTATAAAGGGAAGCATGGGCTGCAGTGCACCGGTACATGGACACTATACTGTCAGATGTTATTCAGACCAACATAACTGAACAGTTTGAATGCTACCTGAAAGTTTATCATTTTCGCTTCTGTAGCAGAAATGGCATTTCAAATTTATATGACTTGTGTGAGTCAATGATTTTTTAACAGCGACCAGAGTCGGTTTCAGCTTGGAATGACAAATGATTTTTTTTTTCTGTCTCCTGCCCAGACAACAAGACAATCATTTTGCGAGGCAGATGGATTTGAAGAATCCCTGAAATCAGGAGACACCACAAAGCACATTGAAACTATCCAAGATCAAGCATTTATTTGGATAATGCACATCATTACCTGTTGTTGTTATTGTTATTGTCAGGAATTTTGTATTTATAAGTGCAGCGTTGTAGATTAATCTTCATGAAACTGACAAGTATCTCTTTAGGTTTCCTGCTTTCCTATTCATCTCAGTATGAGATATTATCAGCCATTATCAAATTTTTTTCTTTTATAGGTTTTGTTGTTAACTATTTGCATCGTTTCCATGCTGCAATTTTTTAACGCAATCACATCATGTGATAAATTTTTATAACATTGAAATACGCTTTTTCACTGTTTTAGATTCCTTGTTAACGCTACTAAACACTGCCCTCCATGATACTCCGTCGACCAATGGGTCGTCTCGAAAAGATAGCTATAGCAATACATGATATGTAGGCCTACCTCTGGCAGATTTATTGGCCTTTGACGATGATTTTGTATTCTCACCAAGGAGTGTTAAAAGATCTTAAAGTTTGTAAGATGTTGACAGAATAATTATGTAAAAATTACTAACAATCCTTATTGGAGGAACAAAATGTCTTCATAACATTTCTTTCATCAATATTATGATTCACATTGAAAAGGCAGAGCTATGGTGTAGAAGTACAGGATCTAGTAATATTACAAAGCATTACTCACTTACTTTCATTTAACATATTTTCCTTTTTTTATATTTTGGAGTAATAATGCATGTACATGACAATCTTTGTATTACTAGCAGTATCTGTATATGTTAGGAGGATCAAGAAGAATGGTGTAAAATAATGACAAATGTACATTTCCAAACAAAAATATTTATTTTTCAGTTTGTATAGATTTACCCATTCATACATGTATTTGGATTCCTACCAAAAAGGAATAATATGAAAGAAAGTAATTAATTTGTATATAGTATCATTCCAGATTGGTCTATGTATAGTTTTTTTTTTATTATTGTTTTAGTGATGTAATATGCTTGCACCAAATTCTGAAATTTGTTTATTATGAAGATAACATTTTTTTTATCTTAAAGTTTTTAGAAATTGTTTCCTTCCATTTTGAATATATGTATTCTTCCTCCATCAAAAATGAAGTCTTCCTAAAGTCATGATCTAGAGATCATTCAGTATTGCTTTCCCCGTACTTAAACCAGTGCACTTGTGCGATACATGCTCCAGTGAGAATGGCTCAGTTTCCAACACCAGCAAATTCTGAACTTCAGCCCTGAACCACACATCTCTGAATCCTGAACCCTAAACCTAACCTGAAACCAAGCCTTATATATTTTTTTTAACAAGATAAAGCCCAGAGCTATTGTCGCTGAAGCATATGTCAGAGCAGTATTGAGTTAAATGATTTGTTAAATGTTTTGCTCTTTTGTAATTGACCAAATCTAGACCTGCGCTATCGTAAAAGCTAGAGTATAGCACCAGATAAATGCTATAAAATTTATTACAATAAGTGCATCAACAATATGCACTACCCAAAATCATAGTCTTCCAGTAATTCTAATAGTAAAACTGATTCGACTTTACATACTCTTATGCCATGTTATTTTTTTCCAGCTAATTTTTCATTATCAGATCTTCAAATGTGAATTGATCTCTTATATCATCCAATGTATATCCAGTATTTTATTAAAATGAACATCCATATTTAGACCATTATGACTTTCATTCCTACATTGTCAACATCATCAGAGAACTACTTTTTAGTCAGCAAATTCGAGAAAAAAACTTCCATTTATCATGATTTAGCTTGAAATATCTCCCACATTGTTTCCAACAATAGATTTGATAATAATGTGAAGTTTCATTTTAAAAAAGAGATGGATTATGTAACATTGTACAGTTCATCAATTTCCCTTTTCTTTCATTTTTGGCAATTAAGTAAAACCAAATATTATGCATGTGTTGTTTTATCTTAATTAGGAGTATCTGTTCATGAATGATAAGATACATGCACCTTTCAAAGAAAATGAATAGATGCATCCACGAAAAAGTAAAACGTTGATATGTTCGATACCTATGAATAGATTTTTTGAATTCTGTCTTCAATCAGATCCTTCTAGTCTAATTCACTTATTTTTCATACAACTAACAATCATGAAATTAAAGAATACAAATACTGAACTCTTTTTTACAGTATGTTTTATACAGATTTTTTTTGCTATTTACCCTTCCACAGGGTTCCCTTATTGATCTCCAACATAGCAATTTTTACAAATTTTTACAAACATAACAATTTTTACAAAAGATCGATGCATATATATTTTTATACAGATTTGATACGTCATGGTGCCAAGGCTAAAAAAAAATCATTTCTCTCCTTGAGAAAATCTTGAAAAACTATACACAGCTGCTTGTTCTTAACTTCACAAGTTAAACAAGTAATCATGTAAATTAAATTGTTTTAAGATGCCACCCGTATGATCCATATGGCAGTTTTGAATGTGATAGCATACTGAATTTGTTGTAATCATTACTTTAACGTGTTCAGAATGTTTCAATACCAAAAAAAAAAAAAAAATTCTCATCTAAAAGCAAAGGAGGACGAGGGGGAATAAGGCTTTAAATGACAAACTGTGAATCTGAAATATGTTTGTTATTAAAATGTCAAGAACTGATAGTATATTTTGTTGCAAGAAGGTGAGATAATTACATGTATGTAAACACAGTTGGTGTTGCCACCCTTATTTCATTCTAAAGGCTGAACTACTACTGTACTATAGTCCCAGCTCTATTGTATCTGTTTCGAGAGGAAGGTATTAACTAAAATATTTACTCTTTTCAAGATAAAAGGTCACACTACTCCATAACTAGATAATGCTTATGCACATATCCATGTACATACACTGTAGAAAGAATGAAATATATTAAAAGGATGCTTATTCACCATAAAAAAAAAACTCTTCTCCATTCTTGTTAACCTGTATCATTATCTCGGTATTTGATCAGGCAGCAAAAGCAGAGAGCTTCTTTTATCAGTGTCACATTTTCACAACTAGAGGGCATAACAATGTTTTTCATTTGTATACCAGTAGAATGTACGTGTTTGTAGCTGTACAGTGTTTTACTTGGTTGTGGCTGTAAATTAGAGCAGGAAAATTTCAGTAATTTTTGTTTTCTTTCTTTTTTTGGGAAGAAACAGATTGTGTTTTTTATATAATTCCAAATTACATTTTTCTATACCCTGAAATGTAACAAGCTTTTGGTGTTATTTACATACATATATATGTATAAATATACATGTACATTGTACAATGTATGTTAATGTCTTTTATAGTTGCAAGTTCTAATGAACAGCACTAAATGTTTTCCTTCCTCACAAAACTTTGCCATGTGTACCTTAGCATATTTGTATGATAGCATGTGTACATGAGGACAAATATATATATGTATAATTCACTGCCACAGATGTTACCGAGTTGAAATTCTCTAAACAGATGTTGAACTTGAAAGAAATATGTTCAGGTTGGTTTTTTATTTTTTATTCAGATCTTTTTTCATAGAAATGTCATAAAAGAAAATTTTAAAGTGTTTTAAAAGTTCAAATCGTAGTTTTGTAATATGATTCCAAACAATTTAACCACTGCCAGAAACTATATGAGTATTTACTTATGAAGGACATTATTTGTAATTTGTATGCAGAGAACAAGCAGATCTTGTTTTATAGTGTACTATCATGTAAATTTGAAAATATATGTAAGCAACATGTGGTTGATATTGTATGGTTGGATTCAAATTGTCATTTTGCTTGTTATGAGTTTCTTTTACAGAAATAAATATATATAAAGCTGTATTTGATTTTTCTTTGTATACGTCACTGCCTGATAGTTAAGACTGGAAGTTTATGTTTTATACTTGCTAATATTTGGAAGACCTTCATGGAAGAGAGTTTTTTGTTGTGTTCAAGAAAGTTTGTAAAGAACAAAAATGATATACAGTTGATTTTCTTCTCCTATATAGAATTCCTTTTATTTCTTAACATTCAGAGCAGAGAAATGATCATATTTTTTGTTAAAGGAAAAAATGATCCAACAAATTTAAACGTTTATTCCTCTGTTTAAGTAGAGATAAAAGTTGCATTCTGAAAAATGCCAGTAAGCATTTGTGTTTGCAAATAATGACAAAGTAAAATTTTATATCTTTCAAAGGAGATCAAAATATTGTGATTCATTTTAAGCATATAGTCAGACTCTCTAATTTATTATTACTTTTGTAAGCTTAGCTAAATTGCATGTACCTCTTTGTAAGATAACAAAGTTTTATTGATGCTACAAAGAGAAAAGAAATTCTGATATATTTGTGTATTATTATCAGATTTTTAGAAAGAAATGTTTTTATACATGTTGGCATAAAGTACCATTTTTATTGTTCTATATCTTTTTTAAGGTTTATATTCCATTGTCTAGTTGTAAAATAACTTTGTTTTCTTACTAAACTTAATGCCAATCTGGAAGAAAGAAATAAAAACATATCAGCCTCTAATGGGACTTGTATGTTACGCAAATATATTACTATGTTTGTGCGTGTTGTTTGTTATTTTTTAGATGTCTTGAGAAAATGAATGCATCATACTAATGATTATGATTATGGGTAATGATGTTTATTATCATATTAAGGAATGATTGAGATGATAGCTCATTGTTTTGATAATGATGATGATTATGCTGATGATGAGGATGATGATGAGGTGTCCAGCTACATAGTTGCCAGAAAAAATAGGTTTTGAGTTCTGATTTGAAGGTATCAAGGTTGGTACAGTTGTGAAGTTGGACTGGTAAAGAGTTCGAAGGGTTTAATACTGAAACCGATTTAGTAAAACTAACACCTTTTGGGCAAGACATTAATTTGCATTTGCCACTCTCTACCCAGATGTTAGATGGATACCCGGTGGGATGGGTGAGAGATAAGGGTAAAATGTCACTGTAGTTCAATTGGCATGTGAGCGCTTGTAAAATGGCGCCTGGCCGGAGCGCTCCCCAGGGAGTGGAGATGGTGCACTCCTATGTGTGGAACAGCCATTAAAATCAATCCTATGACCTGGTAATAACGACTGCATGTAAAGTGCTTAGAGAAACGTAGTATATAATTGTATAAATGTACAAATGTGACTATTATCATTAGTTATCGGATCCGTGATAGCACTTTATCTCTCAGAACCCATTCTAATATTCAGGAGGTGGCGATTAGCAAAGTCTTTTTGGGCATCTCTCCCGTGCTCAACTTGAGAACTTCATAAACTCGCAAGTGAAAATATCTGACCAAGTTTCCCTTCTTTTCCTGCTGGTCTTCGCCTTAGGATTAAAAGAAGGGTTTATGCTGATCGGATCAGGGGCATACGTGAGGGGATCAAGAGGGTTACCGACTGATCTTAATCCGGGTGTATCGTACCCCCTACTGTTCTAATATTCACCTAGGGTATTTAAACGTGGCACTGAAAAGTGGGAAGATGTATTTTAGGATACGAGTAAAATCTACCCGTTTTCTACAAAATGCCATGTGTAGTTCAGAAATCTTAAATGTTCATATTCCATACAGGGGAAAGAGACTGAGAGAGGAGGGGGGGGGGGGGGTACTTGGATAGAATATTTTCGTGTGCCTCTTTTTTTTTTTTGGGGGGGGGGGTTTTGTTTTTTGGTTTTTTGTTTTTTGTTTTTTGCTCTCTGCAAAATGGCGCTGGGTTATATTGTAATCCGTAACAGGAACCTTTCATGCACGGGGAGGAGGGGGGGGGGGGGGAGGGCGGTGAAAGGAGGTAGTTTTCAAATCGTGGAACAGTTCTATACGTGTGCCACTTCCCATACATAAAAACTGAGGATGGTTGAGTTAAAATGCGGGGCACGCCGATTGAGCACCGGGGTCGTTTCTCAGGACCTCGTACGTGCTAAATCGGCTGAGTCGACCCTAATAGCCGTCGTTAATGGCCGGGAGCATAGCTACCATCTAGTGACTGGGAATTCATTTTGTAGATAAGCCAACTAAAACCTGGTTCCCAATACATGGGTAATGAGTTATAGCATTTTTTTTCCTATCTCTCTCTCTCTCTCCCTCTTTCCCCTTCTCTCCCTTTCTGGCTTTTTCCTTCCTTTTCTCAAGGGATTACGCGCCATTTCAGTTCGTAGTGTATCAAAGCATTATACTTCTATGGTAAATGGCATGGAAGTTTATACATGTACCTATGCTGTGATTATGATGATTATTAAAGTGCATGTTTGTACTTCCGTTTTCGTTATTATATTGATTTTATTGTTATATTTTAATTGTTTTAATTTTCATTCAATCGATTTTTATTTATTCATTTGTTTATTTATTCTTTGCTGATAAGGTTATGTTCAGTGGATAAATCACCGGACTAACCATCACATGTCATGTTTACATGCTTGGTCCAAAACCCTGCAACGTTAGAAAGTCCTAATATGAAAAGATGGTAATATGCTTCTACCTATTAGAAAGAAATTCCTCATCAGGAAAGTTCGGCTACAGATAGGATACCCCCCCCCCCTGAAAGGGTGTTGATTTAGCAGTATTTACACATTCGTCTGTTATTACTACTATTACCATTTTGTCGTATTTTCAAACAAACATGTCCAGGGTGCCGTTGCATAAAACTTGCTATTATAGTAACTTTGCCATCAATAGTAACTTCCATGGAATACTGGATTTTGATTGGCTGTTGAGCAACGTTACCTTGGTAGTTACTATTGATGGCAAAGTTACTATAATAGCAAGTCTTTATGCAACGGCACCCTGATGGGTTTTTTTTTTTTTTTTTGGAAAGATTTTCCAATCTATTTCGGTAGTATTTTGAGCTCCTCTCCACTTGTTTCTCATCTATTAGGCTCTCCTTTTTCTTCATGGTATCTTGAACTTGTCCACAGTCTAATTCACAATCCTCATCGAATTCTATTCATGATTATTCTCTGTCAAGAGCTACAAATCAGAACTAAAATACGATGAAAAGAGACAGCTAACCTGCCCATGAAGCCTTTCATATCACTACCCTTTGCTGAAAGAGGAACGCAGCCCATATAGTCTCATCTACGAGACTTGAAGGAAAGAGTTGATAAGAGGGGGACATTGGGTATTGTGGCCCCAGCGAATTTCACAGGGGACGCGTTCCCATATCCCCAATGATTTTTGCCTATGATTTTGGTTAAAATTGTTTCCAGTTCCCATCCCTCTGTTTCTCAGAATAAGAATTCACAGCTAGATGTTGGAGCAATGTTCTTGCGTACACTGATTCACATTCGGTGGACACTGTATGTTAGGTATCAAGATGCCTTGGATCCGTCTTTGGTCTCAGAACCAGCAGGTCACGGTTCCAAACCCAATCAGAGCGTCCCAGTGCAGTTGGGGGAAAGTTTCTGCCCCCTAGCATGGTTGCTCACTAGATAATTATATTCATTATTTTTATCATGGTCATAGTATCCGAAGCAAAATTAATATCAAGGCGATAAACTAGTAATTGATACGTCAGTTCCTTTCTTTCCTTGACAGAAAATGTAGAAGAAACTACCATTCAAATGATTATCATAAATATTACTGTGATAGAAATAAAGTATAAACAATAATGAGAGAACGGGTGTTATGAAAAGTTGTTCTTCTCGATCACGTTTACCGAGTATATCCTTGTGCTATGCAGTTTGTCAATTATTCATCATTTGTCTATTTAATATGCACATAAAGCAAATACTTCATCGGCTAAAATGAGAAAATTATTTGGAATGCATTGTGATCAGTGATATATTATATTCATGGAGATATATCTCTATGTACATAATACAGTTCAAGTATAATGATTTGAGGCAGCATAAATCTCTAGATTCACGGCAACTATATGATTATTTCTTTATGATTGTGGCATGTGGGAACTAATTGGTCAGTTTGCGTATTTTATTTCTTTGTTTGCTGACGTTTTGTTTCTATTTCAGAAGGCTTCATATTTTTGATAGCGATTACAAAAATATTCGTCTTTTAAAATATCCCAGATCGCATGAAAGTAAGGCTAAGAGCTCGTGGTTAACATGGTTCGAAGCCTTCAAAGTCTTCTCTTGACGCCTCCACCAAGAAAAGGAAGCTTCATTACTAGGATTTCTTCTTTTCCCCCTATTTTTTTAAGGGAAGGAATTTCCTATGGATATTTCTTTTCTCCATTTATATCTTGCCATTGTTCTCTTTCGTTTCTTCAGAATGCATTGTAAAGTTTTCACCGAAAGTCCCACACTTCGAGAATTTACAGCTAGGGATATCCAGCTCAAGCCTAATCTGTTGGATCTTTATTTTGTGTTGTTTGTTAGGCAATAGGTGACCTGATTTTCTGTATAGTTACACAGAAGAGAAAATATCTCATATTTTCTTAATACGTCATAAACATGCAAGAAAAATTATAACTGCTGCCATGCCCTTTGCGGTGACCCAACAATATGCTCCGACCACAATTATTGCTCCTGGCGTTACTTCGTCAGAGATACACGGTTAGGCGTTAGGGTCAGGGTTGTAATTGGATTTTATTTTAGGCTCATAGTTTATAGTGTACGAAATTGACGCGGAAATGTTGTCGCCAGCGCATGTGACGTACATCCGCTCGTTGCACAAACGTCATTTCGGCTGCGTCATTATCTAATCAAGGCTGTGAAATCAATCAGCGCGTACGCTATGAATATTTTCTCTGATGGCTTCCCAAATAATTATGAGGTGATAGTTACCCGAATATCTCAAGTTAAAAATATTCTGAAGCCCAGGCCTTCTTCCGCGGACACCTCGTACACCTAAACAGTGATTGTTAAAATAAATTCTTGTACCCCAGCAAAACAACAGCAAATTTCATCACTGATATTAAAGTTTACTATAAATTCTGAGGAAAAAAAATGTCTTTTGAGATTCTTTCCAGATAGTACACGCAAAGGGGTTATGATGATGTCATTGTGTTTTTCTCCATCACAAACAATGGCTGTATATACGTTGTTCATTACTGTAGTCAATACGATGCGAATACGAGGTATCAGTAGGTAGGTGTGCTTTGCTTTTCTCTCGTCACAGTATTGTGGAGCCTCTAATAGACTTGGAGAAAGGGGGAATTCTGTTTATTTCGTTACGCCCGGTGGTGAGGTAAACAACGACGTGAAGAATAGGAAAGAAGTGTGAAAGAAATGAAGCAAGAAAGTGTTAAGAAACGGGAGTTAAATGACAACCATATAAGTGAGTGTGTGAGAGAGAGGGATGGCGAAAGGAAGAGAAATACAAAGAGAAAGAGAGAGTGAAAGGGAGAGGGAGGGAAATTGAGAGAGAGAGAGAGAGAGAGAGAGAGAGAGAGAGAGAGAGAGAGAGAGAGAGAGAGAGAGAGAACGGGGAGAAAGAAGGGTGATGAGAGATGGAAAGAAGACAAAATTAGGGAAGCATTTTCTTCTTTCAAGTAAATTGAGCACAGCTAATAAAATCCGTTTCTAGTACACGACGGTGCCGTCACGTTTCTCCCCGAACTGCGAATGTCTCCTAAAAACCAACGAAAATAAGGACTTCGTCACCCCTCCGTTTCACCCATTTCTTAATTTAAAAAGGGTGAACTATATATAGGAAAGTTAAAATGGGTTTTAATTTGAGCTGGAAACGTATAGTGTAAGACGTAGAAAAGAAAATCAGTCGAGATGTTTATGATATTTGTTTTCGTCAAGTGACACAGAGACTGCAACGGGTCACATTGGCAAGATTTCGTGATCTCACGTGATTCCTGGTTACCCCAACTGAGTGCACTGCTTTGTTGGGCAAAGATTGATTCTGAATGCTTTGAGCGTTGATTTCAATGTAAATTTTGAGGAAAGAATAAAAAAGTAGCACATATGCAGGAAAAATGTAGCACGTAGCCTACCATTTTCTCGGCAAATGTGCAAGACAGTCTATGCAACAAACAGTTTCAGGAGTGAAGTCGAAAATCCCCGCGAAAATCTGGAGCTGCTACTGTTGCAGAGGAAATGAAATACAGCGAACATCTTATTCAGGGGAGCATTTCATGAAGAGTCTTGTCGGTGATTTTCACCGACTAATTTGCTCTCAGCTAATCAGATTCGAGTATTTTCAGTAGCTTATAACAGTTGTCGGTGAAAATCACTGACAAAACTCTTCATGAAACGCTCTCCAGTATTGCGATGAGGTGGGGAAATAGTGAAAAGAAATTATTTGAATTATTTCTTGGACTGCCGACTGAAAGCAAGCATATGGAGTCAGTGTGTGTCTGTTATGATTATTAAACAGCTTCGTTTAAATCTTTTGCATATTTGAGTGCAACGTGGTATTTATACTGTGCGCATGAGATATACGTGTGCGTACCTTTCATCCCTTCACTCACTCCTTCATTCATTCATTCATTCATTCATTCATTCATTCATTCATTCACTCACTCACTCTTCCCCTCTCTATTTCTTCCTCTATGTACTTCTTTCTTCCCGCACGTTACGACTATTCTCCTGATTATTACGGGGAATTAGTGGTCTCGTATACAGCTTGGTTTTGTCTTTTTTAAAATCTTGCCTTCTTTTAAACATCGCACGCGAAGTTGAAGTACTAACAATTACCCGTTTTGTCCCCAAAATACAATGGCTTTGTACCAAAACGTGCCGCCCATTGCTTTTATTAACGCTACAGAACACCTTTTTGTGCCAATTCTCTTCCTTTTTAGGGTGATTTCGCGTTTTAACTCTATATAGCTTCTATAAAAGGTAAGGGTTTAAAACCCAGGCAACTGGAAACTTGTCAGCTATTAATAGAGGGTTATTGCACTTTTTATTTTTTATGATCTACGTTGGAACTATGATAAGATGGACTCGCTTCAGTGGAAGACATTGCGGTGTTGGCATGGGTGGTGAAAAATGAAGACAATAATTATTGTCTGACGGCCAAGTAGAAACATTGTTGGAAATAACAAAGAGTTTTCTTGTCCCTTTCATACCGATAGTTGACATGGTTGGCATACATTACATTGAGGACATCACTGACTAAGATCATGCGATGAAGCTATATTAGTATCATGATTTAGAGTAGATGTAATTCCCATGACTTTTATTTCATCGAATCTTCGATGAATATCTGCCAAATTAGACCGAGTTAATAGTCATACATGTAGTGTGAATAACTGAATATCACCTTTCACCCCAAACTTAAAATGTAAAAAGCGTTTCAACATCATATCATAAAGCAGCGATGTATAGTTATTTGGGGCACAAGATGTAAATGCTCCTCCATTTGGACGGGGAGAGGGAGAGAGAAATAAATGGAGGTGAGAAGAAACCTTGAAAAAAACAAAAACAAAAAACAAAAAAAAACCCTTCATTTGAATAATGCAAGAGCATCCTACCCGACTGATATTATGCTCTCCACTGTTTCAGTTCACTGATCAGAGATGTTGTCGTCTAGTGGATAGTCTCCTGACTGTGTACCACAAGGTATGATGATGATGTCTGACTCCATAAACCCGCCTTAATCACCACTGCATCAGTAACTGGTCTGATATTTTGAAGCGCTAGGTGAGAGCGCCATTGTACAAAAAAGGAATGCACTTTATCATTATGAACAGGAAACGTTGCGTTGATTATTGGCGCATGCACTATGCCTTTTCCACAAGCACGCCTGGGTACGTCTGGGATGCTCGTGTTTGTTAACACTAGGCTAGCTCTAGGGTATTCCTGTAATGAAAAATTTCATTATCGTTATTTTTATTGTTATCGATCAAAATGTGACCGAGACCTTATAACCTTATTACCTGGGTGAACCCTGAAGACCAAGAAGGCGGTTGCCCATGCGCTTCTATTTCATCACATACTAAGTGTGTTTATTGTTCATTTTTGCAATCGTTCTTCTACGATATCACATTCGAATGGATCGTCAAGTGCAATGCCAGTCGCGGACGCAGTACTACGTCAGATAAGTAACTCCCTTGTGCAACAGGTGTGACATTATTGATTGACGTAAGCAATAACTAATGCGATAGAAAATGACGCCTCTCGTGTAAAGCCTGGCTCACACAGGAGGCTTCAGTTCGATTTCGTGACGCCTGCGCTAATCAAACATGTGAAAGCAGTTAACCATACGACAGCTATTAACAATAATACTGTTTATAATTTTTACACTGCATTCAAGGTTTGAACGATATCGCTCCATCATGACGCCATGAGGACCATAATGATGCAGCCCTTACGTCAGCGAACTGACGCCTCGCTTGAGATGGGCCTAACATGCATAAATCGGCAGACGTTACTGATTCCACTGATGAGGAAGGGGGGGGGTGTAATATCTAAAAGATTAATAAAGCTAATCTAAAGTGAGTATTTGGTGACCTTATGATGATGTTAAAGGTTGAACTCACATAGTTCCAGTAAACTCCTGTTCAACCCTCTAAAGCAATAAATCATGAATATTTCATATAAATCTACAACCATGACAACAGCAGCGCAACACCGGCACGCTCCTTTCCATTTTATCTTCATTCTATCCCGCTGCAACCCCATTATTTACTTACATAAATCTTTTTCAAAGATACCATACAAAGGACGATCACTTTTTTTTATAAGAATCTATTTAAATTCGACTCGAGTTTTATATGCCAAAAGATCATAAAGGCAAGGTCAGTATTTATTCTTTTTTGAGATTCAAAGCGTGGTTGCTGAATTACATGTATTTGGTTTTCAATGGTTTTGATAATGACGAATGAAAAATATGCCTCTCCTTTCATGCGGGGATTAGGGAAGATAATGGTATATCATCATACGCCAGCCCTCTTCACATAAGTTGTAGGTGAAGCTCGAGTAAATGACAGTAGCAAAAAGGGCGGTGAGGAGTGATAGATATGGGGTAATTGTATAAGGAGTGGACGCTCTAGGGGTTGTAATTATTCCTTTATTTCGTGGGACGGTATTGCCAAGTCTCTTATTTCGGAGGTAAATCTTCTTGCAACCACACACTAGAAGCATGAGGAAATGATCTATGGTATTGACTTGGCGGAGGGTTTTTATCGTAATGAGGATGAATGTGATGGAATTGAAGATAATTCATGGACAAAAGTTATCAATCATGAACTATAGAAATCTCAGGCATAAAGAATGTAGTTCAGAGTATCAATCATCCTAACGCACAGAGTAAAGAAGGTCAACCGACATAAGATATGTGCATAAGATTATTCAGGGGTGGGATGGAGGGGGGGGGGGGTGTTTCATAAAGCTGTTCGTAAAGTTACGAATGACTTTATGAATGACTTGAATATGTATTGCCAGATGGGATGCCCAAAGTTTTTCCTGATGTTTTAACAAAGTATGACTGTTTTCCCCATAATCTCAATCAAATTGTAGAAAAAAAATGTACTTCACAATAAAAATGGGTGTAAACAGGAATAACGTTAATCTGTGTCTGCATATTTGACCTTTAGCTGATGCAATTTATAATGATTGAGAATCCCATTTGGCTTGCCATGTTTAAGTCGTAAAATCCTTCGTAACTTTAAGAACAGTTTTATGAAACATCCCCTGGACAAGTAGGGTTGGTCAAATAGTGAAAGTTCCCTTGCAGCAATGGAGGGGGGGGGGGGGCACGTGCCCTTCTGTGCGACCAAAAGGTGAAAATGTGTTAGGGTTTTCTACAGCTTTCTCCTAATGTTTCGTTCGTCTATCGTTATATCCCTTTTCTTCACTGCTCTGTTCTGTCTGTTTGTCTTGTATCTTTCTCCTCTATATCTCCCCTTTCTTGTTTTC
Organism: Echinometra lucunter; assembly: GCA_029962745.1. Lineage (NCBI taxonomy): Eukaryota > Metazoa > Echinodermata > Echinoidea > Camarodonta > Echinometridae > Echinometra > Echinometra lucunter. Next base: position 16,290,669 of record CM057151.1, read on the forward strand.
TCTTGACATTCAGCTGGAATGTGGCTACTTGTGGCGACAGGCAAGAAACCTTGTTTCTTAAATACTGGGATGGCATCCAGCGCCTTACCTGTGCTGCATCCATCAGTGTTAGCAGGACACTGTGGGTAATGTTTTAGGTGCTCAAAATTGCTAAAGATGTTCTTAATACAATCTGAATTTATATTTACGAACCATACTGTTAGATTATTGCGAATATCAGTACCAGACTAATGAACTCCCGTAAATTCTTATCCCATGCAATATCCATTCTGTTCGTATTCGGAAGCTTAAGAATAGAATAACTACCCAATTACAATGGGAATAAATAGTAATTGTCCTTTTATTCAAAATTGAAATCATAAAAAATAAGCCAGTTTTGAATGCAAACGATGTATTCCTTTATCTATAAGAGAGTCTAACAACTGAACTATTTTTATATTAGGATATTATGGAACAGTATCACTTTTAAAACTTAATTTCAAAACAAATCGATAAATATATACATGTAAATGTACAGCATCCATGACGTATCATCATTCTAGATAAGTAGCCACCACTGGTGTACTTAAACGCGCCGGAGAAGAAAAAAAAACCCAAGTCATTTTGAGTCAATAAGCGGAACAATACGGATTGAAGGGGATAAAAGGAGAAGCTAAGAGGGGCGACATTGTTCTGCACTGGTTGACGATCATTGAGCCTGTTTTCTCGAGGGGGCTGTCTTAAAGAGGGTGGTGATTGGCGTTCTTGTTGTCACCCTTTTCATAACACTTTCAAATCCTTCCGCTCTTTTGATTTTGCTTTGCTTTTTGCTTTGATTACAACGCGCTGGCGTATTCCAGGGAGGGGCGGGGGGGAGGGGGAATGTGCTCCTCCTTTCACCACTTCGAGCAGTCTTTCAGGTGCTCGTTTGTAAATCAATGATTATAACTTTTCTCCCAGAAATACACCAAATACTGAACATTCTAAAAACAAGTGCCTCATAATTATCATTTTCCTGGAAATAGAGCGTTGAAAGGGGAAATGACCCTCCTGAGGCAAGTTCTGGATACGCCACTGTTACAACGTGTTGTTATTACAGGGGGGAATTACTGACTTGAAGAAAACAGAGGCAGGAAATGAGTTAGTCGCATGGGGTACTCTAGCCCATTCATTAAGTGCCCTCTCTTTATGATGATAAAGAAGAAACCAGTTTTGTAAACACTTTTTTTGAATAAAATGTTTCCTCCGTCTTCATCATAAACAGGATTCTTCTTTACAAATTCATTCAATTAATGCGATCTCAGTGTACTTTATTTCATCAACATAAGGGCTGAAATGAAAATACCAAATATGGACGAGTGGATGAGTGCACATGTTTTGATAACCAAAAGACCCCCCCCCCCCCCCACACATGGTGCTAGTTCCCAGTATGATCTGTCAGAATGGTCGTTTATGATACATTTCAAGATAATTACTCACAAACACAGCCACACAGTTTTGTGTTTGTGAACTCCAAATATGTGCAGGATATAGAAAAAAAAAAATCTCCAAATTTTATTGTCCGAAAAAGGAAATTCTTTTTGCCCAATTGATCGTGGGCCCGGCAGCCACTGAGCAGCGCCAGATCGACGTTGCTCTATCCTTTTCAATTCTTGAACGCCAAAGAAACTAGCAGCAACTCCCATTTTTTAACGTCTTTTGGTATGAAGCGGCCGGGGTTCGAACCCGCGAAGCATATATTGATACATTCACTTTTTCGTTAAACAATTAATGATGGCGAATGAAACAGTTTTTTTTTAAAGAAGCAAGGGCACCCCATTAGTATTTTTCGATTTTCTGGCTACACCTTTAGAAAGTAGCAGGGTAACAACTCTGTCATGTCTGTGTCCCTTTTGAGTTTGTCTGCCATGTTTCAAAGGAAGTTTTTGGAAGAGAAATTAAAGCCTTTATCCAAGTATTGTTTGGGATTTTTTTAAAAAGAAACTTTAAGTTTATAATAATAATAATAATAATATATAGTTCTTGTATAGCGCATATCACATTATGATATAACGTCTCTACGCGCTTCCAAAGGACTTGGATATTATTACCCCAGCTTTAGCCCGGCAGCCTTTTACAGAGCACAAGCATTTCAAAGAATGAATTCCTACCAGGTACCCATTCACCTCACCTGGGTTGAGTGCAGCACGATGTGGATGAATTTCTTGCTGAAGGAAATTAACGCCATAGCTGGGATTCGAACTCACGACCCTCTGATTGAAAGACGAGAGTCAGAACCACCAGACCACGACGCTTCCAAGTTTAATCATGTTAACAGATGAAAGGAAAAAATAGAAACCGGAAAGGTGACATGTTCAAGAAATGAAAACATGGACTGAACAAAATATCGTTATTGAAAGTCGATCCAAGAAGTGCACGGGCCCCTGCCCCCCCCCCCCTCAATCTAAGAAGAAGGAGAGGAAGGAGAGGAATATGATAAAAAAGAGAAGAAGGAGCAGAAGAAGCAAAGTGATAAGAAGAAGAAGGAGAAAATAAGAGGAAGAAAGAAATAAAGAAGGAAAGAAGGAAAGAAAGAATGAAAGGAAAAAACTAAGATATTATCGGAGAAAAAAGGGCCAAGCTCGTTCGTACCTCGTCCTGTGTCATGATACCCCCTGAACACCCCCCCCCTTCCCCAATCTTCTAATCATTCTGAATCTACCCTGGTTACTAATGGGTGAATAGAAATCTCCGTGTGCATCGATCCTTCGAGGAGAATCACAAATATTTAGGGCAGTCACTACGCCAAACCTTGATTCTTGGAGGAGGGAACATAAGCATGATAATTTTCTGGCACCCTCCTAGAAAAAGATAAAGATTAAAAAATAACAACAACTTAACCTAGCAAACAAACAAAAACGATACAAAAACACATCAGCACAAAAAACTTTGTTACATTACCAGATGTCGTCTAGGGTCTAAATTACATTAATTCAGATTATAAGTTGGATCAATTCCGCTACAAAATGTCGAGGAGTATACATGATGAATGGGTATCCCAATATTCTACCACTTTTTCATCAACGAAAACACTCTCCCAGCTCTGTATTGGAGCATGAAAAAGTGTAAGACCTATAGGCCTACTATGTATGGATGCTTTATACCCATCACCACACCCCTCCCACAAGGAAAAAGATGTTGGAAAGAAATTTAACGAAAGTGCTTACGTGACTCGTCAGGCATTGACAATCACGACCTGGGTATTTTTGTTTTTTTGCCTATTTGTTTGTTTGTTGATGTTTTTGTTTTCGTTGTTTACTCTCTGTAAGCATATTTGGATTAAAAGTCAATGCTGAGGAAATGGAAGAAAATCCCTTTGACCATTAATGATGACGCAGAGTTTTAAAATGACTTTAGCTTTAACCGTCATCTTCAGTCACTGAATTGCACTCAGAACCAATGTTTTAACTACCCTTTCATAACTAAAACAATCATGACAATGTAGATTTGCAACTTATTCTCAAATCCTGGCGATCATTGCTTCGGAGATATCCACTTAAATTTCATACTGCTTTAACAAAGTTTGCTCTGGAAGTCAAACGAGTATACCAGACACTTACCCAATAATGTAATGCAACTATCAAAGTTGCCAGAACGGTCATTAATCTTTTTTTTTAAATAGAGATGCTGTTGCATGAAACAAGTTAACCACTTGGTCCGTTATCAAAGATTCTGGAAATAAACATCCATTAATTGCAAAAAGGATTATATTTTGTTTTTATCTTTTTGTGGTTTTTTTTTTCGTGTCTTCAAAGATTTCATTTTTCTTCTCTAATGAGTGGGACAGGAAAATGAAAATGTTCCCAAACACTTCGGTCTACCATTACTCTGGATTGATTTCAGAATCGTATATTGCTATCATGCGGAAAGATAGAGAATCCGATTGAGAATTATTGTCCGTGGGAATAAACAGAGAAAACGGTCGAGATAATTTCATAAACATAAGTTTGTAGCAATATGTCAACAGTAAGACAATGCCATTATCACTGTCATTGTGATTTGATTACCATTATCGATATCGTGATAACACAACTTGATGCTAAGAAGGAGGCTAAGGGTGCGAGAGGGACAGGGGACATAGAGGGGATGCACCACGCCCCCTTCCAACAGGACTTATACCTTTAAAGCTGTAAGGAATGAGAATTGTATAAAGGGGTGATAAGAGGGCAGTGTAAACTAGGTCACCTGCACAGTGTAATTTTTATCTTTTTAAATTTTTTTCTTCTTCGAGAGAGTACCTACTTGAGAGTGCACCTGCGCTTCAAGATCCAGGGTTCGGGGGTCTCTACGATTGATAAATCGTTTAAAAGTCAACAATACAATATGATCAGCCGTGTGGGAGAAGGCCAGGAGAATAGAGAGGGGGGGGGGGGTGGTAGCCTATAGAGAAAGAGGAAGGGAGGGGAAGTGAAGAGGGGGAGAGAAGCATAGAATGGGGAAAAGAATAAGGAGAAAGAGAAAGAGAAAGAGAGAGAGAAGGGGTGTTTGAGAAAGAAGAAAGGGGAAGCGAGAGAGGGAGAGAGAGAGAGAGGAGCGAGAGAGGGAGATAGAGAGTGGGGAAGGGAGAAAAGATAAGGAGACCGAGATACAAAGACAAGGCTAATAAGAGAGAGAGAAAGATAGATAGATAGAGAGAGAGAGAGAGAGGGGGGGGGGATTGGAGATCGATGAAGCGGGATGGAATATGTCTGTGCAATGCAGTATTGCGGTATATGGGCAGGATGAGAAAAGAAAGGAAAACAAATATTGGGAAAGAAAGTGGAGAAAAGAAAGACGACGAAGAGATGAATTGATCATCTTATATTGTTATCTAGAAAGCTAAATACGATTGTCAAGTTGTACTACATAGGAGATGGTGAAGAATATCAAGAGGAAAAAGAACAAGAAGGAAAAAGTAAAGAAAAAAGAATAAGAAGGGAGGAATACTGAAAACTGTGGAAAGATGATTAGAGAAGTACCAAATATTGCTTGAATTATGCTCAAGTAGGGGTGGGTGCAGAGGAGGGGATAGTCCGGGCAGGGAAATGTAACCGGTCCGGGATACACGCTGGCACGAGATCATAGAGTGAGGAAAAAAAAGAGAAAACCTCCTTTGTAAAGATTCATCGGCAAAGCCATGACGTACATTCCCAGGTACCTCCATTCCTATTCAATACCCCTCTAAAACCTCGTAATTTGACCTTGGACTCTATCAAATAACGGAGGGATGGAAAAAAAAAAAGATCCAGAAATAGAAAACGCACTGAAAGGAAGGTCAGAATAGACCATGTGCGTTAATGTCCTCCTTTAGAGACGTTTCTGTATCATCTTCTGAGACAGAATGCTATATGTACTTATACTTGAGCAGAGAAAGCAAAATCACAGACAATTTTGAGTCTGTTTTTTTTTTTTTTTTTTTTTTTTGATGCCCTTCCTGAATAAGAACTATCATTTTGAAATAAACATTGATGTCCATAAAGTGGCAATGCGATTTTGTAATGACTATCTTCATTCACAAAAAAGCCATTGGTAGTTGCGTTTTGTAATCTCTATCCACATTAGCTAATTTGATATTCATTTGATTTGTCTGAAACTATTCAAAAGTAAATTCTTAAAAAGTTTATTTGAGGCCAATTGGAGGCTTCAGAGCAAAATATGAGTCTTGGAGCAAAAGTAAGAACGGGTCTTTTGAGAAAATATAGGAATTTTGAAAGATACTTTATTTTCAAGAAAGTCTATTACTTTGAACACACTATGCGAAAATAATATAAGGTCTAAATTCAAACTTTTTTTTCCTTTCGCTTAATAATTTCCTTGAGTCACACTATGAAATATTTAATGCATTCGTGCACATGTATTCCTGTGTGACGTGAAGAGAGTATGTTCATATCAAGTTATAGTTTACCCTTAGAGACGAACAGGAGAATAGGGAAACCCCCTTCAACTGTTCAATATGCGAGTATCTTAGCAAAAACCTAATTGAGGAGTATGGGAGGAAGTGGATACTACGAAAAAAAGAAAAAAAAAATGAAAAAGCGAGTGAGGGTGAAGAGTAATGAAAGGAGGACAAAGGAGATATATAATTGGTCTCACCCAATGGTGTATCCGGGGATGATACCGTCCATCAGCAGAGTTGAAAGTGCGCTCCTGTCTGAATTCTGATATCTATAATATCAGTTCAAAAATTAAGTTAAAATTACATTCTTTTTTGTTAATCAGTTTATCGAATTATCTAAAATTGTCCTATTTCACTTTATCATGGAGGGGCGACCTGGCAAAATCTTGAAGAAAAACACGGGATGGAACAAAGCTAATGACTAAAGAGTATTTTCTAAAACACTAACTACATTATCCTGACTCTAGGGGCGAATTTAAACAAAATACGGCAGAACTATGCGAGAATTTGATAAGTATGTGTCCTTCTGGTCTCCTTCTCGTAGTTTTCTTAAGGGTAGGGGCAGGGGCGGCGCTAGGGTATTTTGATGGGGGGAGGCAAGATGACACATAGATGAATTGATTGACGTTTTAAATGAACATATAGGGGTAGGAACTTTGCACCTCTGCATGTGGCGCATGGGGCACAAGTACCTGCTACACCCCTTAGTTACTCCTCTGGTTCCACACCCAAACGACCCCATCAAAACCAGATCAAAATTCATACTCGTGATGCCCCTCAGTGGCGATCAAAACGCTCTAACCACCATTTAACAGAAGAAGCAACTTGCGTATAACGTCAATTATACTTGATAAATCAACGGGTTTACAACAGGAATCCTATGAAACGTTTCCATCAAGCCCCAATGCACACATCAGGCAACTCTGTTTGCACTTGAATAAATGGTGGGCTTCATTCGAAATAAAAGATCCCCGGATCTATGAATGACTTCAAAAGATTTCTTTCACGTTTCCTTTCATAAAGAGGAGGTTTTCATCCTGGCCAGCGTGTGTAAAATCTCCTCTTTCACACTACGTGAGCAATCTTGATGGATTTCAGATATATTCACAAATCCTCGCCACTATGATTTCTTTGACGGTGTCATACCACAAATTAATAAATCCAATGAAACCCCTTTTTATTGTAATCCTTATCATTCAAGGTGACATGGGCTATTGTTCATAGTCCCACCTGCATCTGAAAACTGTTGAACGACTTCTTTATGTTTTCCTTATCTTTCCTTCTTTTGTAACGAACGCCATTAATATTTACCCACTAAGATGCATAGATATATCATCGATATTGTATTCCATTCAATTGCCAATTATTCATCTCGCTTTTGTTCTGAGAAATCAAAAGGGATTTGTCAGTGTGAAGAAGATTTTGAATTCCACTTGTTTCTTAATCCACTGAGCCACGCAGTGATGATAAATATGAAGTAATTTATCCCATTTTGCTCCAGTAATTGTAATGGAGATGCCGCATGCCTTCTGTGTTTCCAAGTTACTCCATAATAAATAGAGTGAGAAGATTTCAAAACGCTTCGGTTTTTTCCCAGTCATAGAGAAGACTGTGATACAGATTCCAAACAATTTATCATTTGCACAGTATAGTTTATATTTCATTGTTATTAATGGCTTCTGAAATTATACACTAGATAAAACCTGACAGATAGTCGTGAATTATGGGGACGGCACACAACAAAAATTTGAACAATTTGATCAGTTATAACCTCAAAGCTTATTAAGGTTGACAAATGGTAGACATAAATTACTTTGCATGCCTGTCTTATTTGGGATCACAGGGGCATGGGCACGATTTTTCCGGAGGGGGGGGGGGGGCCGGCGAAGATCTGTCTCTGGTACTTTGAATCATTACAAAAAAAAAAAGAATTTATTATCAAAATATGTTGTTTTAAATATCAAAATGGCATACAAACCCATCGCTGCCCAAATGTGAGGTAGTGATTGTCCGAATGTTAGCAACTTCAAAATCGTTTGAGGATAGGGGGGGGGGGGGGTCTAGCCCCATCCTATCCCCTGTCTCGCCCGCTTATGTTTTAGATAGGAATAGTAGTTTTATATGAAAATAAAGAAGGGAATTGCTGTAAGAAAGAATTCTACACTGATTTTCAATCGGACAGATGTGTTTTATACCTGGTTAATGTCAATCCAAAATAAATAATTTGGATTTTATTATTTTTTTCTTGTAAGATGAAATGAGTTTAGTAATCATGATAATAAATTGAGGCCTTGAATTTCCAAAACTGAAAAATTGGTTTGCCAATTGTATCCAAAATATGGGCCTTAAAACCCATGAAACTCGGATTCTGATGATGAAAAATACTTTAAAGAGCTTTCTCATTTTTTAAAAATATCATTTTAAACGAATATCATGAAAGAAAGTCTGTTCGCAGAAAGCGATTGTCCTTCATATACTATAATATTTGAAATATAACGAACAATATAAAGCTGAAAAGTTTGGACCAAGTTTTCATGCCAATTTCTGAGTGCAGTACATTTCGCCCGCCAGCAAGTTCGAGACAAATTCTTATCATGAAGATGATTACAAAACTGTACACCAGGGGGTGTTTCATAAAGCTGTTTTGTAAAGTTACGAACAAATTTACGAACAACTTGAATCATCATCAGCCAAGATCAGCCCACTGCAGGGCGAAGGCCTCCCCAAGTTGATGCCAAAGATGTCTGTCATGTGCTGTTGCTATCCATTTAATGCCTATCATCTGTGTGAGCTCATCACTCCATCTCAGCCTCTGCCTACCCCTATGTCTTGAACCCAACTTGAATATGACTAGCCAAATGAGATTTTTCAATCATTTTAAATCGCATCAGCTAAAATTGAAATATGCAGACATAGATTAGCATCACTATTGTTTACAGACTTTAAATTTTTTTTATTGTGAGGTATATTTTTTCCCACAGTTTGATTGAGATTACGGGAAATGCAACCACACTTTGTTAAAACGTCCAATTGTTCTTAAAGTCATGCGTAACTTTACGAACAGCTTTATGAAACACCCCCAGGTCCCTCTACTGCAACGAACCGTTCACTATAGCTTCTAGCAACCTTTTTTTCAGAATGTAATCGCGTGTCTAGAACTCACCTTTATCTTTACATCAAGTTCTCTCAAAAAAGCAATTCCATTATCAGAACCCATCTTTTAGATTTTTTTTTATAAAGACCCTTTATAGTCTCACCTGCATGACACAGGTTAAGGCTAGACCAAGAGGTACCTTCCGCAGACCCCAATGCAGGTGAAGACAGGTCGTTAACAATTTTTTTGTGTTAACAAAAGGGACACCATGTGGAGTTTTGGCGCGTTTTCTCCCTTACACAACTCTGGATCAAACGGCGTAAAGGAGGTGTTAAACGAAATGAATTGGAGACTGTTCCCACTTCCAAATACTTATTCTCATTTTCATCATTTCTGTGCGTCCGCACGTAGTTAAAACCAAACCGTTTATAATTGCGCTTGAAGAGGTATTAAATGTGACGGAATTTTGTACCATTTCTAAATTATGTTTGTACTAGTTACTCATTTCTTTAGGGTTTTTACTTTGGGAATATGATATTTGACTTGACAAGGAAGTATGATGAAGTTTGATGACTTTGAAACAGGCACTGTTCACTAAAGTGCTATGTGCTTTTGGACGTCTTCATTACGTACGTTTTTGTCGTGTCGTTCATTTAGGGCTTTTACTTATTTCGCAACCTTTGTGGCGTTTAACCGAATTTGACGCAACTATACCATTTTGGGACGGCGCAAGTAGTTAGACTCTCTCTCTCTTGTGAAATGTCATCAGTGGGAACCATCTCGGAGTGATCTGCAGGTGCACCAACTCTGATCAAGATGGTGTACAACGTTTGCTGGGAAAACATTAACTTGTTCCAAGCTCACACTTCAACAAAGGCACAGCAGAGATGTCGAATAAATCCTGCGATTGGCCGTAAAATTGTGTTTGCTTGGGAGACAACTTTTGATTGTCCGGGTGACATTTTCATCAAATAGAGGAATTAGCGTTGCTCTATTCAAATGGTTGTATTCAAACTGTTTAATCCCAACTGCCCCCTTGGACTAGGATTTTTTCCCCACTTAAAAGGGCTTCAACAAATTGTTCCCTGGAAATTGAAAGAAAAATGGGTGGGCGACTGGACTCCTTGCTTTTTTTCTAACCTGAATTATTCATTTATTTATTTATTATTTTTACTTCAAAGTGAGTAATGAAAATTAACAAGAGGATAAAATGAATTTCTGTAAAGTTAGATAGTAAAATTACAATAAATTGTTTATTGATATTGGGAGGTCGTTTTCATCAGAGGTGGGGGATAAGAGGGGATTTGAAATGCGTTCTCATGCATGAGGTTAAAAGTGTCCATCAATTTAATTCAGATATATCTTTCATATTTTTTTACATTTAAGTCATAATTTTGTTAAATTGTAAGAATCAGAACAATAGACCTCATGACCGAGCTTGATATTTACTAAAGTTTGTATTCAGAATACAAAGAGATTTCATCCTTCGAACTATATGGGATTCGCACAGCTTCCACTGAGTTATCAATATTGTAATATATGGCCGATGCAGGCCTACACTGGGCTTTGAAGATTCATTTTTCAGATGTATTTAATTAAAAGGAGAAAAAAAAAGAGAAGAAATTCTAGTCGCCAAGGAAGGAAGGGGACAAAGAGCTTGCTGGCAAAGGTCTAAGGATCCCGCTGCTGGCAAAGCGACCCATGTGATGAGGGTAATAGCACATTGCTCATTAAATACAAATCATGTGTTGAACATTTTTGCTAGATTTTTCATAGCGCTGAAAAAAAAAATATGTTGGGACCACAGGCGTATGAAGCCAGGGTGGGGTGTTCTGGGGCTGCCTTTCTGAGAATTTGCAAACATTATCTTCAAAGTTGCAATGAAAGAATAATCAAACCGTATACACATGGTACCAACTGTGTACACTAAGAAAAATAGGTTTCTATTTTATGCAACACTGGCAGCACCTTTTTGGGTGCAATCTTGCACCCTACATGAAAAAGGTGCAAAGATGCACCCTTTTGTACTTGTTTGCACCCGAAAATGCCCGTGTGCACCCTTAAAGGTGCAACTTTGCACCTTTAAGGGTGCAGATATTTTTGCATTCAAAAGGGTGCAAATTACAACTCTGCACCCTTAAGGGTGCAAAATGTAGCTCACTGCACCCTTAAAGGTGCAAAATGCTTCTTAGGGTGCAAAGTTATACCAGTAAAGGAGCTCCCAGTGTTGCTTTTAAAGGGTGCAAAATTGAACCTTTTTTTCTTAGTGTGTGGATGTATATAGAAAGTCTAATTTCGGTCGCTTACAAATTTCGGAAACTGGAATTTGATATTTGGAATTGAGAAATGTCAGTCTTCTATCGAAATCATTGTGCCCTTGCACGTTTGGTTTAATGAAAAGGTGTGTGGGAAGTATTAAAGATGACTAGGTAACTACATGGAAGGTGGATTAGGAACTTTAAAAAAAAATTAAGGCACACGAATCAGTACACATTTTCATATACCAAAAGTAAGAACAGATTTATCTAAAAAATCAATTTTTTTATCGTGGGCCAATATCTTGGAATTTGTTACCGGATGAAATTAAGAATAGTTGTTCTTTAAATACATTCAGAAGTAAATATAAGGCTATGGTCATCACTACGTATGCATCTTTTTAATTGTATTCTATTTATTTATTTTTGTTGTTGTTTTTTACTTCACCCTTTTGTGTGGGTTGTTAGGTATTTCTTTCCCCTGTATAAATTGATTTGTACATTTTGTTAATTCTATTTGGGTCGGCCTTCTATAAGGATTGCTCTTTTTGGCTGCTACCCACTAAGTATATTTCATTCCTTTTCTTGTAAATAACTGTACTGTTTGAAATGTTTCATATCCTGTTCCTTGTATGTTTTTATACTGAGAAAATAAATGAATTGAATTGAATTGAATTGAAGTCAGGGATCACAAGACAGAAAGGGGAAAAGAAGAAAATATATAATTATATTTTTAAAACGGTAAGGCTTTTTTGTTGGGGGGGGATAGATAAAGTACACCACTTTTATGAGAGAGGAGGGACATGGTCCTGCTATGCCCATGCACCTTAACTAGTCATTTACTCATACATAGAGGGCACACACGAAAACATTATCCACTCGTGGTGCTTGTTGGACAGGCAGAAGTAAGATGATGTTTTGGGAGCTGAACAAAATATTCATATTATTAAACAGAGTAACAGCCTGCTTTAAATGTTTAGGAGAAATGGTTTTTGGAAGATGTAATTTTTCATTTTGCACGGCTTAGCCCCTCTACAGAATTTTAGACGCTTCATTGTATTTGATAAAAGATTTGTTCTACATGTGCATTTCCACTCTTCTTAGCGTGTGCTTGTTTGAGCCAACAAGCTGCCCTAAATAGTTTACTTAATTTTGTAGTTTCATGGATTTTGCTAAAAACTGTGTGAAGTCAAACGATTTTTATCGATTTTTTTTTTGGATATGATTTCTTTTTTTTTGGATGGGCTTTGATTTAACACGTGATTCAATGGGGCCAGACTTGCTTCTTTGTGCCCTGAACAGCTAGCAAGAATTGCTTCATCGGCCTAGTACACGGGCCTTGGTCATGGACCTCACTATATCATGGCCAATGCCACCGTGAACGTCTTGCTGTCTGATATGCTTGCGGTCATGCAAATAGCCCGTCTCAGTTACAGACGGATGTTTGCGGTCACGCAAAGACAGAGATTCTCAAAACGATGATATCTTGACAGTCAAATCTACTTTTTTTTCAATGGAAGTTTCAACTTTCAAGGGTAGAGTTCAGGCGACTTCTCCCATCGTACTAGATCACACCAATAATTCATTGAGGAGATTATGTACTGAGAGAATCTTGACAGTAGATCAACATTTTTCCAATAGGTTTCAACTTTAATGTTAGGGCCGTTGAGTGACTGTCGAGTCTACTTGAAACTGCCATTAAAAAGTTAGATCTGACTTCCAATATTTTCTCAGTACTCTCTCTTCCTTGAATTATATTCATGATATTGGTGTGGTCTTGCATCGCTTCACTGCATGTCACCATGATCTTGTGCTGTGGGAAAGGTAGAAATGACAGTACTCCAGTGGCCTTTAACTGTACTGTTGAAAGTTGAAGCTTCCAATGACATACAAAAAGGTTTATGAACGTGAAGCGAAGCAAGACCACACCAGTATGATTCAAGGAAGACAGTATTGTGATTAGCTTTAGGGAATAGACACAGGATTCACACGGTTTCACCCCAGTTCCACCAACAAGACCTATACACCAGACCTACAGTAGACAGAATAAGACAGTCAACCCCCCTCCCAAGGCCAAAAATCGGCCCGATGGGAGTCGATGTGGAATCGATTTGGCGTTGTGACTTGGGTATTAAGGAGGTATGAACAGATCATGTCACATTGGTGGTCCAACCACAGATAGTTGGCGGATAAAGGTTATCAAAATGGAGGATATTACCGCAACTTCGTCCAAAGAAAACCTCCGGTTGCACAAGAGATTATCAGAATCGACATTTGAAAAATAAAAGCCTTAAATCAACATACTGTTAACATGATACCTGTAGGAGTTGTTTTTGAAGTTCATTTCAGCCCTATCGACTGTTGTAATTTAACATCTAAAAGCATAAAGCATTTAATGCATGCCTATTCTTTTATTCTTATTCTTTTGACTTTGATATGTCTTATGTTTCAATGAATTAAAAGTGTGGTTGATCACATGAGTTTTGCTAGGAAAAAGGGGGAGGGAGATGAATTCTGAAAAAGTCTTGAACAACTTCGATTTCTTGTCGCTCAGTGTAAGCACACGTCAATCCGCTGCGAACGCTTTGACACGACGAGTTCTGGAATCAGTTTACGATAGACACAAGTCTCCACTTTAGACCAAGTCCCTACGTCATTTCTTGACAATGAACTTTGAAAAGCACTGGTTCTCCCCCAGGGTCCCAGTAGGTCAATAACTTTTACACAGAATCTAGAAGAAGAAGGGTGTCGAATTAAACCGTGGTGGAGAGGAAAATGGTAGAAAAAGAAAGAAAGAAAAAATGGTGAAGAGGGGAAAAAAGAAACTGGTTGGTAGAAGAAGGAGCCATCAATCAATTTCGACGTTGGCGTCGTGCGTGTTGGTAGACTGATGGGGGGGGGGTCGATTATGGGGTAAGATTGTACGGGTTAGTAAACCGTATCTCAACGTTAGTGTTACGCGCAGTGTATTTGGAAAAATGATGGGGTGCATGATGTAGTTCATAAATCTTCAATCTTCACTTTTCATTCTCAGCGACATTCATTTTTCTCAAGCCAGCTAGAAAAGAATGAATTAATTCCACAACAAAGAAACGTGAAAGATGTTAATAGAATAAAGTAAACATAAGGAGATGATAAGAAAGCATTTGTGCAGGCAGGGCGGAATGGGACTGAAATTCGGTTGGAGGATTCCGTTTTGACAGCCAGGATCATACAGCCGTTAATGCAAAAAAGCCCTCCAAGTCCCCAATTCCCCATGCCCCCTCCCCCGCCCCCGTTTGAAAAATAAAGGAAGAGGAGAGCGAGAAAGGAGAGAGGAATAGAAAGAGAGAGAGAGAGAGAGAGAGAAAGTAAGAGAGAGAAAGAAAGGGGCAGGGAGAGAGGGGAGGAAAGAGAGAAAAAAAGATAGACAGAGAGAGATAAAGAGGAGAGAGAGGAAGAGAGAGAGGGGGGGGGGTGAAGTACCTTATTTAGGTTATAAGTCGTAGACATTTCAAGGAGAGTAATATTCCAATTCATATTAAATTAATGTTGAAAATAAAAATTATATCCAAAATAATAATCCACACATCGTTTTTGGGAAGTCTGCTCAACAGTCCTGATCGATATACTCTTCAAAAATGTTTGTTGGATAAATTCTTAATACTCAATATTGAGTGAAATAGTACACACAATTGGATGAAATTTACCCAATGCAAATGTTGTCTTATATTTACCCAAATTGGAACAAATCTAACTCATCTCTTTTTTTTAATAGAATGTAATGAATCGTGGCTTTTCTTATTTAAGACCAAGCCACTTGGAAGTCGTCCTTAAAATGCACTTGAATATTCGTATGATGAGGTTTGAGTTTAAATAATGAGTATCCTGTTGAGTTAGAGTTCAAAAGGCAGTCATAAACATATTGACCTCACAACATAAATAAAGTATCCCAAATTTTATTCTATAATAATCTTAACGACCTTGAATTGATCCGGATTATAAATTCGAACAATCCAAAAGTTAAAAACCACTTCATTTAAGCGTGGCATATTCGTTTAAAAGCAAATCTTGCCTGTGCTTTTCTCCTCTATTAGAAATCTTGATAGATCTGTAATTTATCATGATCCAAGCCCGAACAAACATTCTGTATAAATGAAAATCATTTTTCTGCCTTCTCTATGTCGACAGTGGGTCCATTATGAATGGAAAGGCTTCTCACTGTGCTATGATCTTAATCTTGACGTGAGAGATTTTGATTAGTATTGTGATTTTATAAGTTCCAGCTGATTGTCCGAAGAGGATTTCATATCCAGAGTTTTTGTGACGCGATTATAAAGGATTTTGACCTCTACTGTATTGTTGATCGAAATCTGAATAACTGCAATTTGTCATTAACAGCCATTTTGTTGAAAATAATAAAATCTAAGTCTTTTTTCCCTTTCAATCGGCTCCTTCACTCGGGTTGAGGCAGGCACCCTGCACAATCTTGATTTATGCCGGAATGAAATAAGAGCAGAAAGCGTGTCTTATCAGCTTGTAGGCTTCAGAATGACAAATCTTCTGATTTGGGAGGCCATTTATTATCGTTTGCGGTTTTTTTCTTTCTTTCATCCATTAGACAGCACACTTCAATTCCGATCTTTCGATGAGATGTACTGTGAGTAGGTGTAGGGGCACAATCAGCCCTCTGTCCAAGGACGTAAGCAGGAAATTTATCCGGGGGGGGGGGGCAAAACATGTTCAATACTAGTATTCGAGGGAACACGCAAGCGAGGGAGGGAAGCGACCGAACTGGGGAAGGGTGTGGGAGGGAGCTTTTGCACTTTCCAAATTAAACTTGAACTGGTGCACACTTTGGCAGGAAATGTGGAGACTAACTATTAAAAAAAAAAAAAAAGAGGGGGTGAAAATTTCGGGATTTTGGTTTGTACACTGGCCCGCTGCATCCGGCGCTGCGTATTACCATGCCTCTGTCTTCGCCTTCAAACTGACTCTCATGATATTATAGCGAACTTCGGTCATCATGGTCATGTTGGTTCGATGGTTGTTCCCTGTATAGACCAAATTCACAACGCAAGAGGGCAGCAGACTGTTCGACACAGTTCGACATACTGCGGTGGGCGCTCCAACTTTTATAGCACACAAGTCAATAGCGCGTTATGTACATTCGTTCGATTTTTTGTCTATTTTGACCAGTATATGCAGATTTATTTTAATATTTGCAATGAGAAATTATCAGGGAAGTTCAGGTCGCAGCTATGTGGTGCTCAAATGCCACAAGAATTAGAGAAAGTTTAAAAATTGGAAGCTAACTGAGTGCGAAATTCACTCGCTTTTGACTCATGAAGCCTGTTTGTGTGAGAAGCCGTACTCCTTACATAGGTTTCCGTAAGCAATGTGAAGGAATTCGTCGCCAGTGAGTAAAAACATCAACAGAAAGGACTTTGAAGTCAAGAAACATTATCATTATGTTCTTTGGCGTAAAATTTAATGAGTAAAACATGACTTTATAAACAGGGTAAGATTTAGGGCTCCCATTTACTACAGCTTCTATGCTGCAATCGAACTTTTACTGACAAAACTAAGTTGACAAAACCATCGAAAGTACAAAACTACATCATACCTTCATCCGTCAGATATGACCATTGTCTTACCTCATCTACCCTTGTATCCATGCTTTATTTTATTGATCTAGAATAAAGTAAATGGAACAATATCGGGGCATATCTCATATCTTACATTCATTTTGTACACAGAGCCAATCGCGGTCAGCGCGCTTGCCCACCGCAGCAATGACGTCGCCGATAGAGGGCCAAATACATAAACCGGAGGTGAAATTGGTCTATAGGGCAGCGGGTGCCCTCTATCGCCTTGAGTTCGCCAATACATAAACCAAAATTAATGTTAGATTCATGATTAGATTATACTTAACATTTTTGTAGGTCTCGAGACCGGTTTTTAAATTCTCGGTTTAGGTCTCGGACTTTTATGCCTCGACTGCAACGCTGATACTTTCAGTTTCAGTTTCAGTTTCAGTAGATTTCTTTAAATAGGGTAGAATAATAATAATAATAATAATAATAATAATAATAATAATAATAATAATAATAATAATAATAATAATAATAATAATAATAATAATAATAAACATGCTTTCAACTTGGAATAGATGTCCGTACATGGTACAATAAAACATAATAAATGAACAGATATAATACAAATTAAACGATAGAATACATTATACTGAAATAAAAGAAAGTCAAAATAGATCAAAGAAAAACAAATCAAATTAATATACATATATTTGCAAAGTTGGTTGACATGCATTGTTTGGAATCAATATAAAACGTGAATAAATATGATGACAGAAAACTCTCCTACAAACTGTCTTAGGGTTATTATTTTGTAAAGAGTGATTCCATAAATTTAAAAAATATATAATTTTTTACGACGAGAGCAACAGCCTGATTCTGACAATTTTGAAATGGCTAATACGACTTAACAGAGTATTTTAATGTCTACCAAAAACTCTTGGCGTAGATGGGGTAGTTTACAAATTGTGTTGGGCACAAATGAAAACCTTGGTTTTGGAATTTCAATTCATGATGTTCTTATTACCTTGAAAGGCAAACAATCAGAAAACACTCCCACAAAAAAGAGAGGGTGAGGGCATGCACTATGAACATGGCGGACAAAGAAAGCGGACAAAATAAACAACCTCTCATTCTACCCTTCACAATGGTTGTGATAGTCAAAAGAACATCCCTTCACAGCTATTATGTTTAATCATGTAGTTCCAGGTGAATATGCATGTGACACCTGTTCCACATATTTTAGACAATAGCAGTGAAGGGATGTTCTTTTGACTACCAGAACCATTGTGAAGGGTAGAATGAAGGGTTGTTTATTTTGTCCGCTTTCTTTGTGAAAAATGTGAAATTAACGTGCGGAGCTCGTGAAACAAAATCATATAGGTAAAAGGGCTTTAACCTAGTAAGTTATTGTTGTTGATGCTGGAATATTTTAAACTCTGCTAATCAAATATTGCTGTTAAGTTTCTTTTAATGGTTAGGGTAATGTGTCCCAATTTCTCTTACCGCCAACTTTAATCAAAATAATTTTGCTGTAGCAACGCCGTGTTCGCTGTTTTACCGCTGAGCCAGATCCAGGACGGTCATTTGACAAATTTCCAAAAATTTTGTATTTGATGTTGTCTAGAAAATAAGTTCTTCATTGGAGAAAGCTTTTTATGTTTCATTAAAAAGAGTGAGCATCAATAAGTGATTTAAAATGGATGAAATTTGGTTGCCATGGACCCCCTCGGTCATCTAGAAATATGAGAATCTAGTACAATGCTCCACCTTGCAACCAGCAATAATCCCATCACATTCGTTAGTTGGAAGACACCATAGCAATAGTCCGTCAATTCTGACGACCTCATTGCATAGGTAGGCAATGTTTTGGAACAAGTAGCGGGCTGCGCACGGCACTACGTGAAGAAAATGTCGACTACGTAAGACCACCCCTAATGAATATGCATAAGTCCATGGCAGCGCCTCACTGCACAACTCATCCCGAGCTCATCATCTGAATTTTTTGAAGTAGATTCACAATTCTTATCTGTTTGGCCTAGCATGGAAGTTTTGGGAACACGCAGAATGCAGCATGGAACTGGTAAAATGCAAAAATTATTGATGTAAGTAATCGTATGAAGTATGACGTCAAAACAATACAATACAAACGATACCAATATTAGAACACGTAAGATGTGCGTTGGAACCATTCGGGAACCATGCACTGTCTCCAGTGGAGAGATCAGTGGTTGGAACAGGTAAAATGCAAAATAATAGAGTCACAACAATTTAACCTAAAAGTTCAAATCTGCATTTTCCGTGATCCAAATTTCTATCGTGGTATTGTATTGTTTTGACTACATAATATACTTTTATTGAGTTATTGCATTTTACCTGTTCCAATCTTCATTTTACCTGTTCCAAAATTTCTATCTTCCTATTGTATTGATTCGACTATACTGTCTTGACTTCACACTTGCCTCAATTTAGTTACTGCATTTTACCTGTTCCAATCTACATTTTACAAGTTCCAAAACTTCTATCTTTGTATTGTATTCTTTAAACTACATAATATACTTTCATTTAGTTATTGCATTTTACCTGTTCCAATCTGCATTGTGCGTGTTCCAAAATTTCTATCTTCCTATTGTATTGATTCGACTATACTGTCTTGACTTCACACTTGCCTCAATTTAGTTACTGCATTTTACCTGTTCCAATCTACATTTTACAAGTTCCAAAACTCCTATCTTTGTATTGTATTCTTTAAGATACATAATATACTTTCACTGAGTTATTGCATTTTACCTGTTCCAATCTGCATTGTGCGTGTTCCAAAATTTCTTTCTTCGTATTGTAGGCCTATTGATTCGACTATCCTATCAATGTCTTGACTTCACACTTGCCTCAATTTAGTTACTGCATTTTAACTGTTCCAATCTGCATTTTAAGTTCCAAAACTTCTATCTTTGTATAGTATTCTTCAAACTACATAATATACTTTCATTTAGTTATTGCATTTTACCTGTTCCAATCTGCATTGTGCGTGTTCCAAAATTTCTATCTTCCTATTGTATTGATTCGACTATACTGTCTTGACTTCACACTTGCCTCAATTTAGTTACTGCATTTTACCTGTTCCAATCTACATTTTACAAGTTCCAAAACTCCTATCTTTGTATTGTATTCTTTAAGATACATAATATACTTTCACTGAGTTATTGCATTTTACCTGTTCCAATCTGCATTGTGCGTGTTCCAAAATTTCTTTCTTCGTATTGTAGGCCTATTGATTCGACTATCCTATCAATGTCTTGACTTCACACTTGCCTCAATTTAGTTACTGCATTTTAACTGTTCCAATCTGCATTTTAAGTTCCAAAACTTCTATCTTTGTATAGTATTCTTCAAACTACATAATATACTTTCATTTAGTTATTGCATTTTACCTGTTCCAATCTGCATTGTGCGTGTTCCAAAATTTCTATCTTCCTATTGTATTGATTCGACTATACTGTCTTGACTTCACACTTGCCTCAATTTAGTTACTGCATTTTACCTGTTCCAATCTACATTTTACAAGTTCCAAAACTTCTATCTTGTATTGTATTCTTTAAACTACATAATATGCTTTCATTGAGTTATTGCATTTTACCTGTTCCAATCTGCATTTTGCGTGCTCCAAAATTTTTTTTCTTCATATTGTAGGCCTATTGATTCGACTATATATCGTATCAATGTCTTGACTTCACACTTGCCTCTATTCTGGTTGCATTTTACCTGTTCCAATCTGCATTTTGCGAGTTCCAAAATTTCTTTCTTCGTATATTGTAGGCCTACCTGAGGGGATATTTTTACCTATTTCTGCCCTCATTATTCCTGTGTTTAATTGAGAAGTCCAATGGAAAGTGTTTATATAATCTCAGGAAAACCTGGACCGGACGTCTGCACTATATAGACAAATTAATGAGGAGATATTCCTTAGAACAAACACTAGTACTTGCCTACTTGGGTAACATTACTAATCTTGTTGCTCTGTCTTGAAAGCCTTTGGCAAGCTTTCCGGTTGTCAAAAACAACCAATGATTGAAAGGTATGCATAAAATTTGAATATGTTAGTAAACAGGACTATTAACTACAAAAATAACTTGGAATCAATTTTGCGTACACTACTTGTTGCTATGTCAGTCAAGCCTATGACAGCCTATGACAGGCTGTCATGAACCGCCTTTGTTTTAAAAGGTATATATAAAATTTGAATATGCATGTGTGAAATTAGTTCCCATGACTGACAGCTTACCTCAGCACCACGTCAAGTCATCATTTATAATGATTAGTACAAAATACTAATGAAAGACTAATGTAAGACTAACTGATTTCCGTGTAGGACTATTTACGGACCAATTCTTTCTCATGCCATACTAATTATTTCCAGGATTACTCAAATAAGACATAATTTGATTAACTAATTAAAATTAGTCAGTTTGAGAACAAATGACTAATTATTTCTTAGTCAAATAAGACGTAGTGAATGACTAATCTTTTTAGTCATTTGACCATCTTTCGTTTTCAGTGTAGATTATCAGCCTTTTGCATGTTTTTGGCGCATTTTGTGGTTTCCAAGCAGATAAGTCAGAAAAATAAGTCTGTCAAAAAATATGAAATTTCTGGCATTATTTCTGATCATATTAGGCATGATGTGTCTGAGATGAGCAACTGCTGATCCAATTTCATATCAATGGTTCTGTATGGATTTGTACCCCATATGGTTTGTGTTATAGCTCCCATTCCCAACTGATCCTGGGTAAATGTAAGCACTTCTAGCTATTAAAGGTACAAATTAGTTCTTGCAACAATTAATTCTTACATGATTGTCATTTGGTAATATATATACTACATATATCGTAAAACTAAGATTAAACACCTTTCCAATGAAAAAGATCATACTTCGTTCAACTGGAGGAAGTTTGCTGGAGCATTTTTCCAGGCCCCCCCCCCACACACACACAAATTATGAGACAGAAAAGAAAAGGTGTTTAGATTTTAGATGACGGATTGTGGGAATATGCCGTCATTTTTAAAGCTCCTAAAATTTCATTTTTGTCATCATTCTAAAGTTACTTTCTAATGGCATACAAACACAGTGATAGCTTGCAGCTAAAAAATCTGACCATTCCTACCATTCTTATCATTCCTATGCAGTCCCTTTAACCACTTCAGTAATTTATGCACAAATTGCCAAGCATTAAAAACTTTTCTCTATCATGCAACCTCGGACATTGTGTGCAAATGTGCCGTGCACAAACATCAATCACTAGTGTACAAATTTCAGAGCTGCACATTAACATGTTCAGAAATCTCGGATTAAATTTCAGTTTTTTCTGCAGATGAACTTATTACAGCTCAAAGGAAGGTATATGCCTGATATAAGGTAATTAAAAATCTCATAACAGCACTGGGATCTTCTCAAAGCTCGATCTGAAGCCATTCAGCCAATGGCTTGTAGACACCGGTAAAAAGTGCGTCCTAATGAAATAGTACACCAGGAAGCATTATTATAGGTTAAGTTTTTTTTAATAGATTACTATGAAGAGAGAGTCAGAACAAAATTGTATTCCAATGCAACTTGTACATGCACGTATAAGCAATCAAATTTAAACAGAGTGATGATGCATACTCGAACCTTTTTACCGTAGATAAGATTCAGAAGTGATAGCAAAAGGAAAAGTGGCATGAAGCTGATTGAAAATAGTCTCATATTGTCTAAGATTCCATAAAGAGATCCAATAGAGAGATCACCTGATATTCCACTTATGATTTCTGGTGACTTTTCAGTAAAATAATTCAAATATCATTATATCGACCACTACTTTTTACGCTACGCTACTGGCACTCACACCGGTAGTTTCCTGTAAAGCTGTGCACTGTGCTTCGTATACATGTCAAATAGATAGAAATCTCATCGGTTCTACATGTCAGTGACTTTTCAACCAGTACCCTCGCACAAAACTGAAATGTTTATTTCTTTGATATTTCAGTCATTACTTAACCAATTTTGATCAAATAAACATCACATATGTTTGAAATTTTGTTGTCAATCATGGATTTGTAATGTTGTACAGAATACACAGAATGAGAACCTGCCCATGTGTATACACTCCTCTTTGTTTTTGTGAATTATGCTATATGTCCACTTCTAATTACTACATGAGGTGGTAGACTTTATGAATAAATTTGCGAGTAAAAAAAGATAGTGATATAATGTGCACTCATAACAACATACAAAATATGTCTGCTTTCCAAATGAAGGTGAAAAGTATATTGTTAAATGTTCCCATAATTAAATGTCACATAATGATATTTGGGAATAAAATCTTCCAACAAATGTTACCGTCTGGTTTTGTGTTGTTGTTGTTGTTTTTTTTTTTTTTGAGAATCGGGTACTAGTATGTGATCAAAATAGACCACGCTCACCTTACAATTAAATTTCGAAAGATATTGCGATGTGAGCAGCTGTTGATCTACAATATGTAGATTGTATTTGAGGACCTGTTTAAAATGGACTTCTGTCATTGAAAAAAACAAATTGGCTACCATCTAGTATGACATCACTTCAATCGCTAAGTGATCAGGCCTTTTCTCAAACTCAGAGGGCAATCACAGCTTAGTAAATTTTATCACTGCTCATAATTGAGACATTTTGTTACCCCAATCAGGAGTAATTTAAATTCTAAATATCATCCAATCCTATCACAATTTCTAGTTGAAGAAATAGACCACTTGTAAGGTGTGCAAGGTTCTGAAAAGGAGTGAAAGCGTTAACCCGGTAGTTATTTAAGAACATCTTTTCAAGAAAGAACTTGTTAATTATCATGTGCATGTAGGACAGTGGAACACTGGAAGGGGGGGGGGGGGGAGAGGTAAAATGTAATAACTCAATAGAAGTATATTATGTAGAGGGCGATTTGGAATATGGTCTGTAAGTGAAACTTGCTACTTGCTAGACATATTTTGTACTTTTATTGTACCTCTTTCATCGTAAAGAATCATAATGCCTGACATAAGATCTCGGACTGGTGCTGGTATGGCAGGCAAGCTTGATACGCCCAGTGTTACTGTGAATAAGTATAGTACACAACCCTACGCTAAGTTACAAGATACGAAAATAGAAATCTTGACACTAGCAAGATGTAACTTGGAACAGGTAAAATGCTAGATTTTAGTGAAAATAATGCAAAACAATTAAAGACAGAAATTTTGGAACACGCAAAATGCAGACTGGGACAGCTAAAATGGGGAAACGAAACTGAGGCAAGTGCGAAGTCAAAACATTGATATAAGTATAGTCGAATCAATACAATACGAAGATAGAAATTTTGGAGCACGCAAAATGCAGACTGGAACAGGTAAAATGCAATAACTCAATAAAATGTAGTTTAACGAATACAGTGCAAAGATAGAAGTTTTGGAACTCGCAAAATGCAGATTGGAACAGGTAAAATGCAGCAACAGAATTGAGGCAAGTGTGAAGTCAAGACATTGATACGATACAATCAATAGGCCTACAATATAAAGAAAGAAATTTTGGAACACGCAAAATGCAGACTCTAACAGTTAAAATGCAATAACTCAATAAAAGTATATTATGTAGTTTAAAGAATACAATACAAAGATAGATGTTTTGGAACTTGTAAAATGCAGATTGGAACAGGTAAAATGCAGTAACTAAATTGAGGCAAGTGTAAAGTCAAGACATTGATACAGTGTAGTCGAATCAATACAATAGGAAGAAAGAAATATTGGAACAGGTAGAATGCAGATTGGAACAGGTAAAATGCAATAACTCAATAAAAGTATATTATGTAGTTTAAAGAATACAATAAAAAGATAGATGTTTTGGAACTTGTAAAATGCAGATTGGAACAGGTAACATGCAGTAACTAAATTGAGGCATGTGTGAAGTCAAGACAGTATAGTCGAAACAATACAATACGAAGAAAGAAATTTTGGAACAGGTAAAATGCAGATTGGAACAGTTAAAATGCAATAACTCAATGAAAGTATATTATGTAGTTTAAGAATACAATAAAAAGATAGAAGTTTTGGAACTTGTAAAATGCAGATTGGAACAGGTAAAATGCAGTAACTAAATTGAGGCAGGTGTGAAGTCAAGACATTGATACAGTGTAGTCGAATCAATACAATAGGAAGAAAGAAATATTGGAACAGGTAGAATGCAGATTGGAACAGGTAAAATGCAATAACTCAATAAAAGTATATTATGTAGTTTAAAGAATACAATAAAAAGATAGATGTTTTGGAACTTGTAAAATGCAGATTGGAACAGGTAACATGCAGTAACTAAATTGAGGCATGTGTGAAGTCAAGACAGTATAGTCGAAACAATACAATACGAAGAAAGAAATTTTGGAACAGGTAAAATGCAGATTGGAACAGTTAAAATGCAATAACTCAATGAAAGTATATTATGTAGTTTAAGAATACAATAAAAAGATAGAAGTTTTGGAACTTGTAAAATGCAGATTGGAACAGGTAAAATGCAGTAACTAAATTGAGGCAGGTGTGAAGTCAAGACATTGATACAGTGTAGTCGAATCAATACAATAGGAAGAAAGAAATAATGGAACAGGTAGAATGCAGATTGGAACAGGTAAAATGCAAAAACTCAATAAAAGTATATTATGTAGTTTAAAGAATACAATACAAAGATAGATGTTTTGGAACTTGTAAAATGCAGATTGGAACAGGTAAAATGCAGTAACTAAATTGAGGCATGTGTGAAGTCAAGACAGTATAGTCGAAACAATACAATACGAAGAAAGAAATTTTGGAACAGGTAGAATGCAGATTGGAACAGGTGCAAAAACTCAATAAAAGTATATTATGTAGTTTAAAGAATACAATACAAAGATAGATGTTTTGGAACTTGTAAAATGCAGATTGGAACAGGTAAAATGCAGTAACTAAATTGAGGCAAGTGTGAAGTCAAGACAGTATAGTCGAAACAATACAATACGAAGAAAGAAATTTTGGAACAGGTAAAATGCAGATTGGAACAGTTAAAATGCAATAACTCAATAAAAGTATATTATGTAGTTTAAAGAATACAATACAAAGATAGAAGTTTTGGAACTTGTAAAATGCAGATTGGAACAGGTAAAATGCAGTAACTAAATTGAGGCAAACTTGTGTGAAGTCAAGACAGTAATAGTCGAATCAATACAATGCGAAGAAAGGAATTTTGGAACTTGCAAAATGCAGATTGGAACAGGTAAAATGCAATTAATCAATGAAAGTATATTATGTAGTCAAAACAATACAATACCGCGATAGAAATTTTGGATCACGGAGAATGCAGATTTGAACTTTTAGGTTATTTTGTTGTGACTTTATTATTTTTGAACCATTCATCTCTCCACTGGAGACAGTGCATGGTTCCCGAATGGTTCCAACGCAAATCTTGCGTGTTCTAATATTGGTATCGTTTGTATAGTATTTTTTGACGTCATACTTCATACGATTACTTGCATCAATAATTTTTGCATTTTACTACTTCCAAGCTGCATTCTGCGTGTTCCTCAAACTTCCATGCTAGGCCAAACGGGTAAGAAATTTGAATCTAATTCAGATGAAGAGCTATGCAGTGAGCCGAGCGCCGCCATGGACTTATGCATATTCATTAGGGGCGGTCTTACCTAGTCGACATTTTCTTCACGTAGTGCCGTGCGCAGCCCGCTACTTGTTCCAAAATATTGCCTACCCATTGCATACACGCGTAAACAGCGAAACCACTCTTTGATGAATCTACCTAGAGAAGAGGTAAAATGCCGATATCTAATGTGGTTACATCCAGAAATTTTCGGTACATTACACTTGGAAAACTTAGTAGCAGATATTAAAAATTAAGAAGTGAAGGCGAATGGTCCATCTCGAGCAAATGAAAAACCCTGCCAAACCTTGCTTGTCTGTGTCCCATCGGCGCTCCAGGAGAACAACGCCCGCCCCATCAGGCGTGATCCTCCGTGCTGTCCCGCTGCTTCAGTGCCTTGGCAGTGAGGACCAAAGACGTCATGTCATCTTCGATGGAAATCACTGCTACTGGTCCCACGGTAACATCTGCTTGTAGTGGCACCACTGCTGCAGTAGAGATTCTTCATAGCATATGTGAAGAGGTGAGCCAATGTGTAAAGTGACTGTGTTTGACTTTTATATATGGTCTCTAAGTTACTAAATAGTAACTATGTTAAATATTAAAATTTCCGACTGTATTCTTGAAGGCCGCAACGAAAGGGTTTACATACACACCCAGACAGAGACAGTTTATAGCCCTCGTATGAATGCAAAGTTAGATATAACCTCATACCGATTATATATAACATAACGCTGGGTCAACTGCTGACAATCTAGGGAAGTAGTCATGGTAGTGTTCCTAAGCTTATATTTTGAGTTTCTGATGAGCAAGATTGCTGATCCCCCCAAAATCTAAAAATTTTAGATCAAATATATTGAGATCCAATGCCAAGTCCTCAATGGTATTTTATTGTCCTAATTGCAAAAGGCAGATATATTTTCCTACAATTTTGCTAATTATTGTAAAGATTTCTATCTTCAACTCTATAACAGCCCAACATACTTATGCTCCCCTATGAGGCTATGGCAGAGTTGTTGACTCGAGTCATGCGACTTAGACTCGAGTCACTATTTTGACTTGACTTGACTTGACTTGATAAAATGACTTGCGACTTGACTTGACTTGTGACAAGATGACTTGTGACTTGACTTGACTTGCGACAAAAATGACTTCTGACTTGGCTTCAAGTCACTTCAAGTCACATAAATTACGTATAAAACGGGCCAGGGGAAAAAAGTCACGGTACTTTATCACAAACACTTGTAACGTAAAGTTATAGTACTCCCGGTCCCTTCTAGTTCTACTTCATGGTACGGTTTTTATTACAATTGAAAATACAAAGTGAAAGTATAACTCAAAACATTTTTGTCTCCACTTTAAAATGATAAGATAAAATCTCTTCATTTAAATACTCACTTTACAAAAAATATAGAAAGTGATTGAAAAAGTTTGAATCACTTTCTATTTTTTGTTTTTAAAGTTTGTGCACTTTGAGTACGCAAATTGGTTGTATTATGAGCAAGCGGCAGCCGCAAAGACTGCACTGTATGTTCCTCGTAAAGGTATTTTAGCCAACCGTGGAAGGGGATACCTACAGGGGCCGCACGGAACCGGGGGGGGGGGGGGGGGGGGGGGGGAAGGGGCTGGGGGGCATTGGCGTAAATCCGGGGGGGGGGATGGGGGGATATATCCCCCACTTTTTTGAGAGGGGGGGATGGCGCGTACAAATATCCCTCCCACACCCCCCCCCCCCCCACTTTTTAAGGAAGAAATGATTAATCAGTTAATAAAAATTTTAATAATCTGTCACAAGCAACCATCATATTTTAGAATTTCTATTTGGAAATGCAATTGAAAACCAGAAAAGTGTTTATATTTGGCTTGCTCACTTCGCTTGCACATCATATTATAGAATTTCTATTTGAAAATGCGATTGAAAACCCAAAAAAGTGGTAATTTTTGGCTTCGCTCGCTTGCAAAATAAAAATAAAAATGTGTGTAAGGGGGTCTTTGCAGGTGGGTGAGGGCGTGTGTTTATAATTATGTGTGAGTTCGACACAAAAAAAATTGGCAAAGAAGTCGATCATCCCCCTCCCCCCCCCCCCCCCCCCCCCGAGTTCTCAAAGTGGATTTATGCCGGTGCTGGGGGGGCTGCAGCCCCCCTCCCCTATTTTTTTGAGTAGATGCATGGGCCTCTGTACCAAAACCCGGAAGTGATTTTTTTTTGGTTTTTACGTGCAGCCCCCCACTTTCAAAAATGTTCTGCGGCTTCTGATGATAACTTAAATTGTGACTTGACTTGACTTGACTTGACCTGTGATGACTTGTGACTTGACTTGACTTGACCTGTGATGACTTGAGACTTGACTTGGACTTGCAAAAAATGACTTGCATTTATCTCTGGGCTATGGCTATGTAGGTTTATGGTTTGGTTTTAGGGCACTGACTCTAGTGCTCAGTTAAACTAAGCTCACACAACAGACGTGCTGTAATGTGCAAATTGCTGACAATAGGAAAGTAGTGTTCTCTGTACCAATTTATTGGGACAGAGGAGCAAGAGCTGTGTCACCAGTGATCAGAAACATATTTTCAAAATTCACTTAATGAAGAGAATTTACATCAAGTTGGAGGAATGTAATGGAAGCAGGATATTTTATTATCCTAAGTGTAAACAAAATATTTTACATGAATTTGTTGATTGTTTTAGTGATTTCAATCTTCAACTATAGAGGACACAGCATGTCACATACATTTGCACAGCTCAGCATACCTATGTAGCCCTGTGTGGTTTTGGGGTAGGGACTTCTCAGAATTCACTTTCATTAGTAAATGCACCTTTCGACCAACAGATATCTGGGCATTCAGCAGTATACGGAAGAGAAGGTACTCCTGTTATTCTTCCTGTCACTTCTTCTTGGGGGGAGGGGGGGGGGGGGGTTGACAGACAAAACTACATGTACTTTGATTGATATTCTAAAGGTGCACCAAATTTACTTGTAAATCCATCAAAATGCACATTGCTAGTGTCCTCATGGGTATTAAACTGAAATTTCAATTCAGTCTTTAAAACAAACATTATCTTGTTTTCGAATTCTTTGACACTTACATAACATATGGCTTAGGATTTTATACTGGGATTGACTTTTCCTTCAGGTTACTTTCCTTTTTAAAAAAAATATTCAGTGACCTATCTGATATGTCTATGTCCTGAACAGGTAAAGAAGAATCATCTCCCCGAAAAGAGAGGCCATTTGGAAAAGTTGTTGCAACAGGCCCCATCTGGATGGTTCCATCTTGGGAGCAAAGATGATTATCAAGAAGGAAAGTATCAAGAGCTCCAAGACCTCTGCATCAGGGTCATCCTGTTGTTGATCAACCAGACCAAGGATACTATGAAGAGCTGCCATGAGTCTGATGGTGAGTTGTGATTATTGATTAGCAGGGAAGTATGAGAAGCAGTATATTATACATGTAAATTCTCCTGCATGCATTCTTTGTTTTCAGTGGCACTCCCTCCCAGACAATGTTGATAGGTCTTCGATTTCCAGATTTCAAGATGGAACTGATGTAAATTCATTAAAAAATCACAGAATTTTATTCAATTAGTGTGTTTTTGTTGTTGTTGTTGTTGTTGTAGACTCAGATAAAAACTTAATGAACAAAATATTTAGATATATATAGATCAAATGTTTCATTGACATAAGAGGCAAACATGTATGATTTGAGATTCTTTTTAAATGTTCTAGGGATTCTGATAATCGGTTCCTCAGTGGAAGATTATTCCAAAGAGATTGCACTGCAAAATTGAAAGATTTTTTCCCAATAGTTTGGATAGCTCCTTGGACTGTTAATTGTTTGATACTGAAGAGAGGAGATCTCTGCCTGGAATATACTCTTCAATCAAGTAACTGTTTTCTTATTTAGCCTTATTTCTTCATAATTATTAATTTCTTAATTCATGTTTTTACTACCCCACTGACCATAGATGATGTGGATTTTTTGATGGTTGAACAGTTTTCCTGACAGATTATCGTGTTGTCACATTTTCTACCAAACAGGCAGTGATGACCAGGATAGAAAATACAAGGAGCATGCTACTTCGGCTCATGCAGCTATGACCCTCATCAGTCTTCTCTTGTCAAAGCTTCACTCAAACCCTGATGACAACTCATCAGGATTCCAAGGGGAGATGAAAGAGGCTGAGTCCAGTGCTAGTACTAGTGAGCAGAAGGAGGGGATTGAGAAAGGTGATGTGGCTTGTCCACCTGCATCAGATGGACACCAAGTAGGACACCTGGATGGACATGACAAGTTCAGAGGATCGGATGATGTCATCCAATGTGGTCGACCAAACAGATCAAAAAGTGAATCGCAGTCTTCTGGATCCCATCCTGTGGCATTCAGAGAAGACGAAGGCCACTTTTCAATCCAACCTAGGAACAGTGATATACTCAGAACTCTTCCCAGTAATATTCTTGACATCGCTTTAAAGGAAAAACTTGATCTGGGTGATTCGGAGGAACGTAGCAAAGGTTCCACCCGGTTGGGTTACATGTGTGTGATAAAGTCTACGATAGGTCCAAGCATCACCCTTTGTGGCATCACATGCTCAGGTGTATCCATGGACAAGCAAGAAAGTCTTCAAGCAGCAAATGGTAAGAAAATGTTTCATCGAAGAGTTCTTGCAGTATGCAAGGCTTTAGTGAAATTCCATTTATTTTTACTTTATCATCCAGACATTAGCAATGGACATTCAAATTTTATATCACATTGATGAACTTGTTATTCACCTTCATCAGACTGAATAAATGCATTTTCAAAACTATTTGTTACGCATGGAAGTTATGATTTTTTTTTTTTGGGGGGGGGAATTTGTTTACATCCTCACACGTTTACTCCCTTTATTGTAATTTTGTTGCCATTATTTGGGTAAGGCTGGCTTTAGGAATGTAAATGGTGAGAAAATGCAAATGTCTTCAGTACTTCCAAAATATAGTAAGTTCATTGTTGTAGTATGGCACAATTTGATAGAGTGAGCAAATACATTTCCTCTTTAGAAATGAGCTTGTTGTTAGGATGGCCTCTGATGTTGTACATGTAGGGATGTGTGGAGTCACAGTCACACAAGTAGAAGTGCATTCAGGAAACCAGGACTCACAAGAAGTCATAGATACATTCTCCTTAAATCACCAAGAATTACAATCATTCATTCACAATTTTTGTAGCATAAAACTCTGTGAATGTTGTGCATGATATTGTCCCCTTTCATTCTGTTACAGCCTTACTCACTCAACTCACCACTTTATGTGGGTGCAACTCAACATCAACTCTGCTCTCTGGATGTCAGAATGAGGCCAAGCAGCATGGATCCGATATGGTCCAAAGAGATTGATACATAAAGGTGCCTTGGGCTTGCTATGGTGGAGCTGAAGCAACAACTCACAAGGAATGATTGGAAGAAATATCCCGCTGCAAGGCACACATTCACATGGCTTTTAGCTCATATGAAGGTAAAGTTTGCTAGTTGAAGTGAGATTGAGTTCTAGTTACTTTGCTATAGACCTGTTCAGTTTGGGTGCTGTTTTTATGCCAGTGTTTAAATGGGGGCTTCAAGCATGCCTAATAAAGCACTAACATCTCAACTCACCTGACTCATTGCATAACCTATTGAATCACCTTTTTTCTTTTTTTAAGCCCTCCCAGTTATGGCTGACCTAAACTACAGGTCTGAAACTGAATTTGTCTATTGATCTAACTTGAATGAGAGGAAACCATTAAAGTGTAACTTTGAAGCGTTTTTAATTGGAAGTTTGAAAGTTTAAAGGGGTACCAATGCCTGAAACAATGTTAGTTCATTAAAGAGCATGGTTTTATTAGTAGAAAATCATCCGTCTAAAGTTTTTTTTAAAGTCCTGTTGCCAAGGAAACCCCCAAATGTGGTAGATTTCAGGATATTTTTGACCCCTCAGCTGTGACCCAGTTTCAACTGAGTACCCACTTTGACGTCAAAATGACGTCAAAGTGGGTACCTTGTCGCGCACTTCTAGCAAAATGCGCGCAAGGTATAATACATGTTGTACAGTCTAGCACGTAGCACAACTGCAATGCGCGAAGCTGGGTACCCACTTTTACGTCTACCTCATACTCAATTTTTTTTTTTTGTGGTCAGCTCATAACTTTTCATGAGAAAATTAGCCAAAATGCATTGATTTCGATTGAAAATCATCATATTTTTAATGTCATTCTTCTTAGAATTCTATTCTCGATCATATATCAAAATTTTGTTTACCATTTGGTAATCACTTTAACACAATTTCAGATATGTGCAGTGGGTCCGGGATTAGCTGAGATGGCCTACATGCATTTTCTCTCTCATTATATATAGAATGTGTTTGAAATTTTCATACTTGATGTGGCCTTTGATATAACTCAGTTAGTGTTTAAAAACATTCAGTAATTTGACACTCTGTAACTGTTCACCAGGGACAGTGAGGTCTTAATGATCGTGGTTTTTTTTTCCTGCTTGTTATATATCTCATGTCCTTCTTTATTTAGCATCCATATTTAGGCGACAGCTGGACCACTGTTTACCACCATCCCTTCTCTTTGTGGATGACTACCAGGTACATATAGTTGTATACTCTATTATTCAAATCCTCTTCTGTCCATTCTTCACTGTCATAATACTCTAGTTATGTGGGGACTTAAATGGTCGATACTGAAGGAAATCTTCAGAATGAGGAAGGAGTAAATTGATAAACTGTGTCCCCACATATAAGTAACAATTTATATGTACACATGTCTCAGTTGAAAGGGTTATAACCTATAGAAAAAAAAATCGAATTTACTTAGTTATTAGCTATAAGCAATATGTGTGTTTATTGTATTAAAGTTACAGGCAGCTTGTCACTAGTAAAATAATTCCACATTAAATCTTTATGAAACTGTGCATGTTCTGGTTTATCAGGAAGCTTATTTCTTTCTTTTTTAAAAATTAATTTCCCTGATTTTGATTAAGTTTCCCTTGATATTTTAGGCCTATAGTGTATATGTGTTGGGAATCATACCCCTATGCTTTCATCCTTATTACAATTTTTAAAATGGTATTGATTTGTGATTTACTTATTGTCCATGTTTTATTGTTTGTTTTATTTTTATGAGATGGAGAACAAGATACTTGGAATCAAGTGTTTGAAGCATATCATAGAAAATGTGGTAAGTGATGATGAATTAAAAACAATTTTCATGTAAATATAGGTGAC
>CM057151.1:16324879-16363029 GCA_029962745.1 Echinometra lucunter
GAATTGTGACTTGACTTGACTTGACCTGTGATGACTTGAGACTTGACTTGGACTTGCAAAAATGACTTGCATTTATCTCTGGGCTATGGCTATGTAGGTTTATGGTTTGGTTTTAGGGCACTGACTCTAGTGCTCAGTTAAACTAAGCTCACACAACAGACGTGCTGTAATGTGCAAATTGCTGACAATAGGAAAGTAGTGTTCTCTGTACCAATTTATGGGACAGAGGAGCCAGAGCTGTGTCACCAGGATCAGAAACATATTTTCAAAATTCACTTAATGAAGAGAATTTACATCAGTTGGAGGAGGAATGTAATGGAAGCAGGATATTTTATTATCCTAAGTGTAAAACAAATATTTACATGAATTTGTGATTGTTTTAGTGATTTCAATCTTCAACTATAGAGGACACGCATGTCACATACATTTGCACAGCTCAGCATACCTATGTAGCCCTGTGTGGTTTTGGGGGTAGGGACTTCTCAGAATTCACTTTCATTAGTAATGCACCTTTCGACCAACAGATATCTGGGCATTCAGCAGTATACGGAAGAGAAGGTACTCCTGTTATTCTTCTGTCACTTCTTCTTGGGGGAGGGAGGGGGGGGGGGGGGGGGGGGGTTGACAAGACAAAACTACATGTACTTTGATTGATATTCTAAAGGTGCACCAAATTTACTTGTAAATCCATCAAAATGCACATTGCTAGTGTCCTCATGGGTATTAAATGAAATTTCAATCAGTCTTTAAAACAAACATTATCTTGTTTTCGAATTCTTTGACACTTACATAAACATATGGCTTAGGATTTTATACTGGGATTGACTTTTCCTTCAGGTTACTTCTTTTTTTAAAAAAATATTCAGTGACCTTCTGATATGTCTATGTCCTGAACAGGTAAAGAAGAATCATCTCCCCGAAAAGAGAGGCCATTTGGAAAAGTTGTTGCAACAGGCCCCATCTGGATGGTTCCATCTTGGAGCAAAGATGATTATCAAGAAGGAAAGTATCAAGAGCTCCAAGACCTCTGCATCAGGGTCATCCTGTTGTTGATCAACCAGACCAAGGATACTATGAAGAGCTGCCATGAGTCTGATGGTGAGTTGTGATTATTGATTAGCAGGGAAGTATGAGAAGCAGTATATTATACATGTAAATTCTCCTGCATGCATTCTTTGTTTTCAGTGGCACTCCCTCCCAGACAATGTTGATAGGTCTTCGATTTCCAGATTTCAAGATGGAACTGATGTAAATTCATTAAAAAATCACAGAATTTTTCAATTAGTTGTTTTTGTTGTGTTGTTGTTGTTAGACTCAGATAAAAACTTAATGAACAAAATATTTAGATATATATAGATCAAATGTGTCATTGACATAAGAGGCAAACATGTATGATTTGAGATTCTTTTAAATGTTTAGGGATTTTGATAATCGGTTCATCAGTGGAAGATTATTCCAAGAGATTGCACTGCAAAATTGAAAGATTTTTTCCCAATAGTTTGGATAGCTCCTTGGACTGTTAATTGTTTGATACTGAAGAGAGGAGATCTCTGCCTGGAATATACTCTTCAATCAAGTAACTGTTTTCTTATTTAGCCTTATTTCTTCATAATTATTAATTTCTTAATTCATGTTTTACTACCCCACTGACCATAGATGATGTGGATTTTTTGATGGTTGTTGAACAGTTTTCCTGACAGATATCGTGTTGTCACATTTTCTACCAAACAGGCAGTGATGACAAGGATAGAAAATACAAGGAGCATGCTACTTCGGCTCATGCAGCTATGACCCTCATCAGTCTTCTCTTGTCAAAGCTTCACTCAAACCTGATGACAACTCATCAGGATTCCAAGGGGAGATGAAAGAGGCTGAGTCCAGTGCTAGGTACTAGTGAGCAGAAGGAGGGGATTGAGAAAGGTGATGTGGCTTGTCCACCTGCATCAGATGGACACCAAGTAGGACACCTGGATGGACATGACAAGTTCAGAGGATCGGATGATGTCATCCAATGTGGTCGACCAAACAGATCACAAAAGTGAATCGCAGTCTTCTGGATCCCATCCTGTGGCATTCAGAGAAGACGAGGCCACTTTTCAATCCAACCTAGGAACAGTGATATACTCAGAACTTTCCCAGTAATATTCTTGACATCGCTTTAAAGGAAAAACTTGATCTGGGTGATTCGGAGGAACGTAGCAAAGGTTCCACCCGGTTGGTACATGGTGTGATAAAGTCTACGATAGGTCCAAGCATCACCCTTTGTGCATCACATGCTCAGGTGTATCCATGGACAAGCAAGAAAAGTCTTCAAGCAGCAAATGGTAAGAAAATGTTGCATCGAAGAGTTCTTGCAGTATTGCAAAGGCTTAGTGAAATTACATTTTTTTACTTTATCATCCAGACATTAGCAATGTGACATTCAAATTTTATATCACATTGATGAACTTGTTATTCACCTTCATCAGACTGAATAAATGCATTTTCAAAACTCATTTGTTACAGCATGGAGTTTATGATTTTTTTTTTTTGGGGGGGGAATTTGTTTACATCCTCACACTGTTTACTTCCCTTTATTGTAATTTCTGTTGCCATTATTTGGGTAAGGCTGGCTTTAGGAATGTAAATGGTGAGAAAATGCAAATGTCTTCAGTACTTCCAAAATATAGTAAGTTCATGTTGTAGTATGGCACATTTGATAGAGTGAGCAAATACATTCCTCTTTAGAAATGAGCTTGTTGTTAGGATGGCTCTGATGTTGTACATGTAGGGATGTGTGGAGTCACAGTCACACAAGTAGAAGTTGCATTCAGGAAACCAGACTCACAAGAAGTCATAGATACATTCTCCTTAAATCACCAAGAATTACAATCATTCATTCACAATTTTGTAGCATAAAACTCTGTGAATGTTGTGCATGATATTGTCCCTTTCATTCTGTTACAGCCTTACTCACTCAACTCACCACTTTATGGGGTGCAACTCAACATCAACTCTGCTCTCTGGATGTCAGGAATGAGACCAAGCAGCATGGATCCGATAGGGTCCAAAGAGATTGATACATAAAGGTGCCTTTGGGCTTGCTATGGTGGAGCTGAAGCAACAACTCACAAGGAATGATTGGAAGGAAACATCCAGCTGCAAAGCACACATTCACATGGCCTTTTAGCTCATATGAAGGTAAAGTTTGCTAGTTGAAGTGAGATTGGAGTTCTAGTTACTTGCTATAGACCTGTTCAGTTTGGGTGCTGTTTTTATGCCAGTGTTTAAATGGGGGCTTCAAGCATGCCTAATAAAAGCACTAACATCTCAACTCACCTGACTCATTGCATATACCTATTGAATCACCTTTTTTCTTTTTTTAAGCCTCCATTATGGCTGACCTAAACTACAGTGTTCTGAAACTGAATTGTCTATTGATCTACTTGAATGAGAGGAAACCATTAAAGTGTAACTTTGAAGCGTTTTAATTGGAAGTTGAAAGTTTAAAGGGGGTACCCAATGCTGAAACAATGTTAGTTCATTTAAAAGAGCATGGTTTTTATTAGTAGAAAATCATCCGTCTAAAGTTTTTTTAAAGTCCTGTTGCCAAGGAACCCCCAAATGTGGTAAGATTTCAGGATATTTTTGACCCCTCAGCTGTGACCCAGTTCAACTGAGTACCCACTTTGACGTCAAAATGACGTCAAAGTGGGTACCTTGTCGCGCACTTCTAGCAAATGCGCGCAAGGTATAATACATGTTGTACAGTCTAGCACGTAGCACAACTGCAATGCGCGAAGCTGGGTACCCACTTTTACGTCATACCTCATACTCAATTTTTTTTTTTTGTGTCAGCTCATAACTTTTCATGAGAAAATTAGCCAAAATGCATTGATTTCGATTGAAAATCATCATATTTTTAATGTCATTCTTCTTAGAATTCTATTCTCGATCATATATCAAAATTTTGTTTACCATTGTGTAATCACTTTAACACAATTTCAGATATGTGCAGTGGGTCCGGGATTAGCCTGAGATGGCCTACATGCATTTTCTCTCTTTATATATAGAATGTGTTTGAAAATTCATACTTGATGTGGCCTTTGATATAACTCAGTTAGTGTTAAAAACATTCAGTAATTTGACCACTCTGTAAACTGTTCACCAGGGACAGTGAAGTCTTAATGATCGTGGTTTTTTTTTCCTGCTTGTTATATATCTCATTTCCTTCTTTATTTAGCATCCATATTTAGGAGAACAGCTGGACCACAGTTTACCACCGTCCCTTCTCTTTGTGGATGATTATCAGGTACATATAGTTGTATACTCTATTATCAAATACTCTTCTGTCCATTCTTCACTGTCATAATACTCTAGTTATGTGGGGACTTAAATGGTTCGATACTGAAGGAAATCTTCAGAATGAGGAAGGAGTAAATTGATAAACTGTCCCACATATAAGTAACAATTTATATGTACACATGTCTCAGTGAAAGGGTTATAACTTATAGAAAAAAAAAAATCGAATTTACTTAGTTATTAGCTATAAGCAATATGTGTGTTTATTGTATTAAAGTTACAGGCAGCTTGTTCACCTAGTAAAATAATTCCACATTAAATCTTTGAAAACTGTGAATGTTCTGGTTTATCAGGAAGCTATTTCTTTCTTTTTTAAAAATTAATTTCCCTGATTTGATAAGTTTCCCTTTTGATATTTTAGGCCTATAGTGTATATTGTGTTGGGACATCACACCCCTATGCTTTCATCCTTATTACATTTTTTAAATGGTATTGATTTTGTGATTTACTTATTGTCATGTTTTTATTGTTTGTTTTGTTTTATGAGATGGAGAACAAGATACTTGGAATCAAGTGTTTGAAGCATATCATAGAAAATGTGGTAAGTGATGATGAATTAAAAACAATTTTCATGTAAATATAGGTGACTGGAATAGTGCACTCTACAGTAAAATACTTTATTGGTTTGTTTGTTAAACTTGAGATTTTTTAGAAAGTTTGCATGACTTCATGATAACAGACATACAAAAGCATTCAGAACCCAATACTGAAGACTGCTACTAATTTAAAAAAAAGTATGCTACCTTTGTATAATGGCTGCTATCATCAAGATACATGTAGATCTGCTTTAATATGTCTTCACCAAACTGATGATGACCATTTGACTCAAATATTTTTTGTGTTTGACAGCACCCCACGAAAGTATTGGTCTATATGTAAGATTGTAGAAGTTTGTTCATTATGTTCTGTCACAGTTTAAGCTTACTTTTGTTCTGAATGATCTCCAGTGCACCCCTTCTTTACAATCAACTTTAAGATCAAACCAAGTCCAGGTTATCTACAAAGCTAACATGACAATAACGATTTTAATAATGTTTGTAATATTCTCCCTTTCTGATTAACTCTAGGACCTGACTGACAATTGAGTTCAGGTGCTATGGAATTTAACCCCTCTGATATACATCCTCAAGCCCTGGTGCCTTCAGTCCTTGTCTTCTCTAATTAATTTTAGGACCATGAGTCACCTGACTGACTAAGCGAGTTAGTGGGTGGTATGGTAAAACAGAAGTGTTCTACAAAGATCTTAACACCAGGAGTGTAGAACCACAAGCCGACCTGATGCCTTTAGTCCTCTCCGTCTGTGATTTTTTTAGGACCTGATCTGACTAACCGGAGGTTGACGTAGAAAAGAAGTGTTCTACAAAGATCTAACTCTTTGATGTACAACCACAAGCCCTGATGCCTTAGTCCTGTATTTTTTAAGGACTTGGCTGAAATGATATGGTATGGCAAAGCAAAAGTGTTCTATAAAGATCTTAGCCCCCTCGTGTCCAACCACAAGCCCTGATGTCTTTAATCCTCTGATTGATTTTTAGGACCCAACTGAGTTGATATGGTATAGCAAAGCAGAAGTGTTCTACAAAGGTCTTAACCCCTGAGTGTACAACCAAAGCCTGATGCCTTTAATCTTCTGATTACTTTTAGGACCGACTGAGTGAGATGGTATGGCAGGGCAGAAGTCGTCTATGAGGCACTTCATCCATTGATGTACAACCACAAACCAGACCTCATAGATGTCCTCTATCCTTGCCTGTTAGCTATCCTCAGAGTTGTAGAGAAAGACCCGAAGAAAACAGACCTGCCCAGGAGGTAGGATGGTAATAGAACTGTTTGAGATTCTGTTTGAAATATCTTTTATGAGAACTTTGCTTTGCTAAAAGGGCAGTTTAGTTTGTACATGTATGTCATATTTCTTTGTAGTTTGATATATCATGTGGATACATTGATGATTTGATTTGTCTTATTGGTTGCTACAACTTGATACCAAGATATGACATAGATGTAGCTCAGTAAGCATAATTGTAACAAAGAAACTCTCAATTCTACCATGACATCAGTTTTTAAAACTTCATATATTTTTTGTAAGAGCATCTGCATATGAAATGATATTAAAAGGCATTTGCACTTTGTTTTTGTTGTTCGATGCTGATTACATGCTAATTTATTTTTCATAACTTTTACTATCATCCAGCTTGGGAAATATGATAAGGCTCTTCAGACAATACTCACCAAACTGGAGGGGGAACAGAGGATACTGGTCGGCAAGCGAATGCAAGGCATCTTCCCCTCCTTCATTGTTCCATGGGAATCACCATCCTGTGGCATATCAAGGTAGGAAGTGGATGTGTTTTTGCAGTAATACTAGGAAATATGAACACAGTTACAGCATGACTTAAACTGTGATCTCATGGCTACACAAAGAAGTTTGTTTGTACATGTATTTGTTGATAATGGAAGTGATGTATGACTGCCATTCATATGATGATCATGATGATTTATAGCATATAATGGTGCGTAATCAGTATGGAGGTCTCGAGGCCGGCCTCGAGCCGGCTTTGCCAGTCCTCGGCTCGGCCTTGGCCTCGTAATGCCGTGACTCGGACTCGTCCTCGGCCTCGCTAGCATGCGGCCTGATGACTCGGATCGAGGCCGGGTTCGAGGCCGGAAGATTTAATACTAATCTGGTGAATAAATAGTCAGTATTATTCACTATTTTGAAGTATTTTCCAATAATATTTCATGGAAAAATGTATATCCTACGATTGATAATAAAGTTGATAGAGTGAAGCAAGTGAAAAACTTAAATACAATTAACGTTGGATCTACAGTACAGCGCTACGACCTACGTACCGTACCCATCGACAAAAGCTCGATAAAGATGATGTAAACAAACTATGATTTCGCTGCTCTGATACAGCGTGCACTCGCTTGGCACCAGAATTCATACGTTCGAGCGGCACAGCGAATTGCATATTGTGCAGCTGTATGTGTTTTGCATGGTAACTCTAGTTCTCCACTGCTGTTCTCTTTGATCCGTACGCACACACATCAGCGCACACCATGACCATATGTACCGATATGTACACAAATTAAGCGCACGTACGGCCACACAGTTTCGTGGGCATGGGTATACGGGTATCGCGCGTGGGGCCCGGGATATATATGGATCGGAGATACCACATCAGCGCGCGCGCGCACGCATCTGTACCAGCAGCTGCGCTGGACGTCTTATAGGGTTAACTCGGCCGTAGGGCGAACTCGGCAGTCTAATCGCCCTTTAGTGGAACTGTTTCTTTCTTTCTTTTTTTTTCTTTTTAAGATATAAAATCCTTGTTTCGGAGATTATTACATCTTTACGTTTTCACATTTTTTTCATTTATATTTAACACAGTAATATCAATGAAACTGAATTAAAGTGTTTACAAATTTGTGTTTTTAACATGAGCATATTGCAATTACGGTAACTGAATTATTTGCGTGATTTTCCCCAGGCGTAGGCCGAATTAGCCTACGTACGTGAATAAATGCACGTGCATATGCGCCTATTATGCCCGCCTACATGTAGTAAGCACCTAACGTTAAGTAAATCTCTCGATCGAAAAGCTTTAATTTAGCAGTCATGTCTGCAGATTCACGGATAATCAGATTCGCATACCGTGAACATGAGGAGTTTGAAGAAGAAAGGGGAAGAAGAAACACCGAGCACGATGCAGGTTTGCAAACCTACAACTCCCAAGCTCAGCGAGTTTAAAGGGACAACCTCGAATTTCACCAGGCACATTCAACATGTGCACAAGGCAAAGTGAGTTACACACTGCTCGATTATATCACGATTATTTAATAACTTGTTGACGTTGTGGTTGTTCTGTGGTCTTGAAGTTGAACTGCAATTCAAATTGATATGGCTAATGCACTTTTCAATTGATGCAATTTCGTGTTCATGTCCGATGATTATAATAATAGGGAAAGAAAATAGAGCAAGCCTACGTTCAGACGGTCACGTTAGTCCTAACTTTGTAGAGCCTTTTGTAGAGGCTTCATCTGCA
Source organism: Echinometra lucunter (assembly GCA_029962745.1). Classification (NCBI taxonomy): domain Eukaryota; kingdom Metazoa; phylum Echinodermata; class Echinoidea; order Camarodonta; family Echinometridae; genus Echinometra; species Echinometra lucunter. The sequence goes on from CM057151.1 coordinate 16,333,267, forward strand.
TCAATTTACCTTTCATCTCAGTTTAATTTCTCATCCAGTTCATCATCATTGCATTGCTGCCGGCAAGACAAGTTAGACCCCATCTTCTTTTTTTCTCCCTTTCTTCAGGTGGGATGAGTATTTGCAAGGAAAGGCTGTATTAGCTGGCAGCTCGCAGCATTCCATCCAGTCATTCTTAGACTTTAAACCAGCTGTTGCAGGTGGAAGTGGAGGTTCTTCTGATGTACCTTGTTCAAGTAACCTGACAAAGTACCGCCACACCAATGCACGGCAAAAACAGATCTCAGATGCCCTATCCAGATTTATAATTGGTTGTAGCATGCCCTTGTCACTGGTAGAAGATAGCCATTTCCGACGTCTCATTCAAGTTCTGGAACCAAGGTTTGTATTTATTTTGAAATTAATTTGTAATTCATTTCTCTTCACAGAGCAAAATATATTTCCCAATGTCAGACCGTAAATGGAATTGAGAAATACATGTTTAAACTTCTTCACATGGATTTTTTTTTCAATCTCACTGGATGTGCAGGTCATGAAATTGAGTCTTTGAATTCAAATTATTATTATTTATAGATCTATATATGGTTTCAATAAGTCTTTGTAAATTTATTTATTGTCTCGCCTCCATAGCAGAAGCGAGACGTGGGGGCCGGTTTTCCAACGGCAGTGACAGTGTCGACATCAAAATCTTTACCTTAGGTTTTAAGTTTTTTAATTTTCAACATGATTTTGAAAGTATAAGTTTCTATTCCATGAAACTTGGGGACATAAGGATTAGGAATTATCACTGACCATATGACAAAATTTCAGGTCACAAACTGCAGGTCATTGGTCATTTGAGGTCAATAAACTTAGCACAGTAAGAAATTGAGAATTTTCCTTAATTTCAGAAGTGTATACAAAATGCGCATGTAAATTCAACGAAAATATACAAGGGTTAATATCAAATATCCCAAATTTATTTTTATATTTTCTATTTATTTAAAATAATTATTGTTTACTTATTGTCTCTAATTGCTTACAATCCATTGCCTTTTCTTTTTTAGATACCAACCAATGGCCAGATCGACGCTAGTGTCGTCACTGTCGCAGCTCAAGGCCAAAGGGAAAGAGCAGCTCTTGGAACTGTTAGCAGAACAAAGGAGTGTATCCTTAACTGCGGACATATGGTCAAATAGGACTATGAGGAGTTTCCTTGGAGTGACTGCTCACATCCTTGGTACCAATCCCAAGACTGGAAACTATGGATTGATTAGCCTCCCTACTGACCTGTCAGAGGTTTGAAGGCAGGCATACTGGAGAGAGTATTGCCAGGGCCTTCGACAACATCATCGAAGACTTCAATATTGGACCAAAAGTAAGTTGAAAAACTACAACTTTATCCATCACTATCACAATTGCAGTGCATGTAGAAGTCGATGTTGTTCATTTACATGCTGCCGTACTTAGACTTGTTTTCATTGTTGGTTTTTCTATGTATTCACATTTTACAAGTACCTTTCTCTTTATAACAGGAAGTTTCTAATCCATGATACATTTGAATTTATGGGTGTTCAAGTGTCAAAAAATTAATACTTAATCCTATGCCTAGAGATCACTGATGAGCTAAAATAAGTTGTCATGTAGACATTGTGAATGATGCAAGAAAATCACTTCAATAATTAACACTAGTAAAGATGCGTTTAAGAAAAAGAAAAACATTTAACTTGGTATGTTGCAAATAATGAAATATATTTAAGTAAGCAATGTTGGTAAGACTCTTCCTTGTTCTTAAATGTGTATTATTCTTTTTTGTTAGGTTGTCTGGATAGTTAAAGATAATGCTTCAAATATGCGCAAGGCCTTTGCAGTCAAATTTCCTGTTGAAGACAACAATGCAGCAGTGGGTGACGAGGAAGATGAAGAGGTGGAGGATGAAACTGTTTGGGAACAGCTTGATGAGGAGGATGCCGTACACGTTGAGAATGCCCTGAGCACAAACTCGCGGAAAAGAATCTCATGCTTCGCCCATACTCTTCAGCTCGTCGTTGGTGATGGCCTGAAAGAAATGAGGGTTGTCGGCCGAGCCATTGCAAAGGTTACGAAAATCTCGACGCTGTTGCACAGGAGTACTGTGTTCAAGGAGAGGTAAGTTGTTACTTTCCTTTATATACACATTACACACACATATATATATATATATATATATATATATATATATATATATATGTGTGTGTGTAATGTGTATATAAAGGAAAGTAATATATATATATATATATATATATATATATATATATATATATATATATACACATGTTCACAAATACCAATAAGTACATTTTTGTCAAATTGCGATTATTGCAATTAAAGATTAGAAAAATAAAGAGAATAATAATAATTTTTAGCTACTTTTGACCTTAACTTTAAAAATATACCTTTATATTTAGTGAGCAATACATGTATATCATTTGAAAGTTAGCGTTTCGTACTATATGACAGTGACCCTATATCAAAATTTTCAAATATATATTATATATACAATGTACCGGTATATTTAACATAAGTAACTGTAGAACCATTATTTAAATGAAATTTTTTTTGTTTATTAGTTTGTCAAAAGTATGTGACTCCTATTAAGTACTCTAAACTTAGTAGATTGATAGTACATGAATTGGGGGAGGAAATAAACAGAAAAGACCCCCAAACTGATGGAAAGGTGGGAAGTAAATTATTATAACTACATGTAGAAGCTACTCAGTACTAACCCATTACCAGAAATCCCATGTCATGACCTAGATATTATCTCATCATTGTAATTTGCTTTTCATTTATAGATTTGAAGAGAAGTTTGGAGCTGGTAGAACCATTCCGGCTGCAGTAGCAACCCGCTGGAACTCCACCTACCACCAGTTGAAGGCCCTCATCAAAATTGGAGGCATGGACTGCAAGAATTTAGCTGAGGTGTGCAACACCCAGGAGTTCTCACATGTCTTGCTCACACGGCAAGAATGGGGGCAACTGACTGAATTGTGCAAAGTCCTGGAGCCTTTTGCTGAAGCCACCAATCTTACTCAAGGTAAACTATAATTTTACTTGTATTTGTTTTTACCTTTTTATACAGAATAATCTTTTTCAATTAAGTAATCTGTTTTTTCCAGTTAACCATTTATTTTGTTATACAACTATTAGAAACTGTGATGACATTCACTTTACAATTTATTTTTTATAACAGGGCAATTATATACAAAAAAAAATCCAAATTAATTGTCATGACAACACAAATTCAACTTTCACTAACAAAAAACAATGTATATGGTTCAAAAATAATAACAACAATTGCTATGTGTACTTACTGTAATGATAAAACCACTGAATATAATACATATTGAAATGTTTATACAACGTTGCAGTCCATGCTTCCATATTGAAAAGTTTATTGGCAAGAAATCGGGTTATCATCAATTTCATCATTAACATTTAGCTTTTGATTTAATCATATAATGTAATTTTTGTCAATTTTATTTCTGTGTATGATAACAGGGGATATGAGTGTCACCATAAGCCAGGTAGTGCCAGTTGTGCTTGATCTCAACAGCCATCTCAGGAAGTGGAGGGAGGACTCCAGATATTGCAAGCCACTGGTAGCAGCATTGCATACATCCCTCAGGAAACGCTTTCGGGGGATCTTCCTGAACTGCCAAATGGATGGTGATCCGGGAGCTGGTACACATCAGGAGCCCTTTGTCGAGCATATGTACCTCATCAGTGCAGTACTGGATCCCCAATTCATGCTGCACTGGGTCGATGTCGATGTATTTACCGACAACAATCTAGCCAACACCAGAGCAAATGTGAAGGATATGCTCAGAGGTAAGAAAAGCGAACATATTTTGCTTATTCTTCACATATGGGGATGTGGGCTTATCATAATTGCAGTTTCAGTTATATTATTTTAGGGGGGGTATACAAGATTGTAATTAGGAGATTGCAAATTTCATAAGAAAGGTTAAGGGAATTAGAGCACAAAAGACACAGACAAAACCAACTTTGCAAATATAGAAGTTTTAATATTGCTGGGATCAATCCTTTCACAAAGAAAATATCAGAATGCCTGCATAAATATGAAAAAAGTAAAGAGATTTTTTTTTTTCTTTTTTGTTATTAATAACTTTTCATGCTTTCTTCTCCCTTATTTCAGAGATTGTCATTGCAGAGGCTGAGCGAGTCAGCTCTGAAGAGGAGAGGACTGAACAAATCCTAGGCATAGAGTCGTCCAGCAGCGAAGACGAGGACATCCCTAGTAAAGTGCCACGGCTGAGTGCCAAATACAATTCCATTAGACGCAGGTTCAAGAGTGGAGAGAAAGAATCTGCAAGAGCGCAATTGGCCAACTACCTCTCACTCACTGCTGATGATGGTCAAGATGCCATAACTTTCTGGCGGGGGGATGGTATTGCCAGGATGAAGTACCCCTCGTTGTACGCCATAGCTCAGAAGATACTGGCAATTCCTGCAAGCAGCGCTCCGGTGGAGAGGGTCTTCAGTCGAGGAGGACTAATCATGCGTCCACACCGCGCGAGACTCAGTTCACAGATGCTGGAAACCTTAATGTTTCTCAAATGCAATGAACATATCATCTAAGACTAAGACAACACAGAGTTTCCATTTGAACTGATTTCTCCCAGGGTTAAAAAAAAGATATAATGCGAGCATTCTCACAAACTCCTCCTGACAGCACAGTATGGGGTCAGTGAGCTGAATGTATGCCGCTTCGAGCATGTGCAGATGTGTAAAGCTTCTCGCTCGGCTGAGTACCTTGAACCAAGATGAACAGTACTGTTCCGCGCACTCTTGGTTATTCATTAATTCATTAATTCACCACTTAATGAATAAACGAGAGTGCGAGGAACAATACTGTTCATCTTGGTTCAGGGTCCTCAGCCGAGCAAGAAGCTTCACACATCTGCGCATGCTCGAAGTGGCATACATACAGATCACCATACTGTGCCGTCAGAAGAAGTTTGTGAGAATGCTTGCATTATTACTTGAGTAACCGGCTGGCAGCAAGACTAATTTTGTTTACTGTGACAGCTTATCAGTCACAGCTGGTCATTTACGCTTCAATTATATATTGTTTCGATTTGGCTTTCTGTTTATTCATGCGATTTTACTCTGATGAGTGCATGTCGAAAAGCTTCAGTATGTCCATGTTCAATGCTATTTTCTGATATCAAAGTTTATAGGATGAATCCAGTATTTGAAATATCTTTCACCCTTTTTGTATGCCAGCATAGGATTTTTTAAAAAAGGAAACTGCATATTTTGGAAAGGATCCATTCTCACTTGAGCATAAAACTATAGTAAACAAAGGAGAAATAAAAACGTAAAGGTCCAAAGGGAATTTTAGTTCTGTTTTACAATAATGTTCATACATGAAATCGAATAAAGTAGGAACATTTGGTATCATTTGTTTAGAGTAATAAATTTTCTACAAATTTTGGACGTAACATGTTTGTAAAGATGGTACTATTGATGTAATGATGTTTGAATGACAAGCAACCATTGTTCATGCTTTTGTAAAATCTTGAAACAGGTAAGGCCCTGTGGCACCAAAGACACATTATGTTGTATTTCTTGCAGGCACCGATATTTATAAACAAGTCCTGGATGTTCTGATGACATTTAGTCATATACATAAATGTTATTTACCTCAAAGTCAACAGCTTTCGCTTTACTTTGTCATTTTTTCTCTCTAATTGTCATTGATAAAGTAATTGTTGATGTGAATTAATTGTTGATTGGGTGAGTGATTGTTTTTGATTGATTGTATGATTTCAAAGTAATTCTAAAAGGTTTAAAGCAAACAAACTAAAATATGACATATTTCAATTTATTGTTTACTTTATGACATTATTATTTTAATTTGTTTACTTAAACCTTTTAAAGTAAACAATAAATTGATATAATGTCATATTTCAATTTGTTGTTGCGAATTAAAATATGACATTATTTTAATTTGGTGACTCGGACTCGGACTCGGACTCGGACCATGGTGACTCGGACTCGGACTCGGACTCGGACTCGGACCATGGTGACTCGACTACAAGACTGGCTGTAATTAAACAAAGCCACAGGCTCCTTCGATTAGTAAGGTGTTTATTTACAAATCTGCTCAAATAGATAAATACTGAGAATTGGTTTAAAGTTTTCTGGCCTGTCAATTTTGTGAAGAAAGGAAGAAAGTGAGCTACCTCTACTGCTCCTGGCTGAGGTACACTGTAGCCTACAGTGTAGCCCAGTGAGGAGCAGTAGAGGAATGTGCACAGTCTGTATATTTTTTGAGATATGTTATAGGAACATTGAGGGTGAGACCAGGGGAGCGTTTCATCAAGTGTCTTGTCAGTGATTTTTTTACTAACAAATTTGCTCTTAGCCAATCAGATGCAAGGATTTCAGTAGCTTATAACAGTTGTTGGTAAAAATCACTGGCAAGACACTTGAAATGCTTCCCAGATCACATAGGGGAGCATTGGTATGGGTGAGCTGTGCAAATTCATGTGACTGCCGATCTATGTGGTTGAGGATAGAAATCGCTGCAATAATCAACAAATTCTTGGAAAATATTTGCTTTTTACACCCTAGTATGATGAAATATCTTATTTCCATCCCATTCCTTCAGTTGGATCTAAATTTTCTTGATCAAGGGAAATTTTCTTCTTTTTTTTTTTTTTGTGGGGGGGGGGGGGGGAATCACCGCTGTTGCTCCCCTGTCTCGCACATGAGTTAGGAAACACTACTTGTATATTGTCAGCAGTTTCCCCTGTATAGGCCTACATGGGTACAAGGTTTAATGTAACCTTGCATTTGTGTAAGTGAGATCAGATAAGCCAGGACAAAGATCATTCACTATGAACATGACAGGCAAAGAAAGCGGACAAAATAAACAACCCCTCATTCTACCCTTCACAATGGTTCTAGTAGTCAAAAGAACATCCCTTCACTGCTATTGTCTAAAATATGTGGAACAGGTGTCACATGCATATTCACCTGGAACTACATTATTAAACATAATAGCTGTGAAGGGATGTTCTTTTGACTACCAGAACCATTGTGAAGGGTAGAATGAGAGGTTGTTTATTTCGTCCGCTTTCTTTGTCAGCCATGTTCATAGTGATTGGATCTGATCGTAATGTCATCATCCTGTCATCATCCTGTCATCATCCTGTCATCATCCTCTTGCCATTGAAAAACATTTTTTTTTTTCAACAGCTCCTTTGTTCTTAATAAGTTGAATTCTAGTACCATTTGTTATATACTGCATATGCTTCACTGTATCTGATTAAATTCTTTAATTCAATTTTTCTTTCATTCAGAGGTTGGTTCGTATCATCATTACCTACTTGGAAACAAGTGATGGTCTAGAGGAGACTGGTAGAATCCTAACTCTCAGAATATTGCAAGCAGTCATAGTTGAAGCTTGGCCAAGGTATGTATATGAGGAGAAGGTCACCATTCTTTAAACACATCCAGAACTGAAAATGACATGAAATGTGATAGAGGACATTTTATTTAAAGAAAAAGAAAAGTTTTGATGTTTGATGTGAATAGATATTTTGTCAAATTATCAGTAGCAAAAAAGCCTTACTTGAGGAACAAATATTTGTAGAGAACATAACAAAAAATTTGCACCCACTAGATACATACTCATTCACATTATTGAATTTTATTCTAACAAAACCCTGCCATTGATTTAAGAAAGTAGTAATTTCTTGGTTTTGAAGAAAAATTTGAGTCATTTTAGTATGTTGATCAGAAGAAGTTTTCACAGTTCGACAGAATGAAAATAAAAGGAGAACACTGCTTATGGAAATGGTAGCAAAGGTATCAATATTGATTTTTTAGGTTGTACTGTGGAAATTATAGTAGGTAAATGATAATAACAATATGCTGGATTTTATAGCTCCTATGACACATCTTCGATGTCTCAAGCGCTTTACAGAAATATTACCATGGTCATCGGATTCAGGCTTGCCTGCACACAATGTATGCACCTTCTTTACTCCCTTGGGAGCATTCCAGCCAGGCACTTTATGAAGATGCTCACTATGCTAAACAAACCACAATGACTTGTGCTTTCTACCAGGTTCCCACTTAACACCTGGGTGGAGAGTGGGAAGTGTAGATTCATATCTTGCCAAAGGACATTAGTGCCGCAGTGGGACTTGAACTCACACCATAAGATCCACAGTCCGATGACGAATATAAGGCTCCTTTTGAAATTTAGCTTGGTCTGAATGAAAATGACTGTTTATTATTATTATTATTATTACTTGTAAACAGGATGATAAATCACTGTACTGACCTGATGAAATCACTCCTGAAACTACTCCTGGATATTTCCCGAGGACCAGCTGATATTTCACCTCAAGGTATAGTGTTTCACGATTTGTATTTCCCGTACTAAGGATACTAAAATTGATATTTTTATATTTGGAAGAGTTTGTTTTTTTAAAGTTCATACCCTGAATTCACAGCATAGAGTGTTATTAATTTTCTAAGAGGCTGGGTTGATACAATTACAGACTTTTTGTTTTATCAGATGACTTAAAGTTGTGTTAGAACAGCTTGGGGTACATTACAAACTGCTCCAAAAGTCAGCATCATTCTATATTGTTCTTTTTTATAGCAAGAATGTGAATTGAGGCAGTTTATATTGCTCCATTTTCCACTGGATATCTGAAGTTGTGTTTTCCCTGGGTATAAATGATCACGATCCTTTGAAAATAAGGGAGGATAATACTATAAAAACCACTGGTCATTAAAATGTTTAAAATGTTTAGAATGTGAATTGAGGCAGTTTATATTGCTCCATTTTCCACTGCATATCTGAAGTTGTGTTGTCACTGGGTATAAATGATCACAATCCTTTGAAAATAAGGGAGGATAATGCTATGAAAACCACTGGTCATAAAATGCTTAGACATCTTAATATCCATCCAGGTATTTCGAACATGAGAGTAAATAATAAATTATTTATCTAATGTTAAACAATTGGTAACAAATATTGTTGAAATTATTATGAATATTATTATCTGTTATGAAGAAAAAAGTCATGCCGTCTGAATTATCCTTCAAGAAATGGTTGTTTGAAAATATACATTTTTCTCACTCTCATATTGTTTGGGACATGAAGTTATACAGCATCTTACACCTGTGGTGTGTTTTCCTCATGAATTATGTATGTAAAATTTGTACTCTCATTTAGGCATTTCATGCATGCACAAAATGCACTTAAAAGCACAGGAATGTAAAATTGGTGAACTTATTTGAAGATCGTAAATGTAAATCTTATTGCCTGACATGTTTTTATGTCTGTTTCAAGCAGTTTCAGTAAGACTTATGCAAATTTATTCAACTAATTATTATTGTGTATCATATGATAGTGTACCTTGATTTCATAATAAAGTTCAGTTGATAATATTACCACTGTTTGTTTTCCTTTTGTGATTCTGTTCTGTTTTTTGCAGTGAAGGATACAGTACGTAATGAGAGCATCCAGTGTATGATATTGCTGAAGAGGTGCTGTGGTGCAGCCGTCGAGGACACTGTAAATAAGCTCTTAGGTTCAAACCTCAAGGACAAGTTCTTGGTAGACTGCTTGGAGAGGGTTCAGAAGGCAAATTGAGTTGCATATTATCATACATCATGCTGCATGGGAGTTGCATATAAATCTGGGCCCCATTCATAAAACTTGTTATCAATATAACAAGTTGCAGTAACAGTTATAAGCTACTGAAATCCTTGTCTCTGATTGGCTGAGAACAAATTTGTCCTAGAAATGTGGTAGCTGTTACTGATAACAAGTTTTATGAAACGGAGGCCCTGTTTTGAGTTTGCAAACTGACGCTCAAACGACCCAAAATAATCCCAAATGACCTCATATTTCGATGACCCCAAATAACGTCAATTGACCTTAATATATTGTGATGAATAGGTTCCACTCTGCATATAATGATAATCACACCCAATGAGCGCAAGGTGCTCTATGAATAGCTTTTGTTTCCCTTTTTGATGAGAAAACCTGAAAAATTTTTACTTGTATATTACAGGGAAATCTCAACATAATGAGGTCGGCTATAATGAGGTAACGGCTATAACGAGGGTTTTGTCACGGTCCCAAGTTTACGTAAGTGCAAGTCTATGGCGGCATGAACCTGTTATAACGAGATCGGCTATAACGAGATATCGGATAAAGAAAAACATTGAGAATCATTCCCGTTATAATGAGCAAGCAAATTTCACTGCAGCTTTATAAAAAAAAATCATTCAGCAGAGAAAACGGCACCGTCGATGGCACACACAAGTCCCAGCTGGCGATCGATGCATGCAGATTACGTGTTTTTATTCGTATTATAGTACAGTGTGCAACTTTTTTTTTCATACCTCAGCACAGGCAACCTCGATGGTATGACAGACTTTCTTGTCATCAGTAATTTTGGCGTCTGAAATTAATACTTTAAAAACATTTCCCGATATTATCCAGAATATTATTAGCTAGACCAGAGGTTGAAATTATTATCAATACCTCTGTAGCTGCAAAATGAGCTCATAAATAGAGGCAGTAGACCTCTGTACATTCATGTATCTACATGTAGTTCCATACATACATTTTTTTGTTTGTTCTGATATAAAGAGGTAACAGCTATACCGAGGAAAACCCTTGGGTCCCGATGACCTCGTTATACCGAGTTTCCCCTGTATCTGAAATGATACTTGTACATGAATGAACAATGGTTACACAACTATTCAGTGTTTTTCTTAGTGAATTTCACAATTTAATATGAATAACTTACTTTCTCTTAGGCCTCTTATATTAATGTCGTGGTGCAAAAAAAACACGTCCAGAATGCAAAATGAAAAATTGTTGAAAATCATATTTTTCAAACAATGTTTGACGATTACATGGGTAGCATGTAGACCTTGTAAATTGATATACAATCTTCTTGTGGCATGATTTTTGCTAAAAATTTTTTTCAATATGTCGCATTAGACATTTTGACTTTTGCGTTCTGGACGCGTGCTTTCGCACCACGACATTAATATAAGATATCCTATGTCCATACTTTACCTTCAGACTGGCCTAGTGAATGAATCTTTATCTTAGATTGCCACCAAAACATTCTGTAGTAGTGACAGTAATGGTGCAACTATATTTAAACTCTGAATTGAAATCTCCAGGTGCACATTACTTTTTCTTTTATTTTGTGATTTGAAGCTATTTTTGCAATAAATTTGAAAAGATACTTGATGTTGGGATGTGTATGTACTTGTGTATTATGTTAAACAATAATTTATTTTTGTTTATATTTTGAAATATATCTGAATTCTGCACATTTTTCATGTAGGTATAGAACAACTCTTAAAGTTAGAATTCTGCTTCAGAATGTTGCAAAGTTCAAAAAAGAAAACAAGATGAGTTTTAAAAAATGTGAGAGAATGGGTAGTATAAATATTTGCCGTAGGGGAAATGACTCGTATGACTGTATGAATGCATGGAAAGAACAAACTTTCTGTTAAAGCTTAAAATATGTTTTTAGAAATTAAAATTGATATGCAGTGGAGATCGGAGAAGATGGCAAGGGACAGAGGGGAAAAAAAGGATCAGATGAGAGTCAGGGATAAAGAGAGGGGGTGAGGAGAGGAGTAGTGAGAGAGAGAGAGAGAGAGAGAGAGAGAGAGAGGGAGAGGGAGGGGGGGGGGGGAGGGGGTGCAGCATGGTCTCCAGATGTATGATTTGGTTCTATTGACCAAGAGAGGGGGTATATTGGGAAGGAGAGGGGGTATATTGGGAAGGAGAGGGGGAAATAAATAGTGAGAAGAGGGAAACGGAGATAGAGCGAGAGGGTGGTATTGGAGGAAAGGATTGAAAGATAGAATAAATGAATGAATGAATGAATGAATGAATGAATGAATGAATGAATTTTGTGTGCATGAAGATCTTCTTTGGTGATCTGTCCATATGCTCAGAGGAAAAAGATGTAGGAGGAAAGAGAGAGAGACATAGAGAGAGGGGGAAAGGGGACGGAAGAGGGAGAAAGAAATAGAAACAGAAACAAAATAGGGGGAGGGGGGGGGGGGGAGATATGCGTACGGTGACAACCCACTTCACCGCAGGCCCGTGAGACCGAAACTAGCAAATTGCAATCTATAATGTCACACCACTCTGACCAATTACAATTAAAGGGCAGTGGAAAGTTTTTCATTGAGGGTGTAGGGCATCCGAAAATGGGGACTAAACATGCTAAAGGAGACATGATTATTTTATATACCGATGGCGCATTATCTGTGATGACGATATGAGAAAAGTCGGCCTCGCGAGCCTTCGGTCTCGCGGTCCTTCGGTCAAGTGGGCGGACTCCATGCGTACACTATGAAGTGAAGGTATTTAGGTATTTAGTGCTATGAATAAGTTCTTGGTCTCGGCAAAAAATTGACTCCGCACCATTGACCGATTAATGACGAAAAAATGGTCCAATTTGAACCCTTAATACATATTTTGATTGAATTAGTATGCGTGGTACAAATCGGATTTTTTTTTCTCCATTGATTGGTCACTGGTGAGATGTCAATGAAGAAAAAAATTCCCTGAGTATATCCTAAAAAGTACCTTAGTTTGATTGACTGGCATGTTTGTGTGTATGTTAATCATGATTGCGAGCAGTAAGGGTTCAGTGAATGACTGACTGACTGAATGAATGAATGAATGAATGAATGAGTTAATGAATGAATGAATGAACGAACGAACGAATGAATGAATGAATGAATGAATGAACGAATGAAGAATGAATGAATGAACGAATGAAGAATGAATAAATGAATGAATGAATGAATGAATGAATGAATGAATGAATGAATGAATGAATGAATGAAAAGCTGTAAAATGCATGTATAAGAAACAAGATATGCAACTGGTCACCGGTACCTATAATATCAGACTCGGGGACCCGAGAAGCCGAGCTTGTGAGTGAGGCCCCATTATGGGCTCTCACAATGAGAAAAAAAGAAGAAAAGAACAAACAAGATGAAAGGACCAATTATAAAATTTGGCCAAAATAATGACGAGACACCACTGTGTCATGCTGAGTACATGTTGAAGGGGTATAGTAAATGGCAGCCTCACTAACAATTCGTTAAACGCAGTGTTTAACACAATACCACATGGCGCATATATTTATAGCCGGGAATTCCCAACTCTTTGACCTTTAATCGTCTGCTGCAGTATTTTGCAGAACAGTGAACATCATCATTCAGTCTGCAGGGAAACACGACCCCGATCGGCAGCTGTTCAGTGAATGCATGGTTTCAGCCTTCGTGAGTACCTGTACCTGATATAGTTATTGTAGAAATTTTATTTCATTTCATTTTAACATAATTTTGTGACATCATATTACAACGTTTAACATTGTAGAAATTATATGAATTTGATTTGATTTGATTTCATTAACATAATTTTGTGGTGTCATATTACATTGAGAACATTGTACAAATTATATGAATTTGATTTCATTTCTTTAACATAATTTTGTGACGTCATATTACCTCGATGAATATTAGACAGGAGCGTTACAGTGTCTATTAAATTGCATATTCGCATAAAGTTGACTTTACGGGACTAAGTAGAATGGTGTATCAGGCTATTAGAGGTCCATTTCAAAATGTATCAATTTCTTGAAATAGGCAATAGTCGTTCTAACTTCTGGCCCTTTGATGTACATGTACCTGGATATATTCTACAGGCACTGTCTTCTTATATGAAAAAATATAGCCCATTCGATCATTTCTGGGCATGAAAACAAGTTTAGACACCTTGCATAGATTCATGTTTTTCTCTTTAAACACTTCAATAATCTTAAAGCTTAATTGGTGTTATAAACTCTCCAGAGAGGAATACAATGTGGCACAGGGCCCAGGGATAGCCTTTGTGTGACTCCCAGATTTAAACCAACTTTACAGAAAATAATGATAATCTGCTGAACATAAAACTGAACGTATATCACAAGAAATTTAATAACCTTGTTTTATAACAATCTCGTTCTTACGGTTAATAGAGTATCTATGCTCATTGAGTTATGGCTGCCGGAGCAACCTCACTCTCTCTATCACGGCAGCAGAGAGAACATGGAAACCGCTTCTACAAATCGGCTCTGGAAGGGGGCTTCGGGTTCATCATCCAAACTGCAAGACTAGAATCTGCTCTAAAGTGTTATCACTGTGCTTCCAGCTCCAGCCGCAACGATGATGATGCCGTATCGGCGACCAAGAATATCGCCATGACAACGTGGAAGTTGGCTTCTCTCCACGGATCTGCAACAGACAGGGATCAGAAGGAGCAGAGGGTACGACCAGTAAATAGGCTCACGCTGGTGCATGGAAAAAAAAAAATCTGATTTTCCTGATTTTCCTTTTCAAACGTTTTGATTATGGAATGTATTTTGGACGTGAGACTTCCTGTTTTAATCACATTCACTCTAATAAAAAGGGGTGCAATGGCAATTTTGCACCCCAAATGCAACATTAGCAGCACCATTTGGGGTGCAATCTTGCACCTTAAATGAAAAAGGTGCAAAGATGCACCCTTTTGTACTACGGAAATGCCCAACAGGTGCAATTATTATGCACCTTAGAGGGTGCGGAAATTTTTGCATCCAAAATGGTGCAAATTTGCACCATTCCTAAAGGGTATAACGCCCTTGATGGTGCATACTGCTTCTTTGGATGCAAAGGTGCACCCATAAAGAAGCATTTGGTGTTGCATTTGAAGGGTGCTAAACTGAATCCTTTTCTTCTTCATGTGTTGATGCTTCATTCTTGAGCTGGAGTGTCTCCCCGTCCCTCCTTATAGTCATAGCTGTAGACACCTTTTCTTAGCTTCCTTCTTTTCTTTTTCAGGACATGTTTTTTATCACAAAGATTCTGCAGTGTTCATGTAGACCTGTGTTTCACTTTCCACTGTCTTCTGGAATCCGTGTGATTTCTGTTATAATCTGTTTTATGCAGTCCACAATATAACGCACAAAATTAGCATCGATATACACTGTATTCTAACACAGCTGTGATCGCTTTGGTCAGTTCATATTGTTATTTATATATGAAATCGACATCGCCACCTTCATTATCATTATCATTATTCTGAAAGAATTTCATCTGTCTGTAGTGGAAATGATAGCTTGATTCATACTCTCTGAACTCCAATAACATATTTTCTCTAAACCTATACCATTTAAAGGTCATTGCCCAACGATACTTCCGCGATGCCTTCCAGAACTTCAACAAGGCACTTCTACGTAGATCCTGCAAGAGCGCCGCCTGGGCCAACCACCTAGAGACATCCTTGCAGAAGTGTGCAGAGGATGCTCTCGCGTGGATCCACGCTTCTTTCGGCGAAGATGAGCAAGAGAAGATGGATGTTCTCCTCAATGAGACACTTGCTTTCCTACCCGATGGGAAGCTGAAGGCTGAAGAATACATCAACGCTGCAACACATTTATTTGGTCGAGGGGTTGCAGCACTTGGGAATCTACAATATAAAGAATGCTTCCGGTAATTTTTGTAAATTTGGTTAATCTTTTAACAAATCTAGAATATCCTTGATTTAAAATTTTGGGGGTGAGGCATTTCATTGTTGCAATAGATTCATAATGAAACACTGTTTTTCCAGTTTACAATGACTGACTGTACTGATCATTATGGATTATTTTAAGTCATAATAATATCATTTCGTTATGGCCAATTTGCAGGTTCATGAAAGAATGCTACTTTCCAATAGAAGAGGCAGCTAGAACGTGTGATAAAGACCCGGTTATTCTATCTGAAATAGAGGTTTTAAAGGAAGATGTTTATCAGCATTCAAGCTTAGCTGAAGCGGGCAAAGCTAGAGCCACAGGTAAGCTGGTAATGTCAGAGGTCAAAAGTTAATCAAAATTATATTTGATTGAGAGTCTTAGATTGCAGAATATAACAAAGAAATCAAATAGTATGAAATAGAAACCCAAGGGCAGAAAACATGTTCCAAAAAACATCAACAACAAAAACAAAAAACTGCATTAGAGTAATATTGTATGCACGAAAATAAGAATGAAATTAGAGATCATCAAAGAAGCAGAGTTTGTGGACACACTGGACCCTGGCAGAAAGTTTATGATTTCATGTTTGATATGAATGAAACTAAACAATAACACTAAGAAGATATGCGTATGACATGAAACAAGAACAAAAACGAAAAAAGAAGATAGATGCATGGCAGTGGAAAACAATCACACAAACAAACAAACAAACAAACAACTTATAAGGACCAAATTTTTCCTCTTTTTTGATATTTCATAAAAGTTCTGTGTTCTGTAAAATTTGAGATCTAGGTTTTATGAGGGCCTTCCTGTTCTTTCCTGTTTTGCAAATTTATTACGACAAAGTACATCCTCTTGCCAATTTTTCAAAACAGTTGTTAACTATATTTGGACAATTTCGCAATCCAAAATCTCTGGGCACCATAAGACCTGGAAGGATTTCGCAATACAGTGAATGATAAGAATTGCATTTCATTATTCCTCTCTTCCTCACATATTTTTAAAATATTTTTTCTGGAGCAGGGGCTCGTTTATCTTAGTTTGTAAAATAGGGGGGGGGGGAGGGGAATAAGATTCATGAATATGTGGAGCTCTGTATCAGTATGAATTTGAATTTGAATTTGAAAATGCAATAGCCACTGATAACATCATATTTTGTGGGGGGGGGGGCCTTCTAATTCCTTTAAATAATTGCTATGGGAGCGTCATTTACTCTGCTGCATTTTCAGAAAGTATCTCCCCCACCCCTCCCCCATTTAAAGTTTTTTTTCCTATATCCTATTTCCCTGTACTTATAAATATCTTCATTTTTTCGAGCAGGAAGAATTGAAAAAAAAAATGAACATTTCTGAAATATGGACAAAATGGTTATAATGAGAAACACAGAATTATGTTATATTCTCTACTCATCGTTGTTTCCATGGTAACAATCTAGGTGATGCCCTCTTGGAGACAGGGCTAAACGACAATGAGGAGCTGAATGTAGAGTTGGTCTGGTCCATCATGGATTGGTACAGACAGTCTGCCATTCTGTGTAGAGGAAGTGATATCGAACAAGAAGCCATTGCTTACAGTAGACTGGGCAGAGTTTACGGAAAGGTAAGGGGGGCACAAATTTCAGAAGATTTTCTGAGAAGGGGGTAGAAAAAGGTCATCACACTTTTTCGGTTTCAAAAGGGACTCCACCCCTTACCGCAAAGTTTGTGTCAGCTGGTGCTTGCTGTTTTATTATTATCTTTTGTTGTTGTTGTCGTCTTCTTTTCTATCTCTCTCTCTCTCTCTCTCTCCCTCTCTCATGTTTGTTTCTTTTTGTAATGTGCTCTTTTTTAAAAATCGTGTTGAGATGGGAAGATACGCCTCACAAGTTTTTACAAACTTTTTGTAATTTCATTTTTTTTCTTTAATTACATATGTACTTGTGTATTACTTGTGGTGCAGGTTATCACAACTACAAGTCGTTTGTTATTTTTTTTATTCATATCAGGTACTAAAATTGTCGGTAAAGGGAAAAGACTGCTACAAGAAAGCAATTGAACTTGCACTGAGTATGTCTCCTAGAACATTCCACAATGTCGGTGAGTATAATTATGATTTAGTTTAATGATGATTTCATCAAACTTCTTGTTCTGAAACCTTTACTTCCTCAAATGAACATTTTGACTCTTATCAGTTGTCAAAGGAAAAGTGCAGCTTGTCTCTTTCTTAGCTCAAGATGTATCATGGGACGATGCATTTGACACACCATACGTTGAGTTTACAAAGAAAAAAGCTGCACCTTGAAAGATAATGGAGAAAATCTGAAATTTCGTGGACAAATCATATGTAGAGTTGTCCACAAAACCTTTCATTTAGAGGTGATATTGCCAATTTGAGGATATAGAAAATAAGTCGAAACTTTTCAAACTTTCATAACTTTGTCATTTCTTAACCGATTTTGATCAAACTTTTTAAAAAATGCTTCCCTGTATCCTCTCTTTTCATTAAATTGACTTCAGGCTTTCATTTTATTTTAAAGTCTTGAAAGAAATAAGTGCACGAACGGTATGTTCATTAGAATTGTCTAAACTATATAAGAACAGAAGTCAAATGAATTTCCTCAGAAAAATCAGTAAAAGATTTAAATAGAAGTAGCGTTGATACATTACCCTCTGGTATCTCCTAGGAGATTCGAGACTTCATCCCTGGGTCAACATTGGATTTAAAAGGACAGTCAAGTTTTTCGAGTTGACTTAAACGATAATTTTTTAGTGTAACCATGAACACAAGTCATGCAAGGAGGCATGCGCAGTGGCGTAACCACGGGGGGCACGGGGGGCACGTGCCCCACCCACCCCCCCCCCCCCCCCCATCGGCTGCCCCCCCCCCCCCAAAAAAAAAAGAAGAGGAAGAAAGGAGAAGGAAAGAGAAAAGAAATGGGGGAAAAAGGAAAGGAAAATGGTATATATTGTGAAGCGCTCGCTCGCTTCGCTCGCGAGCATTTAAGTAACTTAACCAATGCCGATGCTATTCTCAAAGGAATCAGTTTGCACCTTGTGTCTCAATCTGATGTTATATGCTGCTATTGTTCCACTCATAGAATGTGAGTAATAACCACATCTGGATTCCACTCCAAGAAGTTTACCTTAAAAGGGCCCTTTCAGTAGAAAGGGCCCTCGAAAATTTTTTTGCGTACGGCCATGCTCGGTGTCCCCCCCCCCCCCCCATGCGTTGACCCACGGTACGCCACTGGGCCTGCGCACTGTACTAGATGAATAATATGTTGATTATCCCATCTTCGATGAATTTTTCACTATCTATTTCTAGATTGGTTTGAGGAAAGCAAGAAATTCGTCGATGAATTCCAGCGGAGGCTCAACAAGGAAGGAGTCGAGAACAAGGAGAAAGACGCGGCCTTGGCGGAGATGAAAGCCGACATGGACAGGCTGAAAGGCTTTTCTGGTCTGCCAGTAGAAGAGTACATTGCAACCCTCTACAAGACGTGGCCGCCCAAGGCTCCCGGGGCACAGCTCGATGACAAACTCTCCAAGAAGAAGCTTCTCTTGAAGGCCGTCAGTCATTATCACCCTGACAAGGTGGACAAGGAGGTCCATGGCAAGAAGTGGTACTATTTCACGGAGGAGATTACCAAGTGCCTCAATGATAGATACATGAAAGAAAAATTCACCGACGTCGACTAAGCCCACCTCACATTACGATCTATTTGAGATCTAATTTGGGGATTAAAAAAAAACCTCAATTAGATATGATCATTCAAACACTTCAAAGTAGTCTTTGAGTACTAAAATCGAAATCCCGGGCTAATGCATGCCTTTAAATTTTGAAAGGAAAGCGAACTCAGTAGTGAAATGAATAGTGTTGTCATGTCGGTCTTGCCATTGCCTACATATAGCTGGTTCCGCCTGAATTTACTCCAACTAAAAGATCTCAATACAGTCAGCTTTAGTATTCTTTATCATTATTGAGAACCTAAAATCAATTTGGATGGAACTTAATTATGACGCAAAAATCAGATTTCTGCCACCGCACACTTTGCGATCGGTCTGCAATCCGATTTTCCAAAAAAAAAAATGTTATAGCATTTGATATGAACATTCAAACATGTAAAATCTTAATGATCAAAGTTCTAAATAGTCCTCTGAATACTAAATCGAAATTCCGGGCTACTACAGCCTCCCTGTAGGAATAAAAGTGAACTCGATTCCGAATCGTAGTGACGTCATAGCAATCTTGCGATCGACTACGATTTGATGCCGATTTGGCCTTTACTCTGATCAAAAGGCTTGCAGTTAACCAAAATTTCGATTTTAGCATTCGTATCATTATTCTGAACATCAAATAAGATTGTTTCACTTGTTTAAGCTTTTATATTTAATGTGAAATGCCATTTGTTCGAAAATCGAGTCGCAGTCAGATCGTATAGTGTGCGGTGGGCTTAAAGCGGATGGCATTCCGATCGTTTCATGTGGTAATAGTTTTAAGACTCAAATTCATAAAGGTTGCACCACGTTGAACCCGAGGCGTGTTTCATGATGCTGTTCGTAAGTTACGAATGACTTTACGCACGACTGGTGATATGTTCTTGTACAACATGTAAATGATTGAAAACCTGATTAGCACCAAAGAACATGTTCCAGTCGTGTGTAAAGTTGTTCGTAACTTATGAACAGCTTTATGAAACACCCCCTGGTTTATTTCGTTGACTAATGTATGGGGCACCGGATGCCCAGCTCATTATTCTGTACAAATGAGTATTGTTCCAAAGATTAAGAAATGCAATTATTGTAGTCTCCAAATGAAAATGGGATATTGACTCATGTAACTTGAATTTAGTTTGTTCATGTAGTTACAGCATTATGTGTTTTTTCTTTACTCTTGTCTTTTCTTTTCCTTGAAAAACATAAATAGGAGGTTAAGACTTGGCACTGCATAAATCAACAGATTTGGGGGCTTACCAGATAACCTGGACTTTGTATAACCTGTATTAATACATGTATCAAGATTCTTTTTTTCACCTTATTGGATCGGGTGTAGGATTTATTATGGACATGATGGATGTTCACTGAATGAAAGCTTGCACAAAGAGGTTGACAATTCGTATATGCTTGGGATGTCCAGTTGATATCTATTATAAGGTTTTCCCGCCCATTTTCGTCATCAGTTCATTCAATTCATCAATTTTCAATTCAACTTCGTCCCCAGAAGCTTACTGCGTTCAAATCCTAGGTTCAATTTCGTTAAAACGTAATTCATATTCGTCTTTGGTCAACCAAATTAAAAAAAAAATCAGCATTCAGATTCGTCAGTTATCATTGAAATGAATGCTATATCATTCAAATTAATTTCGTATGATACACCGTCCATACGCTATGTTTGTTGTGACAATATCGTCGTCTGTCAGTATACCGTATATCTGGGCGACGAATGAGTGAATCTTTGATGAAAACGAATGCCAAAATACGACATTGATTTTGCCGTCTCGCGCCCAGCTACTTTGACCGACGAATTTATCTTGCAATTGACGAAAAAAAGGTACAAAGCATGAAATTGAATAACTATGTTTCAAAATTGATCGACCAAAGACGAAATTGAAACAAGCATTCGCACATTCCATAGGGCCAGAGACGAATTTCAAAGCACATTTCTGGAAATTGAATGAAGAGTTTATTGACGAACGTTTTACAAGAGGAAATCGTTTTGGAAGGTCATTCGCTCTTTCATGGTGTAATAACAATTAGATTACCAGAATATTGAAATTTTCAATTCTACGTTCACGATAGGTCTATATTTTCATACTTTTTTATAATTGTGTGTTTATTGAATGACCAACAACTAATTATCATATTTACAAATAATCAGAGTAATTGTGAGCAAAACAAAACAAATTACAACATTTACAACAGATTGGGTAAAATTAGAAGAAAAAAAAGAGGGGGGGGGGCAGAAACAGGACTCAGAACATAATATCGCTTAGTTAGTAGTACCATATTTGGTAGTAAGTATTTTTCATTTTCATACTTCATAGTTTCATTTCAGTTGTACGTGTATATGTTCGAAAATAAATAAGCGGGACTGAAATAATTTTAGAATATGGCTCGAAATTTCAGATCTTTGTCATGTTTCACTTTGACAATATTCCCTGGGTGCCCGCCCCCCCCCCCCCCCCCCATGATGAATGTGTCACAGAATTGATTATTAGATTTAGAAATGATAATAAGTTTAGCGTAAAGATTTCAGCATGACCCTTGATATTGTAGGCTAAACTACCATTTTAGAATATGGCACGATATTTCAGCTCAGTCTTGTTCATGTTCTACTTTAACAATAAATACCACCCCTCCCCGTCAGCTGATCAGTTTTACCAGGCCTTTAAGAGTTCCTCTAAATCAGGGAGGGATTTATGACTGCAAACATGACTGGAAAGTGGAAATACCCACTGTTCATTGCAGTATGCCACTGAACTTGTGTCTTTTAACAAACATGTATTGCGCAATATCCGAAGCACACTGCTCAAGGTTATCAGATGATTACACACTCTACGGGCATTGAAAAGAGCAGAAACATGTTTCTGTCATAGGTTTCTGTCCACGTAATGAATATTGCTTGAGTACATTTTGAATGAGATTCATCTCTTTGTTTACACATAAAGACTACAATCTCTAAAAAGTGTTTAGATCACAGAGCGCTAATACTTCAAGAAGAAAAATCATCATGCCACGGCGCAAAAAAGGTGAGAGGCCTCATCATGGCTCTAATGCATGTTTTGAATCGCAAGTCACCGGTGTAGTAAAGCAATACACTAAGGGTGACTCTCAAACAGCTCATGGGTTCATAAAAGTCCATCGCACTTCTAGAAATGTATTTTCCACATCTCGGCGATTTCCAGAGATATTCGGCGACGTGACGACCCTATTCGAGTCGGAGACGAGGTTATGTTCGATTTGTATCTGGGTCCTAATGGATTCAGGGCAGAATCTGTACAGATTTTGAATCCGGATGTGGAATATTTCAGTCATGAAGAAATTTCTCGAAGGAAAAATTCTGAAATTGGTTCTTGCAGGCCAAAGGAAGGAAACGAAGGAGGGTCGAAGAGGAAGACGACAACATCAACGACGGAGTAGTGAAAGAGATCGGAGTGGGTGTGAATGGGCAGATGACCACGGTAACAAGGATGCTGATGATGGCGACTGGTGATGTATTTGAATGGAGATCAGTGACTTCGTGCTGATTATTTGACTCCATGCAGCCCCCCCCCCCCCCCATGGGCAGATTTTTTTTTTTTTTAATTCATTCCTTATCAAACATGTCAAAAGGAAGATAAACAAATTCCCGGGTATTCCCAGTATACGAGACCACTAGTCTGCTCTGAGCCATGTGTATCCTATGGAGTGATAGAAAACTTTCTCTTATTAAATGCGACTGTTCTCCTTTCCCCATCCTGAAGATTATAATTATCCACACGTTGGTCCGAGATACATTATGATTAAGAATTTTAAAGATTAAATTCTGATCGAATCAAATGGACTTGTACATCATGCCTTAAATGTGGTATCTGACATTTTAAAATTATAGATAAAGTAGGTTAAGTTTTCATCCTTTAGTTGTATGGTTTAAAAAAAAGGTCATCATGAAACTAGCTTTTTTAAAATAATTCATACCTATCAGAGTAATTTATTTTTTCACATGATTTTGATGATTTTCGGGTGGGCATTGTCACCCATAGAATATTGCTTCTCATAGAAGGTTTGGACTGATTTTTCAGCAGATGATATTTCAAAAGCTGACACGTAAAAAAAAAAAGAAAGAAAAAAAAAAAGGATCCAGCATTAATCCTTGTCCTTTTGCCGTTCACTACAGGCAGGCAGGAGGGGGCATACAAGGGGTGGGGCAGCTTGGAAACTGGTATTATTAGTGTATGTAAATATATTTATATATTATCTTAAATATATCTTATATATTATGTTATATATTATCTTAAATATTTTCTTTTTCGTAAGAATGCATGGATGTTTGTTGCATAACAGGGGATTTGCAATGTTTATGACATTTCTTTAGTACAAGAGCCATATATTTCTTTTCTTTTGATATCAAGAATTTGCGAAAATAAATCAATGTTTTATTGAAGACAATGTTTGAATGCGTGATACCGATAAATTTGCAAGTAGTGTACCTGCCAATTATTCGGAGAAAGAAGTAACAAGTAAAGGCATCATGTAGGTAATGCTTATTACGTCATAAAGCTTGTTATGGATAATTATCATCTGTTAAGATATTCAACAGTATCTGAACATGAAATGGGATGAAACTGAGTAATTTGCATCTTAATGCATTGCTTTGGAAGCAGATATTTTATCTCAATAATAGTAATCGCCTTTGATATACTGCATTCTCTTTCAAATTGACAAAACACTTTTCTTTTTCTGTCAGAAGTGATACAAACTTAGGTTAGTAGTTTTGTTATTATCGTTTTTGTTTACCTTAAAATCTCTTTGTTTGTTTTTGTTGTGCTCGCTATACGAAAACTCGATGAATATTACTCATTCAAAAATGTATTTACAAGATACTGTATTAAAAACAAATAGCTTACAAAATAGTAAGAATTATATCACTTCGTGTCAAAACATTTATATTTAGATTGTTTAATTGATTGCATCCTTATTTAAAGTACTACTGAACTTCGTCATTATTGCGGCAATTATAAAGGTGATTGCTGTACATGGTGCAATTATGGGAGCATGATATAAATGTACATTTATTATGAATATGGATATCGGTGTGTGATTCTTTATCTGCACTTATCTCATTCGTTTTTTTCAGCGGAAGGGCCTGAAAAGCTTATTAAGAAAGAGGACTGAAATTTCGTTAAATCTGAAAAGTCCTTGCTGGTGACTCAGTTATTAGTTTTTAATTCATGGCTGTTATTGTTATGATATATTATTATCATATTACTATTATCATTATTATTATCATCATCATCATCATCATCATCACGATCATCATCATCATCATCATCATCATCACGATCATCATCATCATCATCATCATTATAATTATTATTATCATTGTTTGGTTGTTATTATATTATTATTCATGGTTCTTCATTATTCATCATTTGTGGCAATTTTTACAATTGAAATATCAAGCATTATTTGCCCATAATTATGTCCATTTTTTTTTAACGTTATGCTTTCTGTGGGGAAAACCCACTTGCATGACTAGTCTTCATTGCAGCCTCTATTTTACACGTCATTTAATTGATAACAATAATTATGGTGCCTTGGGCTAAGGAGTTGGTCTAGCGGTAACATCCGCAGTCAGCTCCTTTTCTTCGCCTACAAACTGACTCTGATCGGACCCAGGTTCGAGTCTGAGTCACATCTCTCGGAAGGTGATGTTAAGGGTCGCTCTTAGACGTAAATCCTATTTGATTGACAGGTCTTTAAAAACTAACAACACAATAAAGTAGCTATAGACAGGCCTGTATTATTGTACAAGTCCTTATAGAGTTTATTCTTGAACTGAATTACAATGATTTATTATAATAAAAACATCGAACATGCAGCCAAAGGGCTGAAAATATTAAATTCACAGAGAGAAAATAAAAATGATTTAGCTATTACAAATCAGAAATAAACTTTAGCAAATACCAGTTAAAGAGAATCAAACCTAAATAGTAAATATCATAGTGTGCAACTCGTCTATAACATGGTCTGCAACTAGCATAGTGAAAAAGTTTACCCCGTGAAATACGTCACAATAGAGTTTGGGCTTGCAACTAGTGCATGACTAGTCCACCTCCTGGACTGTTGTTAATTTTGTACGACACGACTACCAAACACCCAACACACTACAACCCCATAACACGCATACACACACCCTGAATAGTCATATGAAACAACAGTCCAGTGAATCTTGGCAAGTTCCCCGTCAGATTCAAGGGAACTGATATTCCGCCCACTGAGCCCAGTCTCCCTCGCTCTCGATTCCGATTGGTCGACAAACCCTGTCAATCAGAACGGCGTTCTCCTCGGTCAATGCGCTAGCTTGCTGTGCACATGTTGTACGTTCAAACAACTTGAATATTCATGTGCTCCTTGCGCAATATCTGCGAGGGGCGGTCGTAACCTCTGGGTCAGACAAAGGTCACAACTTCATTATCTTTCCTCTCTCTGCCGAGATGCCCTGGACGATTTTTCGGGGAAAGTGAATCAGTGGGTAAGGTGAATCACTGGGGGTAAGTGAATCAGTGGAGGGCGCGGGCCCGGGCGTGTGTGTGTTGGTTATGGTTTGCCCAATCAGTAAAAATCGTCCAGGACGTGGACTAGTGCATGACTGGAAATACCCGCTTTTCAAAGTTGCCCATTATGGGGTGCGTGCACGGAGGCTCATGCCTCCAATCGAATGGCGATGGGCAACAAAGAGAGAGGGTGAGAGAGAGAAAGAGAGAGAGAGAGAGAGAGAGGAAAGAAAAAAGAAAAGAAAAAGGAAAGGAAAATGGAAGTTGAAAATGGTTAAGAGAAAGAAAGCCAGAGAGAAATGCAAAAGAAGGAGGTAGGTAAGGAAATCAGGGGGGCATTTCATCAACATTTGTCGACTGACAAGCTGTCAGATCTGACATCTTTCCTTGATTTTGATTGGCTGAGAAGCATCGTTACTATGGCAACTGTCGGATAAAACAGACTTTGTCGGATAAAACATCCGATAAGTCCTTTCATGAAACGCTCCCCAGATGGTGGTTGTACCCTACCATTTGTGTTGGCTTCAAAGTTTATGGCCTACACTCTTTTTCAAGGTCGCTTCTTGAGGACTTTGATAAATATGAAGTTTCTTCACGTGTTCAAAGTGATCGAAAATACGTCATTTATTAATATCATTCATTGGCAAAGAGAGCGGCTAATTGGTCCTTTGCCCAGTTAAATATAACACCAGCGTCCCCTTAATTGCAAGCCCCATGGTATGCCACTGAATGTCGATTACAATAGTCAACATTCCCCGAACTATTATTGTTACCGTTATGCCATTTTGCAATGCAACATACTACTGTCGTCTGATATGAGATAAATATGTATTTCGCAAGTATGCAATTACTCATATTTTGTCTGGAATGAGAACAACACGGTCATACTAATATTAGTCTCTTCGGCCATCTTAATGAGTTGGTACGTCAGTTTGTTCATATTCATACTCATACATAGTCCACGTCCTGGACGATTTTTACTGATTGGGCAAACCATAACCAACACACACACGCCCGGGCCCGCGCCCTCCACTGATTCACTTACCCCCAGTGATTCACCTTACCCACTGATTCACTTTCCCCGAAAAATCGTCCAGGGCATCTCGGCAGAGAGAGGAAAGATAATGAAGTTGTGACCTTTGTCTGACCCAGAGGTTACGACCGCCCCTCGCAGATATTGCGCAAGGAGCACATGAATATTCAAGTTGTTTGAACGTACAACATGTGCACAGCAAGCTAGCGCATTGACCGAGGAGAACGCCGTTCTGATTGACAGGGTTTGTCGACCAATCGGAATCGAGAGCGAGGGAGACTGGGCTCAGTGGGCGGAATATCAGTTCCCTTGAATCTGACGGGGAACTTGCCAAGATTCACTGGACTGTTGTTTCATATGACTATTCAGGGTGTGTGTATGCGTGTTATGGGGTTGTAGTGTGTTGGGTGTTTGGTAGTCGTGTCGTACAAAATTAACAACAGTCCAGGAGGTGGACTAACTCATACATGACATTCAACACGTAATCTGCAAGGATACCTTCTTATATTTTGATCTGATACGTTTGAAATAAGACGGTGATTAAATACAGAACAGCCACCATGTCACAAGGCGGAAAGGGGAGGTATCGTCATCATACTGTACAGCTTATAAAATTCGATGCAACTGGAGTTGTGAAGCGGTATTTTCACGATGGTGGCTATGGATTCATTACGGACGAGAAAACTAACGAAAATGTATTTTTCCACATCTCTGCAGTTGTAAGAGAAACTCGGCGATTTGGCGACCCTATTATTCGAGTAGGAGACGAGGTGATTTATGATTTGTATCTATCCCCGAAGGGGTACAGGGCAGAATCGGTCCAGATTTCGAAGTCCTATAACTCTGCTAATCCTGAAGCGTTACTTGGCGGCTTAACCACAGGAAGAGTGGCCCGACGACGCCTGCCCTGCACCTTTGAAGATGAGGCATCACGGATCAGACGATTAACCTTATCAGGAGGCGCACACCCTATGGACACAGGGTATCGACCTGCTAACCGCCGGGAGTTTTATAAATTGCGGGAGATGTATGGAGAAGGTGGCGATTGGTACTATTGAGGGAGGAGATGGTATATGGGGTTTAAACTCAGACTTGTAGAATAAATTTAACAACTGCACCTTCCTGGTAAAGATACTTCTTCAAACCGGTTGTCTTAAAATGTGAAGGCAGAAAGGCTACCTAAACCAAACCAAACCGAAGGCCCTTGACCAGTCTCGAGGAAGGTTCCATTCAACTCTCGATCCCTTGAATGATAAAATATATTGCCGTGATTGTAATCAACAAGCAAATGTGGTGCTGGGCAGGAAATGACGCAATATGCTGCATGTATATATATATTTTTATATAGGACACAATTTTTCAACAAGCAGTTTTTTTGGTGAAATTCTATATTTTTACCGGAAATAATTTCATTAAAAATAATGAAACGCCGTTTTGTCTGCAAGGAGGTTATATCATAATTCACGTATACACAAATAATCTGAAGAGGATATTAGATTAAAAGAGGTTTAATTTCGTCATGATTTTGCTGAAATTCGAGAAAAAGGTTTCTAATACATTACATCTCGACATACAATATAGGCTTATATATATGCACACTGGCATATTGTTGCTAGAGGCTGATAGTGCTTTCCAGAGCATCAGCTTTCCGGTTTCTGTGAGTTTTCCAGATGGAAAAGCAAGCGAGCTAAAATTTGTGAACAGTCTTGTTGCAATTGAAATGTACTTTTCATCAAAATATCATATTGAATGAGATATAACAAATATAGTACCTCAGATTACTGTCTTAATGATTATAAGATTGCAGGTAGCCGGATATGAAATTTGAGATACCAGTCTGAGAATTTTTTTAATATATTTTTTAAAAATCAGATCGTGAAAGTATATATTAGATTAGTCTACATAGATTAGTCTATATTTTAATTCCCTATTCCCATCAAGTCTTCTTATCTGATTGTACTGTTTCCTTGTATATTGGTGTAACTGAATGTATACTCTGTACGCCCTATTGCAACCCTGAAAATCTGTAAGATATCATTAAGTTGGAAAGTGAAGGATAGAATAATTGAAATTATCATAATGTATTGTACTATAATTATTGTAATTGAGTTATTCTTTATTACATGATTAAAGATTTCAGCTAGTATGGTGGTGGTGACAATGACATTTTTTTTTTCATTTTTTTAAAAAGTGATATTTTTATCATCTTTAAATCTGTAAATGTTACTTTAGAAATAAAGTAAATTGCTACAAAGTCATGTATAAAGTAGGCAGTCGTCAGTCCGTTATGTGGTTCACTGATATATGAGTTAGAGTCTATCAAACTTGTTTTTTATTGCAATTTTAGAACATACACATGATAAAGACATGTCATAATTCAGTTTACGTGAGTCGAGCTTTCATGGTCTTTTATAATTGTACACACTTAGAATGAAAGGTTCAATTTTGCACTCTAAATGCAACATTGGCAGCACCTTTTTGGCTGCAATCTTGCACCCTACATGAAAAAAGGTGCAAAGCTGCACCCTTTTGTACTTTTTTGCACCCTGCAATGGTCGTCTGCACCCTTAAAGGTGCAACTATGCACCTAAAGGTGCAGAAATGTTTGCATTCAAAAGGGTGCAAATTTTCACCTTCTCTGAAGGGTAAAACTCTGCGTCTTTAAGGGTGCAAAGTTGTACCAGTAAAGGAGCTCCCAGTGTTGCATTTTAAGGGTGCAAAATTGAGCCTTTTTTTTTTAGTGTGTAATTACATATTTTTTTCTTGTGTTATATAAACACTATCTGAAATAATGGACTAGTTTCTTGGACGAATATCTACATGCTTGTCTTTTTTTTTTTTTTCGTTTTCGTTATAACATTATTGTTTCAAGGTTGTTATTTTTGACTGAAGTG
>CM057151.1:16363529-16374379 GCA_029962745.1 Echinometra lucunter
TGGAAGAAACCAAATTCGCCAAAGTTTTGTTTCACAGACCCCCCAAAATGACTCTTGTGACGTTTGAAAAGTGACATTTTTGCCTTCAATGTCTGCTCACTCATGCATGACTTGACGAATCAATCTCATTTTCACACAGAAGTTAGTCAATAAGTGTAGGAACACTCCTGCCAAATTATTTTGCTATTTTGAATTAGGGTGGATTTACTTTTTTGTTGTTGTATTTATTTATAAACATATGGGATTTTGAGGTTGTAACGGCCTCCCCTCAGGTATCACGTAACCCCGTCATTTATGCACCTCTATGCTCATACTCATAGTTCGATATGTAGCGCGATGTAGACTTAAAAATTCAAAATGTCTTACGAATGGCATCAAACGGAATCAAATGGAGTCGAGATAGGATGATGTTCAAAAGATGATGTGATATTATATGCGCCTAGACGAAGCCGAGGAGGGAGAAGGGGTAATGGGGGAGGGGGTGTAACGTTCGTGGCCTCATAATTCTCCCTACCGCAAATATGAGATTCAACAGTAGAGGGCGACATTTCCCGCATACAGCGCAGGTCAGCATACGCCGGGTTGGGCCTCTGTTCGGACATTGGGTACAAGACATAAAAATCCTAGGGTCTATTTCACACGTAATTCCAAGATAAAAGATTATTTGAACCAGAAGGAAATTCTGAGAAAAATCAAAAGATTAATCGGTTGGTGGAAGCGACGGGATTCAACAATGTTTGGTAAAATTTAATTGTTGAAAATGTATTGACTCTCAAAACTAAATTATATTTCGTCTCTTATGTCAGTCCCTCACAGGATTTTTTAAGAAATCGAAAAAATTATATTTAATTTCATTTTGGGAGGGAAAGAATAAAATGCATAATATTATATCAAGATTACCGTGTTCATGGTGTTGGGGGACTTAGAGTAACGGATTTTGAAGTATTCATTAAGACTCAGGGAATAATATGGATTAATAAACGGTTGCTTTATGGTGAAAGATATTCAGATTGAAAGTAACATATTATGACTACTTTTTTAGATTATTGGGTGGTCGAATTATATTTCTATGTAATTATGATACAAATAAAATGGATTTGAATGGTATACCAATGTTTTATAAAGGCATGTTGAAAGGATGGCTAGAATGAGCCAAATGTAGACATTTTGAAGAAAATAAGATTAACGGTGTTATTTTCAGTAATAGGTGTATATGTTTTAGTTATGATTTTTTTTTTTTATGTTGGACTATTACAGAATGGTATTCTTCAAGCATCAGACGTAATTGTAGAAGGTCATTTAAAACCAGTCTCCTATTTCTATATTTTGGGCTTTAGCACTGAAGAGCCTGCTCAGAATTCAAAAAATCTTTTCTATTAGAAAAGGAGTGGATACAAAATGATGTTATGTAAGCGGATACTGAAAATTTTGAAATAAAATGGATGATATTTGGATGTTTATAGAAATTGGTTGATTTTAAGTCGAGACGGTTATATGATTACTTTAATGAAAAATAAAAAAAAAGATTACACATTACATCTTACAGACGGACACTGTCAGTATGATCTTGGAATGGGGGAATTGAAAGAAACATTTACAAGTTTGAAAAAGGGAATGTTATGTAGTAAACAAAGAGAATTCAATACAAACTGTTACAAGGGGCTGTATACACAAAACATGAACTCTTTGAATTAGGTTACGAGCCAGATCATTTTTGTTCCTTTTGTAGATGAGAAGTAGAAACAACCCGACATCTATCTTTAAGATTGCCCAAAAGTAAACCGATTATGGCAGGAGGTAATTAAAAAGATAAATTTAAGGGAAGTTGACGTTGGTGATTGGAAATCATTTTTTATGGGAGAATCCGGAAAAACTGTTAGAATATATGTAATAAATTGTATAAGTTTTAAAAGTAAAATATATCATTTGTATTTCTAGAAAACAAGGCACTCTGCCATTCCTACAGAAAATAATAGATATGCTGAAAAAATTAAAGAGACGAAAAAAATAAGATAGCCAACAAAAAGGAAAAACTGGAGATGCACTTACAAAAATGGAACAGATCAATGCACTTTTACTTCATTGTATTTGTTTTCTCCCCCCCCCCCATCATTCACAGACAGATGAAACGGAACAGGGTGCATGCAGTTTGTGTGTGCGTGTGTGTGGGTGCGGGCGTACGAGTGCGTGTGTGTGTTAAGGGGGGGGGGGGTGGGCGTCATGAGGTAGAGGTGCCGTAGTCGAGTGGTTTAAGGCGCTTGACTGGAGACACAAAGGTCCGGGGTTCGATCCCCGGCACGGCACTTATCTGCCCCACTTAGGCAAAAGGAAGCAAGTGACAAAAGTGACATTCCCTGTAAAAAGCAAAATGTATATGTCATTTACACTGATTTTAATGCAATACCATGATGACTTGCCTATCATAATCTCGTAGCAGGAGAGTGTTCATGGATAAAATTTGGCCCAGAAAAAAAGCACTCTAGAAATCCTCTTAATAAAAAAGAAATCCATTTTTATGCAAATTTGTTTGGATTATTGGATTATATCTGAGTACTTAGACGGGTATGTTGCAAGAACTGAAATCATTCCGTCAATAGTACCAGATCATTCATCAATAAATTTGTTTTTGTTCATGAAAAGTAAAAGGTCCGGGGTTCGATCCCCGGCACGGCACTTATCTGCCCCACTTTGGCAAAAGGAAGCAAGTGACAAAAGTGACATTCCCTGTAAAAAGCAAAATGTATATGTCATTTACACTGATTTTAATGCAATACCATGATGACTTGCCTATCATAATCTCGTAGCAGGAGAGTGTTCATGGATAAAATTTGGCCCAGAAAAAAAGCACTCTAGAAATCCTCTTAATAAAAAAGAAATCCATTTTTATGCAAATTTGTTTGGATTATTGGATTATATCTGAGTACTTAGACGGGTATGTTGCAAGAACTGAAATCATTCCGTCAATAGTACCAGATCATTCATCAATAAATTTGTTTTTGTTCATGAAAAGTAAAAATGATGAAAAGACAGATTAAAAAAAAATCATAATGGAAATTTAATAGTAGCTTATGTAACGATAATACATATGTTAATCAAATCAAATATATGTTGGAAATGGATATAGACGAAATGAAATGAAATGAGATGAAATCAAATCAAATCAAATTTAGTCGTAGTAGCCTTAAAGGGGGTACCCAATGCTGAAACAATGTTAGTTCATTTAATAGAGCATGATTTTATTAGCATAAAATCATCTGCCTAAATTTTTTTTAAAAGTCGTGTTGCCGAGGAAACCCCCAAATGTGGTAAGATTTCAGGACATTTTTGACCCCTCAGCTGTGACCCAGTTTCAACTAGGTACCACCAACGAACGTAGAGGGCGTCAACACTTTTCAGTGTTGCTATTAGGAAGGTTCACTTCATACGCGCATGCAGTTGAAGTAGTCATGCCAACAAAACCTTAAACCGATATAATACAATGACGGAGAAATAGCGACGTGAAAACAAAAAGAGAGATTATGACAAGAATGAGTTTTTTTCGAATTATAAATAAAATAAATATTGAAAGCATAAATTACGCAAAACAAAATTAAGTATTTGGTACCTTGAAAAATATTTTTCTAAAATCTATAATCTTTCAGTAATTAATGACCACTGTTATCAGTGTGCTAAATTCATGACGTTTTTGCCAAGCTGATTTTGTGACCACGCGCAATGCATTTCGGGATAGGGGGTACCTCTCCCTCGCTGCGGGCGTACTACTGAAATTGAATAAAATCTGTGCGCTGATCCATCAACATGCAATATCAATATGATGCGTCGTCTGCTAAGCTTTGTTTAACATGTTTAAGGTACGGTATAGCCTAGCGCCTGGGTAAGGTATACAGAGGGGTCGACCTCCCAGCACTGGACTTACGTGCCCGACGACGTAGAAGCGCTGAGAGGGCATGATTTTTCCATACTTGTAATTTACTATAATGACAAAAAAAACAAACCACTACAACAAAACGGACGGCGAATGGTAGGGGCAAAAATTCGACATGTATTCAAATTCTTTTTTTTTTTTCCAGATATTCATTGATTTGGTTTTTTTAATGAATTCATCTTGTACTCTTACCCATTTATTCAAATATTTACCAATTCGACTTATTTCAGGTTTTTTTTTCATGAAATGCAATGAATTAGTTAATTATTTTATGTATTTATGGATTCATTTATCTTGATTTGATTATTTTTTGCGAGAAGAGCAGAGTTAATTTGAATTTGACATCACCACCACTTCTATTGAGACCTCATGTGTCATTTTAACCTTCTCCAACAAGGCTGCCGGATAGGCGAAGGAGGTAGGGTAATTCTCATTAAATAGGGAACATCAGATCGAATGATCTTGATACCCCTCCCCCAACTCAACCTCTAGGCTCTTTGGAAACTTTTTTTTTTCACCCTTTCTCCCTCTCTTTATATTTTTTCTCTCTTCCTCCCTCACTCTCCCCCACTCTTTCTATCACCCGAACTTTTTTCCTTCTCTCTCCCTTGGCTCAAATTGGTTATTTAGGTGTTATCAACTCAATTTCAAACCGATTTCGGTAATAGAGGTTAAAATGGTCAGCTTGATAAGCTAACTGATGCATTGCCATTTCATTTCTCACAACTGACCACTATCTTTTTATAGGATCTAGTTATATTCATACATTTATATTTTAAAAGGTAAGAGAGAAAGATACATACAATACAGTGTATGTATAGTTAAGAAAAAAAGCTAATTTCTAGAGTTATTTAAAAATTAAATAACTTTAAGAAGACTGAAGAAATAATCACAATAATACAAGTATCATAATAGAGATAATTAATTATAACTACTGTCTCACAAATTAAATAGTTTGTACAAATGAAGTGAAGCACTGAACAAATTTCCCATCCAATCCAACCCAATGGAACCTAGAACAAATCTGTTTTCCTAATCAAAGGTGCTGTAAATTTTCATGGGAATCTGACATTTAATTTCAATTATAATTAGCTTTGAATTTCACACATTATAAACTTATAAATCACTAAGCCAATGGCCTTATCGTGAAATAAGTCACCTTTCTTCTCGCGTGTGCGCTCGCACTGTGTACAAAGTCTATGAGAGTGGAAAGAAGTCACCAGCACTGACGAGATAAACGGCAGTGAATGGGCTGGTGACTTACTTGTATACTAAAATGGCAGGTCCATCCTTACATTTTTTTAATGAATAAAATACACAAAGAAATGGGAGTGTGCAACATCATTGGCTAACTCATTAGCATACTTATGAAACTATTTATTCAAATCATTATGGCGAACTTTCCCTTTAAGTCTTCTTACTTTGTCAAGTCTAATAAATGAAATTTTTTCATATTTTGCAGTCAATAAAGTATATCCATCCACCTGCTCATATTGAATCAAATAAACATTAAACATACTGAGTGATGGTGAAACATCTTACATTTGCTGAATCTCTTACACATCTACATAAGAATATAGAACCCCAGAATAAGTATTTCGTGAGTTATAAAGTATAATGTATATACAATTAACATCAAGAAGAAAAAGTAGGAAAGGTACGTCCTAATGCAAACCCTTAGTTTATTAAGAATGCACTTCTAAATTCAATACTAAGACATGTTAAAATGAACAAAATATGATATTGCACAATTAGGAGTATAAAACTGGAAGGTGATGGTCATCAGTAAATTAAGGTTAATGCTTGAATCGTTTACATGATTGGAAGCAATAAGTTAACGTTACTACTTAAACACATTTTTCTCTGATTATTCAATTTGCTTGAAAAGCAAGTAGGACTTGACCTAAAAGAAATAAAATCTACCAAGCATTTTCTGAACAGCATCTGGTTCAGTATCAGCAGCTCCTTACATTTCGGGCAAAGGCCGTGATGTGCTCTGTTCTTTATAGGTGGTGAAGGGTGGCATGGCAGGTTGAGATGTGAGCAATTCTTTGATTGTCAAGGGGCTACAGGATTTTGATCAACAGAATCTTCTGAAAAGAAAAAAGAGAAAAAATAACATTAATAAATGCGTTTTTTAAAAAGAAGTATAAAAAAAAGTATTTTTGAAATAGCTCAAAACTAAAAGTGCAAAGATTTATAATTTCGTAAAATATATGAAAATGCAAACCTACATGACTTAAACATTTAAGTGATTTTATGTTGAGGGGGGATGTGAAAATTTTAAATCATACATGTACATGCAATATCCTTGTTTAAATGTAAATTTTTGTCATTTTGGTGCAATCATGCCAATGGTTAATTTTACTCAACTTTCACTCTACTGAGGGGGGATATGAAAATTGTTAAATCATATATGTACATGCAATATCCTTGTTTAAATGTAATTTTTTGTAATTTTGATCCAATCATGCCAATGGCTAATTTTACTCAACTTTCACTCTATGATTTTTATTTAATTTCCTTAAAAAGAGGGGCACATAAGATCAAACTTGTGTGTGACTGTAGGCTATCAAACATTCACCATTGCAGGCGTCAAAAAGCAAACAACAAAATTGCCCTAAGCAAGATATAATTTTCTTAAATTTGCTAGATTATCTGATTCAGGGACTCTTCAACTCTTAATGTGCCACAGATTTGGGGATTCAGACTTGATATTGAAATTTTAAATAATTCTTTTCCTCTCATGTATGAATCATCGAGCATACCAAAACATAGGCCAATACAAACAAAAGCTATTGAAGCTTTTCCGGTGGTAATGACTAGCCAGTAGGAGTTTAAAAGCTGATGTGGGTAGGTCTTGACCTAACAAACATAAAACCTACCAAGCATTTTCTGCCCAGCATCTGGATCAGTATCTTTAGCAGCTCTATTCCAGAGATAGGCGACAATGTTCTCTGTTTAGATGGTGAAGATTGGCTGGGAGGTTGAGCCATGAGCAATTTGTTGATCTTGCCTGGGCATAGGGGCTACAGGAGTTTGATCTTCAACAGACTCTAACTTTGTTACTGAAAAGAAAAAGAAATAACAATGTCAATGACGGAGATTTCTTCAAAATTTTGAAAAAAAAAGACATAATTTCATGTTCAAACTTTCAATTTCATGTGAATGGCATTCAGAGGTTGACAAGTCATGCAAATTATTTGATTTTTTTAAAAAATTATCAATGTCCATGACTTTAGATTTTTTCCAGATATCATGTGTTAACCCTACAAAAATTTCAAACGTAATTTTCATTTTCATTTCATATCACTACAAACCACATCAAGATAAAAAGGTATTTACAATCAAACAATAAAATTGTACAAATTAGTTGGAGGATCCTTAAAAGCATGACATAAGTCATGCATGGCTGGTCTCTCCTATCATAAAAGAAAAGGCAAAAAGAATCTGGTATGTCTGGCCTATAAAATTATGGCTATGTTACTGCGGCAGCCTGAAAGCGTAGCCGTAGCAGCGTTCCGGGGCTAAGTCTAGATCTACTCGAGACGAGTTAAACGTTGGTGTTATTACCCAACCGGCTAACCCTAAAAGAACATTTTTAGAGCGGACATATTTCACAATACTGACAAATGAGTTATTGGATTTGATCACAAAGAAATTGCCTAACAATAAGATTGTCTTGATTGACTAGACTTTTAAGTTTTAGCCCCAGAACGATCGGAAAACGGGCCGAAGTTAACTTCGCACGCATGCGGACTGCCGTAGGGAGCCGTAGGCACAGGCTAGCAGAGTGGCTCTATAGTAGTAGCAGCGAAATCTAGCAGAAGAACGTTATCAACCTCACAAATCTATATTATTGCTTCAAAAAGTAAGATTATAAAATTATCGCTATTTTAGCTTTTTTTTCTTCCATAAAATAAAACAAAGTATTAAAACATTATTTGCCATAAGATTTTATTTCAAATTTTTTTCTTTAAAAGTGGTAAAATCTTAAAATAGAAAAAAATCAACTCTACAATCTACTGAAAAACCTCTCTGAGAGAAAATCCGAGAAAATCATGGTCACAAAAAAATAAGCGCAGTGAACCTTCCTAATAGCAACACTGAAAAGTGTTGACGCCCTCTACGTTCGTTAGCTTAGATATGTATGCATAAAGGTCATGCAACACAACGACAACTTAAATTTAAACTTAACTACGCACTATTTTGTGCATGTGCGCTGATACGGAACTCTAATAGCGTTGTCTATCTCCTGAATTATGCAACCTATGATAACGAAATGACCTTAAAAGCACAATATATGAACATCAGTTAAGGGTTTGGTGGGACATAAAATTCACAGTGTTACTGTTACATTATGCTCTTTTACTAAGAATCATGTTAATGCCAACTTGCTTATCTGTGAACAAAGGGACGTGTATTTCTTGCTCCTACCGTAGAATGAGAGTAGGCCTGCTCCTAATGAACTGGTTAAAAATAGTGAGCAAGCTGTTGACAGCCCTTAGACTATTTTGCACTTTCTTAGTTCATTTTCGAGTAGCCTGCATATTCGTGTAAGTTTAGCAGTAGGGATCAATTCAGCGTTATTTGAAGACCCTAAAACCACAAGTCTCTGTCCAATTCAATCATACATTTTTGAGTTGTTTTGTAATAAATATGAGTATTGCAATCATATAATGATGTATATATCTATCTATTCATTTATTGTTAAAATGTCAGTGCCCAGATTATTTTCAACGACTGTTATGTAATATCTGGGTATGAATGCTACTTAGATCCGATCAACTAAATTCTGGCTCAGTGCAGTAAACAAATAAAAAATACGCGCACATTAAGAATATACCCTCTATTGTGAAGTAAGACTAAGTTTTCGATCCTTTATAGATAACGAAGTTGACATTTCCTTTTTTAAAGTACTAAACCTTGACCTGTAATTGCAAATGTAATGTTTCAAATTCATATACACCCCTACAAAACACCTATTTCATGGAAAAACTTTTTCGTTTCATCACAGGTTGAATTCATAAGATAGACAGCTCCATTAAACTTCCGTGTCACCGCACTTACACAATTAACATACGGAGATCAGTCATCTTGGGTTGTATAACCTGTATTCATATAGATTTATGCAAATTATGCAAATTGCTCATAGTTGCTGTTTGGGAAACAAAACTGAAAATGTTCATAAACCACACAGGCATGAAAGGAACCCAAATAAATAAAACAAACTTCCACGAAAAAAACCTTTTTTAGGTTTGTAAATTGTCTAGCCGACTATTATGACGGGTTAAATGAATGAGGGTAATGTGTGTTAATTTTTACGCATGCACGGTCCCTACTGACTAGTATTGACAATTTCGTACTGAATATGCTTGTGTGCGCTCTCACACCGGTAAATGTCATTAGGTGTCTTATGCAGTGAAAATGTTGATTACTTTTACTCGACTAGTGTAGTATGTCCTCACACTCTAATGTTCACACATCTAATTTCACTTTAACCTATTTTGTGTAAGTTTGCAGACCTCTGTGGCAGTCACTGAGCACATCTATAACTTGATTTCCCTCTGTCAACACTCATTGTCAACAGAGTAGGCTATACATGCTCAAGATAATACACAACACGACACATTTGATATTCAAATAACAAAGAATAGGCGGAATTCAATTAACAGTCATCAAACCTTAGAGCATCAGTTTCAATTTTAATTCGTATTTATTTCATTTCCAACAGAAAGAAAATCAATGGCATTACAATATTTTTACAGAAAATATATGTACGCATTCATTTTTTTCCTTCTTGATAAGTATGTACAAGTTCAATATACACATTAATGAATTATTGTAATCCGTGGTTGGTAGCCATGTTTTATTTAATCATGTATCATTTTTTTAAATACACGCACACATTGATATCAATATGCCTAGGCCTGTAGCACGTTCATTTATTTTATGTGCAATAAAAGAGCAATGCAGATAAAATATTTTGTTCAAGGGCATAAGTGCTGTGTCGGGGATCGAACCCCCGATTCTCGCGTCTCCCTCCAGTCAACTGCCTTAAACCACTGGACCAAGCCACTTCCACTGTTTTACTTTATTTTACTGATTTAAGAAAAAAAACAAAAAACTAATTTTTATTCGTAAAAGGTAGTCTTTTTTTAAAAAAATGGGGTATCCCTTTTTTAACACATGCACACGTTAGTATCAATATGCATATAGCACATCATTTTATTTGATAGACGATAAAACAGCAATGTAGATAAAATACCTTGCTCAAGGGCATGAGTGTCGTGCCGGGGATCGAACCTCGGACCTTCGCGTCTCCAGTCAGACGCCTTAAACCACTCGACTACGACACCTTTAGTTGATATCGACAACGATATTCGCAGATATCTTGACCGGGGTGGGAGGAAATTATACCCTGTATGATTCAGCCAGCTGTTGTAGCTCTTGTTGTCGACATAATATGTGCATTTTCAATCACAGCTTGTTGACTAATTAATAAAATAATAACAATAACTTTTCCATTTGGTTGACTTCTTTATTGTGCTTTTCTCTTTAAGTTTAAGCTCACTGGAAGATCTTTCCAGATCTTAGGAGCATCTAAAGAGGCACCATCGCCATATTAGCCGGTGTGAAATCGAGGATTATGGGCACATGTTGAGGTGCCGTGAATGTGCCGTGGTCCAGTAGTTTAAGATGCTAGACTGGAAACTCGAGAATCGGGGGTTCGATCCCCGGCACGGCGCTTATGCTCGTGAGCAAGGCATTGCAGCTACATTGCTCTTTTATCATACATCAAATAAATTAACGTGCTATAAACGCATTGCTACCAACGTGTGAGCATGTGTTTACCCCCCAAACAAAACAAAACAAAACAAAACAAAACACACACACACACACCCAACCTCCCCCCCCCCCCACA
>CM057151.1:16374879-16449209 GCA_029962745.1 Echinometra lucunter
CACACAAAAAACAACAACACACACAACATGTTGATAATCGAAGCCTGATGGAGGAAGTACGTGTCTTTGGTACCTAGCATGCATATCGAAAGGCTGGTGATGTTCACTATACTTAATCCATGTAACCAATTACTTGCTACAGCAAAACATATCATGTTTGCGGCACAAGGACATTCACTACCTGAAACATGGAAAGATCATGCTTGACTTAGCAGGCAGCACATTGCATATTTGTAATGGCCATTTCGCTTTAAGAAATATTGAAGGAGGCGATTGGAAACTAAAAGTTAATAAATGAAAATTTACGTTACCAAAATACAGAATGCTCAGTCACAAGTAATATTCCTCAAAGTTGGGATGGAAAGAAGATGATGAGAATATGGGATTTTCAATGATGTGAGTGTCTACTACTTGATAATCCGATTTCTATGAAAATCTTTTCAAACCCATCATGAACCCAGTTAGTCCGGGTTATAATAGAGAAAGGGGCCACCAGGAGAAGGAGAAATTCTCATGTGGTTTTTCTAGTTTTTCAAGGGGAACAAGAATATCTGAGGTAAACAGGCTGTATCCTGAGAACTTTTTAGTGAGAGCGCTTTTTCAAAATGGCGGCCGAAATTCCTTATAAATTGTGTATATGGGTTAAATAAGTATCTGTGAGGCATATTTGACCACTTTTTGCATTAGTTTTGATCAGAATTATTTATAAAGAAGCTACTTTGCATTACAGAATGTTTAAAGAGGTGCGAAATGAGGGCGCTTTTCAAAATGGCCGCCAAAATCCCATTTGAAATTATTTTAATATGGGTTGAGTAAGTATCTATGAGGCATGTTTGACCACTTTTTGCATTAGTTTTGATTAGATTTATTCAGAAAGAAGCTACGTTTGTATTACAGAATCTATAAAGAGGTCCAAAATGAGGGAGCTTTTCGAAATGGCCGCCAAAATCCAATATAAATTTATTTAAATATGGGTCATATAAGCATATATGAGGCGCTTTTGACCACTTTTTGCATTAGTTTCGATCAGAATTATTCAAAAAGAAGCTACATTAGTATAACATAATCTATAAAGAGATCCACAACGAGGGCGATTTTCAAAATGGCCGCCAAAATCCTATATAAAGTGTGTGTGTGTCACAGAACTAGAAAGATGTAGAAGGATTATGCCCGTTCACGGCACACACACCGCGATGGCTCCGCTCGAGCGCACACGCCGCCATCTTGGATAGAGCAAGAACTCGGACCCGGACGTGCGCCAACCAGCTGAACGTGAATCGAATTCTTTACAATTTCAATGTCATATCGGGGGGGGGGGCAGGGGAGAGAATGGAAGATAACTATATCTGATCTGTCATGATATCGTTTTTTAACCATCTTTAAACATCTTTGTCTCAACTATGAAAACGATTTTCCAGCTCTTAAAAAGCATTTCATGCACTTTTCAGGGCTCGATTTCGTGTGTCACGATTACTTGAAAAAATTCTGATAGGTGTATGAGTAAAAAATGGACTAAAAAGGTATAGAAAGCAGATAAAGAAAACCAAATAAAGAGGGAAACAAAAATAAAAACAAAAGCAAAAAAAAAAAAAAAAAAAGGAGGGGAAGCAAAAGGCAATGAATTGGACCAGGCCTTTTAGTTCGTTGGTGTGTGTGTGTGTGTGTGTGTGTGTGTGTATGTCTGATAAAGTAATTAAAAAAAAGAAGCTGTATGTGTACTACATAATCTATGAAGAGGTCCAAAAGGAGGGCGTTTTTTGACCACTTTTGCATTATGTCTAATAAAAGTAATTAAAGAAGAAGCTATATGTGTACCACATAATCTATGAAGAGGTTCACAAGGAGGGCGCTTTTCAAAATGGCAGCCAAATTCCAATACGATATCATTTGCGAGTCTAATAAACAATGCTATGAAGTAGATTTCCCAGAGAATTAGTTTTGTTCACATATTTGCAACAATAAACTGTACTACTGACAATCCTCAAATAATTACAAAGAGTGTCATATGTAGAAAGTATATCAATATTTAAATATATTTTCGTTACACACTTGCTGATACATATTCATACTATCATCCAGAGTTGGGAGGCCACTTTGTAAAATACCCTTATTGATAGCTTTTTAAATGTATATTTTAATCATCTCTTTTTCTTGCAAATATGTGAAAAAACCTTATTTAAATTTGGACATGTCTGCTTCATAGCCTCATTTGTTAGACTCACAAACAATCCTGCATTGGAATTTGGTGGCCATTTTGAAAAGCGCTCTCATTTTGGACCCGTATCCGGACACCTACCCCCTGGACATCTACCCCTCGGAAAACCGGTTCGGTGTAAAAATGTCAGAGGTAAAAATGTCAGAGGTAAAAATGTCAGAGGAAGAAATGTCAGAGGTAAAAATGTCAGAGGTAAAAATGTCAGAGGTAAAAATGT
The DNA here is from genome assembly GCA_029962745.1 of Echinometra lucunter. Classification (NCBI taxonomy): domain Eukaryota; kingdom Metazoa; phylum Echinodermata; class Echinoidea; order Camarodonta; family Echinometridae; genus Echinometra; species Echinometra lucunter. The sequence goes on from CM057151.1 coordinate 16,377,312, forward strand.
CAGAGGTAAAAATGTCAGAGGTAAAAATGTCAGAGGAAAAAATGTCAGAGGTAAAAATGTCAGAGGTAAATATATGTCGGACGTAAAAATGTCAGAGATAAAAATGTCAGCTCTGAAAATGCCGACGTGAACGTGTTACAGGTAAGAATATTGAATTTGAAATCAGGAAGAGCACGAGATATTGAAAAAAGAATTCATACTGTATAAATGGAGTGATCACAATAATACTGCTCTCTGTAAAAGTGTATATGTTTAGTCATTCGACTGGCCTTCCTGTCTTACTCATTTGATGGGAAAGTGATAATGCTGCCCCATTCAACCACCTAATGAGACCAATCTTGTTTTGGCCGGGAGAACATCCCGGTATGTGCGCATTGCCCAACAGTGTTTTGATCTTCCGAGCACTTGTTTAGCTGACTCCAAATATAGCAGCAAACGAATGCCGCTTGACACGATTGCACTGTGAAACATATTTATGACAATTTCAGCAAGCGATAAGTAAATCGTGCGTTTTGGGTAAGAAATGTAGCATGGGATGATGTTCATTATTTTCTTTGTGAGATTAATTAAGTTACAGGATTATATCTAAATGATTTAAGATCTTAAGTGGAATGACAGAATGGTAGATGAACTTAAGAAGGGATATCCACGTTCGATGTTTTGCATTATGCTAACACAATTATCTAACTGAATAATTCTCTTTAAAAGTTGTAAATTCCGCAGCGTATCGGATGAAATAATACAAAAGGTCGAGAAATAGATCGAATTAACGATTCGATTTCGCTTACTTCCTATTCTTCCTTACGTATGAGGACAATAATATTGAAGCATTCGTTCACGTATACCACGCTTAATTGAATAATTCTTTTTAAAAGTTGTAAATTCCGCAGCGTATCGGATGAAATAATACAAAAGGTCGAGAAATAGATCAAATTAACAATTCAATTTCGCTTACTTCCTATTCTTCCTTACGTATAAGGACAATAATATTGAACCATTCGGGGTCCGACCACTTGACCGAAGGCCCGCGAGACCGACTTTTTGAAAAAAAAAAAAAATTTCCAACCACCCTATAGGACAACTACCACCTGGTCAACTACCCCCAGACAACTAACCCCTAGGGCAACCACCCTTAAGGGCAACTACCCCCGGACAACTACCCCCAGACAATTACCCCCTAGGGTAACCACCCTCTCGGACAAGTACCCCCTGGACAAGTACCACCAGACAACTACCTCCTGGGGCAACTGCCCCTCCCCCGACAACTACCCACAGACAAAAAGCACTGGACAAGTACCCCAAGACAACTACCCCCTCCCTCCTACAACTACCCACAGACATATACCCCTGGACAAGTACCCCCACACAATTATCCCCTTGGGCAACCATTCTTTAGAACAAATACCCCCCCCCCACACACACACACACAGACACGCAACTACCCCCTAGTGCCCTGGTCTAACCTGCGGCCCATGGGCACAAAGAGGTACATTTTTGTTTTTATCCTGAATGAATATATTCCGTTTCTTTTCTTTTCTCTCCTTTTCTTTTTTTTTGGCTTGTTCAGTTCACTTATTATAACTGTTACCATATCTCGGGTCTATGTTTGAAAACATATTGAGAAAAATACGATAATAATGAATAATAATGATTACTCATATGGTATTAAATGAGAATGGGTAGTTTTTGATTAGTCCAACCTTTATCAAGCGTACAAGTGAGGTAAGAAGTCATATGGACAGAGTGGATGAGGCTGCGGTTGCCCCCCCCCCACACACAAACAAACAAACAAATTTTAGTCGAGAACCTCCACTTCACGTATAGGCAATACAATGCTTTCTTTGTCACTTTTATATCTTATCTAACCATTTTATGAATAAATTATATGTTTCCTTAATTTAAATGTATTTCCTATCTCCCTACACTCGCTCGAAAAACAAAACAACAAAACTTGAAGGTTGATATTCTCATTTCAGAAACATTTCTGGCCCATTGGTAAAGATAATTAAGAACCCGGGCCCTAGGTCAACCATCCTCTAGGACATCTCCTTGACAACTACCACCTATTAAAGCACAATAATTTAAGGTAAAAATCAATCGGACAACAACTAAAATACTCTAACCAATATGGCATGTAGGTCAACTATTCCCCTAAACAGTTACAACTCCTAGATACTCGACGGCATTTAAACTGGTTTCGACCACGGAAGGATGTGGAAGGGGGGGGGGCAGGATGTGGTGACCAACAATCAGTAAGGAATTAATAAGTATCTGGAAGAGGGGGTATCTACCTCCTACGGTAAGAACCTTCTGGAAATCTGGTCATAAATAGAAGGATTTTGGTGCATGAAAAAGTAAAAATTCACCACACCCCCCACGTGTCTATACCCTTCAGCACCGGGGGGGGGGGGGGGGGTGGGATATACCCAGTATTACATTTTTGTCTCGCCCACAAGAGGTGAAGGCGAGACTTAAGAGATCCAAATGGCGTCCGTCCGTCCGTCGTCCGTCCGTCAGAAATGTTAAAGTTTACCTGCAACACTCTCTTATGACGCATTACTTGGCAACTGCTGCAATGGCAACCAAACTTGGATGATAGATGCACTTGGAGTACATTCATGTTATGATGCCTTTGGAGGTCACATGGTAAGATCAAAGGTCATTTCAGGTCAAACGTAAAAGTTTACATGCAAGACTCTCTTATGACACATAACTTTGCAACTGTCTCTCACATTTCAACCAAACTTGGGTTGTTGATGTACTAAGGGGATCTGCAGGTTTATGGTGCCGTCGGAGGTCACGTGATAAGGTCAAAGGTCATTTGAGGTCATATGTTAAAGTTTACCTTCAAGACTCTCTTATGACACATAACTCTGCACATGTTGCTGCAATAGCACTCAAACTTGAGTGATAAATGCACTTGGGGTACATTCATGTTATGACGCCTTTGGAGGTCACATGGTAAGGTCAAAGGTCATTTCAGATCAAACGTTAAAGTTAACCTGCAAGACTCTCTTATGACAGATAACTTTGCAACTGTCCCTCACTTTTCCACCAAACTTGGGTTATAGATGCAGTAAGGGGACCTGCATGTAATGGTACTGTCGGAGGTCACGTGCTAAGGTCAAAGATCATTTGAGGTCATATGTTAAAGTTTACCTGCAAGACTCTCTTATGACACATAACTCTGCACATGTTGCTGCAACAGCACTCAAACTTGAGTGATAAATGCACTTGGGGTACATTCATGTTGTCACCCCTTTGGAGGTCAAACGTTAAAGTTAACCTGCAAGACTCTCTTATGACAGATAACTTTGCAACTGTCCCTCACTTTTCCACCAAACTTGGGTTATAGATGCAGTAAGGGGACCTGCATGTAATGGTACTGTCGGAGGTCACGTGCTAAGTTCAAAGATCATTTGAGGTCATATGTTAAAGTTTACCTGCAAGACTCTCTTATGACACATAACTCTGCACATGTTGCTGCAACAGCACTCAAACTTGAGTGATAAATGCACTTGGGGTACATTCATGTTGTGACCCCTTTGGAGGTCACATGGTAAGGTCAAACGTCATTTCAGGCCAAACGTTAAAGTTAACCTGCAAGACTCTCTTATGACAGATAACTTTGCAACTGTCTCTCACTTTTCCACCAAACTTGGGTTATAGATGCAGTAAGGGGACCTGCATGTCATGGTGCTGTCGGAAGTCACGTGATGAGGTCAAAGGTCATTTGAGGTCATATGTTAAAGTTTACCTGCAAGACTCTCTTATGACGCATAACTTGGCAACTGTTGCTGCAATGGCAACCAAACTTGGGTGATAGATGCACTTTGGGTAGTTATTTTCACAAGAGACACAATATCGCTATTGGCTTTTTAAAATTAGTGTTTTAATATCATCATTATTATTATTACTATTATTGTTATTATTATTATTATTATTATTATTACTATTATTGTTATTATTATTATTGTTATTATTTATTCATTCATTTATTTTGTTTCATTTCCAGGTGAGATGATAAGAACATAAAGAACATTATTATCCTCATCATTATATGTTTGGCGTCATCGGTGCCTGGGAGGCAAAAAGTGAACTGAATCACTGTATCATCAGGACCCCATTTCATAAAAAGTTGTTATGAAAGCAACTGCTGCTGGAATGGCAACCTTAATTATAAAGCCAATCAGGAAGCAGAAATCTCACTGTTGCCATGGTTGTTACCATTCCAGCAGGAGTTGCTATCATAGCAACTTTTTATGAAACAGGGCCCTGATATCCTTTGATTCCTCTTTATAAAAACAGTTACTGAAATAATACACAGAAAGTGCAACATACAAAAAAGTACTGATTCCGGAAAACTGAACTATGTATGAACATGATTTTCTTTCTTTTTCAATTATTTTTTTTTCGTAGTTTCATGTATTAATAATATTGTCACAATTTTGCCCGAATGTTCTGAAATTTGTGCCGAAATTTGCCAGAAACATGCCATTTTTTCTTCCAAAATTAGGGGCACAGTGCCCCCTGCCCCAAATGCCAATTAAATGAGCGTGTCAAAAAGAACGAGAACAATCTTGTTCAATGTTAAGCCCAATTAGGGGTATGCTCCCAAGAGGGTGGCTGTCCTGGGGGTAGTTGTCCTAGAGGGTGGTTGTCCTAGGGGGTAGTTGTCTGGCGGGTTGTTGTCCCGGGGGGGGGGTAGTTGTCCTAGGAGGTGGTTAGTTGTCCTAGGGGGTAGTTGTCCTAGAGGGTGGATATCCTAGGGGTGGTTATTTATTTATTTATATATATTTTTTTTTTTTGGGGGGGGGGGTAGGTGTCGTAGAACCGTCTGCTTCATAGCCTCATTTGTTAAACTTGCAAATAATCCTGCATTGGAATTTGGTGGCCATTTTGACAAGCGCTCTCATTTTCGACCACTTTGAAGATTACGTGTTACACATTTAGCTTTTTTGAATAACTTTAATCAAAACCAATGCAAAAAGTGGTCATAAGTGCCTCATAAATGCTTATTTAACCCATTAATACACTCTCTCTCTCTCTCTCTCTCTCTCTCTCTCTATATATATATATATATATACCAAGCGTCCCCCCCCAAAAAAAAAATTTACACTTTTGAAATGGCTGCCAAATAAAAAATATTTGATTCTGGCGGAAAAGGTTTCCCATGAGACCAAAAAGGCTGAAAATAATTCATGCTTGGGTGAGCACTGCTCACTTTTGTAAAGGGTATGAAAATTAGGTTGCGCAGGAATTGCGCCTTCCAATTTGTGAGAGGTAAGTCCTTTGGAGGTTACAAAATTGAGGATGATATGATAATTTCATGGTCAGTTGCAGTCAGTTTAGGTTTGCTGAGTGAATTTTATGGTTTATTAAGTCAAAATTTTATGCATGAGTGAACGGGAATTGCATTCATTATTGTAGCATTGTACATTTCCCTGGTAGACTCAGTAGTGTGTTCATGGGAGGCAGGATTGGGTGATGGTACATGGTGCAGGGGAGGTGAGATGTAAGGTAGGACTTTGTTGGGTAGATGGGATAAGGGTTAAGCGAGCATGCATGTCCCCCCCCTTTCTCTCTTCCTGGGTGTGCTTGTGCATAATCTTGACAATTCACATCCGTTGGCCTCCTCTCCAAAATATCCCGACCACATTCCCTTATCCCCAATTCTACCTGCATTTCCAAAATTGGACTGGGACTGATATCACCCATTGACACCTGAAGTCAAGTGCATTCTATCGGTCAATCAATCAATACCGAAGTTAGACGATCAACATTTAGGTATCAATCAACTAATCAATGTATCAGTCAATCAATTAATCAATCAAGCATTCAATCACCATTCAGCTGTTTCAATCAATGAATTATTCAATAAATCAATCATAATTAATCAATAACTCAGTCAATCACTCAATCAAAGTTTATCCAACCAACCAGTCATTTTAGCAGTTGAGTTTCGGACAGGAAAAACGGTACAGTGTAACACAAATTGGTAAAATCAACATGTCAGTCTTTGTTTTCAGTTGATTTTCATTCATTTCAATTTTACAACTGCTTCATCCATCATGTAAGAGAAAAGAGGGGGAAAATGAATGATGATGGAAACTAAAAATCAGAGTCTCAATGGTTCAATGGTCAGAGTTCAATGGTTCACATGTCCACCTCCTTCGATGCACAATCTTGCTCTCTTCATAAGGGATTGTCAAGATATGCACCAAAACACAGGAAGAAAGAGAGAGAGAGAGAGAGAGAGAGAGAGAGAGAGAGAGAGAGAGAGGGGGGGGGGGGCGCATACTGTCCTCTTGACCCTTATCCCATCTAGCCAACAAAGTCTTACCCTATCTCACCTCCCCCATAACATGTACCACCACTCAATCCTGACTCCCATGAACACACCACTGAGTCTGCCAGGGAAAGGTACAAGCTACAATAATGAATGAAATTCCCATTCACTCATGCATAAAATTTTGATTTGATAAACCATAAAATTCACTCAGCAAACCTAAGCTGATTGCAACTCATCATGAATTCATCATATTACCCTCAATTCTGTAACCTCCAAAGGACTCACCTCTCACAAATGAATGGTGCAATTCCTGCGCAACCTAATTTTCATACCCTTTACAAAAGTGAGCAGTGCTCACCCAAGCATGAATTATTTTCGGCCTTTTTGGTCTCATATGAAAGTTGAGTCCATGAGCTATCCGTACATATAAACTTTTTCTTCCAGAATCATGCATTTTTCATTTGGCAGCCATTTCAAAAGTATAAAGTTTTTTTTTGGTACGCACTGTATATATATATATATATATATATATATGGGATTTTGGCGGCCATTTTGAAAAGCGCCCTCATTTTGGATCTCTTATAGATTCTGTTATACAAACGTAGCTGCTTTTTTGAATAATTTTGATCGAAACTAATGCAAAAAGTAGTCAAACACACCTTATAAAGGCTTATTGAACCCATATTAAAATAATTTCAAATGGGATTTTGGCGGCTGTTTTGAAAAGCACCCACATTTAACTTTATAGATTATGTAATACAAACGTATATTCTTTATGAATAATTCTAATCAAAACTAATACAAAAAGTGGTCAAACATGCCTCATAGATACTTATTTAACCCATATACACTTTATATGGGATTTGGGCGGCCATTTTGAAAAAAGCGCTCTCACGGAAAAGTTCTGAGGATACAGCCTGTTTACCTCAAATATTCTTGTTCCCCATGAAAAGTTTGTCTACAAGAACCACATGAGAATTTCTCCTTCTCCAATTTGCACCTCCCTCAGTTATAACCCGGACTAAGTGTTTTCATCAATCCGCTAATTTGGGAAAATGAGGTTTCCGACACTTCTCACTATCTAACATCAATCATGCGTGATATATTCTTCATAGTTTTTGTGTCTTATGAAAGATCAGGAAATATTTCCTATGAATCATACAATAATGAAACATGATTTGGAATTATTTAATAATTACTCCTGAAACTTTTGTTTCCCTTTTCAGGGTCACAATGTATAATAATCATTTCCTAGTAATTTACGCGCAATCACCACTCATATAATCTTCAGGCCTATGTTTGCAATAAAAAAGATAAACATTTGTTCAAGTCATTCGTTTTAAGTTTTATTTCAGATGTAGTTATAAGTATTGACACAGCTGTTTCTATTTACGTTGTATTTCTATTGAACATAGTCATTATTCCAAGGGTGCCTCTTCAGGCAAATTTGAGCACTAAGTTAATAATAATTTTATAGATGAACGGTGGACATCATTAACTCTTGAACATTGAGGTGTACTTCGACAGTTGATTTTTTTTTTGGGGGGGGGGGGGGCAGGATAGGGGCCATCTCAAACTTTTATGAGGGCACTCCTAAAATGCTTACTACCACCATACAGCCATACGCACATTTCTCCCCCTTTTCATTCATATTTCTTCATGTTTAAAAAAAGAGAAAACTAACAAAGAACAACTTTAAACACCGACCATTGCAAAGAGAAGGTTCGGATGGGGTATCCAAGGGCGTACGGCATGTCTTCTTGAGCGGGCCGAATATCAGGGAGCTTGAGACCATGTGAGAAAGTTTAGGTCTTGAAATTTATCTCCTCTTTTAGAGCACTAGAAATTATGTACGCATTATACAGCATAATTCAATGACAAGGAACTCATATCAACATTGGCGTAAATCCCGTGGGATGGGGGATATATCCTTCCACTTTTTTTGAGAGGGGGAGGGGATGGCATGTACAAATATCTCCCCACTTTTTAGGGAAGAAATGATGTTTGAATTAATATTTAAATATAATTTCTAATATTCTGTCGTAAACAACCATCATATTCTTCAATTTTTATTTGAAAATGCGATTGAAAACCAGAAAAGTGGTAATTAATAAACTGATGTAAATTCTTCTCATTCATGCAGTCAAGATAAAAAATAATTTAATATCTAAATAAAAATCTGGAAATAAATTCACTCGGGGCGACGTTTCGCCATGAGACCTATTTACTAATGTATTCAGATTTATGCACGTTTCTCTCCAGAAACCTTGCTTACCAACTATCCGATCCACTCGCTACACTCTAAAAAAAATTGGGTAAAAATGTGTCATGAGGGTAATCATGTGTCCAACCAACTTCGGGCATTTCTTTTTTATCCAATTTGATGGAAACTTTGCCTATTCTAAAGTAATTACTGCTTATTTTTTACCCTAACTGGGGTATGTTTCCCGCATTGGGTAAAAATATTGCCCAAATTTGGTTAGATACATAATTACTCTCGTGCTGCTTAAATTTTCCCCCACTATTTTTTACAGTGTATGTATAACTCATCTGAATAGATGGAATCCAGTTTGCATACATTAGCTGTTGCTACATCTACTAAGCCTCTGGCAAACTTCTTAGTTGATAAGGGAAACTTTTCTTCAACAACTATAAAATTAGTAAAGAGGTCTATTATCAATGGGCTACCTCGGGTGAATGAAGATCCCGTAGAGGGAACGATCCTATACTTCTGTGAGATTGTGCAGACTCTCTTCCGCACTGGACCTTGTCCAGTTTGCGAAATACGACTTTTCATCGATGATTTGTGTTGATTCAACCGTGAGTTATTGCATGAAACTTTACACATACCTTCAGCACGTCATTAATATGCAGGAACTCATGCCAAATTAAATATCCTACGCGGCACAGATCAAGGACAAAGCCCTAGACTTTCTTCTCTTGTGCTCACTGAAACATAACACTTTGGGATTTCATTAAAATAAAATCAGACGAACTCTCCAAGAAGACGTGTGATAATTAAACCAAAAAAAAAAAAAAGAATTTTATTTCATTAGAGACTACAGGTGCAATCACAAATCTCCGATTTAGACTGCGGTTCACGGCGGTTCGGCAATCCGCCGTGAACCCTGATGTACACATCGTGTTGAGACGTATTCAAAACACGTTTAAAGGCTTTCCGCCACGGTTCAAGGCGGTTCTCAAACCGCCGTGAACCGCCGTCTAAATCGGCGATGTGCGATTGCACCTTTAGGGAAATTTCCAGCCCTATGTACTCACTGAAGCGTGAATTTTGAATGAAATGCCATAAGATCATTGATGCATGTACACCGTTCATAAACATATTGAAAAATGTTATTCAGGTGATTTTTAGTGCACAAAAATAAAGCAATACTTACTTCATAATTTTAACATGGTGATAATTTGTTTTTATTTTGTGTTCATTCAACTGTGAATAAATAGGTATCATTTGCAAAAGTCGGAAACACCCTTCTTAAACTTGAATTCCGTCCAAGTCGATCAAATTTATACCACACGAAAGATGTCAGAACTGCAGTTTTTGCAATTTTTATCCTGTGCTCACTCAACTGTCAAATTTGGTAAAAATTTTGGTATGTTATGAAGCACATAAAACGTATGTTGCATGCCTTCTTTACGCTGAAAATTTCGTTTAGATATTTAGATATCATTGAATCAAAGTCATGACAATGGGCTTGTGAACTTTAAAAAGTGACCATTCTGCCTTCAGGGCGTGCTCACTGAAGAGTGACTTACTAATTTCCCCTTGAATTTCACATGAAATGTAGCTGAGAAGTGAAGCTACATTTCTCTGTATTCAGATTTCCTAAAAGTTTCCCGATGCAGAATTTACAGAGGTTTCTTTTAGGAGGAACTTATTTTTGTATTGTTTATTTAAAACACTTTTAAGGATCATTTTCGATACATTTACTTCTGATTTCTTGATAATAAGTAGCCTACTTTGCAGTTATGTAAGAGAGCAAAGCAAGTATTTATTTATTCATCTATTTTTCGGTCACTTGCCAGATGTGAAAAGGGATAATCAAAAAGAAGAGGAATGACACAACAAAAGAAGAAAAGGGGCGCTAATAAGACGTAAAAGGGGACAAGTATCAAATTTGAATGGGCACTTATTGGAAGGAGAATAGCAATAATCATAACAAGAAAGGGGCAATGAAAAGGAGGAAATTACTATAATCAAACTGGACGTTCATTAGAAGTAAAAAGGGGCTTATCGAAAGGAAAATGATGCTTATCAGAAATCAAATGGGTTTAAATTAAATTTTAAAAAGGGCACTTGCAAGAATTAAAAGGGAAACCTATCAGTGAGAAACAAAAAAGCGGCACTTATGGCACTTATAGCACGTTAACGGGAGAAATCGAACATACTAGAAAGGAAAAGGGGTATTTATCAAAAGAATATTAAGGCATGAACGAGATTTCAAATAGGGCACTTGCCCAAGTCATGCAAGTGGAAAAGAAGAATTTATCAGAAGTGAAAGGGACATCCAGCAGAAGGGGAACTGCATTATTAGAACCGAAATCGCCAGTCATAAGGGGCACTTACCACATTTCAGTAGGGACATTCATTAGCATTAATACATTTTGTTCTTTGCATCCTGAATTGAATGAATCCCAGTCCCAATTCACCCCTTTGCAAGTTCAATACAAATTTTACAGAGAACACCCGAACGGTACTGTACTGAAAGAAAGATAGACGACAGAATTTGAACCTATAAGCTCACACTTCCTCACTTTTAGGGCCCTACCCCTCCCAAAATTTAACTGCCGTCCAGGTCTCGGCACCCCTAATCACCCTCACCCCACCTAGCTTATAAGATTGGTTGAAATAGCATTGTCTCCACACAGTCCCCATTAAAATGAAATATTCCAAATTAAATATTTGGAATTCACACATCATCAAAAGTTTTCACTAACAGTCCTCAATACTGCCAATAACACGAGATATGAGGATTTACAAGGAATCCAATGTTACATAACATTAGCAAGTTGGGTTAAGAATTTGATACAAGCATTCCCTAGTTCCTTAGTGGCAGAGACGAATTTCAATGACAACTGACGAATCTGATTTTTTTAAAATTTGATTGACAAAAGACAAATATGAATGACATTGTTAGGAAACTGAACTTAGGATCTGCATGCTTCTGCGGACGACATTGAATTGAAAACTGATGAAACTGAATGAAGAGGTGGTAACGAAAATAGGCAGGAAAACCTATACATTCATCCACGCGCTATGTGTTATTGTAACAGGATCGTTGTCCGTCCGTAGACCGTACACCTGGGAGACAAATTTGGATGAATCTTCGACGAAAACGAATGCAAATAGACGAAACCGATTTTGCTGTTTCGTGCCCAGCTACTGTGACCGAAGAATTTGAATTGCAATTGACGATAATGGGTGACAAAGAACGAAACTATAGGACAATGTTTCGAAACTTGATCGACCAAAGACGAAATTGAAACAAGCATTCGCACATTCCACAGGTCCAAGGACGAAATTGAAAGCACATTTTTAGAAATTGAGTGAAGAGGTGACGAAAAAGAGCGATAAAAATATAAAGTCCTTTATAACCCTTGACGAACTTGAATGACAAAATAGTGATTTCGTTTGAAAAAATATTTATTCTGTTTTTTTTACACAGGGTAGTCTCTTAAGTACATAAAAACTGCTTGGCAAGAGAGCCCTATATGACATACAATCAAAATACAATATAAAACAATGAGATTGTGGTAAAATATTACACTACATAGAAAAACAAAACAATACAAATACAAGGATAGATTTAGATGGAAATAAGCTGCCATGTGATCGCGTCTTACATGCAGTTATTCAGTTTAAATTATATATACCTTTAATAAAAAACAATAAAACACCAACAAATGTAAATAGTGCATCCGTGATTCGCTTTCCATTGCCCACCTCCCTCCATAGGCTATAAAAGAAATGCAAAGTCAAGATAAAATAATATATGAATACATGACATGACATTGACTAATTGCTCCCCCCCCCGCTCATCAAAGCCACTACCATTAAGGTATTGATGAATGAAGAAACAAAGAAAAGGCGTCGGCAAGAATATAATCATACAGGAAGCTAAGACATTTACACTGTTTCTGAAATGATTGAAATGTTCCACGGGTTTGGACACATATAGGAAGGCCAAACATCACTATGCCTTTATAGGAAAAAGGTTGAGCTCATATATTCTGTGTGAGGTACTGAAACACACAAAGGGCTGTTTGCAGCATAATCTTGTAGAATGATAAATTGGTCTGTAAAAAGACAAGTCTTTTCAAATAATGGGGATCAAGGTTATTGATTATTTCAAACATCGTAAGCAATGGTTAAACTTGATTCGTTGCTGTAAGGATTGCCAGCCAAGTTTACGTAACAAAAAAAGAGGTTGGTGCGTATTTATCGACTTTCAAAATCATTCTAGCGTATCTCTTCTGGTAATGTTATGATTTATTGTGCTACCCCAAATAATGTTACAATCAAGATGAGGAACAAACATACAGTGATACAATTCAGTTAAAGATTTCTGGGTTAAATAAGTCTTAACTCTACGTATACATGCGGTGACACGAGCGAGTTACTTTGCAAGTGTATTGATATGCTTCGTCCATTTCATACATGAATAGAGAATAACATCCAAGATATTCATGTTTTTTCGAATGTTTCTAATATCAAATTGTTACATGAAATATTGATTTTGTAATTTTTCATCTTTCTAACAGGACAAGATACCATTACCTTAATTTTGTCAACATGAATATACATTTCGTTTCTGTTCACAAAATTGACTTTAGCATTCCTAACTCGTTTCGCGGCAGAGACGAATTTCATTGACAATTAAAACAAAAAAAAAATTTTTGAAATTGATTGACAAAAACAATAAACAAACAAACAAACAAAGAAACAACAAATATGAAAGACAATTTGACGGAATTGTACTTAAGATTTGAACGCAGCAAGCTTATCTGAAATAAACTAAATTGAAAATTTATATCTTGAATGCAGAAGTGATGAAATGAAAATAGGCTGGAAAACCTGTACTATTAAAAAAACCCAAAGATTAGTACAAACCTTACAAACCAAGCCCCATCAACCATACTTGTTAGAGTAAACATCTCGGGCAGAGGTTAAAGGAAAAGCATGCTCATTATCTCGTCTTAGCCTCCACACGGATAATATTGTTTTTACTGGTTAAGATATATAACTCGGCTTCTTTGACACTGGAATGTTCTCTGAGGAAATTCGGAAACTTTTAATTTCTTTGAATGTATTTTATATATATATATATATATATATATATATATATATACATATGTGGGCAATTCCACGGTAACTGACGTTACCAAGATAGTGTACTAGTGGTATTGTAGTTTTGTCAATGACACATGCTTCAACTTATAATTGCTATATCTAACGCCCCCGACCCCTTGGCAGCGGCCCTGTAGGCTAAATAATTTGGCTTTTGGTAAGGTCTGTCAGTTCAAGCACCACACTACCGCCTCCCAGGTGGGGAAGTTAGTTAGAACACAAATTGACCACCTTAATGAATACACAACTGGACAATTCAAATTACATTTCTAATTGGTCGCTTGCTTTATTTAATACCTTTCTTACATGTCCTTCAACGGTTCAGTAAATTATATAATCGATTCAAAATGCCATATACATCAGTTTTGGGCTTTACATAATTATTTCGAACTTAATCATTCATCAACCTTACGTTACATGTTAGTGGGTGGAAGGGGAAAAGGAAATGAAAGAGGATTATTTAAATTTCGCTCGAGCTCCAAAAAACCCCCCCAAACAAACAGATTATTTCTTAAAGGAGTAGGAGTGAAAATTGGTAGACTAAGAATCCTCTAGAATCTTCAGGAAAGGAGATTAGATTTTGTCATATTTAGGGCAAGGCTAGTTTGGCCTTAAATTTTAAAGGACACTCAGGCCACTACAAAGGGCACTAAGGCCAAAGTCATTTTACAGAAAAGATCATCGATGGCCTTTTTTTTGGCGTAATTTTTTAATGTATGTTTTAAAATTCTGTGTGAAAATTGTGCATGTTCAATGTCCCATTAGCACCAGCCTTTATATGCCAGTTTAATGGCCACTGATTGGGTTCAAAACTTTCAATTATTATTGTGACTTGACTAAAAAAAATATGATCCTCACATGTAGGTGCACCAAACATAACAATTTTATGATTTTTATTTTGAATGAGATTCACTGAAAAGAATGATGAAGATGTAACAGCGGACATGAACAGCCAGCACAGTACCAATACCACCTGACCATTTTTGTTGCTGAATATCTAATATGATTATTTTGGCAATTATTTTTTCAGTGATTTCAGGTCATTATAAGTCACTTGAAAGGCAGCACCCTCTCATTTCTAATGAGCATCACATTCCCTGTACGCTGTTTTCGTTTTCACATATTTCACGTATTTCTTTTTGGACAATGAACAAACCTGAACATGGGATACAGATTAATGCTTAATTCCATGTTAGCGAGTTATGACCAAATTTATTTATGAATGGTTTCTTTAAAATCCAGTAATTCGATCCCCGATGTGTTTCAGCTGATGACACTCTCACTAGAAAATTGCTCTGAATAAGATAAAGAGACAACCGAAATAAAACTACTACTATACAACAATTCTTGGTTTCAACAACAATTCTTGGTTTCAAAATAACAAAATTAGCATTAATTATTTATTAGATTATTTGTTTAAATCAAGTTTGGCCAAATAAAAAAAAAGAGCACTTTGTATATCAAGCAAGAATTATGTATATGAAAAATGAATCTAATACCTCCGGGTTTCAATTATTATGACGTTTAAAAGTCTATGAGAGTTCTACACAGGGGAGGTAGTTCAGTGTTCGTGGATGCGGTATCGGCCGTCACCGATTCGTAGGCCTGGTTCGATGATGTCGGGTAAATCAGATGAGTCGGATGTCGGGTAACTCCGATGAGTCGGATATCTTGCTGGAGTCTGAAGATACGATGGAGCATGGAGCAACTGAGAGCGAGGTACCTCTACGATACACTGGATGGCACTAGGATGCCTCAAGGATGCCTCAAGGATGATTCAAGGATGAATCAAGGACAGGATCAAGGACAGGATGCACAAAGGATAGGATGCGACTGCATTTTAAAAAGATTGATAAACAAGACATCATCTAATCTTTTTGCCTAAATTTGCCTACATTCATATCCTAGCAAGTATGACAATCTTAATTCACAGGAGAAAGGACTATCATTACTAAATCAATAGCACAAGCAATAGAATAAACATTTCAATTCCTTAATAACATTCGACAAAAATCTTACACGAGCCCAAAAATGAAATATATGAGCTATCAGTGAATATAAATTCAATTCACCACTATTCTTAGTTCAACAATATTTCTCAGCACAAATTTTACGATATTAAGAATGGTATCCAACAATATATTTGAATGCATCTCTACTGTCTTTTGGCTTTGATTCTGTCTCGTGAAAAAAAACATTATAATTCAACATATCGTGATAATATTTGAGCTTAAATTAAAAATCTGTTTAGATAATGCAAGCATAGTAAATATCACTTTTCATTTCACAACTCTTTTCTTCTTCTTCTCCTTCTTCTTCTTCTTCTTCTTCTTCTTCTTCTTCTTCTTCTCTCTTACCGTTTACAACGAATAAAACAACAATTCCAAAACTTACGTCTATCTCTAATCTCCTCTGTTTCCTGGTCTGGTCTCGACGGTGGTGCCGCCTTGGCATTCTGCATTACGGCCTGAATTCAAATCCCCCAAAATATCAACTTGCGAACCCAACAGTGATCGCCTGACATAGCATCGGGGATCCCTGGCCTAACACCTCTCGTGACGTGCACTCTCGCTTCGGACACTTACGGACAACCTTCCTCAAACGTATCCTGAAATGCTCTGCCCTTCTCTCTTTCGCTTCCTTACGAAGGAAAATTCAGTTCCACACCACACTCAATCTCCTAACCAATCACGCTTTCACAATTCCCTAACTTATTGTTTCCTAGCGACACTCACTCAATGCTTGACCACACTCTGATGCTTGCAGCGGCACGCAGTCCTCGTGCAAGGCACGTATTGATTGCTTGCAGGTTCATTTTCAATGAATTGATGTAAAAGAAAAGAAAACATTTTAAACACTCGCATGTTGGCTTCTCTGCGAGCTAATTCTAAAGATGGCTCATTACGGTCAGAAACCCAGGCTTCTCGAGAACATAAAAGGAATTTAAAATGAATTAACAAGAGGGAATTAAATATTGGCAACCTTGTGACAGACATTGTCAGATCATGAGAAACATTATAAAAAGTTAGCATGTGAACGGTGCCTAACAGATAATTAACTAAAACCTCTGTCATTTGCATACAACCTGCCAGAGTGCATTGAGCATTAGAGACTAAAAGATATTCATTATGCGAACACGCATGCATCCCCAAATGAACCATCTATATTTTATGCAAATAATGCAGGCACTAGCAATTAATGCGAATGCTCGAACCATAGACAAATCAAATAGATAATGTCATGATCAAGCATTGGGCCTCACGACCTTATATTCCAACAACATTTAGCCAGTCGCGTAGCGTATTCCGCTGAGGAGCACACAATTGCTTTAGTGTATGCAAATTGCACAAGTCAAGACCGGTCTTACTCGGGCTAACGTTAGACTGGCAATGCTCATGATTATTGACAAGATACCTAAAATGTATGGCAAAGTAATTGAAAATTCCTAAAATTTCTTATCAATATACACGAGTTCCTGTTGCCACTAATTTGTATATTTTGTGTGAATGAACAACATGTTTGACAGTGAAAAGCCCCATCCAAGTTCGTAATGCGGCTGACAACAGGCACACACTGCTGTCAATGTAAAAATGCCTATTATGATAGGGCTGATTGCGTTTTATTGGGAAATGACACCTAATTTTCAACTCAAAAGACCTATGTAAAATATTCACCAATCTTACAAATTCGGTTGGTGCAGCAAGTCCAAACGTAGATTTGCTTTAAAATCATTAAAAAACAACCAAAAAAAAAAAAAAAAAATCCCCCAGAAAGATATATTTTCGGGGAGATATGGCATCGTATATTTGAGAGTCTGCGTAAAAAACCTATATCCTCTTATCCTCTTTATTTTTTCTTGTGTGCCTCGGAATAGACTATTTCTACATAGATGATTCAACAAAAGTGCCTATGACTTACTCCTTGGTAGTAACTAAATGTGCACTCTGTGCCGTGCATTTGAAAACGCTCAGTTGCATTGAGGATGTCACCTCACTTGTTATAATGATATAAAAAATTGAGCAACTTCTATTGTAAGCAGCGTCAACTACTCGGTGCCATAGACCTCACACAGACTTGATATGAACACAGTCACCATCATGTGACAGTGCTTCTCATTTAAATTTTTTTTTCAAGTGCACACATTTATCAGCTGAAACATAGTAAGAATCTAATGACTGGATTTGAAAGAAACCATACGTTGAATAATCTAGTCATAATTCTCCAACACTGAATTTTAATATCTGTTTTCAAAGTTGAGGTTACAATCTACTTTCCAATACGCAATAATGTGCAGGAAAAAATATTTAATTTCAGTGGGAATCGTTCAAGTGACTTCAAACGCCTCAAAATTACTGAAAAATAGTCTAATGTCTGAATAATCACTTTACATGTACATATTCAGCAACATGTAGGCCTACTAGGTAAACTTGCGGAGTACCTCCTTGCTCAATAGCTCGCTTGTCTATTAGCGAACGCATTACATGTGTACACATATTTTAGACTAGAAGAAGAAACAAATCGGACATTCTCACGTTTACTTAGTAGTAGAGCATAGGCCAATTTTTAAATGCGGAAAAGGGTATGACCTTTAATTTTTAGTCTTGAATTGATCATATTTTGATGGACATCGCGGCCAGTTATAGCTCACTGACAGCCTAAACAATGTAGCCATTGGTTATACTGTAATCCTCGCATACTCTTGGTTTCAGAAATTTATATGAATGACTGAATCGTCAAACACATAATGAACAATTTCTTGGAAGCAAATGTACAGAAAAATCTCATTCTTGGCACTAAGTATAAAAATGATGACAAAGACACAGGTGTAAGCTAGTGATACATTGCTTTGAATTATTATGTAGGGTTCTATGGGAGCAAACTGTGTTTTTAGCAGTTTACTCTCACTTCAACATGTTATCAATAGCATAAGGTTCAAGATTGCTTTTTATAGTGCCTTTGTAGTGGATAATACCATAATACAGTGTGTTAACATGTTTGAAGTCTCCGAAACCCTACTTTTTACTGAGCCTGTACAGGTATACATGTATTCCCTGAACATTTCAACTTTAATTATGAGAAAAATAATATCCATGGAAATTACATACATTGCAATATACACAGTATTTATCTGAGTAATGGCACAGATTTGAAATCCACATGCATTCCATGAAATGACTTTGTAATGTTGCATACTGAACAAAAAACTCATATCTTAGGTAAAGATACGTTGTAATATATATCAACAAGTATTTTTAGCCTGTAAACAAATATCTTAGTTGTTATATTAATAATTCAACATGTGATTGAATGTAAAGTTAGATTATACCTAATCTATTAGCTAAGTGACGGATAAAATCTGATGTTAAAATGACCGAAGTCCCCGAAACAGGCATTGTTGTTGACCTGAAGCCTCCAAAACGTATTTTTTGAACATTTCGTCTATGTTTTATCAGATGGAATTTGTCCATAATTTTTAGAGCTATGTTACTTTAGCTGAAAGTCCATCCAAGGGCAATCCAACATAGGAAATTGTTGTCTTTGTTTAACCATTCCTTAATCACAGATATAAGGTAATTCTTGTTGCTTGAGAAATAAGTTGGTTCACTATATTTAACAAATTTCTTCAGTTTAAAGTTCATAATTTATCATGCCATAATCAAAATTTAGATTTCCACAAGTATTACTAAGATATAGGGACTTATACAATGTTAACATGATTGAAGTCTCCGAAACACATCATAATGTTAACTGAAGCCTCCGAAACACAGATAAAAGAAATTTTCAACTTCCTCACTTGAAATGCGATTTCTTTGGAATTTGCGTTGGTAGTGAGGTCCCAATGAATGGTATATGTACAATAATTCTTACTTTGCTCTCCCTCTTGGAAGAAAGGACAATTAAAAAATTTAAATGTCAAAGTCAAATTTTGTCTTGAATTTGAGAAACGAATTGAATTTTTAAAATACCAAATGAGTTTGACCAAAAATGCTTTTTAGGCCTTCAAGTACACTGGAATGGTAAATGAAATGTGGCAATTTGTCATTTAAAGCAGTAGAATTGAAATGTTATTTTTGTTCAAATTAACATATTTGTCATAGTTGGTCATTACTTTTCCAAGATCTTCAGGTAGTTTAAGTTCCAGAACTAAAAAAAAAATCCATAATTCAGACATTTCTAGTAATAATTATAGTAGAAATGTTTATGGGAATATATTTTGATTTTTTTCCCTTTTACAAAAAAGTTACACCCTTTACTGTGAAAATGACCATACATATATATATATATATATAAATATATTCAGGGTGTTGGTTCCGATACAGAAGCGACGACAGAGTATGGAAGTAATGCATTTTCAAGTCCAACAGTGATGTTTACTGATACACCGAATTTTCGACGCAAACACAAGTCTTCTTCAGGGTTTACACGAAAACCCCAAAGAAGACGTGTGTAAACCCTGAAGAAGATGGTGTGTAAACCCTGGAGAAGACGTGAGTTTGCGTCGAAAATTTGGTGTATCAATAATCATCACTGTTGGACTTGAAAATGCATTACCTCTATACTTTGCCGTCTCATACAAACACACACACACACACACACACACACACACATATATATATTATATTAATAATATATTATTTTGCAAATTCAATACTTAAAGTCAGATCTACCTAATGATGAGACAACCTTTTCGTGAAGAAATTTTGAGTTTAATTTATTATTTAACTTTCCTGTACTCACGTGATTCACTCACATATATCAATGGCTGCAAAATACTATTCTGGATTTCAGCTGAAACTTTTTAAGTAAAAAAGGGATAAAAGGCGTCTCGGGAAGTTTTAATACGGGATGCAGGACAAATTACAGTCCTCATCGTTGTGACTGACGATCCACCATGTCAAAAAGAAGGCGGGCCTTATTGTCACACTGTCCTAGAAACATTAAAAAGGTAGTCTGATGATAATACAGCTAAAGGTTTTTAGTCACATTTCTAGAAAACATTGTCTGGTTCCTTTGGCGGTCCATTAAGATTTTGATGAATTTTGGGTTTTCCTTTGCAAATCTTTGACACAAATCGGTTGAATTAGTGGTCGCTGGTACCTTTCTTATACCAGTCGTTGTCATTGTAACATTGCACCATCGACCGTAGTCGTCCAAAGTCTTCCGGAATACGATGAGATCTTTGTAGAAATTAGGACCAATATCTGTAATCCTTCTCCACAGAGTCTGGTTGAAATGATCATACAAAAGCATGTCTGCTTGACTCCATTTTCGAATCTTCTCTCTCTCGTCTTCACCTATCACTGCGCTCGAATTTGATGGGCGTTGATTCAATTTAACATACACTAAATCTTCGAATTCCCAGCATAGTAGACGCTTAAGAAGCACCAAAGATTCATCAATATAGTCGGTGATTATCACAAAGTGCAGCTTTTTGTCAAGATTTTTGATCAATTTCTCGACATGAGTCATATTCTCATTGACTGATCTTGAACTCCCTAGAATATCTACCCACTGCCCGTTTCTATACTGTGATCGCACCAGTCCATTCCCATTTTTTTTGCCAGTACCTGAGAGGATCTTTCAAAAAGTTGTTGACTCTTTGCACAGGATTTTTCCCAGGCACGTTCATGGTCTTATAGCCTTTAAAGAAAAAGAATGCGGATTCCCATTGTTTGACAGGGTCCCTTAAAATCGTAATGTATCTCGCTTCCGGACTCATCAGCCTCTTTAGATTATCCTCATTTTGTAGAAATATGATGTGATTTGTCATGAGGTTATAGTTCTTGTAGTTTACGTAATCCTTTTTGCGGACTCCTAAAGGTGGTAAAATGTTTTTGTTCTCAGCAAGGACAGTACGGAAGTGTCCCCTGCTAGTATCATGCATGTTGGCCAGAAAAGACATATTATGGCGCTCGCCGTATCTGTTCAAGATAGAACTAATGGTTGTGCTTCCAGTTTTATGAGTCTTTATGAATACCACACTGCTGACCGATAAGCACTTCCTCTGAAGCACAGGTTGTACGAAGGTTCTTGTCTTACTTGGCATCCGTTTCTTGATTATATCCCTCCTCACCATCGAAGAAATATATATGCCAAGATGACCAAGCAGAAGATGGAGAGAACCAGGTATTGCTTTGTAGGGTTGAGAGAGGAAGGAAAGAGAGAGAGAGAGAGAGAGGGAGAAAAAAAAAACAGAAGTAAACTTTGAACACAACATTGGAAGAGTGAAAATTTGTTAAGGGGTTTGATTCCTTCAGAAGCGCAATTAAAACAGTAATAGTATAGTATAAGTATTAACGTTAATAATGGTGATGGTGGTGATGATGATGATGATAAAATGATAACAGTGATAATAATAGTAATAGTAATAATAATAATGATAATGATTAAAAATTATATTAAAGATAATGTTAATAATAATAATAATAATAATAATAATAATAATAATGATAATAATGATAATGATAAGAATGATAATGATTATAATTATAATGATAATTAGAATAATTAGAATAATAACAAGAAAAAGAACTACAATTAAATAATGAAGATGACATTTATGATATAGTTTTTCCCGCCCATTTTCATCAACTCTTCATTCAATTTCATCAGTTTTCAAATCAATTTCGCCCGCAGAAGCTAACTGCGCTCAAATCCTAAGTTCAATATCGTTAAAATGTCATTCATTTTCGTCTTTTGTCATTCAAATTTCAAACTTAAGAATTACATTCGTCAGTTGTCACTGGAATTCGTATCTGCCGATAAACGAGTAAGGAATGCTTGGATCAATTTCGTCATTTCTTCACGAAAATTCGTCATGTTGTTATTCGAATTTGTCAAGTGTTATACGAACTTTTAAATGGAGCCTTTAACCAGGTTTAACTGTTTTTACTTTCTCGGATTTTAATTAGGTGGTCTGTCATCTTTGACAGATCACCTCTTAATTTCGTCAGAATTTTCTTTCTTTATTTTTATTTCTTCAACCCACCATTTTTGTGCACTCGAAATCTCAGAATCGGCTGAGTCAAATTTCATGAAATTTTGGTCAGTTATTAGTCTTAATAAGATCTCGCCGTTCCATATATTTTCATGCTCATCTGGTCATCGTGACGTCATCCAGGCGCCATTTTGTGAAAATCAACTTAGGGTCATATCTTCATAACGGAAAGTCATTTTTTATTCATATTTGGCATGATGAATGTTCATATCAGTCCAAACATTTTCATCTATTAAGACGCGCGCAAAAATTAAAAATGCTCAGAATCGACTCATATTCATTTTGCACACGTTTCAGGCCATTTTAAGCAGTTCAAAAATTTGCGCGCGTTCGCGTCCGCGCGCGCGTCATGCGCGCGCGCAAGTCCTAAATGACGTAAAAACGCCGTTTTTTCACTTGATTCGCATTTCTGATACTTTCCTTAACAAGTTCCATCAACTTAGAACCAATTTTAACTAACCGTAAGGTCGCACGCGCGCGCCAAAGTTCAAATTCCGTGCGCGCGTCTATGGGGAAAATAATGTAAAAACACTCAAAAACATGTCCCTTTAAAATCCGGTATAGCTCCTCAGAATGCATGGATACCCCTATTTGTTTTAAACATATTCTGAAAGGTTATGAGTTGTAGATATGAAACCATCACAAAAATTTATCTTATCGATGTTATGAGGTCATCCTACTCTTATGTGAACTCAAAATTTTGATTTTTAATTTTTGATGTTATATTACTTATACTCACTCCCCGATTATAATATTGTCACAAAAAATAGACTATTGAAAAGGGGTGGCGGTGTTGCGCTTTTAATACCAAACTGCTTTCATTTCTCCATTTTAGAAGACATATCATATATCGATAACACAATCGAAACTCTGTTTGTTGAAGTTCACATCCCCAGACGTAAAAACATGATAGTTGGTGTTATATATAGACCCCCTCAATCCAACTGTAATAATTTCAATTCACAAATTCAAAATATTTTGTCAAAACCTTCTATAGCTAATAAAGATTGTGTAATTATGGGAGACTTTAATATTAACCTTCTTACATGTACCAACGAAAGGGCAAGTCAAGACTTCTTAGATGTATTCTTGTCTTCATCGCTTCTTCCTGTTATCACCAAACCCACTAGAATAGCGGATACTTCTGCAACTCTTATTGACAATATTTTTATGAATTTCCATCCTTTGCTTCGAACTGGACTTATAGTTACTGATATTTCTGATCATTATCCAATCTTTGTTAATTTACCATTTGAACCACTTTCTCAAAAATGCTCTAATCAACCTAACAAGTATAAATTCACCGATGAAAACATCATCACCCTACAAAATAATTTAACTCATACTGATTGGTCCACCATATACTCTAGTGAAGATACGAACGCCTCTTATGGTTCTTTCATGACTACTTTTACCTCCTGTATCGACAATACCATCCCTCGGGTCAAACCAAAGAAATTTAATCGTAAAAAAACTCCGATATCTCCGTGGATTAATAAATCGTTATTGCGATCGATTAACAGGAAGAATAATTTATACTACAGATATATATGCGATCAATCTGATTCTAAACCTGACCTAAAGCAGAAATATGTCAAATATAAGAATACTTTAACAACTTTATTACGTGTGGCGAAGAAGCAGTTCTTCGCTCATCAGTTAGCTTTATATAAAAACGATATGAAAAATACCTGGAAAGTAATAAACAAAGCACTTAATAAATTTAAAAAGACAACTCAAATATCTCAATTAAATATTGATGGTAAAATTATTGACGATCCCCACGCTATGGCGGAATCTTTCAATTCTTATTTTTCTTGTATTGGTGAAAATCTTGCCCGAACGATTCCTAACTCATCTAAACAGTTTCATGATTTCCTAACAAATCCTAACCCCAACTGCTTTTTTTTCAAGCCTACTAGTGCTCATGAAATTATCACTATAGTAAATAAACTGAATTCCCATAAAAGTCCTGGGTGTGATGGGATAAATAATTACCTTTTGAAAAATGTCATACACCAAATCGTTGACCCCTTAGTTTATATTTTCAATTTGTCCCTTTCTAATGGTCAAGTACCCAAAGACATGAAAATTGCTAAAGTCATACCAGTCTTCAAAAAAGGTGACAATGACTTAGTAACTAATTATAGGCCAATTTCATTATTAACTTCACTATCAAAGATCCTTGAAAAATCGTATATACTCGTATAATTACTTTTTTAAATAAACATAATATTCTGAATAAAGAACAATTTGGGTTCCGTGAGAAACATAGCACATCTCATGCTCTCTTAGCATTTACTGATAAAATTGCAAGGGCAATTGACGCTTCTCACCATACTGTAGGCATTTTGTTAGATCTTTCCAAGGCCTTCGATACTATAAACCATAATATATTATTACGTAAATTGTCACACTACGGAATTCGAGGGAGACCTTTAGAGTGGCTTAGTAGTTATTTAACTAATCGTCAACAATTTGTTTTTGTCAATGGTGTATCTTCTTGTAGTAAAGTTGTCTCTTGCGGTGTTCCGCAAGGGAGCTTATTAGGTCCACTTCTTTTCCTCATATATATTAATGACATTCGAAACTCTTCTAATTTCTTGGAATTCATCCTCTTCGCCGACGACTCTAATATTTTTTGTTCCCACCCTGATCCCACTGAATTGATCGACAAAGTAAATGAAGAACTTTCTCATGTTTCAGAGTGGATAAAAGCCAATAAGCTATCCTTAAATTTGCAAAAAACAAAAAGTATGCTCTTTAGTAATATCCTGAATAATTTTCCCAAACCTGTTATATTTGATGGTATTGTTATTGAAGAGGTTACATCGACCAAATTTCTTGGAGTTACAATAGATAACAAACTTTCCTGGAATATACATACTGATAATGTATGTAAAACAACTGCCCGTAACATAGGTGTTATTATGCAACTTAAACATGTTCTTCCACAAACCAATTTACTAATGCTCTATTTCACACTAATTTCACCTTACATCAACTACGGGATACTTGCTTGGGGCAATGCCTGCTCTTCGTTACTTAACAGATTATATTTACTTCAAAAAAAGATACTTAGAATAATATTTAATGCTGAACCCCGTTCTCACACAAGTGACTTATTTCGAGGAAACAAACTCTTAAAGATATATGAGTTATATCAGTTACAACTAGGCCTCTTCATGTATAATTTACATACGAACAACCTTCCGTCCATATTTTCTCCTATGTTTGTTTCGAATAACTCGATCCATTCATATCCTACCCGACAGGCTAGCTGCATTCACTTGCCATTAAAGCGTACTCTTTTTGCTCAAAAGACATTTGTTTATACAGGACCCAAACTGTGGAACTCGCTACCGAACGAAATTAAAAAATCTCTCAGTGTTCTCTCATTTAAATGTAAATTGAAAAAGTTCTTACTTCATAAATATTAAACTACTCACACATGCGCAAGCTTACATGACAATTCTGATAATATACTGTCATCTCAAATGCTGTTGCTACTGTCAATAGATACACTGTATGCTGACCTCTTATTTCTTGTCTTATCTTACTAGCCCTATATGTGATTTTATGTATTTGTATAGTTGTGTTTTTGTCTTCATGTTATGTCATGTCTGTTCTACCTGTCCCTCTCTCATGTATATCTCGTCTGTCTGTCTGTCTTTCTCTCTCTTCCTCCTTCTGTTATGTTCTTAGTATCAGGTGCACTATTATTATTCTATTGCTATATAAGTAGTAATATATATATTGTTTACTTTTTCCTTTTTTCAAACTGCATACGTATATAGCAAGAATGTCCGTTCTTATTGATTTATTTCCTGTTTAAGGATAACTTATGATTATTACATACTGTTATTTTAGGGAACTTGCCTTGTAACAAGCTTTGCTTTTTTGCATGTTCCCCCCCATATCCAAATTTGTTCATTATTATTATATGCTTTATCGTTCAGTAACATAAATTGTGTAATTTGTATGTCTGAGTTATATTATATACTTTGTGATATCATGGATATGGAAATAAAATGAAATGAAAATGAAATATTTTTTGCCTTTAACCGAGACTATCTCGCTTATCATTCATCAATTTTCGCCGAGATTTCGATATGTTGTAGCTGAGACAATTCTCTACAAATATGTTATTCATTGTTACTCATTTTGATGACGTTATCATGGTCTAAATTCACGATTAAAGGAACAATGTCAATTTTTCTCGTTTTACGTGTATTCTCTATGGGACATGACTTTTACGTAATTCTTGATTCTACATTCTCGTCTTCTTCGATCAACATCTTCCTTATTTCTGCTTGATTTTGGCCCATCTTTAAGTATGTTGCAGCTGAGAAAATTCTCTATCTTATGCGTTCATATGTTTTTTAAAGAAATGTCGAAAACATGTCAAAATTTTGACTGGAAAACCTGATATTAGAATTCCATTTTGAATCTACGTGTTATCTCTATGAGCTATCTCGCTTGTGGTTGGTCAATTTTCGCCAGGATTTTTATATGTTCTAGCCGAGACATCACATCCTGCACAGCCAAGGCAAGGCAAGCAAGAGCAGATCCCAGGCATTGTTCCATTTTTTTTTTTTTTTTTTTTTTAAAGTCCAGAGCTCCGGTCTATACCTAAATTTCACTCAATCTCCAGTTTGGAAGGGGCTACAGAGCTGAAAATGGCCTCATCTGATAGAGCAAAGAATTCTGCACAAAAAGTTACACAGGCGCAAGGGCGTCAAATGACGTCTTCGGGTCGATAATAGCTTTAGAAAAAAATCTAAACAGGTTTTTACAGGGCAGTCCCACCTTCTATAATTGGTGTATTTTTTTTTTTTTTAAATGTGTCTGTGTCCTCCGAAAAGACATTCTCTTACTAGAACATATTGACAGACCACCTAATTCGTCTCCAGTGACGAATTCAAATATCTTTTGATTTTTGCTTCTTTTCTTTGAAAGGTGGAAATGGTTAAATTAACTTACATATAATGTGGAACGCTATATCATTAAAAGTAATTTCGTATAATTATACACCACCACACGATATGTGTTATTGTGACAAGATCGTTGCCCGTCAGTAGACCGTATGTCTGGAAGACGGATTTGAATGAATCTTTGACGAAAATGAATGCCGATAGACGAACTTGATTTTGCTGCTTCGTACCCAGCTACCGTGACCGACGAATTTGAATTGCAATTGACAATAGGTGACAAAGCACGAAATTGAATGACAGTGTTTCACAAATCACAATCGATCGACCAGGGGGCCGTTTGATGAAAACGTCATAAGTCTAACTTCTTGGACATCCCATTGGAACCTGTGTTGTAGAGTTAACACACGTTTCAATGGGTTGTTCATGAACTTAGACGTTTGACGGTATCATTAAATGTAGCCCAAACGAAACTGAAACAAGCATTCGCACATTCGAAAGGGCCAGAGACGAAATTGAAAGCACATTTTAAAAACTGAATGAAGAAGTGACGAAAATGGGAGGGAAAACCTATAATGATGAAGATGATGATATTGATAATGATAACAATTATAATAATGATAATGATGATAATAATAATACAATGATGATGATGATAATAATAATAATAATGATGATGATGATGATAATAATAATGATAATAAATAATAATAATCAAAAATCAATAATAATAATATCAATAATGGACAGAGATACTCGTTTCAAGGGAACTCTTTATGATGGCGAGACAAGTTAATTCTCTGATACAAAGGAGGACCTTGTTCAAAGATGGCTATCTAAAAGATGGGATTCTAAGTTTACATTTCTCAATGATTAGCTATGAGTTAATATTATTATGCTATATAGACATTCATGTGCAAACTGAAAAAGTTACAGCTGTGACAGTAAAAGTATACAATGCTATGAAGGTTAATACAGGAATTAACCAAAGGTGAGTTAAACTTTCAAATTTTCTGATGTGATTTCATAATTATCTCATATAATATGGTCTCATATAAACATGAGGACTTCACCAGTCTTGACTCATTGCCCATACTGGAACCCGGTGGCCCCTGATATCAAGCCTGTAGGAAAGAGAGAAGTTAAAGTGGAGTAGTTAAAGGGTCAATAGAGCTCTCTTTGAGGGCCATGCAATTCATATCATCCAAGCACAGCCAGATAGTACCCCTTTTTACACTCCTAGCTCGAGAGGAACACATGTCGGCAAAAGACCTTGTCGAAACATGCTGTCTGGGGGTGGAGGAGGGGAATCTATTACAACGTACTCCTAACTGTACTTTGAACTGATCGCTTGTGGTAACTGAGACCATGGGTTAATGATTATCTTGATTATCTTTAAAGTCACTGGTATATCTCAAAGCAGACGGTCAGCACGTTTCACACGAATGTGCCGCACTGCACTTTGCCCCTAGCCGATCGCGATATGCACCGTGCCAGAAACACAGAAGAGTGTGCGACTATACGACCTTCAGCTTAAACTTAAAAAAAAATGAAAAAAAAAATACAAAAACACACTAAGAAAGAATGTCAATGCTGTCTTGTAGATATCATAAATTCAAATAACAATTTACATATAATTATGCTTCCGAGTAAGAACAAATACAATTCATTTTGTAAGCTTTGTCGGCTTTCTTTCGGTTCTGAAGCGAGTAATTTTATACATGACAAATAATATATGCGTATAATTATATACACGTGCGACAAGAAGGGTAAGGTACAAGATGACGCAGGTCTGGACCACAAGATTGATAAGCTTTCGGCTCTAGGCCTGGCATCAGATTTATTTGCATATTTATATGCATATAATTATTCACGCCTGATAAATGAGGAATGACAAACCATTCGAATTAAGCCTTTTTCGTGGCTTTTATTTACCATTAACATGATTAACCACTGTCTTCTGTACAGGTACATTTATCATTTTATCATTTTACCATGGCAGTACATGAATTTACGCTAGTATTGTAAATGTATTACACACAGATTTGGATAACCAACATCAAAACACCAATACAGAACTAGTGCTGGAATCTATGTGAAGAATGAGGAAATTTGCACTCTATACATAAACCATAAAATCAAAATATGTGAAATGCAAGTGTGTAGCCAGGGAAGGGTAAAAACCACGGATAGAAGCCCCCTCCCGTAAACGAATGCCCCCCTGCATTGCCACGAGCCCCTCTTGCTAGCCGTCAAAGAATGCCCGATCAGGCTGGGAAGTTTCTTATGTAACCCGGGTGCACCACCCATTCCAGCTCTCCTCAAAGATTCCAGCAAACATCTCCACAACCAGGCCCCATCACTTCACTCCAGGACTCCGACCTCCCCGCATGTAGAATCCTGAAATGACATGTGTTACCAATGCTAATATAACTCTTTGCTAATATATGCAAGTGTGATGAAGGCCCAAATTGATAAATTCCGCCAACGAGCAAATGAAATA
This sequence comes from Echinometra lucunter, assembly GCA_029962745.1. Classification (NCBI taxonomy): domain Eukaryota; kingdom Metazoa; phylum Echinodermata; class Echinoidea; order Camarodonta; family Echinometridae; genus Echinometra; species Echinometra lucunter. The sequence continues at coordinate 16,407,402 of CM057151.1, forward strand.
GCTCGCCGCCAAAGAACACGGTTTTAATGTGTATATACCTCAATGTACAATTTTCGACACTGGTCGATTGGGATTGGGATAAGTCTGAATATGAAACATTCATAAGCATTGTGGGGAGGCTATATCGACGCAAAAAAGCCCTCCATAAACCTCACGAGGTGGTTCCTTATAAGAAGACTTCTATTTCCACCCTACGTTCTTGAGAGAGAGAGAGATATATATATATATATATATATATATATATATATATATATATATATATGTAATATATGCACAGCCCAACTCAATAAATTCTTCATCAATTCTCCCGTCAAGAATATACAGTTCAGAAATACTATACCGTTATCGTAGGGGCAATTCCGCAGGTTGGACTAGAATTGTTTAACCACCTCTAAGGTTGTGATGCTGCATTTACCATAGCATATAACTGTATGTGCAGTGTTGTGAAGAGTAAATATATAAATAAATAAATCAGTCGAATCAATCAATCAATCAATCAATCAATCAATACCCATCCATCTTGAAACATCTGTACACAATTTCAAGACGTACATTAACTCACTATCTCTCTAGATGAAACGTAACCATGGAAATGCCCAACAAACAAATTGTAGACAATTATCAACAATATATTAAAGAGCCTGTGTTAACGCTGCAACAATTGGAGGCAAATTACTATATTATCAAATGAATTCAACGAATACAGGCAATGTGTCATTACAAGCCTACCAACACCATATATTCAAGTTAACGTCCATTTACCGGTGGACCAGGTCCTCCTTCCTTTGATTCTATTCTATCGACTATCATTTTCATTATTTATATATATTTATTTATCTATTAATTATTATTTTATTTTCATCACCCTTTAGCACCCTTACCATAAAGGGAATGCATGCTTCAATACGTCATTTAACTTGACAACCAACGGGACGTTGTGACTAAATATCCATATCGCACTGCCACAACCCATCCAGTATCTTAACCAAGCTACTCGCTATTAACGATAATACATGTATAATCCCAAGAAATCATGGAGCCTTGTGACTACACTCATATAGGATAACATCGCATGAAGCAACAATCCCGCATACCTTTCCATCAGGCTATCTAAAGCTAGTAATAACAAAATTCACCCATTTTAGGACGTCATCACTATACCTAAACTTGCCTGATAACAACCATCCTGCCCATGCACCACTAGGGCTATTCGATACTGGCAATACCTTTTCATCTTGATAAGATTCGTTATTGGCAATACCATGTTCCATTAAGGCAACTTGTGTCTACCTGTAACTTATAACGTCCATTCGAAAACCATTCAGGCTAACCATTACTAGATATATCCATCCATACATTATCTCATATGGAAATCAGACATGAAAAGCAAATAACCATCTTGCATTAATCAGTATAAAATCAGGCCACACGTTCGTGGAAAGGTATCAATTTGAGTTTTGGATCAAAAGGTATGCATACAACTTTATACCAACGTTAAAAACACCGTTCGTTTGAAAACGTCCTGCATACCAACCAGACTAATCGTTTCCAACGATACCTAAAACCGGTCCTTTTGGGGGCGTAATCACCACAGCATGTAACGCTGTATAACAACCATCCTGTGCACCACACAGGCTAAGTCGTCAATAACCATAACATTAATGATTAAAAGAGGTAATAATACGAAAGTGTTGCGATAACATCCATCATCGCCTATTACAGCCATTCCACATACCACCGGGGTATCCATTATTGGCAATACCTCCAGAGCCCCTACTCATTGCCTTTATAACATATCCTATGGATAAATCCAAGTCTAGTAACGCTAAACTTTACCAAATAAACATAAACGATTTACTTCTTCAAATCGTGACCCCTCCGACAATGAACCTTGTCCATTCACATTGGAAAAACATAAGTAATCTGAATCACACCCATTCGCTAAACTTTTCCTCTTTATTACGGTCTACTTTAAATGCCAACAATTAAGTTCACTTCCCCGGCCTGAAAGCGAAAGTTTTTATCATTCGTGCCTCCACGGTCATCTGTTTATCTATCATAGCTTACGGCCTCCGTAAATTAGGCCCGCAAAAGTCAGTTGAACGATAACAATGACCCTTCAAATAGATTCATATACATTAGCATTCCAATAGAACCCTAATAATTTCCACAGAATACCATGCTAAAATCCTTGAAACCACCCTTCTCTTACCAGCAAAAGGGGTTAGATAAAAGCTTGTCGAACATATACATCAGTAATATAAATTAGCCAATTCCCCTCCATTGAAAGCTCTTGTGCTTATGACGCATAAATATCTTCACTTATAATCAATATCCACCTTTGTGGCAAAATGAACACGGAACCATGGCTTTCGTTTAACATTATTCGATGTCATTTCCACGTGTATCATTTGACCATGCCGGTAAGTAAATTCTCACCAATATTGCGCTCATGTTAGGCAATTCAATATCCAACCAAGGAACGGAATTAGTGCGGGAATCTATGCTGGGAAATGAGGATTCATATAAATATAAAACGCACCCCATACAAAACCTTGAAATAAAAACTGTACTAAGAGTGTGTAGGCCAGAGAAGGGGTACCCACGGCTAGAACCCCCTACCCTATTACGAATGTCCTCTCTGCATAGCCATGAGCCTCCTTGCTAGCCGCCAAGAAATGCCCGAAACGGGGATTTTTGTAATTTTTTATTTATTTTTATTATTATCGTAAGTGTAAACCGGGTGCCCACCCATTCCTAGCTCTCATCACCAATTCCAGCAAAAGGTTTCCAAACCGTTCATAATATAACATGCATTACGAACCTCACGGCCCTTGCACTCGCCATGAAGCCACACAGTAATTGCCAACTGACCATAACTAGATATAAGTGTATATAATCAGAAATAACTCCCCGCACTTTTGACATAGTTGCTCATTTGCACGCACTAATAGGCTATCACTTTACCATCATTTAGAAAAGCCGTAAAGGCGAATAAATGAGCCCTAAGGGAGTAAATTCGAGGAGATAACAAGAAATTCTCACAAAGTACCTCCACCAACATCACTGATAATTTGGACCCTTTACTCTATAGCTCCTAAACTCCCCGGCAAATGTCTCCATGTTTAGATATTTATGGATTAATGAGACCATACATTATGCACAGTCTATATGACCTTATTAAAGGAGAATGCAACCCAGGCATCAGTGTGCTTTTAGTGAATGGAGATGACCAAGAAGAGTAAACAGTAAAAGTTTGAGCAAAGTTGGACAATCTGTTCAAAAGTTATGAATTTTAAAAGTTTTAGTAAATCCCTATTACCGTGATCTTTGGGTTGGCAACTTTGCCAGCATCTGTGATGTCACGTGGACAACTCTCCATTCATTTTGTGCATAAATCTTCAAAAAAATGATTCTTATGCAATTTCAAGTCAGGAATCAACCTAATTCTTCCCAAAATGCTTGCAGAATTGATGTAGTCATGTCATACTCAAACAAATTTTTACTTTTCTTGAAAATGAATAAAATGTAAAATTCTGTGTACATAAGGAATGGAGAGTTGTCCACGATGACATCATAGATGCTGGGGGAGTTGCCAACTCAAGGATCCCCATAATAAAGATTCATTTAAACGTTCACAGTTCATAACTCTTGAAGAGGCTGTCTGATTTTGCTCAAACTTTCACTGTACTCTTCTTGTTCTTCTTCATTCACTGAAAGCATACTGATGTCTGCGTTGCATTCTCCTTTAAGTACTGATTGCACAATTTCGAGCAAAGGCTTCGGATAACAACTCAAAAACCTTCTAAAGGCCTGAACTATTGTCAGTGCTCACCCATAATGCATAACTTAGACTTTTACTTGCTCACAACAAGCGTACATTATTGTAAACTGACCCATGCTGCGTCTACACCATTTCTGCACCTCATGGCAGTTCTTGCCTCACTAATCACACCGAGTTACCTGCCTATCGAAGTGATTTACCTCCTCAAATATCAAGTAATGATTAATCACAATTAATTGCTCTAATTCGAGGACGCCACAACATACTACGTTGGAATGTATCCCAATTTACCATGAATTTTACTTTTCTCTGTTCATGTATAATAACATGCATATTATGCCTAACGTTCTCGACCACAAACACTGCAAAAGGTGTCGCCTAAAGGGGAGACTACCTCATGGGTTTCTCAACACTAAACCCCATTTACTGAGATGCTATTTTGTCCAAAGTAGATGGATTTGCTTGCTAAATTCGTTGGAGTTCCGGGCGGCAACTTTCATACGCTCAAACTCCTGAATCAACGAGTCTACTCCCTTTCATGTACTCCACAATTAAATCCACTGTAGCCCACCGGCCTGCAGGATATTGAGAAAAAGAGCTTTTACTGCAATAGTTCCTTAAAATTGTCGAATGCAGACTCTGGGCTACTTAATGGAGATATTGGTCTGTGGAGCCTAACCGCTTCACATGCTTTCATACTGTCCAACCATTGAAGGCTAAAAGGAAGTCTCCTAACTGTCCACCACATCAACCAGATGTTCTCCGGTCACTAGGAAAGTCCCATCAAGCCATTTGTATGCCATTTACGTGACACACCAGTAGATGGCAGCTCCTGACGATTTCCTGCTCGGCTCCGCTCTCGGCCCAAACGCCTGATTGGGTCTCCGAACCGCGCCATGCGGTTAACCGGCTGGCTCTGTTAAATCAAACAAGAAAAGAAGACCTGGGCAACATTTGGAATTCTAAATCATATGACCGCACATGCTTAAGATCAAATATTCATCCTTCTCTCCAGCCATTGCCAAACCAAATTTGTTTGCTTCGCCTATGAAAAGCCAACCTTACCCTTCTATTTTTCCAGAATTAGGCCTTTTTGTACCCTTATCCTTCTTCTCATCTGCTATCATTTGTTCAACATATCCCTTGTCAAGCCCAGCCTTGCCTCCCTTGGGTATCAAGCACCTTTTTCTTAACGCTTTTGGGCCGATTTTCGTTAAATATCATTACATCCTCCTTTCTAAACAGTTCCTTGCTTTTCAGCTAAATGTTCCCCTAAAGTCTTGACGATTTTCAACTATAAGCCTACTCCCTTAGCAACATAAATGAACAGGGCTGCACAACAACCAGTTGAACCCAGAAAATATCATCAGTACTTATTCGTCTACTCGTTTCTAAATAATGTGACAGAAATAGTATTCAATTTCTAAAATCAACTTTAATAAACCATTGTCCATTCAGCCTCCAGCTGAAAATCTAGAATGAACACACGAGTACATGTTTCTGTATGTACCTTTGCGTAGGGGAGAGTATAAATCTTGGTATTTGTTAACATAAAAGTGTAAGCTGTACATATGTGACCCCCCAAAATAGAATTTTCTCACACATTTTCATAATGGAGATCGAAACGGTGCATCATACGATCTAACTGTTACTTTCATTCTGAAAAACATTTCGAAGGTTGACCAATTCGGCGTAATGAACTCATTCCTCCGTCCAAGTGGAAGGATTGAACATTTCTTATTCTTAATCTTATTCTTTAATAGCACCGAGAAAAGACAAGTCTACGGTAGGTAGGTCTACCGTGGAGTATAGTAAACGTCAGGCGTATTTTCCACTGACGCTCTCTACGAACCTCAGCCATTTATGCGTACATGCAACTACTTCACGACCCAGCATAGTCTCCGTCCTAATCATAGGGTAATAATTCGTACCGCATTTCACACCGAGTACTAATACTGCTTCATGGGTCTAATGTTAGGATGTTAAGATATTCGTTGACTTCCATCGGTCACCACCAACATTTACGTTTTAAATAATATCAATTGCCTATGATATTTCTAAAACGATTTGTGAATATTCCAGGCCAGGGCTTATGCCAAACGTTAGGCCCAACACTAGATCTAGTAACAGATCCCAACCTGTTGGGACATAAATAATATTTGGTAAACACTAGACTCTACCCTTGGGTTCGACTCACCGTAGTCATTCATGACATGGTAATTTCTCGCCAGAACCAGCTCGAGGCCATCTATCATGTTTATGGTATGGAAGACAGGGTCGACGTCGTATAGTCGTACTAGGCCTCTTCATCTGATCACGCTGCTCGGGAATTCCACCCGTCCTTTACACTGACCCACTGTTCAGCTTCCTCCTGCCGGTCGATTCTGGTTGTGAAGACGACGACACTAATTTAAACCAAGAATCCCTGAACTTGTACTTGCAGCCAGAAGCTGCTCCCTGACTGGCACAAATCGTACTGTTCAAATAATTCACAGCTTTGTGACATCTTTCTTACATGACACTGACAAGGGTGAACTTGGTCTGCAGACCTTCGCTAGCCTAGATCTGTAGAAAACACCGACCCAAGGGAGTGTCATTTCGCTGCAAAATTATCACAACTGCCTTAACGTTACAACTTCAATCAGCAGTCTAATTATCAATGACAACTTCACGAAGATCCATCTCCAGCATGAATCAAAGTTCCCCAGAGCTTTGATTCATGCTATGCTATTATTCTCTCAATTGATCTCACATGTATTTATTTCCTCGAGAGTTGCCAAAGCTGTTGTATATGTTACCTGATCACAAATATATATATACATGTATATATATATATATATATATATATGGGTATATATATATATATATATATATATATATATATATATAAAGAAAGATGTCCCCTCGCAAAACGTGTGCGGTGCTTCATTTTAGTACACAGTGGAAGAAAATATATTACACATTACATATACACACACAAGCAAGCATACTGAACATCTCCGTACAAGTATTTTGTGTACCCCTCACCCTCTACTAATCTGATGAGCTCGGTCCAATTTCAACCCGAGACCTGATGAAGGCCATGTTGGCCGAAAGCTTGCCATTACAATAAAAGGACATGATCGAGAGCTACGTCAGCTTCATTCCATTTTTTTCCCACTATATATATATATATATATATATATATATATATATATATATATATATATATATATATATATATATATATACATATAAATATGTATATATATATATATATATATATATATATACATATATAATGGAAGAGGGCCCTTCGCACAACGTTTGAAGCAGTGCTTCATAGTTATTTGTACATGGGAAGAATAGACACATAATGAGGCGAGACGTAGCTCTCAAGTCGATCCTTTTATTAAAGTACATATTCATTTATTTTGAAAACCGACTTAATTTCATTACACCTGAACCTGACAAAGAACAACACACATTTGATTGTGGATTCAATATTCTCCCAACATAAGTGGCATTATCATTGACATAATAAATAACTTCGAAAACTGTGATTCCAGATATCTATATATACATATACATATATGCATATACTGTTAACCATGAACCTTAATGTCATCATTACTCACTACCATTTCCAAAACCTTTAGTGCACACAACTTCCTTATTGCACGAATGCAGGTAACCGGGTACTCTATCCCTCTATATGGCACGTAGCTTAGCCATAACCTGACCACAAGCGTTAAGGCCCGACACCCGAAAATGCCTCCAGTCAGCGCGACATCCCCGGTCACGAGTTAACGCCGTCAACAATCAATTTACAACTCCCTGCATAACCGCCGAGCGGAAAGCTGACTGGCCCAAACCCCTGGCATACAGGCGAGTAACCAAAACATAAATTCCATCCCTCGCGCACCGCAGAGGGGCATCCCTACCAGCAGGTCCCTCGACATCTCCACCCTATGCAGAGCTCGGGATTTGCAGAGATACACGCTCGGGCGAGCTGCTATACTGCCAAAAATGACTAACGCTAAGTTCCGAGGTCTCATAACACAACCACCCCCACAATCATGTGTCCTAGGATATAACCATATTACCATCTATTCACTATAATCACTGTAAACAATATGAAGCATCTCCAAACTTCACCTCCTTATTTATGAATTTTCCGCCAAACGGGCTTGCCCGCCGCCAAATAAGCAGGTTTTGTCATGGAGGCACCTTGTAATCGGAAGCCAGACTATTAACGATTAACCACAACCCCCATGGCTTACCCAACCAAGATCGTACATAATCTGCTCAGCTATCAAACATTGTTAAATGAAAACCCTGTTGTAATCTTTTTCGACAGCATCCACTAATAACGTAAGAGTAGTTTGGTGCAAGCATCAATTATAAATAGGGAATGCACCCTTATGCAAAACAGCAAACCCCAATCAAAACCACACCGAAACAAAGTGCAATCGTCAAATGGTGATGTCACCACTTAACTCTTTCCTTTAACACAATCTACCTTTCCCGCTCCAAGGCATTAAGCATAGTTTCTTCTAAAACGACACTTTGCACGTGCCAGTACCTTCACGTCCTCATGGCCCAGCCATACTACTCCAACTTAAACAACGTCGGTACCTGTTCCAATCACATTCTTCCATTATAAACAAATTATGTAATTATGCCATGCCTACAATGATTATAGCCGGCCCTGAGCTCGTCTTTGGATATCACTCACAGGAACTGTTACAAGCTTAATTACCAAAACTCCCGATATTACCTCAGGTGTAAAGCATTATTGCCCTGTCTACTCGAATTGTGTCTGATAGCACTGTTATTAAAGAGGTTAAAAGCACCATTTTTTTTTTACGATTAATAAGAATTATCGGGGAATTCACATATCGATAACATTTACACATTACCTTATTAAATAGCATAGGACTCATACATCAACGTAACATGTACTCCCATTATCAGTGAAATGTGCTCTCGCAGACAAATATTATGAAAACTAACACAAATGATACTACTTATACATTGCACACCCACACCACGTTTCGCTAAAAGCATATTCTCCAAATTTATGACCGTTATCGATTTCCGCTTTACCAGTATGGTTTACGTACAATCATAAGAAAATTATATGCTATATGTAATGTCATAAGAGTACTAATTGTATACTGAAACTGTTAAATAAACCTAAGTTATTGGTAAATTACCCCTTAAGAAATAAACTGTGGTCCGGGCATGCATTTTGAGCGACACACAAAGAGTTAAAGATTGTAGGCCTAAGCATTTCCTCATAATTCTTTCGTACATGAGTCATATCAGGAGATCAGTGAAATAAGTACTGTCTATTAACCAAAATTAATATAGAGAATATATCCAAGATGAGAAGGAGACAGATATAATTTTTTCCAATACAGTTGTAATGATAATAACAGTAACAGTTGTAATACTGATATGATTTACATATATACTTACCAACCCGAGTAAGCATATGTTCCCGCATAGAAAGCAACAGGTATCAGCTTTATAGTTGGGGAACCTGTCGCAAACGCGTTCGCCAAGTAAGTCGTGTGGCCTGCAAACAAACAAAACAAAACAAAAAACAAACAACAACAATTAAAGGGAAGTCAAGGAAGAAAGGTGATACAGTAGTTCTCGTATCTAACACATGGAGGCTTTTTATTTTCATGCTCTAAGAGCTGAAGTTTAATCCCATGCCATCCACCACCTACAAGTGCATCTTATAAAAAAAGAAATTTTAAAATTTTAAAAATACACTGTGCATGTATAGGTCGTGATAACTGTACCTACTAACACTTAAACTTCAAGACTTTTAGATTTAGATTTTAGATTTTAGATTTTAGATCGAATACATTCGATCTTAATTACAACTTGGATGCAAATGATCACTTCGGACAGCTCATTACATCACATTATTTCACAGAACAACATTTCAAATCATACATTACATCAGATAACACTGGCGAAAGTTTTTTTCTTCTCCATTTTAATATCAGAAGTGCCAGTAAAAACTTTGATAAACTTAGACTATTTCTAGATAAAAACCGGTTTCCGAAAACTTCATTTATTGGTTTAACCGAAACATGGTTCTCTGATAATCCATGTTCCCTCTTCACACTCCCTGATTTTGATTTAATTGTTAACAATAGAACACTAAGACCTGGGGGTGGCGTAGCTCTTTACATACCGCAACAATACGACCATACTCTTATAGCTAACATGACCATATCAAACGACGTTCTAGAAACCTTATTTGTTGAAGTCACAAACCCCAAAGGTAAAAACTTAGTACTTGGTGTTTTTTATAGACCCCCTCAATCTAATATTAATACTTTTTTAGAATCTCTTAATGAAATTTTATCAAATCCTGTTCTGAAAAACAAAGATTGCTTTTTTATGGGTGACTTTAATATTAACTTAGTAGATTGTAATTCAAACAGCACCTCACAAGAGTTTCTCGAAATGTTTCTTTCATATTCTTTTTTACCGCTTATCACTAAACCGACAAGAGTGACAGACAACTCGGCCACTTTAATTGATAATATTTTTAGTAATATAACTCAACAAATTCCCAAAGCCGGTATTATCCTTAGTGACATTACTGATCACTTTCCAATTTTTGCTAAATTATCTACAAATAAAATTATCATGAAAGAAACATTCAATACTCCATTTCGAAAGATAACTGATGACAACATTAACAATCTAATTAATACTTTAAATACAACAGACTGGTCAACTGTTTTTGAATCCACAGACGTTGATGACGCATATAACTTTTTCATTTCCAAATTAACCTCTTCTCTGGATACTCACGTTCCTTTTACCACTAACAGAAAATCGAATTATAAAAAGGTTCCACTCCACCCTTGGATTACTAAATCACTTTTGAGATCAATCAATCGAAAGAACAACCTTTACTATAAATACATAACTAAACAAAGTAACGAATCTCGCTTTAAATATACTTCATACAAAAACACACTTACTACTTTATTACGCATTGCAAAAAGAGAATATTATACCTCCCAACTCAATTTGTGCAAAAACGATATGAGGAACACATGGAAAATTATTAATGGAGCATTAAATAAAAACAAAAAAAGTACTTCTATAACAAAAATAAAATTAAACAATACAATTACCGACGACAACATCTCAATAGCACAAGAATTTAATTCATATTTTTCAAACATTGGCAACAATCTGGCAAGCAAAGTCCCTCAAACTCATAAATCTTTCAACAGTTTTCTTGACAACCCAAATCCAAACTCTATATTTTTTAACCCTACTAACACAAGAGAAATTATTAATATTGTTAATAATCTACAGACCAAGAAGAGCCCAGGCTTCGATGGTATTCCTAATTTCCTACTTAAAAAAATTATTTTAACTATCGTCGATCCTCTGGTCCACATATTTAATGTTTCTATGAACACAGGGAAGGTACCTAACCTAATGAAAATAGCCAAAGTCATCCCCCTTTACAAAAAAGGTGATAATCAGCTTGTTTCTAATTACCGTCCTATTTCATTGCTCACTTCGTTATCTAAAATTCTCGAAAAACTTATACATACTCGTACAACTACGTTCTTTAATAAATACAATACTTTTTCGAACTCGCAATTTGGTTTCCGTGAAAATCATAGCACCTCGCATGCAATTTTGACTTTTATTAATAAAATTACTTCTTCCATAGATAAAGGTTGTCATACTGTTGGTATTTTCCTGGACTTCTCCAAGGCCTTCGATACCATTAACCACGAAATACTTCTTCATAAACTTTCTTTTATGGTATCAGGGGGAAGGCCTTGGAGTGGTTCAAGAGCTACCTAACAGACAGGTCTCAATTTGTGTCAGTCAACAATGTTGTTTCTTCTACTCTTCCTATTACATGTGGAGTACCACAGGGTAGTTTACTTGGTCCTCTTCTTTTTATTACATATATTAATGACATTAAAAAAAGTTCTACTTTACTAACATTTGTATTGTTTGCTGACGATTCGAACATTTTCTTTTCTCATGATAACCTAAACCAACTTGTAAGAATTGTAAACTCAGAACTTATACATGTCACTGACTGGATTAAAGCGAATAAACTATCACTTAACTTACAAAAGACGAATTTTATGCTTTTTAGTAACAGAATAAATACAATACCTGATAACATAATTTTTGATAATACTGTTCTTGAAAATGTTTCAGAGACCAGTTTTTTGGGAGTTACTATTGATAATAAGCTATCATGGAAACCACACATCAATAATATTTGCAAAACAATTTCAAGAAACATCGGAATTATCAACAAACTCAAATATTTTCTCCCATCTCACACCTTACTTACACTGTATCATACATTAATATTACCATACATTAATTATGGCATTTTGGCATGGGGTTGTGCGACCCACACACAATTACAAAGAATACTGTTGCTGCAGAAGAAGGCTCTTAGAATAATTTTTCAAACCCAATTCAGATCACACACAGATATACTATTCTTCCAAAATAATATTCTTAAAGTGAGCGATTTATATCTTTTCCAACTCGCCCAATTTATGTATAAACTAAACAAAGATGATCTCCCAACAATTTTTTCAAATATGTTCTGTAAAAACTCCTCTATACACGATTACCCAACGAGACAACGTAACTGTTATCACCTACCCCCTACCCGTACTATATTAGCGAAAAACTCTTTTATCTTTTTTGGACCTGTGTATTGGAATTCCCTGCCCAACGACTTTAAAGAATCTACAAACCTTAATATTTTTAAACGCAAACTTAAAAAGATGCTCATTTGTCAATACTCCACACCAACAAGTCAAGCTAACACATAACCTAAAACTACATAATAACTTAACCTTTAACCACCAATAAACTTGTCAAACTTTACTTATGAAAAAAACAACAACACTACAACATGATACAATACATTACGACCTGTGCACCTGCCATGTTTCCTCTTTTCATTTGCACTTTTTATTTGCACCTCCCTTATCTCCCTCTTTTTTTCCTTTGCCACTTTACCCTCCCTATTATAATTTTGTAGTACTTTTTTGTGTGTGTTACCACTGTAATTATTATTATTTGAACTACTTTCTCTTATTTTTTTTGTCGCTTATTCGTTTTATTTTGATATTTGTGGATTACTTGTTTTAAGTTTGTCTTCTGCGTCCGTCTCGATTTTTGTATATAGTTGTATATATAGTTTGTTTATAATTAGTATTGAAACTAAGTTTAGGGGCTTGCCTTCTTTACAAGCTTTTGCTTTTCTTGGCAAGTCCCTCCGTTCATTTCTTGTTTCTTTTCATTGACAAAATTACTGCAACAAATTGTAGCTTTGTTTAATTTATATTTGTTATGAAATGTCATTGATTTGTTTGTATTATCTATTATATTGAATATGTATTGTTACTTTGATTGTATTTTGAAAAAATTGTTGAACGGAAATAAATAAATCTAAAATCTAAATCTAAATCTTTACACGAATATTAAACCAGGCAGGGAAAAAGACCGTCATATATCCCTCCAAAACTCGAACGGCGGTTGGCAATCACACTAAGCTGTGGTTTTTGCATATTGATTTTTTCATTCCAAAATTCATATTCACGTTGATTGCATCGGTTTCATATACATCTACGTGTATAAATAATTCCACTCGAAACGCAATCTCTTTTATGTCATTTTAATTTGTAGTTTTAGCTTAAGCCTAATAAGGTATGTCATACATATGTTTCGTTTGACAATGTCATCGGTTTTCATGGCTCATATAATCATTAATCAGTTATGGGGTCTACAACACACAAGCTAGTCCTTCCTGTCGATCCCTCCACATATCCTTGTATAACCTTCCATGCCACATTCATGCATCCTCCGGTTTCTGCAGTGTCTGTGCCTTTACGCAGTGAACGTTTGATGTAAATTTTGAGTCTAAATATATCAAATTCAAATCAAACCAAAATGAAGACAACCCTAAGCAGCGTCGAGTAGAGGCACCCTCATCCACTGCAGTTTTTTTTCTCTTAAGGGATCCTCAAGGTTGTTCCCAACACCCGCATAAATTAAATAAAAGAACTGCAGGCAGGAATTTATTTGCCACCATAATATCCTGAGTTCCGACAGTTTTGGAATCATCAATCTGGCGAGTGACCCAGCCGGTACATAGACTGGCACCACATGGACTGCACACAAAACTGGTATTGGCCAATGGGACTGCACCCTTGTCTTGCATGAATGCCCGCACGAACTCAAAACGATTCAAAGTTAAATTCCCTCGTTATCACGCTGCCCAAATAGCCACGCGAACAAACGTGTGCAGAGAAGGTGCGCTCTAACTTCCCTTCCGCCATTATTCAAACAACCAAAAAGGAGCAAGTACCATTTCCCGGTCTCCTACTAATCTGCGTCTGCGCAAAATACCATACCATGTCCATCACGTGCGTGAGGAATATTGCAAGGAAAATCCCCTTTCTTTCCTCCTTTCCTCCATTACAATTTCTGCTATTGTTACTTCCCCTAACTTGGAAGATCGTTCAAAAGTATTCGTGGCCACCGTTTGTAAAAGAATATCGTTTAAACACCAAGACAAAATTGAAGTCTGATAGACTGATATAATTCACATTAACAGTAATAGCAATAATAATAGACAGTAATGAGAATGACAGGCCCATAACTGTTACGCACCCAGTTATCCCCACTTTAACAGCGCATCGTGCAAACGCTGAGCCGGCCTGAGCACCCGGCCCGAGCCCCCGGCCCTCCAAACTTTAGGATTGAATTAATTTCGTTTCCTTGAATAGCAGAATTACTATAACAGCTGCCACTGCTATGACGTTCTAACTGACTGCAGGGTAAAACATTGATGTACTCCGTCACTGCACATCCTCAAAGCATAAAGTAAAATAGCGCAAACAGAAGGAGTGCGAACGCCCTAACTCATAATTTACATGTAGGCACCGCTGGCCCTGCCAAGCCCTAACCGTAGCGTATGCATCGAACCCCCCCCCCCCCGGCCTTTCGAGCCAATACGGCCTAGAGATAAAACATTCACTCCAACAATATACCCAGGGGCGTAGATAGACCTTTTTTCAGTTGGGGGGGGGGGGGGGGTAGAGGCCACTGATTACCGACAAACATTGCCACCGATTACCCTCATGACCGACGACCAACGTCTATTACTTAGACCGTCTAAAGCCCATGGGGCACTTTCAATTGTGTGACTCTTTCACATTTTCCTTCGTCTTTCCTACGCATTTTCATTCAATTTCAACCAGATTTGGTGATTTTTATATGAGCGAGCGAGGCGAGCAAGGAAGTGATACTCCTTTTCATTTTAGAAGTGATGATTCATCAAAATACGAGAGGGCCTATACGATATTCAAATCATAAATTTGGTCACTTTGCCTGCAGAATTCATTCGCTTTCCCCAAACATTCTGTATCTAAATATTATACGAGCGAGCGCAGCGAGTGAGAAAAAAATACACTCTTTGTCATGCTATTCACGAGAATATTTGGATAAATCTGACGTATTTGCTCATTAGCATACGGACTTGCGGACTGACTGTATTTTGTCATCAAAATACATTTTGAACAATAAGATATCTAAAGCATCGCCTATTCGGTCACCTCGCTTGCAAGCGAGGAAAGATTTATAATATACTCTTTATCATGGTAAAAGTGCTAATTCTTCATACTGTATCTAAATATGATACGAGCGAGCGAGGAAAAATATACTCCTTTTCATGGTTGAGGTGATTATTCTTCATCAAAATACATGATGGGCCGAAAAGTATCTAAATTATATATCTGATCACCTCGCTTGCCCGATCTCGTATTTGAATATTATACGAGCGAGCGCAGCGAGCGAGGAAAAATATACACCTTTTTCATGATATTTCGTCGAAATACACTTTGGCCAGTATTAGATATCTCAATCATATATTCGTTCACCTTGCTTGCCGAATTCATTTGCTTGCAAAAGCTATCCTGTATGTAAATATTATAAGAGCGAGCGAAGCGAGCAAGGAAAAAATATATACTCCTTTTCATGGTTGAGGTGATTATTCGTTCTTCATCAAAATACACGATGGGCCGAAAGGTATCTACACTATATTCCCAAACGATCCCATTTTTTAATATCATACGAGCGAGGGCAGCGAGCGAGGAAAAATATACACCTTTTTCATGCTATTTCGTCAAAATACACTTAGGCCAGTAAGATATCCAAATCATATATTCGGTAACCTCGCTTGCCGAATTCTTTTGCTTTTCCTAAACGATCCAGTATGTGAATTATATACGAGCGAGCGCAACGCGCGAGAAAATTTAAAATTTATTCACCCTTTTCCATAGAATGAGTGTTATTTTGTCATTCAAAATATATTTAAACATATAAGATATCCAAATTATGTATTCGATTGTCCATTTGCCAAAAAAAGCGAAACCATCCATCATCTATACGAGCGAATGAGGCAAATTATACACTCTCCTTAATGGTAGAATTCTTATGCCGTCATTAAAATACACTCCTATAAGATATTTAAATAGATTTCGAGCACCAATTTGCCAAATATTTGGGCACCTCGCTTGCTGTTTCTACCAGGGCGAAGCGAGCGACCAACAAAATAATGCTAATAATGCTCACACTCCCCACAATCCCCCGCTAGCTACGGCCTTGAATATACCCACGGTAATCCATTACCAATCACACCTGTGATTGGTAATGGATTACCAATCACACCTGTGACTGGAACCCTCGAAAACTTTTACTTCTGTAGCAAGTCCGTGCGAGGAGTAAGCATATGTTAGGTTTTTTTTTTTTTTTCATTAGGTGGTCTGTCATCTTTGACAGATCACCTTTTAATTTCGTCAGAATTTTTAGGTGGTCTGTCATCTTTGACAGATCACCTCTTAATTTCGTCAGAATTTTCTTTCTTTATTATTTATTTTTCTTTATTCTAAGCACTTTTTTGTGCACTCGAAATCTCAGAATCGGCCGGTTCAAATTGCATGAAATTTTGGTCAGTTATTAGTCATAATCAGATCTCGCCGTTCCATATATTTTCATGTTCATCGGGTCATCGTGACGTCATCCAGGCGCCATTTTGTGAAAATCACCTTAGGGTCATATCTTCATAACGGATGGTCATTTCTCATTCATATTTGGCATGATTAAAGTTAATTTTAATCCAGTAAATTTCAGATAGCCAGACGCGCGTCAGCGCGCGCGCAAAAATTAAAAATGCTCAGAATCGCTTCAAATTCATTTTGCACACGTTTCGGGCCATTTTAAGCATTTCAAAAATTTGCGCGCGTCCGCGTCCGTGCGCGCGTCATGCGCGCGCGCAGGTCCTAAATAACGTTTAAACGCCGTTTTTTCACTTGATTTGCATTCCTGACACTTTTCTTAACAATTTCCATCAATTTAGAACTGATTTCAACTAACCATAAGATCGCACGCGCGCGTCAAAGTTCAAAATCCGTGCGCGCGTCAATGTTGAAAATAATGTAAAAACACGCTAAAACATGTCCCTTTAAAATCCGCCATAGCTTCTCAAAATGCATGGATACCCCCAATTTTTTTTTACATATTCTGAAAGTTTGTGAGTTGAAGATGTGAATCCATGACAAAAATTTGTCCTATCGATATTATGAGGTCATCCTATTCGTATGTGAATTCAAAATTTCGATTTTGATTTTTTGACGTTATATTTTTTGCCTTTAACCAAGTTTATCGCGCTTATTATTCATCAATTTTCGCCGAGATTTCGATATGTTGTAGCTGAGACAATTTTCTATAAATATGTTACTCATTGTTACTCATTTTGATGAGGTTATCATGGTCTAAATTCACGATTAAAGATACAGTGTAAATTTTTCTCATTTTACGTGTATTCTCTATGGGACATGATCTTTACGTAATTCTCGATTCTACATTCTCGTCTTCTTTGATCAACATCTCCCTTATTTCTGCTTGATTTTCGCCCATCTTTAAGTATGTTACAGCTGAGAAAATTTTCCATCTTATGCATTCATATGTTTTTTTAAGCAAATTCGAAAACATGTCGAAATTTTCACTGGAAAACCTGAAATTAGAATTCCGTTTTGAATCTACGTGTTATCTCTATGAGCTGTTATTCAGGTATACCTTCAAAGCACTTGCCCCACATGCTCAAGGTCCCTGGTTCGAGTCCCGGAGGACTTTTTCGATGCTTTCTTTTTACATGTTATATTACTA
Source organism: Echinometra lucunter (assembly GCA_029962745.1). Classification (NCBI taxonomy): domain Eukaryota; kingdom Metazoa; phylum Echinodermata; class Echinoidea; order Camarodonta; family Echinometridae; genus Echinometra; species Echinometra lucunter. Next base: position 16,425,436 of record CM057151.1, read on the forward strand.
TCCTCTTTAACTATATGATTACATATACAATCAAAGTCAATGAAATAAACTGCTGATTTTGGCCCGTTATGACAATTGCAATGCAGTGCACAGTAGTTTACGTACAACCCTATAGAAAATCTGATTCGTTAAGGTGAATTAAAGCTTTGGATCACCTTTTAAGTATTCTGCGATATCAAATCATCCAATTTCTGTGACGTTAGTCTCCTATCGAGACGTAAAATTTTATCAAAAGTCTTATCAACGAATTTATCACGATCCACGTCGAAACCTAAAAGATGCCGACAGACCACCTAATTCGTCATGTGACGAATTCAAATGTCTCGTCTTTATTTTTCTTTCTTCCACCCATTTTTTTGTGCACTCGAAATCTCAGAATCGGCTTTTTCAAATTACATGAAATTTCGGTCAGTTATCAATCGTAATAAGATCTCGCGGTTCCAATTATTTTCATGTTCATCGAGTCATCGTGACGTCATCCAGGCGCCATTTTGTGAAATCACCTTAGGGTCATATCTTCATAATGGATGGTCATTTTTCATTCATGTTTAGCATGATTAAAGTTAATTTCAATCCAATAAATTTCAGATAGCCAGACGCGCGTCAGCGCACGCACAAAAATAAAAAAATGCTCAGAATCGCTTCAAATTCATTTTGCACACGTTTCGGGCAATTTTAAGCAGTTCAAAATTTGCGCGCGTCTGCGTCCGCGCGCGCATCATACGCAAGTCCGAAATAACGTTTAAACGCCGTTTTTTTTTCACTTGATTTGCATTGCTGACACTTTTCTTAACGATTTCAATCAATATAGAACTGATTTCGACTAACCATAAGGTTGCCCGCGCGCGTCAAACTTCAAAGTCCGTGCGCGCGTCTATTGGGCAAGTAATGTAAAAACACGCAAAAACATGCCCCTTTAAAATCCGCCACAGCTCCTTAGAATGCGTGGAGACCCCCATTTTTTTTTTTTTACATATTCTGAAAGGTTATGAGTTGGAGATGTGAATCCATGACAATTTTTTTCTCTTTCGATGCTATGACGTTATCCTATTCTGTGAACTCAAAATTTTGATTTTTTATTTTTGACGTTATATTTTTTGCCTTTAACCAAGACTATCTCGCTTATTATTCATCAATTTTCGCCGAGATTTCGATATGTTGTAGCTGAGACAATTTTCTATAAATATGTTATTCATTGTTACTCATTTTGATGAGGTTATCATGGTCTAAATTCACGATTAAAGGTACAATGTCAATTTTTCTCATTTTACGTGTATTCTCTATGGGACATGACCTTTACGTAATTCTTGATTCTACATTCTCGTCTTCTTTGATCAACATCTCCCTCATTTCTGCTTTATTTTCGCCCATTTTTAAGTATCTTGCAGCTGAGAAAATTCTCTATCTTATGCGTTCATATGTTTTTTTAAGCAAATGTCGAAAACATGTCAAAATTTTGACTGGAAAACCTGATATTAGAATTCCGTTTTGAATCTACGTGTTATCTCTATGAGCTGTTTTCAGGTATACCTTCAAAGCACTTGCCTCACATGCTCAAGGTCCCTGGTTCGAGTCCCGGACGGAAGGGGGCAAATTTTTCCTTTTGCTTTCTTTTTACATGTTATATTACTATCCTCTTTAACTATATAATTACATATACAGTCACAGTCAATGAAATATACTGCTGATTTTGGCTCGTTATGACAATTGCAATGCAGTGCACAGTAGTTTATGTACAACCCTATAGAAAATCTGATTAGTTAAGGTGAATTAAAGCTTTGGATCATCTTTTCAGTATTCTGCGATATCAAATCATCCAATTTCTATGACGTTGGTCTCCTATCGAGACGTAAAAATTTTATCAAAAGTCTTACCAACGAATTTATCACAATCCATGTCGAAACCTAAAAGATGCCGACAGACCACCTAATTCGTCATGTGACGAATTCAAATGTCTCGTTTCTTTCTCTTTTCATTCAGAAATCTTGTATAAATATTGGCAAGTACGATTTTTAAACATTATCCAACAGAGTTAGCAGATTTACGAAAAAATATCGGTCGTAAACTTCTATGAAATAATTTCCGTTTTAAATCAAATGTCTGGATGCACAACCTGTCCGGACACACAACATCTTACGATTCTATACTTGCCTGGGATTACTGTTAGTCTGACCTGCATGGAATTATCTGTGGGCGGGTCCCCCAGGGCCGTGACGCAGTCCATCAGGATCTTTGTTCCCTCATTTCGTTTTATTCAAACTCTTTGAACCGAAGACCGCGAGGAAAACACAACTTCGCCATTTGCCCTTTTCTTGCCTTCCAAATCATAACTGTTAGAAGTCCAAATCGCTGCTAGGTTTCCCTACGGCCTGGATTGCTTGCTAGCTAGCCCTCTTCGAGCTTCGTTTCAGGCACTGCGCCTAATCCAAAAATGATTTTGATGCCCTCGGATTCCCGTTCTTCTGACCTACATGCAAATATCCGTAGGCGGGCCCCCTAGGGCCGTGACGCAGTCCATCGATTCTTTGCTCCTTCATTCCGTTTTATTCAAACTCTTGGAACCGAGACCGTGAGGAAAACACCATTTCGTTATTTGTTCCTTTCTTGCCTGCCAAATCGTAACTGTTAGAAGTACAAATCGCTGCCAGGTTTCCCTACGGCCTGGCTTGCTAGCTAGCCCTCCTGATTTGTCGAGTTTCGTTTTAGGCATTGCACCTAATCCAGAAATAATTTCGATGTCCTGCATCGAAGAAATCCCTATCTTTTAATGTTAAAATATAACCTTTCACGGGAGTCGAAAAATTTAACCTCCACCATTTCTAAATACATAATCAATTATGAATCTGTTCCCACGCTCGGCGCGCATCACGTGCAAGAGTTGTAATTTTACGAGCTTGCTATTCACGCGCTTGGACTTTGTAATTCACGCTGTAGTTATTTGCCTTTAAAATCTTCCGCAGATATGCGTGGGAACGACTAGGCTATAAATAGGTCAGGAAACAGCTGTAAATCATATTAACGCTTTTGGCGTTAACATGTATTATTGCTTAGGTGAAGCTTAGATTTGACAAGTTTGCCAAAATTCCACACTTGGAAACATTCGAAGTAATTATTGTTTTCAATTACAAAACACTAATACAGCGCCGACATAGCACCTGAAGGGCTCTCTGGACGCCAATGAGATTGTGTGAAGTCACAGGCGGGAAACTGACTGCACAAGCAGAGGATGTCCCATAATATCTTACACATTTTCGGTGGCTGTTTTGTTGTCTTCTGTTCAGTTATTTCTTTCATTTCACAAGCATCATTCTAAACGTTTAATCTAGTGCCTCATTCTAAAACTCGTGCATGGTATCATTTGGATGGAAAAAAATGAAGCGTTAAAAGAATTAAGGAATCAATCCCTGGTAAACAAATTAGACGCCATTGCATTTTCAGCTGCATACACAGCGGTATGTTCGGCGTTTCAAGAGAGAACGAATACCGTCCATTCGCCGGGCTTTTCACTTTGAAAGTTTGGTTTCTTTCATTGTTCTTTAACCCATATCCTGTATATTTAAAAACAAAACATTTCAGTTATCACAGTCGGTTTCATTTCGCTTTTTAAAATACATCCGCCGGGAATCGAACACGGGTCCTTGGCTTTGAAGGCCAACGCCTCCACCGCTGGACCACAAAGACGGGACAGTGGTTTCGATGACTCCAAATTCTCCGAACCAACAGACTGACAGATCTTCAACCGTCACTTATTAATTCCTTTTTGTAGTTGCAGATGAGATGTGAACAATGAAAAGCCGTATGCCTCAGCTAGGTCCAAGCGAATGCTTTGGGATACATGTATAATCATGTTAGCATAATAAACATTTGTGAGCAAATATAACATATACAACTTGGGAAACTCTCATGGAAATAAATACATGTGAAAATATTGAGAGAAATAATACATGTGAAAATATTGAGAGAATAATAGCAGCGTAACCATGGTAACTTAAATCAAAGTTCACCAGAGCTGTCCTGTCCTTTTTGAAATTTTTGCTAAGGTTGAACAAATGTCTCCGCGGGGAATCGAACCCTGGTCCTCGGTTTTGAACGCCAATGCGTTCAGAGGAATATATACATATATTATGATGTATTATACACATATCATATTATGTTTCTGTGCTAAAGTTGCACTAGTATGTTGATATCACTACTTGTCTTCATGAATACATATGAGTCGATCAAGCAAAATAAGAGGTAAGCTATAATTATATAAAAAGAATGTACAGAAAATTTAAAGTACAAATTGAGTTTGAAATATTCAGTTATGACATTGATCTGTTCAAACCATTTGATACTTTCTCACTGTTGGTGACGACAAACATGACAAAGATACACCGGCGAACATCCTCACTTTTCTGCCTCTCTCTCCTCTTAACTACCGGTACTCTACTCTCAAAGCCGCAATACCCCTGCTCTCTCTTTGACCTGCCTACCTCTCTCATTATCTCTCCTGTTATCTCCCCAAGACCCGATGTCTGTGTTGCCTCAAAGGCAATGTCTAAAGGTCGTTACAGTGGAACATGACGGCAGTTTTTCTACTTTAAATTTTCAGTACAATATCTTTGGAGCTTAGCTCTTATCTGTGTTGATCCACTCATACTTAGTAACAATGTACAATAAATATAAAGACATGTACTGATATCAATATACAAATGTACATTTTGTTATCAACTTCAGCATACAAACACACAATGATATGTGTGTGTAGGCTTATGTATTTATATACATACATGCACTTCTTGCTCTTTTAAAGTTATATGAGGACAGTGAACAAAGAAAAAAATCCTGAGAACAATGGTCCCCCCCCCCCCCCCCCCCCGTCAAAGATGTACTTCACTTAGAAGCAATAGTAATCTTGGGGATTGTGCCTTCAGTTGTGCTGCTCCAAAACTGGGAATGAACTCCCACTGGAAATAAGAAAAGCCCCGTCTGTTACTGTCTTCAAAGTTTTGTTGGAAAACTCACCCTTTTTCACAAGTTTTTGACTAATGGTAGTTTTTATTGCATTTCTAAGCAGTACTTAGCATTGTTGGGAGCTCTGTTACATCATAGTAGTAGCCGCGCTATATCAATAGTCTTCGGTTTTCAAACATTAGATTTGAACCTTTTTCCGTCAGCCTTCCGAGGACAGTCCTGAGAATATTAGAGGGGCAATTCCATGATTAGGTGGACATCGCCCCAAGCTTTATTTTTGCTCTTTCTCAAATTCAGGTCACTTTTGGGGGTTAAAATTCATACAGACATTGTAAACGCAAAGGGGGTTTCATACTCACCGAAAAAAAAGAAGAAAAACTTGTTCCAAATGTCTCGTTATAGCAGAATCCGAACCATACAAGAACATAGATACATGGGACTACACGCAGTTTTTAAACGTTTTTAGACAGAAAACTATCGTTTCTTTTGTAAATTTTTCAATTGGATAATCAGGACATTGTGTCACACCAAATTAGAAGAAAATTTTCCAAAATAAGTTGCTGAAAAGGTATGAAAATCTAAAATATGTAGTGCTGGACGGCTTACTTCGAACCATCGGGTGATCGCGTCGGGCCGTGTAATCGCGTAACCCGACCTTTCGTGAAAACAGCCCCCTGTATTTACGAAAGGTCGGGTAAATCGTGTGGTAAAAATGTGATTTTTAGCAATTGTGGTCATTGACATAAGACTAATCTTTTACGCGAATATTCGTGAGAAAACTACCTTCAAATGACGAAGTATCGGGTAAAAAAATAAATTTTGATATTAATCCATATATGATATGCAAGTACTTCAGTTTCATTATAATTAGGTTCCAATCTGTCGAATTTTAACGTATTAACAAACTTCCATGGAAATGCCAAATATATATCTTTTCTTTACAATCACTGATCATGGGGGGGGGGGGGGGGGGGGGGGGAGGGGTGGCTAATCACGTGTGATGATAATTGGTGAATGCGTGGGAAGACCTATACCAAAGAATTTTTAATTAATATCCATGAAGGTATATGGCTTGTAGATGTACGACCTTGATCTTCAAAAGATAATAATGCACTTTGAAAGTCTGATAAATTCAATCGACACAAAACACATATATATTGCAATTATCTCCTTCACAAACTCTCCACTACTCCATCCTTTCCTATTCTCTGCCCCCCCCCCCCACTCTCTCTCTCTCTCTCTCTCGGACACCCTCGAATTTTTATCAAATAATCTCGCCTGAATTGATTTTTCATCTCTTTCTTCCTGTATCTATCTCTGTCTCTCTTTCCAACCCTTTCCATCTCTCTTGAACACACCCTCTTGGTTGCTTCATTTTTCACCTACCCCCAAATTCATTTGATAAGAGGGGGCTTCAGTATTTTCTTAGTTGTGCATGTATACATGTATTACAATTATCACATTCTGTTAAAAATTGCTGGGGATTACACAATCAATATCAAAGTACACTTGTAGTAAAAAAAAAAAATGGATTTGCTATGTAATGATTATTTTTCTGCATGGTGATTACAGTCATGTACATGTTAAAATAGGTTCATTCCGATAAAAAGGAAACTACATCAGCCTTCATTCATCACTTAAAAGTAAAGTATATTTCATATTACTCATAACAATTTTTAAAAATCATATACTCTGTTCACAACTTACAACAAAATAAAGAACAGACCATAGAGTTTTACATCACTACCATTCAAATGTTAGTAATTCAAATTGCCAACATGTATCAAGGCCCAATAGAATCCTTTTGTACATTAAATAATACTTGTAAATAAATCATTATCAGGCTCATAGTCAGATGTTGTGCACAACTCAGGAAGAATGAGCTATTCCACATCCCTTTAGAAGAAATTAATAAAATCAATTAAAACGCAACTGAAAACAGTAATTTTGAAACTTACATACTCATCATTCAATTCAAATTACTAATACACTGTACTGAATTTATGAATTTTCAAATCCTCAAATGAAACAATAATCTGCTGTAAGAGTTTCAAATAATTCGCACACACCTATGGGGAGGGGCTTAGTTTGAAAAAATAATGCAATTATTTGTTTGTAACTTTGTTTAATGACATTGCACAACATTTTATATGTCGATAATAATCCAAAATTGTTGATTGCATATCAATAAATTTGAATTGAAATGAATTGTGTGTTGGGCTACTGCTCCCGTCCCCTCCTCCCCCCCCCCCCTGCTGCATACAGGGCCATGACTCCTCACTCATTGAGAGACAGATCTCCAAAGCAGGGGTCCAATGCAATGAAGAGTAGAAGCTGAATTCTTTCTGTTAAAGAAAAAAGATGAGATTGAAAGTTGACTTGAATTAGGATAAATGCAAAGTACATGTACAAATTATGGACAGTAGGAGCAATAAATATTTACCTTTGCATACCAAGGTTTATAAATCATTTTAGTTTATTTCACAGAACTCAAAATACAACTGAAATTTATACAACAGAAATTTAGAACAATACATATCTTAACTTGAAATTTAATAATAAAAAACAAACTTGCAAATGAAATGAGAGGAAATCAGAAAACAAAATATAGTTTCTGCTTGTATAGCAAAAATGAACAAGTAAAGCTGAACAATTATTTAGCTTTAACTAAGCAATACATTTCTTAATGAAGTGTAAGTAAGAAATGTTGGTGAGATATTTTGATCCTGGTGCCCATGAAACTCAAGGAAGAAAAATATTCATATGCCAGACTGATGAAATTTTCAAAGGAGACAATAATAATAATAAAAAAACATTCAGCCAGGGTTTACAAATAAATTCAAGAATGGGTGTATTTGCAACCAAGGCCAATGGCCTTGTAAATGATGCTAAACCCTGGCTGAATATTGACATATCTGTACATGTAGCAACCTTATTAAATTCATGCAGAATTCACTTACCCTCCATAACTGGAGTGGTAGACTAACTCATTTCTTGCAGAAACTTTCTTCAGTCTCAGTCAACAAGCAATCATCACCTACATCTCCAACATGATGTGGGTGCAGACATAAATGCAGCATTAAGTTTCAACCTAGGCATGTTCAATCTGATGAACAAAGTCAAAACAAATAAAAGATTAAATCAGTGGTGTAACAACCAGGGGCAGGGGAGGGAGGGACAGAGTGCCCCCTGAAGGATTTCAGTGGGAAAATCCACCAAACCACCACGAAAAAAATGAAAGGGGAAAGGAAGAAAAAGGAAGGGAGAAAGGAAAGAAAGAAGAAAAGGGAGAAAGAAGAAGAGATATGGAAAAAAAAGAGGAAGGGGGGGGGGACAGAGCCAAAAATTTCTTAGTAAGTAAATTTAGAATCAGTGGCATAGCTAGGATTTCACTTAAGGGGGCGGTAGTCTCTCCCTCCCTGCACCCCCCCCCCCTATGGAGTGCGCTTCGCGTGCTCAGTGTTTCGAATGCTTTGTGTACTCACTACCGCCCCCCTCAAATGAAATCATAGCTATGCCACTAATTCTTGACCGAGTTACTAGAAATTTTGGGCTCCCCCCCCCCCATAACAGGAACCAAGGCTGCGTTTCACGAAACCGTCATGAGTCTAACTTCTTGGACATCCCATTGAAACGCGTGTTGTAGAATTAACACGCGTTTCTTTGGGATGTCCATTAACTTAGACTTATGACGGTTTCGTGAAACACAGCCCTGTTACACCGCTGCGCTGGATTAAATCATACCTAGTCTCATTATCATTATGCTTCCTTGTGCTGTCTTTGAAATCTGAGCTTAAACTGTACACATAGTCATAGACCCCGCCTCGCCCTCCCCCTTGCTTTAAACAGTTATACATCAAGCAACAATTTAGGATAACCGATTCGTCAACTCGCCAACACACTATGCATGTAGGTGGGATAAAATAAACCTTGAATCTCACTGTCAACCGTTTTTGCATTGCATTTACAATCATAGGCAATCCCGGCCGCCCGAAAGTCTGGGCAAGATGTTGCGTCGTGACAGGGTGCAGCGGTAACAATGAGCTGCCGACGATGAAAAGAGTTTACAAAGTTCGTGAGTTTATAGCACATAATTTCATGACATACAGCTCAGGGCAGTTCTTTGAAAAGATAAAGAAATTAACGCAGATCTGGCACAATGTAGAACTCATGAGGAATAGATTCTATTTTTTGACAAATTAGCGAAATTTAAACTGTACTCACCTTTGGACTTTCCGTGACAAAGGCTGACTTTGTGCGAATCAAATGCTAGCTTTTATTCAAGCCGTTTTTCGTCAAATTATTTGTTGTAGAAATGTGCGTTAAGGACGCGACCCTTCGTATATTTGCTAGTTAATTTCTACAAAGTGTCGGGTTAATGGACCCGACTTTTCGTAGATTTAACTGGTATATTTCTCAAACGGTGAACCCGACCTTTCGTAAATAAAGGGGGCTTTTTTCACGAAAGGTCGCAATACGCGATTACACGGCCCGACGGGAAGACCCGATGGTTCGAAGTAAGCCGTGCTGGACAAAATGAAACATGACAAACCATAACGTGACTGACCAAGATTTTGCGGTCTACTAAAAAAAAACAAGGGAGGAAAACTTTTCAATTTTTGTGGATAAACATTTGTCATCATATCAGAAAAAAAACCTGATATGGCTCTAAGTTTAACGTACGACAGAGTAAGGAGGGATTTTTTTTTTCAAAAACATTGATTATTTTTGTGTGTGTCCTTTTTTGTAACTTTACTAAGCATGGTCAAAATGAAAATTGTTAAAGTAATCCCTATCCATAAAAAAGGAACAGAGGATGAATTAGGTAATTACTGTCCGATATCCCTGTTGACTTCATTCTCCAAAATTCTTGAAAAAACAGTCTACTCTCGCACTATGAAATTTCTTACCTGTTGTAACATATTTATTAATTCTCAGTTTGGTTTTCGTCAAAAACATTCAACTGTGCATGCCATAATTTTGTTAATAGATAAAGTTGTAAATGCAATTGACAGCAAGTCGCACGTTGCTGGTATCTTTCTGGACTTCTTCCAAGGCCTTTGACACGATCAACCATGAAATACTCTTATATAAACTTTCTCATTATGGAATTCGTGGAAGGGCCTTGGAGTGGTTCAGAAGCTATCTTACAAACAGGATTCAATTTGTGGATATTAACAATTTCAATTCGAACAAACAACCTATTACTTGTGGTGTACCTCAGGGTTCCCTCTTGGGTCCTCTCTTGTTTATTTTATACATCAATGACTTTCAAAACTCATCCTCTGTACTCTCTTTTCTTCTCTTTGCAGATGACACAAGTATATTTTTTACACATAATTATCCTCAAACCCTTCTTGATAAATTAAATACTGAATTGCGATCTGTATGTGATTGGGTACAAGCAAATAAGTTGTCTCTTAACTTCAAGAAAACAAACTACATGGTTTTTAGTAATACATTGCATACTCTCCCAGGTCAAGTATTAATGAACGGTAGTGAGTTAAAACAAATAGATTCTACCAAATTTCTTGGTCTTAATATTGATTGTAAACTATCGTGGAAAGTCCACATCGACTACTTATGTAAGTTGCTTTCAAGAAATGTTGGAGTTATCAATAAACTAAAATATCATCTTCCTCATCATATTTTAAAAACATTATATTCTACTTTATTATTACCATATTTAAGCTATGGAATACAAGTCTGGGGAAATTCTTCTAAGACAAAAATTGAATCCATATACAAAATACAAAAAAGAGCCGTAAGGATAATTTCCTCTGCCGATTTTCTGGCACATACAGATCCATTATTTCATGCCAACGGTTTCTTGAAAGTAACTGACTTGTACCATTATTTTGTAGGAATATTTATGTATCAACTTAATAAAGGCGAGTTGCCGAATGTTTTCACCCACATGTTTGTTAGAAACAATGAAATTCATTCACATCCCACTAGGCAATTGCACAATTTTGATCTCTCCCCCGTACGTACTGTTCTTGCACTTAAAACAATAACCCACACAGGACCCTCGTTTTGGAACAGTTTAGAGACAAGGTTAATTCAGTCACCCTCATTGTATTCATTCAAGCATACACTTAAAGATTTCTTATTGAAGGCATATGCATAAGGTTCTTTCTCGTTGTTTATTGCCTCGCTCGAGTGACTATTGTTATTTGACCGTACTTAATATGCATCACTTATTTTCCTAAAAGATTGTCCGTCTCTCGAAATTGCATGAGAAGTTTAATACAACGTTAGGCATCTTTTTGGGAACCTATGTTATACAAGCTTTGCTTTTTGATAGGTTCCTCATATTTCACATAATTGTGTTTATATTTATGGTGACACGACATTTGCTCCGGCGACATTTGCTCCGCCGACAACTGCTCCGAAAATGACGACAAGTGCTCCGCGACAAGTGCTCCGCGACATATGCTCCGCCGACATATGCTCCGCCGACATTTGCTCCGCCGACAATTGCTCCGCCGACAATTGCTCCGCCGACATTTGCTCCGCCGACATTTGCTCCGCCGACATATGCTCCGCCGACATATGCTCCGCCGACAATTGCTCCGCCGACATTTGCTCCGAAACGACGACATTTGCTCCGCCGACATTTGCTCCGAAACGACGACATATGCTCCGCCGACATATGCTCCGCTGAATTATTTCGACGATAATGTAACAACTGCCCCGTTCCTTTTCTTTATAATTTTCACTTTTTGTTTATTTTTAGAAATTCTTCTCCTTCAATAGAAAAACATATTTTTTTTCGATTTTTCAGTTCAATGTTTATGTATTTCTACAGTATATTTCCGTTTTTCACATTCAACATCAAATGCGCAAGATCATGAAACAGATTACCCTTAAAATCAATAAATCAAATAAATGAAGTTAGTGATTAAGATATAGAAAGGACGGACGGACGGACAACCCGATAACGTAATGCCTCCGGCACCTTTGCAAACTACTTTGCAGTTTGTTTAGATCTACTCTGATTTACTATGGTTACTCTGATTACGTAGATTATTTAGAGTGACCTATAATGATAAACATGATAAAGGCATGCCCTCAAATTCACTGAATGGTGTCGTGGGGGCAAGGTTCAAGTGTCGTGGTTTCCAAAACATTTCGGTGGAGAAATTGGCGGCGAGGCAATTGTCATAATCATTATCAATTGTCGGAGCAGAGTAGAATTATTATCAATTTATTGATGATTATAATTAATTCGGCGGAGCAAATGTCGTCCGAGCATATGTCGGTGGAGCATATGTCGGCGGAGCAAATGTCGTCGTTTTGGAGCATAATTCGGCGGAGTATATGTCGGCGGAGCATATGTCGGCGGAGCAAATGTCGGCGGAGCAAATGTCGTCGTTTCGGAGCAAATGTCGGCGGAGCAATTGTCGGCGGAGCAAATGTCGGCGGAGCAATTGTCGGTGGAGCAATTGTCGGCGGAGCAATTGTCGGCGGAGCATATGTCGGCGGAGCATATGTCGCGGAGCACTTGTCGCGGAGCACTTGTCGTCATTTTCGGAGCAGTTGTCGGCGGAGCAAATGTCGCCGGAGCAAATGTCATGGAACCATATTTATAACCATTATTTTTGTCAATATTGTTTTTCTTTGTTGAACAATTACATAAAAACTGTTATTTTTGTGGAATGTGAAACAATAAATCAAATCAAATCAAATCAAATCAAAAGTTCTCATTACAGCTCCGGCATTATCCGGTTGTTTTTTTTTTTTGTTTTTTTTTAGATTTCTTCTAATTATTGTAGACCTTGGGTTGGATAATATGTTGTTTAAAGATTTGGACTTGAAATGAAATAGATATTTATTTTTGCTGCATCAAATGGTATGAAAATTTACTAAAATGTAACGTTACTAATCATGGAATTGCCCAGAGGAACAATAGGTGTACTCGGGAGTACAGTGATGTGAATGTGGGTACGTGGGTGTGCGTGTGTGTGTATACAATTGTGAGAAAATAGTTCACGCGTAGCAGTTTGTACCAAAGTTCCCCATTACACACACGCACTCGCACATAACAAGTTAACAACAGAATTATTCAATTTTGAACAGTTTTTGTGCTTTGCTTAAAGGGGGTACCCAATGCGGAAACAATGTTAGTTCATTTAAAAGAGTATGATTTTATTAGCAGAAAATCATCTGTCTAAAGTTTTTTTAAAAGTCCTGTTGCCAAGGAAACCGCCAAATGTGGCAAGATTTCAGGATATTTTTGACCCCTCAGCTGTGACCCAGTTTCAACTGGGTACCCACTTTGACGTCAAAATGACGTCAAAGTGGGTACCTTGTCGCGCACTTCTAGCAAAATGCGCGCAAGGTATAATACATGTTGTACAGTCTAGCGCGCAGCACAACTGCAATGCGCGAAGCTGGGTACCCACTTTTATGTCATACCTCGATCATACTCAATTTTTTTTTGGTCAGCTCATAACTTTTCTTGAGAAAATTAGCCAAAATGCATTGATTTCGATTGAAAATCATTATATTTTTAATGTCATTCTTCTTAGAATTCTATTCTCGATCATATATCAAATTTTTTTTTGCCATTATGTAATCACTTTAAAAATAGATGGTGGACTGGTGGAATATGGGGGTGTTTCACAAAGCTGTGCGCAAAGTTACGAATGACTTTAAGACATTATGATAACTGGCGGACACTTGCTCATTGGCCGTGCATAAGCATGCTCACGCTTCGCTACAACACATAGATTTTCGTCGAAAACCTGTACACTTTTTTTTTCTGGAAGGGTCAGAGGGCAGGAAATCTAGATCGTATCGATTTGGGGGGTTTTGAATCTGACAGGCCATGAACTATATTTAACTGAATATCATGAGTTATTTCCACAACTTTCACCATCTCGTCGCGTTTTGGGGGGAATGTATTTGCCCTTACACATTCCATTTGTGAAGATTGTCTATGGCGAAAGACCATAAAAATGCCAAAAATATCTGACACCCTGTTTGTCTTCCCTGCAAATTGGCAACACTGATGACATCTTATGCGAGCAGCTCTGCATTCACTTTGTACATGAAATTTCACATTTTCTCAATTTTCATGGAAGTTACACATTTTCCAGCCCCCATAGCCAATGTATGCTCAGAAGAATTGCTTTTTACATAACGTTCTTTGAATATGGGGTGAGAAAATGTGTAACTTCCAAGAAAATTGAGAAAATGTGAAATTTCATGTACAAAGTGAATGGAGAACTGCTCAAATATGATGTCATCAGTGTTGCCAATTTGCAGAGTAAATATAAATGAGTGTAATTTTCTTATTCTTTGACCGATTTTGCTCATTTCTTTTTTTAAAATGCTGTTCAAATTTAACTCCTTTATTGAAACAGTGAATCTTCTGGGGTGGATTTTCCCTTTAATGTCCGAAACCCGAATGATATTTGTCATAATGTGACTTGAATCTGGAAAGCCAAATGGGATTTTCAATCATATTTAATCGCATAACCTAAGGTCGAAAAATATACGCTTTTAGATTAATTTATTTCTTATTGAATGAAATGTTGTTTTTTTTTCTACGATGTGCATGGAGTTTGTTCCAAAGGCGTGGGGAAATGGATTGAAAGGGCTTTAAGCCGGCCTGTTCATGAGAGGGAATGAGAGAAGAAGGAGCTGTTTTACTGTGCGGTCTCAGAAAAAACACCCAGAACCCCCCCCCCAAAAAAAGAGGATTTTTTGATCAAACTATATGCCCTATGACTATGCTTTTTTATTCTCATAAAATTTGAAGTTTGAATTTAAAAAAATAATGAAACATTTGTCAGTGTCATTTTCCCGTACTGGAAAGGATGAATATGCCCTCAGCATTTCCAAAATAGATAAACATCGCTCAAAATATAAGAAGGTGCCCATTCTGTAATGAAAAAAATGCCCCTCCTGAGATGGAAAGTCTCCATAATCATAATTTCGTAATTTCTTTTGCCTGTTTTGCCCCTTATAGCCAAACTTTTCTAGTCGATGACAAAGGAAGATGCCACTGACTCGAAGTTGCAGTTGGGAAAAATGAAAAAAAAAAAATGCTTTTCATGATTGCCGGTACATATTTCATTATAAAATATGCAATTTCTTTAGCTCCATTATTGACAAAAAGTTGGAAATCCTTTATTTTATAATGAGGGCCTTATTCTTACCCTCATTATTAAACGAAGCACGTGGAAAAGTCTTTCCCCTTGTTTGTGAATGTAATGCTTTCATGGTTAACCCAAGTTTTCACATGCCATTTTCAAAACAATGCTGCTAGGTGAAAAGTGTATGGATTTATGTCATTAAGGTATTATATTAAAGCCATTATGGTAAATATCAAGGGGGTGTTGGTCCTGTTGGACAATAAATCAACAACTCAAGTTGACGAGCGCGTTTGACCTGGATCATGGCAGGCTCAGAAGTACTCTCGAGTACAGACTCTATTTTGACACTTAAACATAGATTCCATAAAAGCTTGAGTCAAGTTTAACTTTGTCCTTTTTTTGCGTGTCATGAGCATTTTTATATGGCCATGTGTTTTGAACTGGGCCAGTTTTGTGTTTCATGTGTTTTTGCAAAGAAATCATGCACCTTTTCACTCAAATGCCCAATATTTCCAGATACTTTAAATGAAATATTTAAAAGTATACATTTCATTGAAGGGAATTAACTGAAGATTACAAAAATGGACTCATAAAAAGCACAGGATTTAATGCTAAAGAGTTATGTAACCTGAAATACAAAAAATAGATATAGAATATTTCAGATGTTTGATGAAGTGAAAAAAAAGTTTCATGTACCCTACACAGCTAATTTTTGCATTTCTGAATTCTTCTCAGGTAGTACTTTCCATAGATATACAAATTGTGGGTTCAATCAAACAAAATTGATTTTGTGGGAGCCTGTTTATGAATCAATTTTACGCACCAATATTTTCAACACATTTGAAACCATCAGTAATGAACCTTTATGTATCCTCCTTAAAATGTCTTAATTGAAGCAAATAATGAATTACCACATTATCCGGTACAAATATAAATGATATCAGGTCATTTCCAAAAATTTGGTCTTTCTTTTATAGCTTTGGCTAGTACCTCTCTACCAGATATAATTTACAACAAATCTAACTATTCCTAACAGGACAGTGTACTTTTTTGGAGTACATAATTCATTTTCTACAATGACTACAGGTTGATTCTATAATAAACAATTGACTAATGATGAAATATTAAAAACTTGTCCAGATATATGTAGCTCCAAAAGCACAATGCATACAATAGTTAAGGTTTAAAAAAGAACCCCAACTCATCACTTAGTATTGCAGGTTTGTCATGTAAAAGGTTATTGCTCATCCCTTTGTTCCCACTAATTAGGTTAATTAGTAGGTAGTTTCTTCATTAGCTGTTTCAAATTTACACTAGATCGATTTATTTCAGATAATCTTTCAAAAACAATTAAGAAATCAACATAAATAGCATACATTAGGGGTAATGAAGATAAAAACACATGAGCCACCTTGTAAACTCTGTTAATTATGAATAATTAATTATGCCCAAAATTACAAAGATGATTGATTTGTATATAAAGGCAAAGTTGCTAGTGTTGTTCTAAAGTTGTTTGATTAAAAGAAGCCATAATAAATACTGTTACAGAAGAATAAAACTTGTCTTAATGATATTTAGTGATTTTGCTCCTCCTGATCATCCTCCTCCTGATCACCCTCCACCCCGCATCATTAGCCTAATAGCCGGGGGGGGGGGGGGGGGAAGGGGATATATTCCCTCACTTTTTTGAGAAGGGGGGGGGGGATGGCGTGTACAAATATCCCCCCCCCTTTTTTGAGGAAGAAATAATATTCGAATCAATCAGTTAGTAAAATTTTTAATAATCTGTCATAAACAACCATCATATTTTAGAATTTCTATTTGAAAATGCGACTGAAAACCAGGAAAGTGGTTAATTTTTTGCTCGCTTGCTTCGCTCGCTCATCGTATTTCAGAATTTCTATTTGAAAATGCGATTAAGACCAGAAAAGTGGTTATTATTGGCTTGCTCGCTTCGCTCGCTCATCATGTTTCAGAATTTCTATTTGAAAATGAGATTGAAAACCAGAAAAGTGGTTATTTTTTGGCTCGCTTGCTTTGCTCGCTCGCAAAATAAAAATTCAAACATTGTGTAAGGAAGTCTGTGCGGGTGGGTGAGGGTATGTGTTTATACTCACCCCCCCCCCCCACTCCTCAAAGTGGATTTACGCCGGTTCCACGCATAGTTCGTTAATCAGAGGTTAATTAGTACAATGTAAGTGGATATTGGAATAAATCATTGTATGGAACATGATGAACTTTCTAAGAGCTTCAAATCGATACCAAATTTGGCTTGACACGTGAAGTACTTATTGAGAAAAGTTCGAAAATAGGTACAAAACTGTCGCGCAGATGTAACAGATCCACCTATTTACTGGCCCAGTTCAAAATGCATGGCCATATACACGCATGTTGCCACAATAAAGCTCCTGTGAGGTGCAATCTAAACAACTGAACATTTCAAACTCTTTGCTCATTGCAATGATTTTTTTCAGGATCTGGTCCCACAACTAGTTATGAGCTCACATTTTCAGAGATGTTCAGTTGTACCTATGCTTGCTTTGTAAAACACGATAAGACCTTCCAGCCAAAAGTGACTTTTTTTTTTGGAGGGGGGGGGGGGGGGGGTCACCTGATCAAAGTGAAATATGGATACCCTAGTTTCATTAATCTTTCGTCCCGAGACTTACAAACCTTCCATTCATGAGTAACGAAAGAAGACAAATAGTGTGTAGATAAATTGGGCAATTGTTATTCTCTATAGACATTCTTCACAAATGGATTGCGTAAAGGTAATTATAATGCAACAACGCGACGAAATGGTGTAAGTTATGGAAATAACTCAAAGAATTCATTAAAATATAGCTTGTATAGTTCATAGCCTTTCAAGTTCTGAACGCCCCAAATCGATGTGATTTAGTTTTTGTCTCCTCTGTCCCTTCAAGAAAAAAAATCCAACGATTCATAAAGCAAATGCCCGCCGGTTATCACAATGTAGACATAAATATTTAAGGAAATAAATAATTTCAGGCATGAAGCACATATAGTTTGGTCACAATGGCCCTTCGTTTGATAGGGTTTTGTTTTTAGCACGCGCTGTAGATCGAAGTGAATATTATATGAGGAAGAGTGGTTGACCAAGCTTTGTAAGTTTGAACTATGTATGCGATACTGTATTCTATCAGCAACTGGAAGCCAGTTTAGTTCATTTGACAGTGAGATAGTTTGGTTTTGGAGAGATTAGCAGAGCACATTTATTCCGAAGACTTTGGAGTCTATCCAGATCATGCTTACCGACACGCCCAGCACTCATAAACTGATATCAATAAACCATACATGATTGTTTTCAGACAGCCCATATACGCAGTGTCAGAAAAATGACTATCCGAAATGAGTTGATTGGTACTTACTTTGGTTCACTATGATTTTCGAAAGACTGGGACTGATTTGGAATTACTGACAATAATAAATGCACAAGATTTAAAGAGACAAAACTTCTAACTCATGATGGAACAATTTCAAATGTGTTTCTATCCGTCAAAAACCACAATTACTAAGCAAAAATGTTAACCGTAATTATTCTGGACAATATGGCGCTGACTTTGGGCGAAAATCTTTGGGGCTGCTTCGTCCCCCTCCCCCTCCTCACGATTTTTGTACTCTTGACCAATCATGGAAATAAGTAAAAAAGGAATTTATATATGATGCGCGACAAAGCTGAAGACTCTTTTTCTTTAGTTGTTAGAAAAGATAAGATGTGCCCCTTTCATGTTTGAAGACAGATTCAGTCTGACAAGGCCACTTAAGACTTTCTGAATAGCGCGGTTTAATGATAAGTTTGGTGTCAGTGGAATGAAATGGTGGGGGGGGGGGGTAAGCTTTTTCATGATGTGTAAATTAATGAACATGTGATTAACAATTAATGAGTAAAATACCAATAAACCAGGGTTCTTCTTTTCAGGGACACCCTGCATAATCCCATTAAATGCCTACTTATTGGCGTAGGAGAATAAATTGCATTATCCGACACTTTTTATTTGAAGTGTATTCTCCGATGTTGTCGAACGTATATCTAATTCGTCATTTGAAAAGTTGGTACACAAAGGAATGATAATTTGACCTGAAAGAATGTTCAGAAGACCGCCGAACAAGAAGTTTATATCGCATTTGAACAGAAGAAAGAAATAATTATAAGGATTAAAGTTTCTTTGTGTATCAAACCCTCTCTTTCGAAGAAGAACAGTCCGTGTGCAAAGAGCCTACGTACCTTAATTCCTTGCTCCATTTTGTGTAGGAATTTCAGTCCATGCAGTCCATGCAGTGGTCCTGGTGACTTATAAAAACTGAAGAAAAAAAATCGTCTGTGGTTTTTAGGATAGGTTGAAATATTACAAGATCAGAAAGCGGTAAAACGAGAAGTGAAGTGAAGTGAAAATACGTACATTAATCTGCCAACGGATAAGCCCACAGTGCAAGCTTTCGACGTGGCCTTGATTCAAATCTGAATGAATTTTTGTTCATGTCTAAATAGCAGCAACAGCAGCAGTAAACATTCCAGCTGCCAAATAGGCGGGTAAGGGTGGGTGATTCCCCCCCAAAAAAAAGAAAAAAAAAGAAGGAAAGAGAAAGGAGAGAGAGTAAATAAAAGGAAGAAAAATGAAACAACAAAAACAACAACAAAACCCTGGAAGCCCTTGCTCGCCTTGCTCGCTCGCATTTCACCTATGTTAACCAATATTGATATTAATATTCATATGAAAGGAAATTGGTTTGCATCCCGTGTCCTTATACACACTAATGCTATACTATTCACATATTAATAACTGCAAGGAATCGAGCGGCAAATTGACCTAAAATAGATGATATTGGCCTGTGACCATTAAACTATTCCTATCATAACCTCTATCAGCACAAACAACATGGCAGCCTCCACGGATGAGACTGCTGGCTATTTCTTATAAAACATGGTTAGGTTTTTCAGAATTGTTGACAAATGGAAGGATTTAAAAGGGTACCAGCCACTTTGAATAGTACGATACATAACGATACATCGCTTCTGTCATGGTTGCTACAGGTGCAGCCGCTGAACTGCGAACTGTAGTCGCGAACTTTGCGACAAGCACACACACAAAATCTTTGCGAAACCGTTCGGTATCCCGGAAGGTAACCGCTTTGCATACATAGACTTTATGTACGAAAGGTCAAACTTCCGCTTGACCCTCAGCGGAGAGGACAGCACATCCGAGTGAAGCAATAAATCATCGTTTTTGGTAAGTTGTAAGTTGTCAAAATAGATATAAGAAGTTAAAAAAAAAAATCATCAATCAAAATTACTATTCAATTTGATGCGATAGTACTGTACAGTGCAACGCTGCACCGCTCTTTCGCCTGTGGCCTAGGCTAACGGACCTAAATAAACTGATGATATCGGAGGTTGCGCTATTGAAAAGGAAAATAATCACGCGACGGAATTTTTTTTCTAGACTAAGAATTTAGAATCTGATTTTGCAGTTAGATCTATCGGCCCGATGGCGAACTTGAAAGGTAGTTTCCAGGCTGGGCTAACCGGGCAGGAGAAAGTGTGATTTGGGATCGTAATTTTTTTGTTCACAAGCCTCCCTACATAGGGGAAAATACAGGCCGTTCTGGGCGTTCACTGAGATGTCAGAATATAACACCACTGAACGCCTCACTGGGCTAATGCCCGCTTGTTCGCGACAGCATGGTGGCTCAACTGACAGTGATTGATAGAGCGTCCGCCTCATGAACGGGAGGTCGTGGGTTCGATCCCCGGCCGAGTTATACCAAAGACTTACAAAAATGGGACCTTCTGCCTTCTAGCCAGGCGCTCGGCATAATAGAATGGAGAAGGGTAATAATAACATATTATGTTATGCAGAGCCCGCTGGAAGATCAGCTGATAGTTGAAGTGGGTACCCTGGGTAAACAAGAGTTACTATTATTATTGTTATTATTATTATTATTATTATTATTATTGTTATTATAGCTATGCGAACTGCAACTTTCATCAAGGATTGAGAGGATGACGAAAATCGCGAAGAGGAAAGAATAACTTGGGGCTAGTAGTATTGGTAAGTCACTTATAATTTGGTCACTGGACCCCTCAGAAGAACAGCCTCTGGCTGAAGAAGGTGATCCAGCCCGTGTGTGGAGGATAAATGAATAAATAAATAAATGAATAAAAACAATGAAGCTATTCTAAAATAGTTTGCCCTAATATGGAAGGCGAAGTGTTCCAAAATACCCACAAAACCCTGATCAGAGGTTTTTACTCTGCGCAAGCAACAAAAGAACCCCTGATCAGGGGTTTTGCTCTTCACTTGCGATAGTTTCTGCACGAACAGCGAGAAACTCCTGATCACGGGTTTTAAACCCTGCACGAGCAGTGAGAAACTACTGATCAGGGGTTTTACTCTGTTTGTGGGGTAGCTCTCTGCACGAACAGCAAGAAACCCCTGATCAGGGGTTTTACTCTGCACATGCGGAAGTTTTTCTGTGCTCGAGCAGCGAGACACTACTGATCAGGGGTTTTACTCTAGCACGTGCGGTAGTTTTTCTCTGCGCGAACAGAGAAACCCCTGATAAGAACGGGGGTCGCTTTTTTTAATGGGGGGGGGGGGGGTGGGGGATTCGTGGTTTATTTGTAGGGCCACCTCATCATGGCCTGATACAACAAGATGCCCTTACTCTTCAAAATTGTCTCATTTAATAACACTTGATTCCACATGATTTCATACGTAGATGATTAAAATATTTCATGGTAGAAAGGACCCCGTGTAATTTTACGTTGAGACGCGAATGTAATTAGCAGTCATACACACACACCCTCACGCACGCACACACACACAGCTCTACATCACTCTACTCCCGCTGACGGAATAAGGCTCAAATCTTTTGTTTGACGTTCGAGGTCCTCAAGAATTTTCTTTGTTCACTGTCCTCGCTTGCAAAGCTATACAAACCCACCCCCTTCCACACACACACACTCTCTCTTGCTCTTGTAAGTCTGTTCTTACTTTCCTTTCATACTTAAAAAAAAAACTTTCTTAGCTCTTAAATGAAACATAATAAGGTAGCTTCGCCCTGAGTTTTATTTCAATCATTATGTACGCTGCTATTACATCGATGCAGTCCCCTTCCATGACCCTCTCCCATTTTGTGGAGACTTTCAAAATGGCATGCATACACTATGAACACGATGGACAAAGAAAGCGGACAAAATAAACAACCCCTCATTCTACCCTTCACAATGGTTCTGGTAGTCAAAAGAACATCCATTCACTGCTATTGTCCAAAATATGTGGAAGAGGTGTCACATGCATATTCACCTGGAACTACATGATTAAACATAATAGCTGTGAAGGGATGTTCTTTTGACTACCAGAACCATTGTGAAGGGTAGAATGAGAGGTTGTTTATTTTGTCCGCTTTCTTTGTCCGCCGTGTTCATAGTGATAGTCATACATGTACAACACTTCCTTTCAAAAGCGAACACATACCCGCGGTCGTTGTAACCAATAGCAACACTTCAACAGTGTTTGATCATAATAGAAAGAATTCTGGTTGCATGGTTTTTGTGTCCCCCCCCCCCCCCCCCCCCCCCCGCAACTGGATTCGGACAGTTCTCGTTCATCGACAGAAACAACCGCACGACCAGAACCGAACCCCCTGCTCAGGGGTTTCTCTGTTCGCGCAGATGAAAACTACTGCACATACAAAGTAAAATCCCTGATCAGTAATTTCTCGCTGCTCGCGCAGAGAAAAACTACCGCACGTGCAGAGTAAAACCCCTGCTCAGGGGTTCCTCGCTGTTCGTGTAGAGAGAAACTATCGCACGAGCAGAGTTAAACTCCTGATCAGTAGTTTCTCGCTGCACTTGCAGAGTTAAAACTACTGATCAGTAGTTTCTCACTGCTCGTGCAGGGTTTTAAACTCCTGATCAGCGGTTTCTTGCTTTTCGTGCAGAAACTACTGCACGTGCAGAGTAAAAAAAAAAAAAGCTCCTGATCAGGGGTTTATAACCCGTTATCAGTGATTTTGGGGTATTTTGCAACACTTCGCTTTCCATAGCCTAAAACTAATTTAGATACAAATTGGAAAGACACGTTTGTTGTTTGTGTCTGTGACTGAGGAGTGTGACACTTTGCGCGTATGCCATGACTGTGCAGACATGGGCCTGGGGACATGGAGCAGTCTTTGGCAAAGATGTAGGGCAACTACCCCAAGTTGCCCCAATCACCTATAATTTTTTACTAGAACTACAGCCCCACCCCCCCCAAAAAAAAAATCATATGACCTATTATTATTCTGTAGACTACACTATATAAAAAACAACAAATAAAAAAATCTTAATGAATAATACCCTCAACTCTGGCAATGATAAATAAATAATGAATGAATTGAAAAGAAAAAACAGTTATCATTCTCATCAGAATTCTATCTACCTATGCCCAAACTGGGTTTCAATTTTCACATTCCCACGTTGCAGGAATAGGTTTTACTAACTCTGGTAGCACAGACTGTGCGGTTTATGTGAGAAAGGTGAAATTTACAGTAAGTAGAAATTGAGTGTTTTGCTGCATGAAAAGAGAGTTTGAACTGCAAATCACAATTCTCTTATCTGGTGCCTTTAGACTACTATTTAATTTTGGGATGTTGTCATCACGAAATGTCAATTATTTCTCTTATATCTCTATTTCCCTCTTTTTTCAA
>CM057151.1:16449709-16619768 GCA_029962745.1 Echinometra lucunter
AACCATATTGTTCCGGCCATACAGCACGAACACGCCCTAGCACCCTAAACGAGGATTCAAGGGCAGGCCGCTAGGACACCCTAAACACGGATTTTGTGCAGATTTCCCAGATTTGCACACCCTAAACGAGGATATTCCCATTTTCATATCTTGAGAGTGTTATTGGGGTCCATTGAAAGTTTGGAGCCGTTTTTATCTCGAGATAATTCACTGTCTCATTATGTTTTACACAGGCGTTATAGGATTTTCCGTTCACGTGTCTTGTTACAGTCGGTCTCACAGTCGGTGGAAATTACACACCCTTTTCGCGTTTTAGATTATCGTGATTTAGGGGGCCTTTTTTCATTTTTGGGCGTTTTTGACACTCTATTCGCGTTCCGCGCGTTCCGCGCCTACCCCTGAAAAAAAATAGCCCTTTTCCGCGTTTTTTTTTCTCTCGGATGCTGTCCACTCTTCAATGGAAGTGACCCCCCCGGGGAACACGCCCACAGAGAAAGCCAACCGGCACTGTCTAAAACAGTCGTAATAATGGTGCATCGTCATGTAAACGAATCTCTGAGTTGAAACCATTTTCTTGCAAATTTATCTTTTCTACAATTCGAATCTGCAATGTAATTTTCATTTTTGACATAATTTACAAGCGAAACACTAATATTATCAAAATCGGGCAGTTGTTTCTTCATTTGTATATACTATCTGTCACACTATTATCAATATACAGTTCAATGCATTATTATTCGAACCTCTTAAACCAAATAATTTATCTTATAGTGAGAATATAATTCTATTTCCGGTTCCAGTGTAAATCCAGTGTTCCAGCCTATCCCAAATATTTCTAAGAAGTGGTACCATACATTTATGAATTTAGCAGATACACTTGTATGATAAATGAAAATGGCACTGTTATGTTCTTGTGTTGTGGTTCTTAAAGGGACACATAATAATGAGATAATAGCACAGAGATGTAACTAGTGTCTGCCATTTAATGTTAAGCCATCTTGCTCTCTCTTCCGCATGCGTACAAGGCTGCACATGAAGCTTGCGTGGTTAGTCTTCATTTCATACATCACATTCCTCCCCTTTTAATTGGGAGCATATCCTGCTTAATTTCAGCTGGCTAATGTAATACATTCACTACCCATGTATAACACTAGATAAAACAAAGTAACACTGCGTAACTTGTAACCAGATAACAGTAATACCAAACTAGGCGTGCTAGACAAAACTTCGCCATAACAATGACCTGCTTACTTAACAATTAACCATAATCATTTAAACATACATGGCTATTTCAAACTACACTCCTTTGAATACACTTCATCCTAAATATCACCCTATAAAGGTAGTAGCTATGTGCCATGTTACTTCACATTGTGTTTTATCTGTTAACTGTTCACTGGTATAACTATGTGATTCTTATCACATGCATCAGGCTATAATGATAATCTAATCCTTAAGATTGAATCATAATAAACCTTATCAATAAGTTTGCATAAATGTGTCTCCATCAATGATAATGTCTCGTGAATGACTCCAAATAAAATGTTCACGACTCATAGGATGGCTATAAATCTATACATTTTCTGATATTTTTTTTTTTAAACTCAGACTAGTGTACTATATAGAATGCGAGTTATTTTGCTTTTCAATTTCTCTAATAAAACAAACTTTCAATATTACAACACTTTGTGCTTGTCATTATTTGCATCCATGTCAAAGGTAACACTATTTCTCTCTACCTATATAGAACTTCATTCTCTTCTCTCCACCCTCTATTTTTTTTTTTTTTTTAAATCATTCAACTATCAAATTGAACTACCAATTAGTTGTGCAATAAGTCCCAATAACTTGTTCTTACTAAAAAAAATTCATCCCTGTACAATTGTGGCATAAGATCACAATTTAAAACATACCTCGTTCCCTTTCTTAACACATTAGTGTCATTACCAAACTAGAAGCCTCATAACGTGGCTATAATTGTTTCTCCTAACTGTATATCCAATAACACTATTTACAATCATGTTAACAGCTTTTGACTTTTCCTCTTTTTTTTTTTATGTAGCTGTTATCGTGTATAGATTTAATGATATACAATGAAATCTCTGAACTTTGAGGGTGTCTTTGACTTCCGGGTGGACATTCGTCTTTCTGACATGACCTGAGAATTTGGCGTGTTTGGCATGACAGCTCCATCAGAATCACTCAGTGGCTCTGTTGGGGCCTGCTGTGATATGGCTGTAGTATCAGCGTTACACTGTTCAGTGTTTGAAGTTAGGGATTCGCTAGTACTAGGTGCCATATTGGGATTCTCTGTTGTCTGGCTTGGATACTGCGTCTGTTGAGTCAGAATCTCTGAGTGTAGACTGGTGTGCTGATCAGGCCTTTCTTGCTTGTCATGATCATCTCCACGCGATAGAGTGTAACGTGTAATGTGATCCACGGTGCCAGGTAAAAATGTCAGAGGTAAAAATGTCAGAGGTAAAAATGTCAGAGGAAAAAATGTCAGAGGTAAAAATGTCAGAGGTAAAAATGTCAGAGGTAAAAATGTCAGAGGTAAAAATGTCAGAGTTTGAAAATGTCAGAGGTAAAAATGTCAGAACTAAAATGTCAGATGTGAAATATCAGATGTAAAAATGTCAGAGGTAAAAAATTAATGTCAGAGGTATGCCAGATTTGGAAATGTTTAAGTGACATGTTTCAGGTACGAATACTGAATTATAGAAATTATGGGGAGTGGGATATATTCAAAAATTTTCTGTAAACATACTGTGTCTATACTTGAATGCCCTTGTCTTGGCCATTTGGAAATAACGGTTATGGTGTTGGCGGGGTGAACGTTCTGGTATGCGCGCATTGCCCTCGTTTTCACCGCGGGTACGGGCATTGTAAAAACGATGGTGGGAAAAAAAACTGGGTTGGTAACACGAGTAGCTGACCACACAAATTCCACACGACTGCGCGATTTTAATATGTATATTCCTCTTCATAAGCTCCCACCCCCCTCCTACTCCAATAAAGCGTGGTATACTTGAACGAATGCTTCAATATTATTGTCCTTATACGTAAGGAAGAACAGGAAGTAAGCGAAATTGAATCGTTAATTCGATCTACTTCTCGACCTTTTGTATTTCTCGACCTTTTGTATTACTTCATCCGATACGCTGCGGAATTTACAACTTTTAAAAAGAATTATTCAATTAAGCGTGGTATACGTGAACGAATGCTTCAATATTATTGTCCTTATACGTAAGGAAGAATAGGAAGTAAGCGAAATTGAATCGTTAATTCGATCTATTTCTCGACCTTTTGTATTTCTCGACCTCTTGTATTACTTCATCCGATACGCTGCGGAATTTACAACTTTTAAAAAGAATTATTCAATTAAGCGTGGTATACGTGAACGAATGCTTCAATATTATTGTCCTTATACGTAAGGAAGAATAGGAAATAAGAGAAATTGAATCGTTAATTCGATCTACTTCTCGACCTTTTGTATTATTTCATCCGATACGCCGTGGAATTTACAACTTTTAAAGAGAATTATTCAATTAGATAATTGTGTTAGCATATGCAAAACGTCAAATGTGGATATCCCTTCTTAAGTTCATCTAACATTCTGTCATTCCACTTAAGATCTTAAATCATTTAGATATAATCCTGTTTACTTAATTAATCTCACAAAGAAAATAATGAACATCATCCCATGTTACATTTCTTACCCAAAACGCGCGATTTACTTATCGCTTGCTGAAATTGTCATAAATATGCTTCACAGTGCAATCGTGTCAAGCGGCCAAATCTTAAACACAGAGAGGGAACTGGGCATTCGTTTGCTGCTATATTTGGAGTCAGCTAAACAAGTGCTCGGAAGATCAAAACACTGTTGGGCAATGCGCACATACCAGGATGTTCTCCCGGCCAAAACAAGATTGGTCTCATTAGGTGGTTGGATGGGGCAGCATTATCACTTTCACATCAAATGAGTAAGACAGGAAGGCCAGTCGAATGACTGAACATACACACTTTTACAGAGAGCAGTATTATTGTGATCACTCCATTTATACAGTATGAATTCTTTTTTTTAATATCTCGTGCTCTTCCTAATTTCAAATTCGGTATTCTTACCTGTAACACGTTCACTTCAGAGCTGACATTTTTATCTCTGACATTTTTACGTCTGACAAATTTACCTCTGACATTTTTTTCCCCTGACATTTTTACCTCTGACATTTTTACCTCTGACATTTTTACCTCTGACATTTTACCTCTGACATTTTTACCTCTGACATTTTTACCTCTGACATTTTTACCTCTGACATTTTTTCCTCTGACATTTTTACCTCTGACATTTTTTCCTCTGACATTTTTACCTCTGACATTTTTTCCTCTGACATTCTTACCTCTGACATTTTTACCTCTGACATTTTTACACCGAACCGTGATCCACATGGCGGCGTACCTCTCTACCATCCTGCAACTCTATCACCTACATGACTTCATTGAGTGTTTCAGTCACTATTCCTCTGAGCCAAGTTGGTCCGGCTGCAAAGTTCTTCACCAGGAGAGTATCATTCAACTTGAACTGTCTCATCTTTGAGCGCTTGTCTGCCGCCTGTTTCATTGCAGATTGCTGCTTCTGAACAGACTTGGACGGACATGGTCCATTCTACTTCTGACCCTCCTTTTGAACATTAGTTCACTTGGTGTTTTCATGGTAGTTCCTTGTGGAGTTATCCGATAGGTCATCAGGAATACTTGGATGCGCATCTCCAATGATGTTCCACTGGTTTTCTTCACTCCACTCTTCAAGGTTTGCACGGCTCTTTCAGCAAGGCCATTGCTGGAAGGGTGTTTTGGGGCTGTTTGTACATGTTCCACATTGTTGTTGAACAGGAAGTTCGAAAAGTCTTCAGAGACAAACTGAGTGCCGTTGTCACTTACGACTGTTTCTGGAATACCATACGTTGCGAAAAGGCGTCGCATGGCAGTGACTGTAGCAGCTGCAGTGGCGTGTGCCACTCTAATAGCTTCAATCCACTTGGTATAGGCGTCAACAACAATCAGCACGTTCTGGTTATTGATGTAGGCGTAATCGATGTGGATCCTACTCCAGGGTCGTTCTGGGAACTGGGTGGATTGGGGCAGGTTGTGGGCTTTGCTGGTGCTCCTGACAAGTTGGACAGGTCTTCACCTTCTCTTCCAAACTTTTGTCGATGCCTGGCCACCATACAAAGGATCGTGCAAGTGCTTTCATTTTAACTATGCCTGGGTGAGTCCCATGAAGTTCATCAAGGATCCTTTGTCTCATCTGCTTGTTGTCTGGAATGACCACTCAATGTCCCCATAATATGATGTCGTCCTCAATCGACAGTTCCTCCTTCTTCTGCGCAAAGGCTTTGAGCTCTGGTGGAATGTTCTTGGGGTTTGGCCATCCATTCATCACATAGGCTGTCACTCTTGCGAGAACAGAATCCCTTTTGGTGAACCTCCTGACTTCATCGGCGTCAACTGGCCTTGTGTCAATATCTAGCTTGTTGATTTGAACTGGAGGCTGCTCATCCAGCTCTGCAAGACTCTGATGCGACCACACTGTTTGATCATCTGCCAAGGGTAGGCGTGAAAGGGCATCTGCATTCTGGTGCTGTTTGCCTTCCTTGTGTATGATGTCATAGTCGTAGGCTGAGAGGATCATGTGCCACCTGGCTAACCGTGCAGAGGCCATGGGGCTTGCAGGTTTGGTGTCACCGAATATGCCTAACAGCGGCTTGTGGTCTGTGACGATTGTAAATCGTCTTCCGTACAGATACTTGTGAAATTTCTTTACACCGAAAATGACAGAGAGTCCTTCCTTTTCATATTGGGCGTAATTTGCTTCACTCTTGGTGACCGTGCGTGAGGCGAATGAAATGGGCTGCTCTAGACCGTTCGGTCCTACATGGCTGAGGACTACACCTAGACCATAGGGGCTTGCATCACATTGCGTCAACACTGTGTCACTCTGAACCAGTTCCTTTGACTTCTGGAAGGCTCTTTCTTGGTCTCCTCCCCACTTCAGGTTTGGATCGGGTTTGTTCCGGTCTCCACGCTTCTTTGGCACTGAAGCATACTCTGCCTTCAACAGTGTTATTAGTGGGGCGATCTCTTTGGTCAGATTTGGTATGAACTTCCGGTAGTAGCCAAGAAGACCTAGGTATGCTTGCAGCTGACTCTGGTTCTGTGGTCTTGGAGTCTTCTTGATGGCTTCGATCTTGTCTGGGAGTGGGCTGATTCCATGTTGATCCAACTTGTGACCAAGGAACTCCACCGAGTCCATCATGAACTCACACTTTTCCCTTTTCAGTCGAAGTCCATTACTCTCTAGGCAATGCAGTACAGCTTGCAAGTTGGCGATGTGTTCTTCATCTGTCTTCCCACTAACTATAATATCATCAAGGTACGGGCGACACATTGGTATGTCAGCTAACAGTGACTCCATTGCTCTTTGGAAGAGCGCAGGGGCTGTGGCGATGCCAAAGGGTAACCTAGTGTACTGAAAAAGTCCTCCGTGTGTATTTACTGTGGTGTACTTCCTTGCTTGTTCATCAAGTTCTATCTGGTGGTATGCATGTTACAGGTCAAGCTTGCTGAACTTCTGACCTCCACCTAAGTCCTGGAGCATATCCTGGAGCGAAGGAATTGGGTACCGTTCCACTCTTAGAACTTTATTTGCTGTCAAGTTATAGTTGCCACAGATGCGGACTTTCCCGTTTGGCTTCTTCACCACTACGATAGGACATGCGTAATCAGCAAACTTCACCAGCTCAATCACGCCTTGGTCCTGTAACTCATCGATGGCTTCGTCAATTTTCTGGCGCATTGCATATGGGACTGGTGCTGCTTTGTAGAACATGGCTTTATCTCCATCATCTTGAGAATGCACCTTTGCTTGGTAGCATTCAAGTTTACCAACTCTTGTACAGTCAAACACTTGCTTGTGCTTCGCTAACATGTCTTGTAAGGTAGCTTGTACCTTGTGCACGGCTTCTGGATTGTAGGAAACATGTGTTTGAAGGTTGAGGCGATTCTGTAGGAATCCTTTTGGTGCGGCTTGCATCCAGTCTCGGCCAAGTAACGCAACGCCTTTCTCAACTACAAGAAGTGGCAACTTCTTTGGTGGTTGACTGGCATCAAACTGGACTTTCACCATTGCCTCACCAATGACTGGTACTGATGAGCCTGTGTATGTTTTCAAGGACACATTTGCTTGCTTCACATCAGCTTGGTGTCCCAGTTTATGGAAATCCTGCTGCGACATCATCGTCCAGGGGCTTCCTGTGTCGATTTCTAAGTTAACTTGGATTCCATCTAGGCTTAGGCTTGTCTGGAACGGTTCACTGTACCTTGTAATCTTATTTACCATTCCACCCCGCAGGTGTCTGAGTTCTATACCAGGCATGTTTTCTGGCAGTTCTGCATCTTCCTCACCATCCAAGTGGTGTGCAGCTTTTTTTTCTAGATCTGTATTGCTTGATCTTCTCACACTGGCTGAGGGTGTGACCCATTTGAGAACACTGAAAGCATTTCTCATCCTTAAATCTGCATGCTGACTGGACATGGTCACCTGAGCCACATCTCCAACATCTTGAGGCAGGTTTTTCCTGTTTCTTTAGGCTTGGCTTTTGGGGCTTTCCCTTCATGTCCTGCTTCTGCCTTTGATGTGTATTCCGACGCGATGAGGACACGTCTGGTTTACGCTGGCTTCTGCCCTGCATCTTCTGAACCGTAGGTGACTTGGTCCCTTTACTCAATACTCTGAGCTTTTCAACATTCTTGTTTGCTACCTCCATAGCTGTGGCGGTCTGAAGTGCATGTTGTAAGGTTAGTGATGACTCACTTAACAGCTTGCGTTGAATTGCAATATTCCGGCAACCCACTACTAGACGGTCCCTAATCATGTTATCTAACTCTTTGAAAATACAGCGTTCGCTTAATTGGCGCAAATTTGCCACAAATTGCGGTATGGACTCGTCTTGCTTTTGCACACAAGTGTAGAACCTATAGTGCTGAACAATTTCAGTAGGCTTTGGTGCGAAGTAGGTCTTAAGCGTGTCTTTGCATACTGTATGTGTTTGATCTATTGGTTTACTGGGCTGCAAGAGAGCTCTGAGAATGTGGTAGCTCTTGCTACCAAGATGTGTCAGAAATATCGCCCTTCTTTTCCCATCTTCCTGTACATTGTTAGCATCAAACCATGCTTCTAGGAGTTCAAGCCATTCGTCAAAATTGTACCCATCACTCAGTTTGGGCACACTACCAATATGTTGGCTTGCCATAATTTTGTTTCATATGTTGTACAAAATCCAGCTGTTAACTTGATTGTAACTACACAAAAGGCAACTGTAAAACCATATGACTTTGGTCTTGCAATTGAGCGTAAGCAAAGCTTATTTGCTTAGCACATAATGCCTACACAAGCATTAATATAATGTCTTACATGAAACAAATGAGCTAGAACGAAATATAGTCCAAAGATGGAACAATTTAGCATCTCACTACACACAACTGGTATGTGGGACTACCCTCTGTATAATTAGGTGTAGTGTGGGCTGCAGCTATTCAATGGAATAGCAAATATAGGCACTGGGTCCTGGTCCTAATTGCTAGGTCTTAGACTATAATCGATCAACACTTTGGGCTGAAGTTAGTCCTATAACTGATTAGACCTGGTCGTTCTTTCTTAGACCTGGACCTTCTGTTTGGTCCTATAACTCAGAGGCCTGGTCCTACTTTAGACCTGTTTATAACTATGAGATTATAGGGGAGACCGGGATGAAATGGGACATTTTCGCACTATCAGGAAAGATTCCTTGTAACTTTTTAAATATTTTGTCAAGCTAGGTCATAATCATAATATATGTACTATAGATACTGAAGTTTATAATGAAGTATCTAGTGATACCCCTACATTATGCTATTTCGTGTAATCGATGATTTATGAAAACCTTAATTTTGGGGTAACATGGGACACCCCGGGGAGCAATGGGTCATCAAGAGGGGTGAAATGGGACCGATGGGGTGAAACGAGACAACCACAAAAGAATCATTAAAATTCTCACAAAATAGATTGATGATAAAGCAAACACCTTTTAATGAAGATAATAGGCCCAAAAAGGGAATAATTTGTAAACAGGAGGCCCTTTAAGCATGTTAAGAGCTCAATTAACAGTCATTTTGTTGAAAGAATATAATCGTAGAACGTTTTGAAGTTTCCACTCCATTAATTTGCAACAATATGTGCAAACACTATCTTAGACTCAGTCTCCCTTTTCTCTCCCTGAAAGTTCCTTTTTATTAGTAACAGGTACACATAATTCTGGTATTTAAATTTAAGATATCATCTAACATTAAACTGAAGCTTTCCATTAATAAGATCTATGAGAAAAAAAATGAAAGATTGAAATTATAAAAACACAGTTACCACTGTCAACTACATATATTATATCTTGTACGAAAAAAAATGTGAATGATTTGAAACTTTTCATCCATGAAAATTAAACATCAAATGCTTCATAAAATGAGCATACAATTGGGCATTACGTGCGTTTAATCTAACACCGTTTTGTAGAACTCAAACAATGCTAAAACATTTGTTTTTAAGAATACTCAACAGTAAGAACAAGTCAAAATATGATAACAATGAAACTTTTACCTACCAATTCTCTCATAAAATTTTTGTTTTCCTTGAATATTTTGAATATTAAGCCTCAAATCTGCTCGTGAGACCTGGATCATGTTAACATTCTTAACACAATATGTTAAAAGATAAGTTTTATTTTAACATCTGTTAGTATAAAATCACAAATGCTGTAAGCTTTTCAGTCCAGTCGACATGAGTCTGCAAATCAGTCTCCCATTCCCCCCCCCCCCCTTGAAAAACCATTTTGTCATAACAGTTGTTGTAAAGCAATCAAAAATCAACTTCTGGCATAGAATAGGAGAATGAGACAAAACTGAACAATATTCTGAAAAAACATTTAGTACTTTCTAAAATTTGAAAGAATGAAATTATGAAAAACCTGGTATGGAAACTAATATTTTTGGTTTGTTTGTAAATTAATATTTGGGACAAAAATTAGGCCAACTCCAAGCACTATACATAAGCTTGAGAAAATCTTTAGTGCACAATAAGGCTTTTGTAAAGATTTCCGTTTCACATAAATGAAATTTTAATTACACAAGTAGAACTTACACGAGCTGGGGAGAAATGGGACACACTGTCCCATTTCTCCCCCTTGGTAAAAAAATTATAAAAATGGCGGTCACTATTTCTAACCTGTCTGTTATCAAACAATTTTATTTTCTGAAGTTTGCACACTTACTAAGTTACCAATTGGCATAATATAGTACCTACGAGATCTATGTAGTATACTTGATATTTTACTGACAACAATTGACGGAAAAGTATTTAAGAAGGGGTCTAAAAAAGAAATTGAATTTTAACCGACCTGTAGATCTGTAAAGTGGCTGATATGTCTGTTGTGAGCTTTGCCTAGGCACACCTTTTTACTGATGTGATCAGTTTTCTGATTGGCTGAGTATTTTTCAAGTTACAAGGGTGTCCCATTTCTCCCCATGTCCCATTTCACCCCGGTCTCCCCTATCTGTTTCTGCTTTTTAGACCTGGACCTTCTTGTTGGTCCTAAATTTCATAGGCCTGGTCCTACTTGCATAGCCTTAGACCAGTTGACCAATTTGCTCTTTGACTACGGCATAAACTTAGCTTAGTTTATCATTACTGCATAAACCATCAGACCTGAATTTGGTCTTGGTCCTGTTGGTTCTATGTACATCTTGACTCTATTACTATCTTAACGACCTAATACCTAATTGGACCAGTGACTGTAACAACTCACCACGGCATGTACGGTACTTTGTTACACGTATACTAGACTATGCTTCGACTAATTCTTTAGTCCACAACATTGCAAATACAACCATAATAACAGTATTTTGGACCTGGACTAATTAGTCTTACTCTTACTAGTCTTAGACTAAGCTACAGTTCACAAGTCCTGATGTTGATGTTTTGCTTGTGTTTCATTCAAATCATTGTAGATCTAGGTCTACTGCCACTGGCTTGGGCTTGTTGTACTGAGTCTTGGCACTACAACTTGGTCCTGGCTTGTAGTTGTAGACTCGAAGCTTGCTTGGCTTGGGCTTGTAGTGAGTCTTGGCCCTACAATTGGTCCTGGCTTGCAGACTCAAAACTTGCTGGGCTGGCTTAGACATATAACTGCAACACTGGGCTAAGTCTTGTTGCTGGGCCTGGGCTGGACTTGGCAGGTACCGGCTGGGTCCTCGGCTTGGTCCCTGGGCTCTGTTACTTGCTGCTGGGCTGGGCTGGCTTGGCTTGGAGACTTCGGGCTTGAAGCTGGCTCCAAATTACTAAGTCAAATAGGGTCTAGTCAAGATGTGGCAACATCTAGGGCTAGAGTCTAGGCCTAATTTACAACAATGTCAAAGTTATGGGCTGCAGACACTACATAACTAGCAGTTAGGTCTCAACATAGGCTGGCATGAACGGTGTGAGGCTTCTGCAAAGCGTCCATTTAAGCAAACCTCTTTCACCCGTCATCCAATTGAACTTTGGCATAACAAACAATGCGAGACTATAGCAAGGTGTTCTTTGATGGCTTTGTTTTGATAGGCCTCATTAAATTCATTCGGCTAGTCTAGACTTTTTCTGGTCTAGTCTAGATCTAGTCCTGTGATTCAAATTCGATACTCGATGAATCAGTGGAAGGCTGCAGCAAAGCGTTCATAAGTAGAGTCTACTAACACTACAGTAACAGTAGAATACTCATACAGCCATAGCGTCCATCAGTATCACAACTTTAATACTTGCGAACTTTCATTTCAATGGCTGGGCTGGGTCCTGGACCTGGTCTGCGTTGCTACTAGTACCAGTTCTCAGTCTGACTTGCGGCTAGGCTGCGATTGTCCAATCACAGTAGATCTACTGCTGGCTTGCAGTGTGTAACATTGTCCTAGCTCTGTGTGCGCGTGCGGCGGTGCATTGGCCGTGTTGCTAAGGGCGTATAAGGCTAGCTATGTGCCCGTATGCTCAGCGGCTGATATCAATGACAATGTCCGCGGCCAATTTCCAAAAGCTGTCCGGAGTGCATTTCACTAAAACAAGTCCAACTATTCTCATTTTCATCCCTGCATCCTCGTCGCCAAATTGTTATGTTCTTGTGTTGTGGTTCTTAAAGGGAGACATAATAATGAGATAATAGCACAGAGATGTAACTAGTGTCTGCCATTTAATGTTAAGCCATCTTGCTCTCTCTTCCGCATGCGTACAAGGCTGCACATGAAGCTTGCGTCGTTAGTCTTCATTTCATACATCACAGGCACGATCAAAAATTTGCTATATTGAACATGCCATGTCTATATATTCTGCTAAATGTATTAGGTCAAATGAAGGTGTCCATGTGACCTTAATGTTATTCATACAAGTGTTTACAGAAAAAGAATGGGATAACATTCTATATTTGAAAAGTTTGTTTGCAAAAGGGGTTAGATCCACCTTTGTAACTACAGAGAAAAAAACCGGGTTTGTTCGCAGTGGCGGCACCAGGATTGTTAAAGTGGGGGGGCAAATGGAGGGCAAAAGAAAATGTTTGGGGGGCACGGGCAGTCAATTTTTTTTTTTGCGTGTATGGAAAAATCGAGTGTGAAGCGCGAGTTTTAGTCGCTTACGCACATTTTCATATCAATTTTGCGAGCGAGCGAACAAAAAAATAACCCCTTTTTTTTGGTTTTCCATTGCATTTTCGAATAAATATTCTCAAATATGACGAGCGAGCGAAGCGAGCGAGCCAAAAATGGCTACATTTCTTGTTTTTAATGGCATTGTAGAAAAGAAATTTAAAAATACGACGAGCGAGCGAAGCGAGCGAGCCAAAAATAATCGCTTTTTGGGTTTTCAATCAAAGTTTTGAAGAGCTGAAAATGGTATTTTAGAGCACTTCACAGCTTGAATATGATGCTTATGACAACATCTACTTATTTTCAAAATTTTTCTTTTCAGTCCTCAAAATTTCTGGGGGGGGGGGCAACTGGGGGGGCAAAGCTTCTGAGTGGGGGGGCAAATGCCCCCCCATGCCCCCCCCCCCCCCCTTGGTGCCGCCACTGTTTGTTTGCTATACTTTGTACAGGCATCTATGGAAAAGTAAAATTTGAAAGTACAGTTTTTTTCATGAGTGCTCTGAAATTTAGCTTCATTCAAAAGGCAGGTACACAGTTGAACAACGTTCTGATATCAAGAACTCAATTTTCATCAGAAGTAGGCCTACGTCTAACCTCTTTTGCAAACAAGCTCTTCATTTATTTGTTCAGTACACATCGTATGAATAGGCATATTTGGATATTCATTATTTTGATGTCGCATTTCTGGTCAAATTCCGATTTGAATTATTTTGCACATAGAGCTCGCAGACAAACTTCTGTAGCTCCATTACCATGTCTGGTGTGATGTTTAAATCTTCTTCAAGATCATTAAATGCAGAGCACAATGTGTGGTCTTTGATAAGAAGGGACCTTTTCCCCCTTCCCACAGATAGCACTGACACTGTCACAACCAGTTCGGCAATGCTGTCCAATCAAAGCTTTGCTGACGCCTTGTCCACTACTCTGTTCAATTTTTGGACTTCGGTAATGTAAATATTTATTCCTCTGCCGGTATAAGAGTTTTATTACTCTCCCGGTATGGAAGTAGAGATTAGCAGTAAAAACATTACTACACTGGGGGGGGGGGGTGTTTCATAAAGCTGTTTGTAAGTTACGAACGACTTTACGCACAACTGGTAATACCTTCTTATGCAACATGTAAATGAATGAGAATCTGATTAGCACCCAGGATGTTCCAGTCGTTCGTAAAGTCTTTTGTAACTTACGAACAGCTTTATGAAACACCCCCCTGGTAAGATTGCGTCAGCACCGTATTCGACGAAGGAAATTTTTTGTTTTGTTTTCCACTAATAAATTATCAGTCTAGAATAAAGTAAATCACACGAATAGTGAGTTAATTCTAAAAGCAATCCTTTTGTGATCTGGAGTGTGGTAAGAAACCCGTGACAGAAGTGGACAGCCTTGACAGAAGGAGTACGTTTAAACTGAATTACTTTCTCAAGTTCACTTGCACTTGCAGCAGAAAATGCTGCCGCTGCGCTTCTGTACAAGTATAGCAAGAAGCCAGATCAGACCGCGCGCAGCGCGTACATAGCAGATAGCCAAAATTCCCTCTTTTGCTCAGATTAGCCGCAAAGTTTCATCACTTCTATATCGCGAATATTGAATTAGAACTAAATCTGATTAAAGATGTTTATTCGTTAAGTCATTTTCTACGGAAAATGTAAATTCATGTCGATGAAATATATTTGAAAGGAGAGTAGATCGCATTTTCATTCACTCCATTTCAGCCTTATTGTAGTTCCGTGCTGTGTTATCGATATCAGACGTTGGACCAAATGTTGGTCTAAATTTTAATTCAGAATCAGGCCTATAGGTCTATAAGCCTACTACCCAGATAACAAGGTTACGTTGGCCCAACGTTGCCCAACTTTTGCACTTATGTTGGCCCAACGTCATGGATATCACGTTGGGCCAACGTTATTCTTGCCGGTGGGCCAACGTTGGCACAACGTTGCATGTATGACGTTGGGCCAACGTTGGGCCAACCTTAGTCCAACCACTGATTCTGACGTCATATGGACGTTGGGCCAACGTTTAACCAACCATTTGTTATGACATAATTTTGACGTTGGCCCAACGTTGGCCCAACGTGTGCACTTATGTTGGCCCAACGTCATGGATATTACGTTGGGCCAACGTTATTCTTGCCGGTGGGCCAACGTTGACACAACGTTGCATGATGACGTTGGGCCAACGTTGGGCCAATGTTAGTCCAACCACTGATTCTGACGTTATATGGACGTTTGCCCAACGGTTAACCAACCATTCAATGTTGTATTGACGTCGGGCCAACGTTGGGCCAACGTTAAGCCAACGTGTTACCAACCCTTACTCAAGCATTAACCACCTTTTTGCCAACATGTATCCAACCATTAAGTGATCTCATTCTACCCTATTTTATTTATTTCATCTTTTATTTAGCGTATTAACACTTAAAATCTGGTTTAAGCTAGATAGATCTAGGGTATATATAGCCTAAATTCATAGGATTTTACCATGTTGTTGGTGCCGTACGGCACGGTATTTCAGATCTGAGCTGTCGGTTTCTGTTGCATTAAATTTGCTAAATTCAGGCCTCTGTATAGTACACAACGATAGCCAGTGCAGCCATGGAATTTATAAAACAGTAACAGTATTGTTTAAATGAGCCCAGCGAGAGCTAACAAGTATTGAAGTAACACTAACAGTAACAGTTACTTCTCTAAATTGTGTCTAGATTCAGCAAATTTAATGCAACGGAAAGTTTGTCATTATGAATCAATGAAGAGAATTATTGGAGACCCTAGGCTTGTAGTTGTAGACAAGTACACTTAGAATATTAAAGTAGGCTACAGTGTACACTGTACATAACTAGTCTAGATCTAGATTACACAGCGCCGTCTGGCCTAGACCAAAGTGTTCTGTCTCTAACAGTCGTCGTTAGGCTCATATTTTGGTAGGGTCGGCAGGAGGAGGCTACACTGTCCTCTGTATAGTACACAACGATAGCCAGTGCACCCATAGAATTTATAAAACAGTAACAGTAGGCCTATTGTTTAAATGAGCCCAGCGAGAGCTAACAAGTAGGCCTAACACTAACAGGAACAGTTACTTCTCTAAATTGTGTCTAGATTCACTC
This sequence comes from Echinometra lucunter, assembly GCA_029962745.1. Lineage (NCBI taxonomy): Eukaryota > Metazoa > Echinodermata > Echinoidea > Camarodonta > Echinometridae > Echinometra > Echinometra lucunter. Next base: position 16,465,563 of record CM057151.1, read on the forward strand.
GCCAACGACAATACTCAGTCAATCCTATTGATTATTCAACATGCTCAGTCAATGCACAGTCAGTAGGCCCTAGTACTAGTAGTCACTGACAGTCATAATCAATCACAGCTCAGATCTGAAATACCGTGCCGTACGGCACCAACAACATGGTAAAATCCTATGGATCTAGGCTATATAGATCTATACCCTAGATCTAGCTCAAACCAGATTTTAAGTGTATACGCTAAATAAAAGATAAAATAAATAAAATAGGGTAGAATGAGATCACTTCACTCAAAGTCAGGTACAGGTACCGGGCCAATGCAAAGTAGATCTAATTATAAACGTGCAATATCAATTCAACGCAGAGCTAGAAAGAGCCCGCCAATTCGATTCCAATTCAAACGCCGCCAACGCGTGCGCGTTACGGTACATAGTATATGGAGGATCTTCACTCCGCATATCCATGCGCACGTATTATACGCACGCGGCACGCACGTACATCTAGCTCGCGCGCAGTACGAAGCGACCAACGCCGACGTTGGACCAACGTTGCGTAGCAACCATTGCCCAACTTCGCGTGCACTCAAGATGCAAACGTTGGTCCAACATTGGTTTGACGTTGGCGTTTCGACCGCGACCAACCCGACCATTGCCGACGTTGGCCCAACGTAGCCTTGTTATCTGGGTAGCTCATGGTAAAGCTGCAAAGAATGTTATATTACACACCCTACCAGTTAATATCTGTATAGTTTCACTGTCTGAGACTTGCTACGTAGCGACATGCCATATCTATCGTGTCTATGTATTCAGCTTATTGTCCATGTGACCATACTGCCATCCATAATTATGATACAAGTGTATACAGAAAAAGAATGGGATAACATTCTATAATGATAATAACAATATTAATGATAATATTAATAATGATAATAATTACAATAATAACAATACTAATATGTCTTGTTTACCCAGGGTAGCCTCTAAAATACTCCCAGAGGGCCCTGCAAGAATATTATTACCCTGGCTCTATAGTTAATTCGTTCATAATTGTTATGATTAGAATATGACTATTTGAATATCCATCATTTTGATGTCCACTGTATGAATCTATAAGAGCTCCTGTTGTGCTTATGATACAGTGGAACCTGGTTATATAGACCGCTGTTGTACTAAACTCTTGCTATAAGAAGTTAATTTTGGCGGTTCCACTTCTTCGTATTTTGCTTTAAAGCCCTGATATAACAAGGTTTAAATAGACATTTTGTAAACAGATAATTTCCTTATCCTTGGTGCCGAGGAGTTTGTTATAATGAGGTTTCACTGTACTATGAATATTCTAATGAAAATGTTTTTAATGAAAGTTTTTTTTTTAGACAGGTTGAAAAAAAAGACGACTTTGTTCTCCTTTTACATTACGTTCATTTCTCAAATGTTCAAGTTACTCATGATGATGATAATGTAGATTGCTATGGATATTATAAAATATGAATACAACGTCACCTGTGTACATGTGTGGATACTTTAGTAATCCTGTTGAAACTAATGTTTGAGACAGCGAGTAGAGAGACTTGAGAGGGGGAAAGATAGAGAGGGAGAGAGAGAGAGAGAGAGAGAGAAGGAAAAAGAGAGGGGAGCGTGAGAGAGAGAGTGTGTGTGTGTCGGGAGAGTAAGGAGAGTGGGAGTGTTGGAAGGATACAAGGCGAAAGGAAAAAAAAAACAGTTGAGATGATCATGTACATGTGTGAGTGTAAAGGGATGATAACTGAAATATTAATGATAATAGTTGCGAGGGAGCGAAAAATTTGACTTTTTAAATGAAAATCTAAATTTGTCAAAGATTAGGATATACATGTATACGCGGGAAGTAATTTCACTCCCCTTTTTTTCTTCGATTTTTTTTTTTTTTTTTTTTTTGCGTGAAACTTTTTTTTTTTTTGAAGGGGGTGGGCATCCTATATCCACCCCCACCAGTACACCAGTGATAGCAATAATTAAGCTCATTATGATTAATCACATGATATCATTACATAACTTCCTTACATAGGCCTAATAATGAAATAATAGTGAAGCAGAATTTGAGATATTGAAGTAATGTGCATAAATTATCATACTCAGACACATTTGCTGTTAAAAAGGAGAAAAGGCATTTTAACTGTCCCTCAAATAGGATGTAAAGATAAGTACATTAAGATTTATGAGAAGTAATGATTTCATGCTGTTTAGAGGATCATACTGCTTCATGAAAGGAAACAAAATCCCCAGATGGTGGTCACGAAATAAAAAATAGACACATATTACTCCGATGGCCTGCTGTCTATAAAAGTAACTCTTCAGTTTCACAACTTCATCCGCGCGAGCAAAGGGAGTGCGCAAATTTTCAAAAACAATTTTGCCCGGGGGGCCACTCTATGTACAACACTGTAACCATGCTCGTGCACACCCTTTCAAAAAGTACCCTTAACTAGGATTCGCGGAGCTCAAAAAAGCTACCCTTAACTAGGATTTTTTCTCTCCAGCATACCCTTAACTAGGATTTTTCTCTCCAGCATACCCATAACTAGGATTTTTCTCTCCACGTATACCCTTAACTAGGATTTTTCTCTCCAGCATACCCTTAACTAGGATTTTTCTCTCCACGCATACCCCTAACTAGGATTTTTTTCTCTCCACGTATACTCTTAACTAGGATTTTTCTCTCCATGCATACCCTTAACTAGGATTTTTCTCTCCACGCATACCCTTAAACTAGGATTTTTCTCTCTCCGTATACCTTTAACAATGATTGAGAGCATTGGACTTAAAGGAGAATGCAACCCAGACATCAGTGTCTTTCCAGGGAATGAAGAAGAACAAGAAGAGTGAACGTTGGAAGTTTGAGCAAAATCGGGCAATCTGTTCAAGAGTTATGAAGTTTGGAAGTTTAAGTAAATCCTTATTCTTGGATCCTTGAATTGGCAACTTTACCAGCATCTGAGATGTCATCGTGGACAACTCTCCATTCATTTTGTACACAGAATTTAACATTTTCTTTACTTTCAAGAAAAATAAAAATTATATTGATTTATTGTTTGAGTATGACATGGCTATATAAATTCTGCAAGTATTTTAGGAAGAATTGTGTTGATTCCTGACTTGAAATTTCATATAAATCAATTTTGTTGAAAAATTATGTACAAAATGAATTGAGAGTTGTCCACGATGACATCACAGATGCTGCCAAAGTTGCCAACTCAAGGATCCCCATAATAGGGATTTACTGAAACTTTCAAAATTCATAACTCTTGAACAGATTGTCCGACTTTGCTCAAACTTTCACTGTTTACTCTTCTTGGTCATCTTTATTCACGAAGAGCACACTGATGCCTGGGTTGTATTCTCCTTTAAAAAGCACCCTTAACAAGGACTAGGTCAAATATAACTCTTATCATTAGAGCAAGACTGGGGGAAATTGATGGAAAGGGGGAAAATCACTGTGAATTAGGTACATTTTTATTTCACTTCAGATTATGCAAAAAATGACCCTTACATTGCCTTAGCGCGGATTTAGCGCTGAAAAGACCCCCTTTTTCTCTCAAATCGGCGATTTTGATACCCTTATCGCGGATCCGCGCGGATCCATGCTCTGCCTGAAAAAACACCCCTTATTCCGCGTTTTTGTGCACGCGCATGGTTACAGTGTTGTACATAGAGTGGCCCCCCCGGGCAATTTTGGTGTTGAAAATGTACAGAAATTTAATATTCCGGCATTACGCAAATATGAGTAAATACGGGCGCCATTATGTCAACATGTGAGGATACTCGGGCGGGTGGCTATGTTTTTATATGCGGCACAGATTGGGGAATGGCAAGTGTAATCCTTATGGCAAAAATGCGGAAAACGTCTGCAGAAGTAAGACTAGCAATGAACGCACGGGAAACAGCCTCAGGGGAGACATTCCACAACCGATATATCGATACTCGCCAACCGAGTATCGATATATCGGAATTTTATTTTTTGGCATACGGTACTCGCCGCGTACTCGCATGTCGTATACCCTAACCCTAACCCTAACCCTAACCCAACCCTAATCCTAAACTCTACCCTAACCCTAATTCTAACTCTAAAACCTTACCCTAACCATTTAAACCCGGCCGTAACCCTAACGTTAACTTTTCACGATGTTGCCATTTTTTTTAAAAGTTTCACCTTATTTTCCATTTTACAATTTTTTTTAATTACCCAAAACATAATCCTTACCCTAACCCTAATCCTAAATCTAAACCTAAAAAAAAAAAAAAAAAAAAAAATGTCACAAAGAAGACTTGAACCGGGAATCCTGGGACTATGAGTCACGAGCTCTACCAACAGACCGAATGAATAACTTAATAATACTGAGGAACTTACACAATATATCTTTGACTAAATAAACCGTAGTGTGGAATGTCTCCCCTGTGTAAAATTCAACGCACGGTTTTAAAGCGCTCTACTAAATCAACCGACTGTCCAGAGCATGTACCAACATTAGTGTCATCCACTAAATGATAGGTGAAAAAAGCAAACAAAGCCCGTATACTAGTGGTATCCACTCTCTTTTCTAAGCATCTATGCATGTACGGACCAAGGTTAGCGCCCCGGGGGGGGGGGGGGTCACTCTCCACATGGCCTGCTACGCACCCGCGTCCAGAAAAAACGTCGAAAGGGTCCCGTTTCAGGCACTCAGGCGTCGTCGACGTCTTTGGCAAAAAGGGTTGCTTTTCAGCACCATTCGCTGGTAAATCGCCTCTTAGGGTAGCCTTTTCTCACTCTCCACGCCGTTTACGGTTGCTAATTTGGTTATGCAGATTACGCCATTTAGGGGTGCAAATTTGGGCAAATTTGAGCAGATCTATACGCCATTAACACCATGAAGGGCGTGATTAAGGGATACTAAAAAATCCTCGCTCACGCCGGCGCGGCCATCACTTATGAGAGTGACCCCTCCATACAGTCCCCCTAGCTAGTCTCTTACACACGGCTCTATACTAGGCAGCACGCGTTACCCACACGCCCATAATGCTATGGCTATGCTAATCATCAATGCTAATGCAACCGTTCCGTGCCTGTTTGAAGCGACTAGGCTCGGCTGCACGGCATGCATTTGCACCATCGATATAAAAAAATGGACAAAGCAACAGTGCCCTCGTTGGAAGCCGGCCACAGACACCGGAAACACTTAAAAGTATTCTCAAGTGCCACAATTTCTCTTTTATATCTAGCATTTTCCAAACGTCTCAAAACACATTATTATAGCATCGTGAGTTTCATTTGATGGAAATTTTATTACCATAGAAGAGCTGTTTATTGGTGAGTAAATATATTAAGTCTGAGAAAAAGTTTTACTCGTGTGTACTTGTTTCACTGGGTTTTGTTTGTGTTGTTATTCCTAGAGGCTAGCCCCATATACTGTTAATTGTGTTGTGTTTTTCAATTCAAGTCAGTAGTGGCCTAGCGTTACTTACATGTAGATCTATCCTGTCCTTGATTGACCCGCTCACAGGAGTGATAGCTTGACTTGCCTTTATGTTAAATTCAATGCAAAAACAAAAATTGCATTTTTGAATGAATAGACTAGTATATTTCAGTTTAATGAATTATTCAATTAACCACAAATGATAGGTGCAAAAAACATACGAGTAAAATTTTTTCTCAGACTTAATATGTATTTTTTTTTCGTATAATTCAATAGGTATGGAGGAATCTTGATACAGCAATTATTGAAGCCATCTGAAAAGGGTTGGAGTTAAGGCCTCCTCACAGCTATTCCGACATACCACAAACAACAGGATAAACTGAGACCATAAATCCTATTGATCAATATCGCTCGCCAAAACCTCATGAACTTCTTCAAAGAAATTGTTGTAACTCTCTGAAAGGAGATAAGCAGTGTCCAACATTGCAATGCATGAAGTCTGGCATGGCATACAGTACGTATGTTGCGGCATATCTAGTGCGTCTTGGACTATGTTCTAACGATGGGGAGAGAAATAATGCGAAAGAACTGGCTAATGAAGAATGATAAACTAACTATAACCAAAGGTCTTTCATAAAGAGAGTATACTTTTGACCTCTTTTGTAAAGGTCAAGATTTGGTTATATGCAGTTGGCAGAAAGATCCTTCAGAATTTTATCTTGTCACCCAAATAGGCCTTAATTGTATGGTACCTTAAGGAAAGGTCAATGACCTTTGACCCCAAGCTGCCCAGAAAAGTAGATATCCACCTCTTGATACCCCAAAATTGATCTAAATCTGTATCTACACATGTGCACAAAATAAACTTAAATGGTCTGCTTTTACTTTCTTTTGCAGACTGGTAAATATTACAAGATTGTAAAGAATATTAGACCTTTGACCTTATTTTGGAGGTCACGACTAGGTCTTTGGGGTAAAATGATATTTTGTGTGCCCTTTTCTAACAATTCTGTGTATTTTGACAGCAAGATCATCCACGTACCATATGTTTTACCTGAGATAGAATATTTTTACCTATTCGGCGAAGGTCAATGAACTTTGACCTCATTTTGGAGGTCACAACTTGGTCCTTGGGGTAAAATTTAATTTTGTGAGCTCTTTTCCAACAGTTCTGTTGATTTTGACCCAAGAACATCCACGTACCATATTTTTTTACCCGAGATAGAATTTTTCAAGTTTTCAGCAAAGGTCAATGACATTTGACCTCATTTTGGAGATCAAAACTTGGTCCTTGGGGTAAAATGATACTATGTGTGCCCTTTTCTAACAATTCTGTATATTTTGACACCAAGATTATCCACGTACCATATTTTTTTTTACCTGAGATACAATATTTTACCTTTTCAGCAAAGGTCAGTGATATTTGACCTCATTTTGGATGTCACAACCTGGTTCTTGGGTTAAAATTTTATTGTGCGTGCTCTTTTCTGGCAGTTATGCACATTTTGACACCAAGATCATCCACGTACCATATTTTTTTTTTACTGGAGATACATTACTTTCACATTTTCACAAAGGTCAATGACAATTGACCCCTAGAAAAAACACTTTGCCCACCCCCTAGCCCACCTAACTTTTTTTGGGTAAATGTTGATACACATACCTACTCAAATCGTTGAAATTCCTTTTCATAAATTTTTTTCAAAGATGAACCCTAACTTAGGGATACTATTAGTACTTAGCAAGGTTTAATTTAACCCTGCATTAAATGTGGTAATATAGCTCTCTCAGAAAATCTAGACTCATGAAGGGGAGAGTGAAGTCTAAATTAACTTCCATACACGGCTTTGACGTAGGCAGCGCAAGCTGGGATGATTCGCAAATCTTGCGAATGGATATAAAATAACTATAGAGCATGACTGACAAATTGAAAGGCTTCAACGAAAAATTATCATAGAATACAAATTTTTCACAAAATCTCAAATTATTGACAAATAAAATACACAAACAATCGATCAGTCAGTCAACCTGTCCAGGCAGTTGGGCGACTCTGAGGCAAAGAACAATTTCTTTGAATAGGAGTACTGCTGGTTTAATTGCCTCTCTTCTTTCAATTTGGCGCAAGTCATTTTTCAGACTCTGCATAAAAACCTGTCAGTGCTCGGCCAAGCGTGAATTAAAATTTGTTTTGTGAGTGGCACTTGATAGATGAGCCCACTGAGCATGAACTGGTTACAGTAGGGGTAGTCTCTGTTCCCTCTTCTTCCATTGCTGACCAAGAAGCAATGGTAGTGCCTGCCTTGGTAATCACTTGTTCTCGTGTCGTGTTGAACACCCAAACAGTTAGCACATCTCCGTCCGTCTCCACAACAGATCTGCATTCTTTTGAATTCACTGGTGGTTCTATCAAACTTCATCCAGTGCTGGTTTCCTGCCTGTCAATCTGCCTGTTAGCACCATTACATGCTCCTCCCCAGATACATGTACCATCCTGCAGCAGAATGATTCTCCCTTGCTGTCTAGACATGGGATTATATCCCCACTGGGTCCTTAGTTCCAACTTTTGGCAATGATCCAGTATGGCATTGGTCTGAACAAGGAAATCTAGTCCAATGATGCCTTCGTTCTTGATTCTTGCTACAGTAATCTGTGTAGTGAAGAGCAAGCCTCCCATCTGTATTTCTATCATTGTTTTTCCTCTGCTCCTCAACGGGGTCCCATCTGCTTGTTTCATCACATTGGTCACTTGAAGCAACTTTGGTTTCCTTGTTTCCTCTATCTGATCAAACACACTCTCTGAAATAAGAGTGTTCGTGGCTCCAGTGTCAATCAGCAATCTCAAGGGTTGTCCACTGACTTTTCTTCCTAGTAATAACCCTTTCCTGAGACGAACCAACTCTGGTCTGCTCCTGCTCTCATATTTCATTTGCATTAGCATTCTGCGAGTTTCCACTCACCCTTTGTGATGACAATCGTGATATCTTTCCTGCCTTAGCTTTCTTTGGGTAATGGCAGTCCTTCCTCCAGTGCCGCAATTGATTGATTTGATTTATTTCTCTTCTACATTCATATTAACATTTTTGCTAACATAATATACAAAAAAATACTCTTTGACATAAATACAATAGTATTCGTAACAATCATTTTTCAAAAAAGAACAAGAAATGATAAATTGTCAAATTATTGTAATTCTTTAAACATAAAATCATTTGCGAAAGAAGGATTGCCATCATAAGTAATATACTTGAAAATATGGCAACCCCAAATAAATATTATTAAGTAGATAAAAATGTTAAATCAGCAGAATTGATAAAAATAACTGATATCCTAACCTAAAATGATAGTGACAATGATGATAATGATTATGATGATGAAATGATGATGGTGATAATGATGATGATGACGATGATGAAGAAGATACGGGCCAAGAGGTCTATATGAAATTGCCATGATATACACTTCATGTACAAAATGTTTTCTTACTTCCAGATGTGATATAAGTCCATGTAAATTGCTGGAGATTCACAACCAGCGTTGTAGATTTTTGGGGGAATGTCACGACCCAAAGACAGGCGCATACACACATTACCATCAGAATCTAACCCGAAAGATCACAACTTGGGAGGCCATTGTGGTGTTGTCACAATTCTTTTATCGCGAACCTTTTTATTGTTAGTTTTGTCTCCAGGCGCACGCAGGCGCGTCACACTTCCCCCCTTAAGACAGAAATAATGGAAGAACTTTCTGAAAAAAAAACCCACAGAGATATAGCATGCACTATAAGAATACATTTATAGATATGGTTTTCCTGTACAGAATGCATGAAGATAACAACAACAACAAAAACCCTCACCACAAAAAGAACCGTCAAAATTCTGCCTTTCATTTACACACAAATTTCGCTATGTCTGTGAATATGAAACTCTTATCAATCATCTTTTTCATCTGTAAATAATGATAATTAGAGCAATCACGTGTCAAGATATAACAATATGCAAGGATTCACTTCGCATGCGAATCAAATATATCAACCAAATCAACATCAAGATATGATGAGTAATTATAGGTTCCAGGTAAAAATGTCAGAGGTAAAAATGTCAGAGGAAAAAATGTCAAGAGGTAAAAATGTCAGAGGTAAAAATGTCAGAGGAAAAAATGTCAGAGGTAAAAATGTCAGAGGTAAAAATGTCAGAGGTAAAAATGTCAGAGGTTAAAAATGTCAGAGTTAAAGATGTCAGAGGTAAAAATGTCAGAAGTAAAATGTCAGAGGTAAAAATGTCCGAGGTAAAAAATTAATGTCAGAGTTATGCCAGATTTGGAAATGTTTAAGTGACATGTTTCAGGTACGAATACTGAATTATAGAAATTATGGGGAGTGGGATGTATTCAAATATTTTCTGTAAACATACTGTGTCTATACTTGAATGCCCTTGTCTTGGCCATTTGGAAATAACGGTTATGGTGTTGGCGGGGTGAACGTTCTGGTATGCGCGCGTTGCCCTCGTTTTCACCGCGGGGACGGGCATTATAAAAACGATGGTGGGAAAAAAACTGGGTTGGTAACACGAGTAGCTGACCACACACATTCCCCACGACTGCGCGATTTTGATATGTACATTCCTCTTTATAAGCTCCCCCCCCCCCCACTCCAATAAAGCGTGGTATAGGTGAACGAATGCTTCAATATTATTGTCCTTATACGTAAGGAAGAATAGGAAGTAAGCGAAATTGAATCGTTAATTCGATCTATTTCTCGATATTTTGTATTATTTCATCCGATACGCTGCGGAATTTACAACTTTTAAAGAGAATTATTCAGTTAGATAATTGTGTTAGCATATGCAAAACATCAAACGTGAATATCCCTTCTTAAGTTCATCTACCATTCTGTCATTCCACTTAAGATCAGAAATCATTTAGATATAATCCTGTAACTTAATTAATCTCACAAAGAAAATAATGAACATCATCCCATGCTATATTTCTTACCCAAAACGCACGATTTACTTATCGCTTGCTGAAATTGTCATAAATATGTTCCACAGTGCAATCGTGTCAAGAGGCCGAATCTTAAACACAGAGAGGGAACTGGGCATTCGTTTGCTGCTATATTTGGAGTCAGCTAAACAAGTGCTCGGAAGATCAAAACACTGTTGGGCAATGCGCACATACCAGGGTGTTCTCCCGGCCAAAACAAGATTGGTCTCATTAGGTGGTTGAATGGGGCAGCATTATCACTTTCACATCAAATGAGTAAGACAGGAAGGCCAGTCAAATGACTGAACATACACACTTTTACAGAGAGCAGTATTATTGTGATCACTCCATTTATACAGTATGAATCCTTTTTTTAATATCTCGTGCGCTTCCTAATTTCAAATTCAATATTCTTACCTGTAACACGTTCACTTCGGCATTTTCAGAGCTGACATTTTTATCTCTGACATTTTTACGTCTGACAAATTTACCTCTGACATTTTTTTCCCCTGACATTTTTTACCTCTGACATTTTTACCTCTGACATTTTTACCTCTAACATTCTTACCTCTGACATTTTTTCCTCTGACATTTTTACCTGTGACATTTTTACCTGTGACATTTTTACCTCTGACATTTTTACCTCTGACATTTTTACCTCTGACATATTTTCCTCTGACATTTTTACCTCTGACATTTTTACCTCTGACATTTTTACCTCTGACATTTTTACCTCTGACATTTTTACCCCTGATATTTTTACCTCTGACATTTTTTCCTCTGACATTTTTTCCTCTGACATTTTTACCTCTGACATTTTTACCTCTGACATTTTTACCTCTGACATTTTTACCTCTGACATTTTTACACCGAACCTAATTATAACCTAATATGGTCATGTGTCATGTTACCATAGCTACATCACTAGAACCTATTTCAGCAGCTCATTAATGTGCGCAAAATAGGAGAAAATAAATTTGTCTTGTACCAAATGGGTGTATACACAATTGCTAAGATTTCAAACCTTGTCAATGCGTTGAGGTTTAGAGTATCAACAACATGACCACACTGGACAATGCCACCAATGCCTGACGTTTAAAATGACTTTAAAAAAATATAATTGACATAATGCTATATCTAACTTGCTTATTTGAACTAAAGATAATCAAGCTTAAGGACATGCATAAAGCCTAATACCGATAATAACCTGCAAAAGCATTTTCATACATTTACCACAGTACTCTAGCAAACTCTATCAACAGTATTATCTTGGTTGCTAACTTTTTCTTCTAAGAAAACAAAACGTTTCTCTCTGGTTGAATGTATACACAGCATATATGTATACAAAATACTTCTTCTCCTGAAGACTCAATATCACAAGAACTCAAAACAAACAATTTAATGATCGTTCTATATACTTTCCTTCTGTACATTTTCTGAACAACTTTACAAACATAAGTGAATTTTATTTTTCACCTTCAACATTTTGAATTCTGTTTCCCTCCTAATTAAGATTTGATTCCCCATGTGAGAATCTACAAATGTAGTATTTGTCTTCTCTTCATAATTTTTCTCTACTGGGGGGTGTAACATAAAGGGACACAATCAATCTTACGATCAATTGTAACTCTTTAGTACATGGTTTGCCATAGACTTACGATTGATATCAATCGTAAGATATATTGTATCTTTTATGTTTCACCCCCTGTTCTAAATTTTCAGTACCTACCAAAACATCAACCGATTGAATTACACTTGACCATGTGAAATGCAATATGCACTGTTACATAAAATTCACTGTCAGGCATGTACGAAACCTTGTTGCCTGAATAATGTTGAGAAAGAAGATATAGATATATACTTATATATTTTTCCTTGCTTTTTAAAAGTAATTATTGGCCCAAATCGATTAAAATGATAATCAGCAGCATGGAGCTGCTATGAGTACGTAATAGTCGACCTACTTATTTCTCATTTTATGAACCGAAATCAAAGAAGAGAAGTGTGCTAAAGATATCATTACAACTTTACAAATATAACAATTCTGGCTTATAAATCTGAAACCACAAATGAATTATTTTCATGATAAAGTGTGACTCATTCGTACACAGATAATGCTTCATTAGGAAATCCTCTGCATACGTTTGAAGAGATGCGGGTACAATGTTTATAATTATCAGTACATGTTAACAGATCGAGTTTTGTTGTTTGCTTTCGCTTGTGTTGTCCACGAAAGCTTGAATGTTTTGTCACGCCCTTTAGTCAAGGACAAACAAAATTCTCAACAACAACAACAAAAAAAAAAAAAAAAATCCGCTTACGTTGTCTACCACGCCCTAAAGATATCAGGCAATACTACTAAAGCTAAGGTTTGTTAGTTGCATTTAGAGATAACATGGTCTGGTTCCTTTGGCGGTCCATCATAATTCTGAGGTATTTTACTCTATCTGCTACAAGTCTTTGGCATAAAACTGTTGAATTGGTAGTGACTGGTACCTTCCTGATTTTATTCGTTATCATTGTAATATTGCACCACCGACTGCAGTCGTCCAATTTCTTCTGAAATACGTCAAGATCTCTGTAGAAGTTAGGACCAATATCTGCAATCTTTCTCCAGAGAGTCTGGTTGAAATGATTATACAAAAGCGTGTCTGCTTGGTTCCATTTTCGAATCTTTGCTCTCTGGTCTTCACCTATCACTGCGCTCGAATCCGACGGACGCTGATTCATCTTAACATAAAGTAAATCTTCGAATTCCCAGCAGAGTAAACGTTTAAGCAGCACCAGCGATTCATCAATATAGTCGGTGAGTAACACTAAGTGAAACTTTGCATCAAGTTTTTTAATTAGTTCTTTGACATGGGTCATATTGTCATTGATGGATGATGTACTCCCAAGCATATCTACCCACTGCCCGTTTCTATATTGCGATTTAACCAATCCCTTACCTTTCTTCTGCCAATACTTGAGGGGATCTTCCAAAAACTTATTCACCATCTGAACAGGATTTTTCCCGGGCACTTTCATTTTCTTATAGCCTTTGAAGAAAAAGAATGCCGATTCCCATTGTTTTACAGGATCCCGTAAAACTGTGATGTATCTCGCTTCTGGACTCATCAACTGCTTTAAGTTATTATCATTCCGCAGAAAGATGATATGAAATGTCATCAAATTGTAGTTTTTGTAGTTTGCGTAATCCTCATTGAGGACTCCTAAAGGTGGTAAGATGTTCCTCTTCTCGGCCAGGGTAGCACGGAAGTGGCCCCTGGTAGCATCATGTCTGTTGGCCAAAAAGGACATGTTGTGCCGCTCGCCGTACCTGTTCAGTATAGAACTTATTGTGGTGCCTCCAGTTTTATGAGTCTTGACAAAGACCACGCTATTGACCGATAAGCAATGCCTTTGAAGCACAGGTTGCACGAAGGTTCTTGTTCCAATTGGTTTCTTGATTGTGATACGCCTATTCATCATCGCAGATATGTATACAAGGATGCTTGCACATAAGATGAAGAGTGCAAGGAAATGCTGTGTAGGAGAGGGATGTGTGAGAGAGAAGGAAGAAAGAGAAACATTTGAAAAGAATATTGGAAGATTGGAAATGATAAAGGAACTCATCACGTTGCTTTCGCAAAAACCTCTTTTAACACAGAAATACGTCTCCACAGTGCACCCCAGAAAAAAGTTAAGAGTTGGAAACAAGTCTCGACCTCAAATAAATATTTTAAAATATTTGCAGGCAATTTTCATTATCTATGGAAAGCTAATTGTCTCTCTTATCAAACGACACCCAAAACTCTGGAATGAGCAGAAACCCCTTTCTCTGAAGTGGCAACAATTTTGACTTTAAATGCTGAAAGTTTTCATTTTAGAGCACTAATCATGCTAATATTATTCTTATTGTATAGGTAGTAAGCATTTGAGGTAGGCCCCAGTGAAGGTTTAATGTGGGCCCCCAAGAGTGACTGCCCCCCCCCCCTCCCCGAGTAAACCGAGCGCGATAAGAGTCAACAGAGCGCAATAAGAGTCACACCAAGTTTGGTATGAGTTGCGATGACCTGCATACGACTTGTACCGATCTATCAACGAGTTATCAAGACCTCGTTACGAGTGTCAAGAGCTTTCTACGAGTTTTCGATATACGACCAAAGACGGTGAAAATGCATATTTTGTTCTTTTGGTTTTTTTTTTTTTTTTTTTTTTTTGGGGGGGGGGGGGTGAGGCGCTTGAATAAATTCATTTCCATTTCCAATAAAAGCAATCAAAAAAATCAAACATAATCATAAGTCATTGTATAATATTGTAATGACTTGAAACGAGTTTCCGATATACGACCAAAGAAGGTGAAAATGCATATTTCGCTCTTTTTTTTTGGGGGGGGGGGGGGTGAGGCGCTTGAATAAATTCATTTCCATTTCCAATAAAAGCAATCAAAAAAATCAAACATAATCATAAAGTCATTGTACAATATTCTAATGACTTGAATTATAAAACAGAGAATGTACACAGTGAAACTATGTTTTGGTTTCAATTTTTAAGAAAACGTATTGTGGAAATCCAACTCCAACTCCAAATTTTATTGTCTGAAATTGAAATTCTTTTTGCCCAATTGATCGTGGGCCCGGCAGCCACTGAGCAGCGCCAGATCGACGTTGCTCTATCCCTCTATCCCAGTGAAAATAAGGGCTAGTAATGTGGATCCCTCGGATAATTTCACACATAGCTTATAATTCTAAAAACATAAATAAAATCATATCTACAAAAGACGAAAGGTAATGACAAGCTTTTCTGTTTTATTTCAATTTTTTGTATATGCAATAGCGAATTGTAGATTTGCAATTCGAAAACTTAAGTGTTACGACTATTCTCAGTTGCAAAAGCAAAGAATATAAGACGAATGGCATACATAAGAAAAGAAAATCAGAATATAGAAACCGTATAAAAGCATAAGAAAACGGAGGAATGGGGTATAAGTATAGGAGTGGGCTTTGAACGGATTATTGTGATTAACATTTTTTCTACTCCATTTAACTCATCTCCACATGAAATACTAATTTTTGGGAGGTCTCGCATCTAATAAAAAGGTGTGCAGGACAAAAATCCAAGATAGCCCTGAAAATCAAATTTTTACCATAACTCTGCATCATCTCAGGTTTTTTTTTTTTTTTTTTTTTTTTTTTTTTTTTTTTTACTTGATTTAGTGTCATATCCTATGTTGATGGGTACGGTAATCTGTTTATACAGCAGAAGTACCGTTTTTCGCCGCGCAATTAGATCCACTACATTTCACACCATGCCACTTTCTGACTTTTTTCTGTCAAGTCTTATGCATTGATAATATCAAGTTTATGAAAATCGGTTGTACCATTTAAACCGAGTCATGTAATCTTTTGTGACCTCATGTCAGCCCCCAACTTAGAATATCTGAGTTTTGTGTACAAAACGAATGGAAAACTGCATTTCCTCTCTCCTTTATCACTAGAAACTTAACTTTTAAGCTGTTATTACCACCTATTCTAATCGAACATAGTGGTCTACATAATACCCCAAAATAGAAAACTTAATAAAAAAAATAAAGTTGAAAGTCAAAAACGTACACAAGATAATTATTTATAAGCAAAATAATACATAAGAATTGAAATCATTTTCTTCTTTTTTTCTTTCTCATAGTTGTTTATGTCCATGTTTTGATCCAAGTTGTCCTGCGATACCTGTCTCAGAAATTTTGCACAGACCTCTAAAATCGCGTCAAGAATACAAATAAATTATTATTTTTTTAAATATGAATCTTTAGTTTTTTTTCATATTATATTCTTAAATGTATATTTCGAGTGATTATTAAGTCTCATGGGTGTCGATCGGAGGGGGGGGGGTGACAGGGATAGGAGGGGGCGGCCGGTATTATTACCTCCCAGTAAATCACCGTTAAATGTGACATGGTCCCCTCTTAATTTAAAGAAAAATAGAAGAAAAAGATTTTCTTTTAAGCTGTTATTATCACCTATTCTAACCGAATCGTGGTCCAGACAATACCCTGGAACAACAAACTTCATGAAACAATAACAAAAGTTCAAGTTTAAAACCAAAGTATACATAAAGTATTATAAAAACAATAGAATACATCAGCATTGAAGTCACTTTCATTTTTCTTTCATAATAATATTTGTTACATTACAAAAGAACTTTCATCTCAGTAAACTTTCATAACTTAATTATCACTCGAAATATTAAATGAAAAAAAAAAAAAAAGATTCACATAAAATAAAGGTTCATTTGTATTCTTGACGCGATTTAAAAGGTCTGTACAAAATTTTTGAGACAGGTATCGCAGGACAACTTCGATAAAAAAAAATGGACAGTCATAAACAAAGAAAGGGGTGGGGGGAGAGAAAAAGAAAATGATTTCAATTCTTATGTATTCTTTTGCTTATAAAAATCTTGTGTATGTTTTTGACTTTCAACTTAACTTTTTTTATTATTTTTTTTTAAATTAAAGTTTGCTGTTTCGGGGTATAATGTGGACCAGTGTTCGGTTAGAATAGGTGGTAATAACACCTAAAAGTGAAGTTTCTGGTGATTAAGGAGAAAGGAAATGCAGTTTTCCATTCGTATTGTACACAAAATTCAGATATTTTAAGTTTGGGGCTGACATGAGGTTTCAAAAGATTACATGACTCGGTTTAAACGTTACAACCGATTTTCATAAACTTGATATAAACAATGCACAAGACTTGAAAGGAAAAAGTCAGAAAGTGGCACACTGTAAAAAAAAAAAAAAATCTCGTAGATTTTACGGTGAAACGGCTGGCAGCTATAATGCCAATTAAAACCCGTAAAATAATGGTATTTTATCTGTAATCTATTTTACAGAAAAATATTGTAATACAATTTTACAATTTCCTGTAATGAGTGAATCCTGTAAATTAAAATAGTTTTTTTGTAAATACAATTTACAGTTTTGTGTAATGAGTGAATCCTGTAAATTAAAATACATTTTTTTGAAAATACAATTTACAATTTTGTGTAAAGAGTGAATCCTGTAAATTAAAATACAGTTTTTTTGTAAATACAATTTACAGTTTTGTGTAATGAGTGAATCCTGTAAATTAAAATACATTTTTTTGTAAATACAATTTACAATTTTGTGTAATGAGTGAATCCTGTAAATTAAAATACAGTTTTTTTGTAAATACAATTTACAGTTTTGTGTAATGAGTGAATCCTGTAAATTAAAATACATTTTTTTGTAAATACAATTTACAATTTTGTGTAAAGAGTGAATCCTGTAAATTAAAATACAGTTTGTTGTAAATATTTTTTACAATTTTTCCTGTTATTTTTTGTAAATTCATTAACGGTAAAAGGACTGTGAATATGTCCAAATTACGGCTTTTAGTTGGCATTATAGCTGCCAGCGGTTTTGCTGCAAAACTGTTTACGACCAGATTACTGTAAATTCAACAAAAAATAAATTCAAATGTTGCTACGAATTTCCTTTATTTTTCCTGAATGATTTATTAGGCAAATAGGAAAATACAACTGAAAATAATATACAAGACAATTTTAAGCAGGTTTAGCATACATTTGATACATATGAATAGTTTAAATGAAACACTGTGTAACATTTTGACATACAATTTTAATGATTTGATATGAGCTTTTATATCGAGTGGCTAAAAAGTCAAGTAAAGTATATTTATGACTAATTTTAAAAATTCTAATGCATTATCATGATAATGATCTGAAATAAATACAAACCACAGCTCCATATCCACAAGCATACACAATATTATGTCTACAGGTGCAAATTAGCTCAACAAACAATACCATGAATATGAAATAATTGATTTTGAGTATCAACATAATTATTGTTGACATGAATACAATGTATAAAACAATATATTTCTCAGTTCTGAAAATGCTAAACAGAAGCATGCAAGACAACAATCGCTGTCAGAATTACACTAGACTTTGGAAGACAGCCTCATTAAATTTCAAACAATTTCCTATATGCAGTACATGATGAGCCGTAACACTCTTGAATCCCGTTTCAAGAAAGTTGTCAACTCTGACAAGTTCAGTAAAATCCTTGGTTTTGATTGGCTGAGAAGCACTGGTTACTGACCGTTACTATAGTAATTGTCAGAGTCTGATAACTTGTCAGAGCTGGCAACTTTCGTGAAACGGTCCCCAGAATTATACCGCGTGCACCAGAGAAAGCGGAACAGTGGATTTTCAGTCCTTTACCTTCAAAAACTAAATATCTTCAAATCGGTGGGTATAAAGCATCGTCTATCGAATAAAATGATACCAATATGATTGAATTTGGTGGAGTAGTTTGTATTCTATGCCTGTTTCTTAAAACACAGTCATTTTCAAATTTTTGAACATTTGATGAGAGTAGCTTTGTACTGGGATGGCCTTTCATAATACGATGTTTGAGGGAATTCCACTGATGCACGTCAGCAACAGAACGTGCCATACACATGCCATATAAAAGGCCATCCCAGACACAATTCTACAACTGTCGCGAAAAACATGCGAAATCGACAATAGGCCTAACTGTATTCTAAAAATCAGGCCAAAAAAAAAAAAAAATTATTTCAGCAATTAGTGATCTTGGTATCATTCTCTCTGGTAGAAGATGATTTACCCTACTAAAGTAAAAAGATCATGTACCTTCTGAAGGTAAAGTACTGAAAATCCACCCTTCCGCTTTTTCTGGGACACCCAGTATACACATAAAGCATACATGTATGCGTACAGATGAAACATCAATGATAAATCAAAGCATATCTATGAAAATTACCAATCAATTTTCGAATATATACACATAAAGCATACATGTATACCTACAGATGAAAAAGGTTAGCAAACCTGAATGCTATGAATATACAGCCTTGTAAAGATATTAGGCGAGAGCCCTCTTACATAACAAAAAAAAAAAAAAAATTTAAGAGGCTAAAAAAATCAAATTAGTGGGGCGGCATAGCAGACCAATTGTGCATTTTGGGTTAATGGAACCAATTTTGGAACAATTGTAGATATATGTGATATAAACAATTTCAGACGAGGGGACATCTCAAATACTGCCATGTTGGCCTTGGGGGACACCTTTAAAAAATGGTCACATAGGGGCACCTTTTCTTTATGCACAGTAAAAACTCTACCGTAATAATTTAATTTTGGGTAGTGTGACATCAGTAATCCATATTCGAATGTTTCAGGGCATAAATATTTCTGAAAACATAATTTAGGGGTTCAATTTGATAAAACGGGCTATTTCCTTTTCATCGAAAATAACCCCCAGTTTACATCTAAAAACCACCAGATTCAGCACACAGGTAGATTAATACGTTATAACAAAATTTAGATGTGGAGACATCTCAGATTCTGCCGTTAGGGGCCGTGGGGGCCATGCAAAAAAGAAATGACGTAATGGGGGTATTGTTGTTTTCTATGAACACAGCCCAAATGAAATGCGAGAAGTGAAGTTTAGATAATATACATGTAGAATCATTTATCCATATTCTAAAGCATCAGGGCTGAATATATTTCAAATTTAAGGGCTCAATATGTAAAAATGGGGGCTATTTGAGAAAAAAAAATGAAAAAGGCCCCCATTTACTTGTGCCTCGGAATAAACTTTGGCAAAAGGTACATTAAGACTCTGTCACAACATTTAGATGTGGAGACATCTCAGATTCTGCCTTTGAGGGCCGTGGGAGCCATTTTTAGATAAAAATAGTCACATATGGCCATTTCATATAATGCACAGTGGAAAATCTATGAGAAAAGTGAAATTCAGGTAATTTACCATCATTCATTTAGAATCGAATGTTTCAGCACTGAATTTTTTTTTTCAAACCCCCCAGTTTGCTGTCCATTTCGATAAAATTGGGGCTATTCAAAAGTATAACAGAAAGCCCTCGGTTTACCTGTGTTTTGCAATACAAAACAACAATTTTGTACACAGGTAAGTAAAACAATTTCACAAGAAATATATGTGGAGACATCTCATTTTCTGCCCCTGAAGGCAGGGGTGGCCCGCCATGATAATACTTTTTGTATACATATGCGTTCTAAAAATCATAGGAAGTCATGTATCAATGTATAATTTGGAAAGTAAATTGGAAAGAGAATATTTCCTCTCTCTTTTCCTTTCTGTTTTTTTGTTTTTTGTTTCGGGTGTTTTTTTTTGTAATGTGCCCATTTTGGTAATTTAGGAAAATAGTCTAAAGAATTCTAAATTGGTTTCATTGTCATAAAAAGAGGTATCACATACCAGTGTCACAAAACATGTTACATTTTGCTAAGAAAAAAAGTTATCCCACTTAGTCAATGAAAATGAGTAGTACAGTATCCATATAAAAAGAAAGATTGAAAGAAAATAAACAAAACATTTCCAAATAGTCCTGGAGTACACACAACTTTGTAAGATAACAGAATCGGCACACGACACGTTTATAAATTAATGCGATAGAAAATTCTGGATACTGTAAGAGATGAAAGAAATTTGGCTCTAAATGTCAGGGTGACCACTTTATAAAATTTACAAAAAGTATGCCCTAATATTTATTTCCTATAGTGTGCAAGTTGTGGTTATCTGTGGGTTAATCAAACTTGCAAAAAAACGATAAGTGAAATATTCAAAGATCATCTTATTGTTTAGGGATACCCCATTTTGAATAGGGCCCCTTTCCATATTCATTTATTTCAGAAAAAACATGAGTTCAAAATTCATACTATGACCACGAAATTTCACTTTAAGTTCACATTCAACAAGAATTTGGGATACTGTTGTTTTTTATTGGGTTTTTTTTAAGCAAAATGTAACATCATCTGTAACATTTGATACCTCTTTTGATTACAATGAAGCCAATCTAGACTATTTAGACTATTTCCCTAAATAAGGAAAAAGGGCCAAACAAAAGAAAAAAAAGAAGAAAAAAACCCCAAGAGAATGGCAGAGGATATCCTCTTTCCACGTATGAGTAAAATCTGAAGCATTTCTTTAAAAAAATGGATTCAAAATTATACACTGATGCACAATTTTGAGTTTTTATTATTTTACTGTGATAGTCATTTACTTTACTAATTGGGGACAGGACTTTGAGGTGAATGGTGCGCTTCGCTTCCCCCTGGACGCCTGGGACCCTCTGTCCGGGTTGATGCTGAAGAGGCACCTGATATGAGAAAAGAATAAAAACATAATCCATACATGTAATTACCACTTTCAAACAAAGAACAGAAAAAACATCCCTTAAACACTATTCATGCATGATCACAGGCATGGATTGGAAAAGATGCTTAGGTAATATTCTTTTTTTTCTTTCCGCAGATACATGTGACATTTTACATTCTACTGTCGATTTGTGTTAATGTCATGGGATTGTCTTTGGCAAATAATGCGCAGACTGGGGTCTTCATGGGTCAGTCGACCCAAAATGAATAACCAGAAATATAAAACAAAAATTTGAGAAAGGCTCTTGATTTATTATAAAATGTTTAGAAACACAAATGTGTAAATTGTTTCAACACTTGCTTTTTTCTAAAGGAAGAGGTGTAGTACATGTACTGATATACCACTTTAAAATTGCACTTTCTACCCTAATGAAATAGACTCGTATACTTATTACTTAGCATTTTATATTTTCTGTTACAAATGCTACTCTTCAAGCATGTCAAGACTCCAACGTTATCCGAAGCTCTTCAAAGGATCGCCCTATAAATTGACAGCACGTAATCTAATTTTGCAGCCCTAAAATCTGACATTATTACAGAGTCTTAATAATAAACACTGATCAGATTATCGTTACTCATTTGTGTCATGCAGTGTTGATCCATCACCTGCGTTTCTAAAGTTATTGCGAGAACAAAAGCGGGACAAATGGAAGGCAAGAAAAGAATAATTTTTGTGAAAGGGTGCGAAAAAGACGTAGGAAAAGCAAGAAAATGATCAATACCGATACCTCTGAATCAAATCCATTGTTGCACAAACTTCAGGGTTGTAGGCCTATGCAATGTCAAAGCAGTAATTTGAGGCAAATTCAACATCCTCAGCCCTGCGATGAACTTGGAATATACAGATGCGTTCACAACATGGCCATCAATAGCAAGGCAAAACGTGATGCTACCAGCATGTCAGCTAAAGACAAATGCAGCAACACAAAAATACATTTTTAAAAAGCCTCTTCAACTCCCCTCTAATTGTGCATGGATGTTCAGTTTTGGCCTAGATTTGATTAGAGCCATTTACATGTAATACCGTACATATGCCGGGCAAGTCTAAGGTATTCTGTCCCATATGTCAGACCACAACTAAAACTCTTCATGAAACGCTCCCCAGCCAGGTGACTGCATGAAGTTGATAGACCTACCACAGCTAAGATCAGACAAAATAACAAGAAAAATCATACTTTAGTTGCCAATGCATGCGTTCAAAAACTTAACCTATGTACACTGTATAAAACATCAAATTGACAAAATACCTGCCTGGCTGGTGTAACATACAAACAACTGACAAAATTTAATTCGGGAGGGGAAAAAAAACCCAGGGGACAGTGGTGTAGACCCAACATATTTTTATGTGTGTTTGATTTTTGGTATTGTAAAGTATTCAGAATGAACAATTTAAATATGACAATTTAAATGTAACAATTTGGGCATAAGAATGAAGATACACCTGGGTGAACACAGAAAGAACATTTCTGATTGCTCAGACAGAGACACGTAGAGGAGATATCATTAAACATCATGGTTACTTACCCAGTCAGGGCGCAACGCCGCACGTAATGAGCTATATGCACTGAATTTATAGTACATCTCGGACCTGGCAACGTAGCGTTTTCATACGAGATTTTGCGAGTAACTTCAGCGAGAAAATACATCGGTTTACATTATGGAATCTTGTGAAGTTATAAACTAAAATATGTGGCCAATTTAAATCTCATCATATTCAGCATGAATTTCCCTATCGTTTGATATGTAACTTTTGCAATTTTGCAAAATCATTATTTAAATAATGCGACATTTTCATGATTTTTACAATTATTATTAAAGTAAAATTTGCATCAACTTTTGTTTTTCGATCACTTGACCCGTTCATAGACTGAAACTTCATCAAATTGACAGATTTGTAGAAAAAAAATATCAGTTGTTGCAATGATGCTGTTTTGTTTTGCTCCCGCACTTGAAATCATGAAAATATGAAAAATCTCGTCATCTTTTTTCACCGGAAGTCGACGGAGTGATTCCTATCATTTGGCACGGAATATCGTAAAGTGGAAGGTAAGTTGGCGTGTGTTTGCATTTACCAGAAATTGTACTTCAGTCCCACATATCCGTATGCACGCTGCATATACTCCCACTTTGTCTTTGAAGTTGATGCTCGGTTTTCGGCCACTTGAGACAATTTTTTTTTTTTTTTTTTTTTTTTACTTCACATTTCTTTCAAATCGTGAAGCCAACAGGCAATAATTTGCCAATGTGCAAGTCTGTGATAAGACTCTTCTTATTTCATTTTTTCAAGTACTCTCTAACTTAGAATTTCATCATGATCATGTTCATGATCATGTTTATTTTTTCTTACCCAATTCCAAACTAGCTTTAACAGTTTAGGAAGTTATTAGTGATTTTATTAGGATATTATACAAATAGCTTTAGGTTGTTTCCATCGGTCAGTAGTTAGTGCGACCTCCGACATCGTGACGTGAGTTCACCCTCACCTGCTGTTCTCAGCTCAGCAACAGCACAGCCACAGCCTACGCGAACATACATGTAGACTAGATAGTGTAATTGTAAATGCAGGCTTACAGCGTTGCACTCTTCGCAAGTACGTGTATGTACCTTGCCTTCGCCGACTCAAGGAGTTGTGGGTGAACTCGCGATGATGAAGGTCGCTATATTGAAATTGAAATCATTGGAAATTAATCGAACTGCGAAATCGCTAAGAAGGTATCGATCAAAAGTTGATATTTTTAGTGTGAAAAATAAATTGGTTACCAATAGCAATCATAGTTGGCTATTATTATAATTCTGGTCCACTGGTGAACTTTGAAGGTAGTTTGGATGCCTAACCGGGCATGAGTGATTTGGAGGCAGAATATTTCTTGGCTTACGCAGTCTACACATTGGCAAATAGCAGCCTACTAAAGGTTTTCATGTATTATAAAATCACCAATAGCTTCCAAAAGCTATGTGTTGTGGTACTTGCATTTTGTAATGGATGGCTGAAAACTCTTTCCCAACTAAAAAAAAAAAAAAAAAAAAAAAATAGCATGAATTTTACACATTTTTACAAAACAACAAATTTCAAATTTATATACAACTGTTGAGTTAATCACTGTTAGGTTGCATATTCCTTTTGCAAACTTTTTAAAATATTGTATGGTTGAAGAACAATGTCTTCCAACATTGTGTATGAATCTTAAAGATTCTTTTTTTTTAATGAAAGATTGTCCCCATGTAAGATTGTACCCAAGAATAATGGTTGGATATCATTTTTTTTTGGAGGAGGGGGGGGGGGGGGGGGTTCGAACAAATTCACTGCAAATCTATATTAATTTCTCCTCTATTATAAAATAGTTTCCGGTTTTATTCTGAGTAAAGTTTTCAGTTACTTACCTCTACAATATACCAGCTTGTCAAAGGAATCGAATTCTCAGATTTGTGAAAGGGACATGCAAACTTTAATGTTTAAATGCTGATATCAATTACAAGCCATGAATAATGCATGTTGCACCCATCTAAGTTACCATATTTCGAAAAATGATATAACTATTCATTCACCTGATGAGTGAGCAGAATAAATTTCATATTCAAAGTGCTGATGTGGATGATGATTTTGCATGTTTTTGTGATGGGGGGGGGGGGCTCCAAAATTTCATGAAATATTAGCATTTTATAGAAATTGTTTACGTGAAATTTTTGTAAAAATTATACAGTTCTTTTTTGAAGGATATGTTGCCTCTTCTTGAACTTGATTGTAATTTGATTCAATTCAATTCAATTCCATTTAGCCCATCATTAAAACAGAAGAATACAGAAATTTTGATACATTTAGGTCTTGTTTCAAGGATAAAATTCATGTGAATGAGGAAAGAGATTGTGCGCTTAACTAAGTACCTGTACCTTGTTTTTCTTTCCAGCTTGTTCTTGAATAAGGGATTTGTCATGACATCTTCACCATCTTCAGAACAGCAACCTCTGTGGCCCAGACTGTATACATGTAAAGATAGCGAGAATACAGAACCTGCTGCTCCTGCTGCTTTTAGTGAAAGTACCTCGGCCCCTGTGTAGTGACTAGTGAAGTCGAATGTTCTGACAGCAGGAATCCAGTGATACTGAAGAACGTTTTGTGGTGCATGAGTGAATCAGATGGTGAAGGTATTTAGTTAGGACTTGTAGAAGAGCTAGTTGTCAAGCTCGCTAGTCATAAAACCTAAAGGCTCGCTGTCCAGAAACAGAAGGGGGGGGGGGGTCACTGATCATAAAGTCATTATTCAAGTTCCGCTGTTCATAATTACAGATGAGGGGTTCACTTTTCATAATTCACATTAAGGGTCATGCATTCTAGGCCTAAATTTGGTAAGGTGACTCAAAATAGAAAAATAATATTAAGCTTTGAAAATCGAGGGGGGGGGGGGGGGGGGGGGGGGAGGAGACGATCCCCGGGGATCGCCGCCTATGATTGATATTCATTCTTAAGATGAAGACTTCATGGTTTGGAACTTGGGACCAAGTTATTTTGATTCATCTATGCTGGAATCCAAAATTTGCCATCTTTCTGTCTTCATTGTATTATCTTCAGATGATTAACATATTTTTATTTCTTTTTGAAAGAAAACAAAATGTGCCTGAAGTTTTGTTACTTGTTTCATAGCACATGTGCATGGCCGTACACAGTGGCGGGGGGCTGCCCCCACCCCCCCCCCCAATTGAAAACTTACATTTTTTATTGAAAATCTTCACATAATTCACCAAAAGTGTGCACCAAATCCTTCAATTACACCTTTAAAATTGCATAAACACCCTCATGACCAGCTCGGTCGCTTTGCTCCCTTGCTTTTGAGTTTGAGTTGTCTCCCTCCGGAAAAAAATTTCCATGTACGGTCCTGGACATGTGCACTCTACCACAAAAGCAATATGCCAGAAATCAACTATTAATATTAATCATTCAGTCTCTGTAGAGAGAATGGCAGAAACCATGTTTTATAGAAGGATTTCATCTGTGTCCTGTGCTATAAGCAGTACATCTTTGTCAGCTTTGAGGTTTCATGTTGGAGACTGAATGTACAAAATGTATTGTTTTATATGGTGTGCTTTTGTTTTCGTTGTATTTCAGGTACTCTGACATATCTTACTGAAGCTGCTTTTTAATCTAATTATACATTACTTGCATTTCGTTTAAATTTC
Source organism: Echinometra lucunter (assembly GCA_029962745.1). Classification (NCBI taxonomy): domain Eukaryota; kingdom Metazoa; phylum Echinodermata; class Echinoidea; order Camarodonta; family Echinometridae; genus Echinometra; species Echinometra lucunter. Next base: position 16,492,364 of record CM057151.1, read on the forward strand.
ATGAAGTTTTATATTCCTGTGTAACGCAAATGAATATTTGTAATGATAGTGATTCATGTGAACATAAATAAACCAAAAAAAAAAAAAAAAACCACCAAAAAAACAACCTAATTAAGAAATTTCCTTTCATATGTCAGACTGCAGAGTGAGTTTTAAAGAAGTATTGAAGTTTTGGACATGTGCAAGAATGAAAAAGTAACTGAATACATTTTTTGTAAAATTTAATGATCTGTTGGTGTTGCACATTTTGTAGACTGTGTGTATGAAATGGCTAATATTCTATTAAACTTCTGAGCTCCATGAGAGAATAGTGATTTTATAGTCTGTAAATCAGAATTTTAACTTCTGAGCTTTATGAGAGAATAGTAATCTTATGGTTTGCAGATCGGAATTTAAATTTATGAGCTCTATGAGAGAATAGTGATTTGATATCTAATAAGTTTGCAGATCAGAATGGATAATCAAGCCCCCCCCCCCTCCCCCGCCCCGAAATGGCAGTTCAAAAGAACCACCAGAGACCATGGAATGTGTGTTATTAATTAGGTTTGAATTGATAGTTTTTAGGGTAACAATTATGGTTATGTGTAACGGTTAAGGGGGTTTCACATCAGGCCTGCGTTGAGTTACAATGGTTGCATACCAAGTACGCAGAAATAGACTCTGTAGTGTGTACTCTGGAAAAAAAATTATGTTGCTGCGTGCAGGATGGACATTGAAAAACCTATAGCAAGAGTGAGGAGAAGTATGGATTTTTTGTTGGACTGGTGTAGGGTAGTGTACACTTGCGTAGGCATTCTGTATAATGCAGTGTTGCGTAGACTGGCGTAGGAATGGTGGGCAGTTGCGTAGACTTGTGTAGAAATTGTGTTCCAGTTCAAGTTAAAATACATGTCACGTACCTCTGCGTATTGTTACATGGGGTGGTGTATGCACTGCGTAGGGTCATGTAAGCTCTGAGTAGTCACTACGCAACTTTAGGCAAGGGCCGGTGTGAAAGGGGATTTCATACCGGGCCTTGTTGGGTAAGGGCTACGACAATCTTAGTACATAGCCCTACACAGTGCCTACACCATTGTGCATAACGGCACACTGCGGGATACAAAGGGGTGTGCAAGATGAATCCCCATAAATCCATTTCCCGCCCCCCTTTTTTTTTTGGCGTACTCCCAGTGCAGAGTAACGGAACACTGTTTCTACCCAAGTGTACACAGCGCATTTTAGCGTAATCTACGCAGACCTGATGACTTGTGAAACCCCTTTAAGATTTTTGGTTCGGTTCAGGGGTTAGGATTAGGGCTTCAGCGGGTTAGGGTAGTGGGTTAGAAGGGCCGATAAGTTGCACAGATGTTCGCATTGTTACAAGCTTCACACCGGCTTCACACGTCAGCTATGTGGAGGTGCATTAGCTGAACAGCATACACAAAGCTGATAACGTGGGACTGAAATATTAAATCCCGAGCTAAATTTTTAAAAATTGCGCGCTCAGTTTTGCTTCATAAGACAGCTTTGCCACTTGATTGAAATACTAATGAAGTTCTAATTCTAGTTTTTTCGTAAAGTTGCCTAAAATGCCTGTTTTCATGGAATAAATTCGACGGAGAAAATGCCTTCTCTCCGCGAAAGTCCGTCGACCTCTCCACTCTCGGAGGGGAACCAATCAGGTGCACGCATTCGCGGCGAGCATAGAATATTGTCATATTCGTCAAAAATTAACTCTGCAAGGCAATGATTTATTCGTTCACCTGACCCGTTCATAAAATATATCGAAATGACTTTATTTGTATCTGAAAGAGGAAATTTTTCTCTTTTACGCCATGCCTCTTTCATCTTGCTCTCGGATTATAACACCGGTCTATTTTGCCCTCGTATTAAAGTGAAAAATATGCATATTTTATGTTGTCTTTCTTCTTTATTAACCATACTTTGCATATCATATACTTCAAATCGATCATCGTATTTCGAAAGAACAACTCTTCAGCTTTCAGACGATATATAACATAACGTAATTTACTCTTTCCATCACGCTTTACGGGGACGTTAAAAATTGGGTTTCATGGCTCATTACGTCTTCATGTCAGCGAGGGCCATGCATACGCGTACGATAAATAAGACGACTGTTCTGTGCGTTGCGCTCTGACTGTACTGTAAGATCCACTGCATACATACATGTATACATCCATAATTTCAATTCTACATGTACTTTCACATCAAAATAAACACAACAAAAAAGTAATTCCCCCTAACTTAAAATAGCCTAGCATTTTAACGAAAAAGTTTTGAGCAAAATAATTTGGCAGGAGTCTTCCTACACTTATCGACTAACTTCTGTGTGAAAATGAGACTGATCTGTCAAATCATGCATGAGTGTGCAGACATTAAAGGAAAAAATGTCACTTTTCAAAAGTCACAAGAGTCATTTTGGGGGTCTGTGAAACAAAACTTTGGCGACTTTGGTTTCTTCCATTGTTTGACCCAGTCATGCATATCCCTAACACTTTTCATGTTTATGACAGTTGGGTGAACACACTTTTTTGAGGAAAATGATGTTCAGCCCTCTTAAACCTACAAAATCCATTCAGTTTATGGAAAGAATTGGCATCAACCAACACGAGTCAGCACATTATGTGAAAATACAGGGTAGTCATTTTTCCGGCATTAAGCAGTAAATTTTTAGCATTTCTTGCTTCATCGTTAAAAATTTTCTCACTCAACCATGGCACAGCCCGAAAAACATCATTAGAACTTAAATAAACACCAGAAAAATCTTGTTTCACAAACCCCCTCTAATGACTCTTGTGACTTTTGAAAAGTGACTTTTTTGCCTTTAATGTCTGCTCACTCATGCATGACTTGACAGATCAATCTCATTTTCAAACAGAAGTTAGTCAGTAAGTGTGGGAACACTCCCCAAATTATTTTCCTCTAACACTCCACCTTAATGCCGACCCTACCAGAATACGAGGCTAAGGACAACTGTTAGAGACAGAATTCTTCGGTTTACATGTAGGTGCGACTTTACTTACTATTAGTTCTGCATAGAGGACCAGGCCGACAATAACGTAGGGCTAGATCTAGGCTAGTCTAGGGCTAGGCTAAGCTAAAGCTACGCGGGTCCAGACCTAGATCTAAAGCTACTGGCCTACACAACATACAAATCATATACATGTAGACGCGCAATGCAACGCGTTCAAATCAGGCTAAAATACACCCGCGATACACATAGTCTAGATACACACAGTAAAGTCAGATTTGCATTCGTTTATTGCATGTGCATGTACATGTAGCTTTTTGTTAGGACCCTTTCATTTTTCAGAGCAAAATTTGACACCGAATATCGACCTGGAAATATGTGTTGCTGACATTCACCCATCGTGATTTTCTCCCAAAATCAACTTTGGAATATGTAGAATCAAGATATGGAAATGGAATTTGCACAAACCAATTATTTCTGTGAATTTTAAGCCGCTGAAAGCAAAGTGCGTAGCCATAGGTCCCCCATCATACGCATTAAGATAACTCATAATACATCATGCACACACATTCATCGCATGACGACGATTCTCACGTCCTCATACTAGTTCAAGTTCTTTTCATTCTTGACTATTCATGCGCCTCGGAATAGTATTACTAGATAGATGGCGCAATACAAGTGCATTATATTATTATTATTATTATTATTATTATTATTATTGTTATAAGTTGTTTCACAAGTTATTACACATGTATATTAAAATAAAATATCTTGATATGACCTAGGACATATAAATATCAAAATGTAATTAACAATTCAACTGATTTTATAAAGATTGATAAGATTTAGGACGATTTCTTACTTACAAATCAGGTTTAAATCCTGTAAGGATGACGGCTATCCGGCTTAAGAATTCGACTCGCGTTGCCAGGTTACAGAGTGCGCGTATATATGCATAGCGCATGCGCAAGCGAAAATAAGTGCAGACTGACCGTAAGTGCAAAAACAGCTCGCGAAATTAAATGATTTACGGCATTTCACCCGTAAATTCTACGTTAATTTTACATTTTGGGGCATCGGAGTCGTTGCGATATGATAAATATGACGTCACACTCTAATTTACTGGCCTTTTACTGTAAAAGACGTTTACTATAAATATTCGTCGAATTTTACGGCCGGAGAAATGTAAAATTTACAAAGATTTTTTACAGTGTTGGGTACCCCCTTTATGCGTGGTTTTTTTTCTGCATCCTCTTATCATGCGTCATCTTAATTTGCATATCATTGTTTTAAATTGCACGACAATTCTTTTTTTTCTTTCTTTCTTTCCTTTGTTGCGCCATTTCCTAGCGCTCTAATCAGGCGTCCAGCTTATGAATCTGTTTCTTGGCAACAAGTGCGTCTTCTTGATTTCTTGCATCTGGGGAGCGTTTCGTGAAGAGTTTTGTCGGTGAAAATCACCGCCAAATGTTATAAGCTACTGAAAATCCTCGCATCTGATTGGCTGAAAGCAAATTAGTCAGTAAAAATCACCGACAAATCTCTTCATGAAACGCTCCCCAGATTGTTTGTTTGTTACTTGTAAAAATACCAGTCTGAAAGTTTCGAAGTATAATATCCACAGGAAGTATTTTGAAATATCAAAAATGTGAACCAATGTTTGAAAAATATACGAGGGTCGGTTGCACAGAATAGACATAAGGAGTGCGCATGCGCGTATGACTCACCTTACCGTACTGTGTGTATTGGCGTATCACGAGGCGGGAGGCACATAACGGCATTTTCAAATTCAAGCAAAGTGGTCCTCTTAGTGATTGTCTAGTGAGACGAAGGATAATAAAATCACCGTTTGCGTCTAATTTACACTAACAAAGTTAGCCAGTGCCTTTAATTTCTTCGTCTCGCGGTGTCTTTATTTTACCTCTTTGTTTTTCTATTTATTCTAACACACCGCAGAACTTTCTTGATTTATATACATACACATGCATTTAATAGAGAATATTTAAAGGAGGACGACTAGATTAGACCTAGAGTTAAGGGAGCTGCCTTATACACGAAGATTAAAACGAATGAATATCCGGGCCCACCTTGGCATACAGGAGAGCTTGGGGTGATATGATTGAAACATACAAGCTTTTTAACAAATATGATTCAGACACAATACCAAATCTTGAAGTGCAGTCCGGAGATCAGACTACAGAACATAGTAGAAAATTATTTATTTCCAGTACCAAAACACAGAGATACAAAAAAATATTTTGATTTGACTGTAAGAATATGAAAAACTACCATTAGATGTGTATTTTGAATACATTTTGTACGCAGAATTTCACAATTTTCTCCATTATCTCTCCAGGTGCACCCTGTCTCTTTCTTAGCTCAAAATATATCATGGGAAAATGTTTTTGACACAACATATGTTGGGTTCACAAAGAGCATGAAGAGGCAAGCAGCATCTTTAGAGATAACGGAGAAAATATTATATGAAAACATATTTAAAGAATTGTCCACAAACACTTGCCATTTTGAAGCAACATTGCTAATTTCTTAGCTAAAAATACACAATGGGAAATGTATTTGACAAAACACATGTTGAGTTCACAAAGAGACAAGTAGAATCGTCTAGCTGATAGAATATGATGTAAAAAACATATTGAGAGTTGTCCACAAAAGCTTGTCATTTTGAAGCGACACTGCCAATTTCTTAGCTCAAAATATATCATGGGAAAATGTATTTGAAGACAAACAGCGTTTTTAGAGATAACGGAGAAAATATGATATACAACACATATTAATTGTTGTCCACAAAAACTTGCCATTTTGAAGCAACATTGCCGATCTGAGGTTCGCCATAGAAAGTAAATCGAGACTTCTCAAAAGTTTCATAACTTTCTCATTTCGTAACCATTTTGAAGCAACATTGCCAATCTGAGGTTCGCCATAGAAAATGAACCGAGACTTCTCAAAACTATCATAACTTTCTCATTTCGTAACCGATTTTGATGAATTCTTTTTAATGAATTGCTTCCCCCCTCTATCCTGATCTACAGTCTTAATAATGAAGCTGTCACTGCCCCCACAGTGTACATAGTTTCATAGGCGGTGATCCCGGGAAACGGAGGGTGACATGTCCCCCACCCCTCTCCTCGATTTTTTCTAGGGGGGACCATCCCCCTCGATTCTTAAAACTTGATATTTTTATTTTTCTATTTTTTAGTCAGGTGACCAGATTTTGGCCATCCACTTAAATATTTTATAGGCTTAGAGTGGATTTTGATGGCAAAATGAGACTTCTTTCATTATTTTTAATTTTTATTTATTTTTTTTATTTTTTTTATTTATTTATTTATTTATTTTTTTTTTGGGGGGGGGGGTGATTTTAGCTCGCTCGCTTCGCTCGCTCGCATAACGACCATCCCCTTCCACTTCTCGAAACAAATTTTCGGAGGTGACCTTCGGTGTTTCCGTCCCCCCACTCGTTACATGAAATCGCCGGCACTGCATAGTTTTGTGTTTGCTGTAGGAAGATGCTGGAAGAATGAGCCTAAGGTAAAATACGACTATGAATCTCCTCCACCAGGAAGAGAGCTAGCCATCTTAAAGAGGAAGAATCTAGAACTGAATACAGAGGTATAATACTGTCTGACGTTATCCAACTTTCCTGTTCCGGCATATCTTGCTTAGCCCTTTAAGGATATTTGATATTTTACGCTGAGTTTAGGTTAACGTTAGACTAAACGGTTTGTTTAACTTCACGATCGGATTAGATCAGATATAGGCCTTGATCGCTAGCCACATTTTTAGCCTAGAAACGTTAGACCACGGGTGGAAGAGTAACACAAGACGTTATAGACATGACCTACCACGCGAGCTTGGTGCAAATGTTTCATTAATTAACTGTCTGTGGTAAATATAAATTATTTAGTGTACTCACCTCCAAATATCTTTAAAAATGTTATCCAAATAACCTACCATTATGCATGGGACATGATTCAGAATTATTCACCATCCAGTTTCTCCATACACCGCTTAAACTCGAGTACATTATATGACAGTATATTGCCCATGTTGTTCCCAAATATCTTATAATGAAAAACTTCAGTGACAATACCCGTGACCTTCCTCCTATACAACAATATGGGAAAAATTAATTGATGAATTCAGTGAAAGTGGGTAGCTATCATCTGCTTGGAACACAGTTATTATCAGAACTACTTGTTCGCCATCGCGACTCAGTCGATAGCCGACTAATAGACAGAAATACAATTACCTTAAATTTTGGATCCATTTGCTGTAAATATCCCGATGCTAATCAGGCATGCTATGTATCCACGGTTATATTCTACAACATGTAGATATTTTAAAAGGTATGGTAAAATTCGAGCAAACCTTTCCACCTGATCTGATATAATGTATAAGGCCACCAGTGCATGACAATAGACCGACAACTGACGGAATAATTTTGCTTTCTTCGGAATCGGCGAACGTCGATTATTTGGGTAGCCCGTTTTTACTGCAGTGATGTTTGTGACTGCGTGGAAGCAGTACAAGCTCGTACAGAAATAAATGGGAGAGGGGGGGGGGGGGGGGGGGGAGGCTGACTTGAAGGAGGCGCCCTCATCCTAGGGTAGTCGAAATCTTGGCAATTGTTCTGCAAACAGTTGCACTGATAACAGTAGTGTAGGTCTGCGGTTCTACCCCTTTTTTTTCCCAGGAGGAGAATCGGGTTGGAGGGGGAAGGGTGCGTACGGAATCCGGATCCACGAATAAAACAGTTGGTTGTTTGGCGTACGTATGACGTCATTATCCCGTGACCCCGTCATTTACGCACATTTACGCCCATGATTCGATGTAGTTCGATGTAGACTTAAAAATTTCGAAATGACATACAAAGACGTCAGAGCGATCAAACGGAAATGTAAAATGGGTGATGTTCAGATATCCAAGGGCTGATGCCCTAAGACTTAACCTTTTTTTAGCCTTTGTTGCTGTTGTTATTGTCGTCAAACGTCCATTTTCACAAGTTATTGATTAATTGATTCAATTACAACAATATCTTTTCCATTTATCATTTATACCATGAACGAATGAATGTTCTGATGAATTAACCTACTTATCTACACGCTACTCAATCACCCTTTAAGGCTATGGTCACAAAACCCAAAATCAGCCTGCTCGGCGGCCGGGCGGCGGGTTTTTAGCCAATTTCACCGGGGTACCGAGCGGCGGCCCACGGGCACTGCTGCTATTTAGAGCATCGCTTGGTCGCCCCTGAAGTTTTAGCGCGGAGTTAAAATTTCGGCGGCGCCTGCTTACTTGTCACTCCCCGCCCAAAATACGCTCAGTGCCAGGCAGTCACCGCCCAGGCACCGACCTATTCAAGCGGTCGCCATTGAGCGAATTAGGTCCAAAATCGAAACCACTATAGTAGGATGGGTGAAGAGTCATTTAGACAGAATTACCATCGACCATGGAAATTTCTATCTTCTTTCGAGGCAGTTTTCGACCTACCAGCGCTGGTATCCGGCCATATACAAACTCGGTGGAGAGTTCTCCCGCGTTGAGCTATAGGCCTGTCATTAAGGACTGAGCCAGCGTACTACCGCAGACTATGCTTGGAATAGAGCCGGTCGAAAACCAGCGTCGCTGTGTCAGAGACTGAAATATTAATAGGCCTTGTAAACTGTATGTTTCACACGAGCAGCATAAAACTGAGACACATGAAATATCATGACCTGGAACATGTAAAACTGGCAATTCCTTAACACATGTATCCATTGCATGATATACCGATATAGGGCAAGACAGGACACGGATGGGATGGGACTGATTATAGTCCTGATATAATCCATTATAGACATATCATTACTTATCACTGTGATGCAGATCACAGTGTAATTGTTTGGGGTTTTTTTTTCCTTTTTACAAATCAAGTTTGGTTCTGCGACAAGTTTTTTTATCTGGTATGATGCTTGTCTAAAACGGATATTTAGGATCAGAGACAGATCACAAACCGCATTCTTTATTAAAGCCTGTACCGATTTTTGAAGGAGGTCTTACACCTCTTGCACGGACATTAGTTTACCAAAAATCCCACTATATATATATATATATTTTAAATTGTTTGACATCGAGACATAGGCAAGTTATATCAAAATCATTATGTAGCACATCGCTGCCCTCATTTAGGTGATGCTTGTCAAATACTTATACTATTTTGTTAATGATTAAATTATCAGAGACAGATCGCAAACATTCTTTTTTAAAGCCTGTACCGCTTTTTGAAGGAGGTGTTATACCTCTTGCACGAACATTAGTTTACCAAACATCCCACTATATGTATTAAAAATAAAAAATTTTGACATCGAGACATAGGCAAGTTATATAAAAATCATTATTTACGCCGGATAAATGAGGAATCGACAGATCATTCGAATTATACATTTTTCGTGGCTTTTATTTACCATTAACCACTGTCTTCTGTACAGGTACATGTATCATTTTATCATTTATCATTTTACCATGGCAGTACATGAATTTACGCCAGTATTGTAAATGTATTACACACAGATTTGGATAACCAACATCAATACACAAATACAAAACTAGTGCTGGAATCTATGTGAAGAATGAGGAAATTTGCACCCCATACTTAAACCATAAAATCAAAATATGTGAAATGCAAGTGTGTAGCCAGGGAAGGGGTAAAACCACGGCTAGAAGCCCCTCCCGTAAACGAATGCCCCCCCCCCCTGCATTGCCACGAGCCCCCCCCCCCCCTTGCTAGCCGTCAAAGAATGCCCGATCAAGCGGGGAAGTTTCTTATGTAACCCGGGTGCACCACCCATTCCAACTCTCCTCAACGATTCCAGCAAACATCTTCACGACCCGGCCCCATCACTTCCGTCCAGGACTCCGGCCTCCCCACATGTAGCATCGAGCGAGGCTCCTGAAATTACATGTGTTACCAATGCTTATATAACTCCTTGCTAATATACGCAAGTGTGATGAAGGCCCAAATTGATCAATTCTGGCCAGGTCACCAACCTGGTTCCAGTACAAATATTCATTCATATACTATGAACCAATTGCGATGTATACAACACGTCATTGCATACCCAATGTACCCAATGCACGTATAGGCACCCCCCCCCCCCGAGGCCACACCATGACCTCCCATCGGATGAGGTGAGGGCGAAAACCCAATGGGACAAAATTCCCTCACGGCCCACGACTGCGAAGCCACTCTTAAAACGCAGATACTCAGTGCGACCAAGCATTTTGCTCCACATCCGAGAATTCTCCTGCATCTTATCAAATAAATACGTAAACCACGACCACAGGATGCTTTAAAACACACTGGATAAGTCATGGAAATTCGATTGATAACTAGCTTCTTGGTACCATCAAATTACCTCGTCACATCGAGAATGTCACTGTTTAAAAACACAGGTAACCAACAAAATCGTTATGGTGTAAAGGAGCTGAGACAAACAATCTTTCTCAGCTATATCAACTTCAAACTTGATCTATATCAAGTATGTTTAAAGTGATTTCCCATTGTACACGATATTCTATTGCTATAACTTTCATGCATTGCATACATTCCACGTGCCACTACTTTCTTATCCTTGAGATAAAACCAATATCATATGAATCGCAACATAATCATTGAACATGCAGAACCATAAAACTGGTACAAATACTTTTGCTTGCAAAAACTTGATAAACATACTACATAGGCGGTGATATTGGGGATGGCGGTGGGTATTTTTGATTGTCCCAATCCACATCTTGCTCCGACAAAAAGCTACGAGTGAATGACACAATTTCCATTCCCACGCGCATCCATAACCGTATGTTTGCGCTCCGAGTGCAAAAGTGGCGCGCGTTCGATTACGCGCCACCAAAAATCGCGCCTTTCCTGGAGGCGCCAAATACCTACGGGAGATGTAAACAATCTTATTGTTTTCCTCATAATCACCTGATTCCAAAAACATCCTCAGTAGACTACTGTGATAAATTACACCAAAATCACAGTTAACTACTGGGCTAGATGATATCATCCAGCTGCTGGGTTACACCTTCTCCACGGTAGCCTACTGTGAAAATTTTGTTACCTGTATTACAGAAAATCACAGTACCATACTGAGAAATTTTGTCACCCCCCGCACGTGCTTCCCATGATGTCATCCAGACCAGTAGCTACTGTGATGTTTTTGTCACCCCTTACAGTAGTCTACTGTGATGGTATTGGAATCGGGTGCACTGCGAGGTACCGTAGCTCGGGCGACGGGCCTATAGGTAGTGGGTGTACGCGGGCCGGGCGTTGCCTTAGCTTTTCTCCAAGATTTGCCCGTGCGACAATCGTTCGCAGTGCATGCAGTGCAGTGCAGTTCGCAATATATAGTAGCGAGCGCGCTATCTACGCACGGATTCTCCAATAGGGAACTGTAAGGCCGGAATTCACAAAAGAGGTTTAATTTAGTACCAGGTTTAAACCCCCTCATGGTTTTTTTAGTCCATAGTTTAAACCTCCCCATGGTTTAAATCCATTTCTGATTCACAAACGATGTGCTATTTAGTCCATGGTTTAAACCAGGTTTAAACCAGGTTTAAACCTGGCCATGGTCTAAACACCGTACTAAATTTGATACATGGTTTAAACCTGGTTTAAACCATGGACTGAGCATGCGCAGTAGAGCAGTAGCTGTCTGCTACTGCATCGTGACATGACAGTAGCTGTCTGCTACTGTCAAGATGGCGGAGAAGGCTGGCAGCAGTCAGCAGGGTACAGGATGAGAAAGGGGGAAAAATTGGCAGTTATGCGAGCGAAATGAACTTTTGCAGTTGATCAGCGATAGAAGGGAAATCCTACTTTGCACGAAGACAGATATTGATACAAATTTTGCAAAAAACAAATCATGGGAGGACGTACAGTGCCAGGGGAACTCCGAGGAAAATTTGGGAAAGTGGTCGATCGTTACAGCAGATGAAAGAGCGGTGGAAGAGGGTGGCATAAATGCTAAAAAGCAATATTCATGCTACTCCAAGAATTGGAAGTGGAAGTGGAAAAACAGGAGGAGGACCACCGCCAACTGTTCCGCAGCGTTATACTCCTCGTACTAAAGGATTTATGCCCCAGTAGGCCGTGGGACGACCACTCGAAAACGGCTTATTAGTTTTCGAGTTTCGTTAACGTGGTCAGGGGTATTAAAAAGTAAAAATCAAAATTACCTTTAAAATGTGCCAAACAGAATTCCGATGTTCATTTTGACTAATCCTACTCAAAGACGAGAAATATAGCAACACTTTACAGCGAGTGAAGCCCTGGCCTGGCCTTTCGATACTTAGACCGCGTACCGATCTAGGATCTAACGTTAGCTAGGCTAGGCTATGCATGCGCTAGTGCTAGCCTAGCCTATACCTAGGCGCTATCAGGAGTATAACTCGCGATCATCAGCGTGCGTACGGTCGATCGTACGTACGCTACGGCACTGGGAGCAGGGGTCACAGCTTAACTTTTGATTTTTTTTTTTTAATTGACCAAAGAAAAAGAAAGAGAGAAGAAAATAAAAGAGAAAGAAGAGTAGTTTGGGAAAGAGAGGGTTGGGTCAAGTAACTGTGTAATTATTTTCTTCCATTTGAAATGTCAATTTATTCCCTATGCACCACCCCCCCCCCCAAAAAAAAAAAACCCTGGCGCGCCACCCCTGATTTGTCATGTATCTCTGATATTTCATTTGAGAATGGGATCTTCTAATTTTGTGTATTTGCATTTTGTGATATATTTCTTGTGGGGCACTAATAAGGTTTTCAAATAGCTGTCATTGCCTAAAATTAGAAAATGAGAATTTTAATGTCTCTATTTCAAAAAAATATTCTGTACTTGATCTGTTCCAGAAAGTCACCCAACTCATCCATTTCAACAAGCAGCTTATCAACGCTTGACCACATCATCATTTCAAGACACTTCCAGAAAGAACACATTTGCACATGCACAATCATACACCACAGAAACATGGCCGTACGCAGACATTTTTTCCGGGGGGGGGGGAAATGCGTACAAATTTTCGAAGAAGCTCAAAAGCGAGAGAGCGAAGTGACCAAGTTGGTCATGAGAGCACTTTTGCATTTTTATAAGTGAAACTGAAAGATTTGGTGCACACTTTTTGTGGATTTTGTGAGAATTTTCAGTAAAAAAATGCAAATTTTCACAATTTCAGGGGGCGAATGCCAATCCCCCCCCCCCCCTGCCCCTCTCCCCCCGCTGCATACAACCATGCACAGGAACACATTTCTGTAAAATTTAGAATTTTCAACCAGACATCTTCAAACTATTAGGCAAGTACATACTACATTTTGCTTACACACCACCAGTTTTTTTTTCTTGCATCTGCTATATCTATAATGTAATGATGGCATTGTTAGAAGTAAATAAATCATTCATTCATATCATTCTAGCATTTGTTGTACATGTATTTCATCCATATCAAAACAAAACGTAACGACATGCGATTAACAGTATATACATTACACGTTAGAATTGCCTCCCACTTCCTTAAAAAATAATGAATAAAATAATAAGAAAAGGAAATAGAGATTTTGTTTTTAATTTGAAAAAACATTAAAAAACAAAATAAGAATGAAAAATCTCTTTTGGGTCTGTATCTGTTACAAATTTTTGGTTGATATTTTTCTGACCATGAAATTCCTTTTTCTGTATTTTTTTTTTTTAAATTTATTTACATATATCTAGTATTCAATCATTTTTTACTAGCCAAAGCACACTCAATGATTTCTACAATGGATCACAATCACTTCATGAAAACTGAAAATATGAATCACTGATCTTTCACTTGCTAAACTAAGAAGAAAATTCATTATGCATGACAATGGTGTTGAATTTATCAACCGTCCAACTTTCTAAAATACATACTATGTATGACAATTGAATAGAAAATGTAACATGTATATCATCACTGAACTTGTACTACTAATTTCTTTATAAATAGGTGTATAACAGCATAATCTAAAGTAGAAAATGTCCTGTATATATATATATATATACACCCCAATCTTTCACTTTTCACTTGCCAAACTTTAAAAAATGTGTTAAAAACAAAGGTAAAGCATTAAATGCAGCACACACTAGTATATTAACTTAATTGCATGTGTACATTCAAATATAAGGGAATAAAACACTGTCCTGCTTTGACATTATTATCATAATCATTCTCATTATTATTATTATTATCATTGTTAACATCATTATTATTACTATTACTATTATTACCATCATCATTATTCATTTGACTAGACTAAAAACAAAAGCACAGGTACAGTACATCAATAGCAGCAGATAAATACATAATAAGAATGAAAGAACATGTAAAAAAGATTAGGGAGCAGCAAGTGGTTCAGGGTGCACAAAAGTGAAGTACAGCACTGTTGCCCAGAGGCATGTGCCCCCACACCTGCTACTCCCAAGATATACACGATAAAACTTTCATACATAAAATATAGTACATAATGATGAGAGTTATATCAATAAATAGTAGATAAATTCAGCTTACTCATTAAAAACTGATATAAAAAAGTGAATTAAAATGCTATGTACAAAATCTATCCCTAGAATATTTAGAAAAAGTTGTAATGTGAGTTGCATGCAATAAGCAAAGCTGTTCTATAATCATAATCACATAGCCAATGCTGCAGATAGTAGAAATGCACTGCTCTATTTTTGTTGTTGTTGTTGTAATTATGTGTTTTATTTGCTTTCCAATTACACATGTTCACAATATTTACATGTTATTGGTAATAATTTGACAAAGATCCAGTATACTTTACCATGCCTTCAGTTTGGCTGCAGCCTTACAATAAAAAAAAAAAAAATAATGATAATAATAATAAACACCGCTGATTGAGTGTTATATTGACTTTGCACAAGAATTATATGCAAAAATTGCCTGCAAATGAGGAAGAAGCTTCCAATCCCTCTACATTTCTTACATACTTACAAACATCTCTGTTAATATAGTCATACTAAAAGTTTTGGTTCTCATTATCCTCTTCTCAACTACATCTCAACAAAGTACTTCATAACTACGCTGATATTGCCAGTCTGCTGGGTTCTCTTCCTCTTTGCTTTGCTTGCTGAACATCCTGTAACAATTGCATTGGCATGGTCTGGATCTGGAGGATCAATGTGTGAATACCTACAGGTTACATGGAAAACAATGAAAGAAGCAGAGGGGAAAACAATAAATATGTGAATAAAAAGAAAAACAAAAACAAACTCTTAATTCATTCTCCAAGCTGTTCTTACAACCTATTTTCATTTTGAAATAATCAAGTCTCATTGCAATTTCATTCCTAAATGTACCAATATCAACAGGAAAATGAAAAAAAAAATCTATCTATCATGATGTCTGTCTCATTCAATCAGCTACAAAAGCAAAATGGGAAGTATAGTACACTGTATGCTTTATTTTGAATTCATGTTATCAAATAAATTGATAAGCTTCATGGTTATTTATCAGAACAGACTGTTATTTGTTTTCAATGAATGTGAGATTAAATTGTTTCAAATCCATGACTGGGACAACAGAATCAATCTAATTCATGCTGAACCAAACTAATCAAATTCACTACAGCATAATTTGTTTCTATCCACTATTGTGAATTACATGCACCAATAATGGATCAACAGTACTAATTATAAAAACTGGTCACAGGGATTATATTAATTTATCTTCTGTCATTCACTGAAATTACAGAACAGCAAATCATATAGAATTAATCTAATTTTCAATATTACTTTCTGCAGAAAAATTGGATACCACTAAAAATAATAAGCAAGCTACTTACACCATGCACAATTCATGTGCCCCTATTGAAATATCATATTTCTGTATGGTACATGTATAGGGTTGGAAGAGATGCTTCATGATAACATGCAGATGCTAGAATTATAATGATCTCAACCTGCCTTTGACATCTTAGACTGACTTTCGCTCAAATAAAACAGGAATATTCCACTAACTCACATACACACCATCCAAGTTTGGCAATAATGGGTGCATGAAGACTATCTCATCATAATAATGATGGTACATGCTTATATAGCACCTAACACTTTCTTCATCTGAAGTCCCTAAGCCTTCTACAATAGTGTAGCACTATTACCGTGGCTCTAGCCAAGCAGCTGTTACACGCTCTGCATTTCAAGGAAATAAATTCCAACCAGGTACCCATTTACCTCACTTGGATGGAGTGCAGCACAATGTGGATGAATTTCTTAGTCACTTGCATACCATTCCTGGCTTAGTGAGGAACATTAGAGAAATCAGTAATGCATACACAATAAAATTAGTCGAACCTGTATATTGACAGAATATTTATTCTTCCTGTTTTAGGAAGTACTGGGCTTGTTCCCCACCAGGACTCCTGATGTAGACATGAGCACCTAAGACTTCAGGAAATCTGCAGTACTCGCAGAATTGCTGTTTGGTAGTTCAACTTCCTCTCTTGTAGTTGGAAAACTCAAATGCCCTTTTCCTTCTTGTGATAGCTTCGGAAACCTCTTTGATAACTCTGCAAAAACAGATGACTGTGATAATGATGCCTCGTCATCATGCATCCTCTGGAATGAGCCTACAAATTGACATGAAATTGTATTAATAGAAATTTGGTTGGAAATTATTTCCTTATGAAAAAATATGAATCTTCAGCAGTGCGCGGCCAGAATTTATGCCTCCACCCTCGTCAGATCCGAAATGTATGGCACATTCACAATGATTTTTCTTCACTTTCAGGTATCCCATGATATATCTTTGACCTTGATCTTTGACCTTGTGACCCCAAACCTATTCAGACCATTGTCATATGCATACATGAATCAAGTTCGAATTTGAACTTCAAAAGGGTTCTCGAGAAGGAACCATTTCCATCTATAGAATTAACTCTGATCTTGGAATAATGACGTTGAAATCCCAAAATCTAATCAGAGCATTTTTTCTCCCATATGCATACATGAGCCAAGTTTGAAGTTGATCTGTCAAGTGGCTGTTGACTGATCGCCACAAAGAATCATTTCTATGTACAAACTGACCTTTGACCTTGAGGCCTAAATTATTTCTCTATTTACAATAATGAAAAATAAATACATACATGCACTTCATTTCAGGTAAAAAATAAACACTCACCAGCACATAAAAACGTAGAGCTGTCATAACTTGCACCAGCACAGGAAGCGGATCATTCCGTTCTGTGTTCCTTCTCAAATCCCCTTCAAGCATGTTGATGAAGTAGAGTGCAGTCTCCTTCAAGAAGCAATGCCTCAGTCAAAAAGCTTCATCCTCATACAATTGAAAAAGATTTCGTCAGTCTATGAGATGTCGCTCAGGTCCGACAGGTCTCTGTATATAAATAGGAGTTAAAATTACATGAAATAATTATGTGATACTGAATGAAAACAGATAATCTACCAGTACCACAATGCTTTTCATTATAAAACATATACCGGTATGCATTGTTCTGTTCCTTAAGAATAACTTTCCAAAACTTTAACTGCAGCACTTCAAAACTGAAAGGACATTTCATTTTAAGGGGAATATAGTGAATCTCCATATTTGCCATTCTTAGCAGCAATGAAGTTATTCTCGTCAAGTTTATTCAAACTTGCATTTGTTGGCTATTGGGAGATTTTTAAAAAATCTCCCAATAAAAAAAAAAAAAAATGGAAAGAGAGCGAAAGAGAGGGTGCAGACAGGAAATAGTGCCAAAGAGAGGTCAGACTTTTTACCCTACCCTGCACCCCCCCAGCACACGTGGAGCACACACGGTACATAATTTGCATGCTTCACATGCTCATCCTTACCATCCCCCCCCCCCCCCTGAAATGAAATCCTAACCGCCCACTGATTAATTCCTGTAAAAATCACAGCAACAAATCATACTGACACTAATGCAGTGGTCAATAGGAATCTTGATCCTACCCTGTCCAAGACTTCACCTTTATTAACCTTTGTCTCGAAGTTCCATGGTCAAGATTCGCCCACCATTCCTATTCATTTTAAAAAGATTTGGTGAAGATTCACCATTTGGTGTAATCTATTGGTACGAGATTCACCTCATTCAGAAAATGTTTCGCTAAAGATTCACCATGCCCCACTAAAAATTACATTGCAGATTTACTGCGCCCGCCCGCCCCGCCCCCCCAATAAAATGCAGTAAAGATTCATCCAGCCTCAATTTTTGGTAAAGATTCGACGTTGAGTTGACGGCGAATGCTTGACGACCCTTGGACAGGGTACGGTCAAGATTCTTATTGAACGCTGCATAAGAACATAGAATAGACCCTAGACCTCACCTCTCTTTAACTCTGTCAATGCGGCGAAGAAACGCCATTTCAGAAGGTACATGTAGAGTCTTACACTTTGCTGAACTGCGTTTACTGCAAAAGTGGGTAGTTTGAGCCAAGTGTGCAAGAATACAACGTCGGCCGGATAGATCCAGATGAAGTTTGCTGGAAATGGCCTATCAGGAAGAATGAAATCATAAAAATTATAAGATAAATTCATCCTATAGTAATATAGGCTACACCTATGTTCCAAGTCTATAAAAAAAAAAAGAAAATGGAATTTATATAAATTTTCCGGTCCGTCAGTGCACTGACGGTCAATTACACCCTAACTGCTGGTACTACAGGCTTCTAAGTAGTTATGTCTAGAGCGGACCCTACACAAACTAGAGGCCAAATAGCCTACAGATTATTTCGGTCCTGATTTAGTCTCCATGGCCAATCCCTCTTTCTGTTCACCTCTGCTTTTTGGAGATCAGCAAAGTCAAGCTCCATTTAAACCATATTCAAACCGCTACGAAATAACAACATCATCGTTCGTACGTACTGTTAAATGCCCAAACGAATGATGTTGTTGTTGTTGTTTCATACTGGTTTCAATATGGCTGAATTGCGAGCTGCACTGCCACTGGAGCTCGAATTCGCTGATCTCCGAACAGCAGAGGCAAACAGCGAGAGGCTGGCTGCAAGATTTTCAATCGAGAGGACCCTCGATTTACCTGAAAATGGAGAGTAAACAGCTCATGAAATTGGTAAGCTAAAGATGATTTTGAAAGTCAGATCTCTCCATGGCACTGATCTGGGTTTTTAGACATAAATTTTAATGTATGAACGATGAATTTAGCGTTACGCCTAAAGTTACGTCTTTTTTCAGTGGCTTCTCAGGCGATGGTACTGTCTTTAGGCGCTTCTGTCTCTAAAATGAGGAAATTTTGAGACAAAATTTTTTGAGAGCCAACCCTTTCAGAATAAGAGCCTGACGAAATTTTGAGACAGAATTATCAGTCTAACAGTTACCTCACGAGGCGAGGTCAGTGAACTCAGAGTCAGAGTGAGGCTCAGTCTCTGATTCTTGCATGTCTCAATCCCAGGGAGGGGGGGAGGGGGGCACTCACCCATGTACATGATGTATGTGCCGCTGTGACGACCCCCATTTTCAACCTTCTCAGGTAGCTCTCATGTCGTCATGATATGTGATTTTAATCAACCGCACCTCGATTTGCGTCTGGCTTGCTCCCAAGAAATGCGAGAACAATCCGAACAGCCCACTGCCCAGGAACGCTCGCTCCCTAGTTTATGAGCCGGGCCTAGCGGCAAGCTCAGGTCAGCTCCTCGCTTCCGACTCACTCCCTAGACATGCTAGATCTATTATGCAAAAACAATGCGCACAGCCCACTGCCCTGGAAGCACATGCCCGGCCTGGGAACGCTCGCTCCATAGCCTCCTAGCGGGGCCTAGTATCGGCAAGGGCCAAGATGGCAATTTTTTCTACGTTTCCCAAGTCATGAAATGTTAAGCTCTTAATACTAGTCTAGAGTCTAGATTTTCGATTTACCACTACCAGACTCTCACTCTCGGAAGCTGAGAGTGAGACCCTCCAAATTAGCTTTGCCCATGCCATGAGCTCTTTAACTGTTAGCTCCCTAGACCCTAAAAAATGGGTTTCCTCAGGTAGCCATTTAGCTCCTAAGCCCCCCGTTTTGAGACTGGCAGAGGCACACCCACATCCCCAAAAATTTGAGTGCCCCCCCCCCCCGGTCAATGGAGTTGAATCTGACACAAAATTTGAGCCTGGTAAACCGAAAATCTAGACTTGTATTAAGAGCTTAACATTTCCTGACTCAGGAAACGTAGAAAATTTAAGAAAATTACATCTTGCTTTGGTCAATGCCCAAATTTGCAGTCTGAAACAGTCCCAGGCATGCCAGGTGTAAGTTTGGGCCCCGTCCACATACTCAAGGAAGTACCGGCGATCATCTAACACATAAATGCACGAATGGGACTACGCTCAATCAACTCTTGCGATAAAATTACAGCTCTGCAAATAAATTCCCGAGATTGTCATTGCAGTTGCATTCAAACAAACGAAGGGTCATTTAATAACACAAATACGATAGCAATAATATTCATGATCTGAAATATGTACAGTACTTACGACTTTTGACTGCTGACGGCATTTTTGACACGTAAAAACTTATGGTTGTTTGTGCTATTTTTGTCAAAACTTTGT
Organism: Echinometra lucunter; assembly: GCA_029962745.1. Taxonomy (NCBI): domain Eukaryota; kingdom Metazoa; phylum Echinodermata; class Echinoidea; order Camarodonta; family Echinometridae; genus Echinometra; species Echinometra lucunter. Next base: position 16,512,929 of record CM057151.1, read on the forward strand.
AGAGTTGAAAAAATGGACAAATATAGTAGCGAATGCGCATGCGCAGAAATTTAGACTACAGATAAACCATGGATAAACCACCCCCCTGGGCAGACTAAAAATGATGACGTATCATGACGTATTTAACCCATGGTTTAATTTAAACCTCTTTTGTGAATCGCTCCTGAGATTTAGTACCAGGTTTAAACCAGGTTTAAACCATGGACTAAAATAAACCACTGTTGTGAATTCCGGCCTAAGAGAGTATCATCTAGTCACAAAGTACAGCGGCCTATGGGAAGCACGTGCGGGGGGTGAGAAAATTTCTCAGTATGGTACTGTGATTTTCTGTAATACAGGTGACAAAATTTTCACAGTAGGCTACTGTGGAGAAGGTGTAACCCAGCAGCTGGATGATATCATCTAGCCTAGTAGTTAACTGTGATTTTGGTGTAATTTATCACAGTAGTCTACTGAGGATGTTTTTGGAATCAGGTACACAGACAGGGTATCAGGCGTGTATAAATCTTTTTGAAATCGTTATGCAACTCTTTAAAATTTATTATGTAGCACATCGCTGCCCTCATTTAGGTGATGCTTGTCAAATACGTATACTATTTTGTTAATGATTAGATTACGGTGCTTATATGTCTTTTAAAACAAATCACGTACAATGCACAGGTCAAGAAATGTCTCGAAAACTCACACACGTATTAATAATACTTATTGGCGGCACGCGTTAAGAAAAAACAAATACATGTACAAGATTAGCAGACCCTAGAATGCTTTTGAACTACCGACTAGTTATAGGTTTTTATGGCAATCTTTCAATACGAACTTGTTTCCTTTTATGACATCCTCAGGAACTAGTCGGTATTGTATTTCTTTATTGTTTTTCTTCTTAAAAACGTTTTTCTCTTTTCCTGGAAATCATATTAACAAAATAAATGTTCTTTACTGCTTCAGATCTTAACGCTCCTTCATTTAGCACCCCCCCCCCCCCCCCCCCCCGCTGCGTACGGCCATGAGAGTAAGGTATGGTAAAAAGAGAAGAGGAGCGAAGGGGAAGGAAATTCACAGAAAGATGCTCTTTGCTACTGACACTCTGACACGCTAATCTGTTTCACATAATGTATACAGACAGCAAAAATATCCCCCCCCCCATTGAAGAAGTCACACAAATGGAGCTAAGATCAAGGAAACAGGTGTGCAAGAAATGCATTTTCAGTCATCATCACATGGCCTGTATGAATGGTTACAGGTTCAAAGCTTACCACTAATTATTATTAAAGAATATTTCAACTTTTTGATTCACGGAAACAGTATGCGATTTAAACAAAAACCTATACATTATGACAAAGAATTCATCATGGGTTCTTATGGCACGTATGGTATAACCAGATGACCTGTTCATTGGAAATTGCAGTCACGCATCGTATATTAACCAGAACGTGACAAATAAAACATTCTTTATTTTAATTAGAACATGCGATTAGAACATAACCAAAAAATGACACATCAAACATTCTTTGTTTTCTCCAATCATGCCAATAGAGCAATATGATATAATAGCAGCAATATTTGTGGCCATTTGTGGAAGATGTATTTGCTTAAAAATGTATTATTGATAATTACTCTTAGTTATAATTTTAGTAGATAAAAAAAAATCATTTTCTCCAATAGAGCAATATAATAGAATAGCAGCAATATTTGTAGCCATTTGTGGAAGATGTATTTGTTTAAAAATGTGTCATTGATAATTACTCTCAGTTATAATTTTAGTAGAAAAAAATTAATTGAGGGCGCTATAGTGATGAGCATGCCGAATTACATATTGTGTGCCAAGTACAGGTCAGTGCATGGGGAGGATGCAGAGGTTTTTGTCGTCGGTTTTTGTTTTTTTTTTTCGCTTTTCTTACCTTCTTTTACCCTTTTCTTTTCTTGCTCACATTCTTTTTTCCCTTTTGCGTATTTGGATGGGAGTGATCGCTCCCGTTGCCCCTTCCTTTTTGGCTAAATGTAGGTTCATTTACTGTGAGCTTGCCATAGATTTTAATATTATTATTTTACTATTATATTATATGATTTCGAAACGATTCTCTCTTGCAACATAATTATCATGATTATACGGATATCAGATTTTTTTCATGGTTAGTAGAGTGATATTTGCATTCGTTCTGATTTGTTATTATCACCAGTATTTTTCATCACATTTACACACATGCACACAAAAATCATTCATTAAGAAACTTTTTTTTTCTTTCACTTTATATATATTTGTATAATCAGTATGAATGTTGTTTTTAATTGAAACAAAGAAGTAAAACCACATAATATCATAAATGTAGAATGTTACTACTATACACCTTATATATTGGACTACATTATATATACGGTTTTGTTTAACTTAATTCGCCAGTCTCCATCATTGATGATTTTTTTTTAATATCAAAATATTTGGGTTTATATGTGAAATAATTGGTACAACCACAACAGTCATTATTTGGTATGCATGAAATGAAATGGTATATGTAATAGTTACAGAATAAAGTAAAGATAACTCTGACACTTTATTTGAAAATTTTTATAGTTCCATATTGGAGTTATTTGATATGAGTGCAATTACAAATATAAATATGTATTATTAAGCAGTTTTATCTTTCTATGTCTTTCTTTTTCCTGTTTTCCTCTAGCCGTGCACCTTCTTTCATCATGTCTTCTGTCCTTCCCTATAATATTTCTTTCCTTTTTTTCTTCCATCATGTCTTTCCTTGTTTCTATTCAATTTAGCTTTATCTTTCAATTTCACTTTTGTATTATTCTTATTTATTCTCATTTAACCTTTTTTCAATCCATTCTTCCATCTTCATCTTTTAAACGTGATTCAAATGCCATTGCTTTCAAGCGATGATACTGGCAGAAAAAACATTATTTATTTTAATCAGAACATGTGATTAAAACATAAGAATATTAAACATTCCTTGTTTTCTCCAATAGAGCAATATAATAATGCTGTATGGTTCCAGAATCTTCGAATACCCATAGATTTTGAAAGGATAATGCTGTTTATACATTACATTGGGAATTGAACTGTTAAGAAACGTAAAAGTAGTAAAATGTTCAGATTGTTTACATGCTATTCTGAATTCACCAATGCATCACTTTACTATAGAGTGCCTTAAAAACCTGCATGCCAAATAACAATAACAATAATGATTATAAAAATGTTAATAAGTAAAAAAAAAAAAAAAAAAAAAAAAAATCAAACTGGCAAATTGCTTAGATCGACCAGAAACTCGATGTCTATCATGGCTGATCTGGGTGTATGTATAAAATATGATTCTGGAACCATATAATGCTCTATTATAACTGGAAAACAAGAATGTTTGATTTGTCACATATGTTCTGATTAATAGGCTACGATGCGTGACTTGCAATTTCCAGTCAACAAGTCCCCTTCTCTCCTCTTCTCCTTGTACTTCTCTTTCTATTTTCCTTGTTTATTTCAGTTTTTTCTCTTTGTGTGACTCCAAGGAGTTTGAAAGTGTATGGGGGGGGGGATATGCTTGTTGCTGTCTGTGTGCATTGTGTCATGGTAGCAAAGTGCATCAATTTCAACGCCTTAATTTAGGTTTTCTGTGAATTTCCATCCTCCAGTCTCTCTCAGTCTTCTCCTTTTATCATACAGTTTATGCTCTTTTCTAAAAGTTCCTTGTTTGTTTCAATTCTCTTTCCTCTTCTCTTACTGTATTTCATTATGTTTATTCTTTGATTGCTATTCCCTTATCAATGCTTTTATCGTTATCTATATATTTTTTGTTTATCCTGCTCTTTTCCTTATTTATTTCTTTATTTTCCTTAATTTCAGTCTCTGACGTCCTCTTTCCCTAACGTTTTTATTTGTTTTCCCATTAATCTATCACTTCTTTTCCTGAGGTATTTCCTTGTTTTCCCTTCAATATGATCCTTTCTCTTTTCCATTATTTTCTTGCTTCCCTTGACCTTGTCGCGTAAGCCTACTCGTAGTTATACATGTATCTCAGTCGTACATGACACAATATGCATAATCTCTTCTCACCTCCCTGTCCGTACCGTATTTTTTGGTACAAACATGTGCGCTGACGAGTTTAGACTCATTTACCGACGGTTTTCCTGAGTTTTATCGCGAATATGGCAGAACTCCAGTGTAAAAAAAAAAAAGATATGCGCCGCCCGGCCATATTTAGGCTATGGTCACAAATCAGAGCGGTGACCGAATGATACGATCATTTAAAAATCGGCCGGGGTCCTGTGGTAGATCGTCCGGGAATACTGGGTCATCATTCGGTGACTGCTCGGACGCCGAGCGGAGAAGATCCCCCGATTTCGCCAAGTTTTGACCTAAATCCCTAGATGCTTTACAACCCGCTCGAAATCTCCCCAAATCCCCGCAAACATGCCAAACCCGAGCAGGCTGTAAATCGATCGGTCGCCGCTCTGATTTGTGACCATAGCCTAAATAACAATGCCAGTGGATTCAAGAAAATAAAATTATTTAGTTTAATGTCACTCAAATAGGACAAGTCATTATCGGTATCATTTAAAAACAAATAATTCGTTGCAATTTTTCGTTTTCTACCTCTCCCTTTCTTTCTTATTCGTAGTAATATTTTTATGTATAAGTTGTATGTTGATCATGTATTTTATTGAAATATGGGACTTTATTTACCAATGTATCAATCCAACTTCTAATATGAGTTGCAATAAAGAATAAAGGAAGAATAAAATATTCATTACTAGACTTCAACATCGTATAGTCACGATTGTAAGCATGGTAAACAGGTAAATAGTGATATTAAGTTCAAGACTATTAACCTTTGATCGTCTAAGCTTATGAGAGTAAATCAAACAATATACTTCCGTAGATTTAAGGTTCGTTGTTATTCGAATTGATAAGGTCAAACCTAACGCGGACGAATGAACAATTCGGAGAACGAAGGAAGCTACGAAGACGGCGAGGGACTGCAACGATGATCGACTGCTACGACGAACGAGTCTGACGACAATCACTGGCGAAGCTAGTGAATGTGCCGATGATTAATCATCTTTGCAGTCGCTCATTGTCATCGTAGCTTTCTTCTCAGACCATATTGGGCCATCGGTCTTTTATCGTGTTCTCCTTCGTTTAAGTCATTAGATGCGTACTGAAGATTGTCAGCTGATCAGACAAAAAAATTGTGAAGAATGATTTGTTGACATGATTGAACTTGTTGCAGATAAATTCCGTAAGAATTTTAAATTTCATGGATAAACAGATTTTAATTTAAATAATTTAATATTTAAACTAAATGGATATTAGATCAAGTGATATATAGACCAAGTAGGTTGTAGAACAAACGGTAATTAGACGAAATGTCTATAGACCATAGGAAAAATAGAGAAATTGACAATTTGACAAACTGGTAATAGACCAAATGGTTATTACACGAAATGTGGAAAATACTAAGTAGACGAAGTGGCAATTAGACCATTTGGCCACTAGACGAATTCACAATTAGACCAAGTGGGTATTAGAACAAGTATGGCTTAGACCAAACGGCAATTAGACCAAATTGATAGCAGACCAAATGGGTTTAGCCGATATGGTATTAGACAATCAGAGAATTAGACCAACTACTAATAGACCAAGTGGGTATAAACCTGTAAGAAATACGATCTAAATAACCAGCGCCTTTTACCAGCAACATAAAAAATGAAGACTCTGCCCTACGCATAAATGTCACGAAAACTAAGTCTCTCATTTTTAGCAAGGCAGAGATAAAGCCAATAATCTGTTTGAAACTAGATCGTATATATATTAAAAACCAGTTGGCCCCTATTGGCAATTGGTCCCCATTAACCCATTGAAATCGACAGGGCATTTATTTTATCAACTTAGGATAAGTGAAACAGATTATGCCATGCAATGCGGACGTAAAAAGAAGAACTGGAATGGCAAGGAATACATTTCTGGCAATGAAAGACTTACAGATAGAAAGGTGAAATTTGCGCTAAGGTTAACAGTAATAAGTTATTATGTGTCATGTTTGTGGTCTGTCCTATTGTACTGAGCGGAAGCGTAGACAGCAAGCGAGACCATAGGAAATAGAATTATATCTTTTGAAATGTGGGTTAACAGGAAAATGATAAGAATATCATGGAAACAAATGAAAAGCAACAAAGAAATATTGCAAATGGCGAGGCGTGAAAAAATGTACTGATAAGATTAGTTAAGGAAAGAAAAGCCGAATACTTTGGTCACGTTAAAAGGCACCAAACTCTCTTCATAGATTTGTCAGAGGGAAAAGTAGAAGGAACTCAACCGAGAGGGAAACCCAGAATCAACTGGAAAGAGAACATTAACATTTACATGTATCAGATACTTTCCCTTTCAATTTCTGCCTTTTGCTTTTCCTTCATTTTCTTCTGTTTTCGTCTGTGGTTTTCTAGTTTGTTCTTTACTACCATTTTTCGCCATTCATTTCCTCCTTGATTTGAATGTTTAATGTTATCTCTATTTTGTGTCCTGTATTTCATTGCATCAGGTTTTATCATATTGCATTTTGATTGTAAATCAAATCTTATCCAGCCTTTGGCTGCTATTTCTATGTATAAAAATATCTTTTAGATGAATAAACCCTTAGGCCTCCGATAAAGGAGTAAGATTTAACACATCGGATTAGCTGGCAAAATGATCATTTCACGTTTAATATAAACTAGGGCAGAACATAGCTAACTATCAGATCTCGCCGCTAATACCGGGCGAACAATAATACACAATAGTGGAGTGACTACGTTCTTCTCTCCTCCCTCTTACAGGAAAAAAGTGAATATATGAAAACACTTTATATTTCAAAAATATTTATGTAGGCTATAATAGCAAAACCTAACTTGATAGAAGCAATTTGTTGATAACCATGGACGTAGGGTCTCCCGGCATGGGTGAGGGTATGATTTAATAAAGTAAAAACTTAGGCCAGTGCAGTATAAATAAGTGTGGTTTTGAGCCAGAAAATTCCATTCAAAAATAACAATAATGCTGTAATATTTTCATCCAACCCCCTAATCAGAAACCTACATTTTAGCCCTAGTTCACTCGAATGATTAGAATTAACCTGATAATGTGTTTCTTTTGATATTTACAAACATTTCTGAAGAATATCTTTCATATTTTAGCCACGAGTTATACTGAACTGTTGCGGGACTGCATATAAATTAACAGGTGATATCAAAAGGAATATAAATTAGGTATATGAAATATCAAGAACCCCTCAAACATAAAAACAATCGGGAAAATGATTCAAATTTGAATTCAAATTTAAATTCAAATTCAAATTTAAATTCAAATTTATATTTATTCATTTTCATCAGAAAGAAAAGAAACGCAATGGCAAAGCATAAGTATGATTATAGAAGAGATGAAAATTATTATTATCATTATCATTATCATTATCATTATTATTATTATTATTATTATCATTATCATTATCATCATTATCATTATCATTATCATTATCATTTATTATTATTATTATTATTATTATCATTATTATTATCTTTATTATTATTATCATTATTATCATTATCATTATCATCATTATTATTATCATTATCATTATCATTATCATTTATTACTATTATTATTATTATTATTATTATTATTATTATTATTATTATTATTATTGGTTTAGCGTCACCTGTGCCTGCGAGGGGAAAAGCGAATTGAATCACTGTAACCCTGAGGTCTCTCCTCCCGATATCACTGATGGGGGGGGGGGGGGTGTGCAGGTAGACCACATACACCTGGGTTTCCCCCTACTCTTACGAATAGTGCAGTGGGATCTTTAACGTGCAAAGGTGGTGACTCTCCTTTATTATTATTATTATTATTATTATTATTATTATTATTATTATTATAAACTCTTAGGAAAAATTATCAAAATGTATAAGTTAGAATTTTTGTCCTGTATTCAGAACCTCCAGATAAAGGGGCTCTATAAAGGGTTCTTTACATTTTCAAAAAAACCCCCAAAAAACAAAACAAAAAAAACAAACAAGACAAAACAAAAACAGAAGGTTCCTCATACAACCGATATTGCTTGTACCTTTTAGAATCCTTTAGAGATCCTTTATAGGGTATTAATGGTTCTTTGAAGAACCTTTAAGCATGTTAAAAGTTCCAGATGTGGGACAAGAAAAGGTTTTAATCAGCACCATTTCTTCAAAGAGTGTACATACATATCTTGACTTTTGAGGAAATAAGATTCGTTAATTCGTCAGTTATTTTCGGAATAACGAACCTTGTTTCATTTTTGGACTATCGAACCTCCGGAATGACGAACCTTCGGTTTCATTTTCGGATTAACGAACCTTCGGAATAACGAACCTTATTTCATTTTCGGATTAAACAACCTTCGGAATAACGAACCTTATTTTATTTTGAACTGACGAACCTTCGGAATAACGAACAAAGGTTCCAATTGTGGGATAAGAAAAGGTTTTAATCAGCACAATTTCTTCAAAGAGTGTACATACATTTCTTGACTTTTGAGGACAGTGTTCATTTTTTTCTTCACATATTACGTGTTTTTTTATTGTGGTGACAAGGATAAATATCTGCGAACATTCTCACATGAATGATGGACATTTTTTTAGTTACTACAATGTATCAAGGTTATATTGATGGTAACTACTTTCACCTGTCAAGTAAATGCATAGCTTCAGATAGACCATCCACACAAAATACCGGCACACGTATTCCCACACCATAATAAACCTACGTACATTTAGTAAAGACAATAATGTATTCAACGTGAGTCCAAAACTGCAATGAACTATCTCTATAATATCCTTTCACCTCTTTTATCAGTACAGCAACAGTGCTGCCTTCTGTCGCTTCAATACGCTTGGGCTGACTACATGCAACGTCCTATCCATAACACTATAACTTCTTCACGTTCATTTTCCTTGTACATGTGCTATAACTTCTTTCTTTTCCGTCCCATGCGGGGGGGGGGGGGGCACTGTCATTACACAGTGGTCCACATGTCCACATCCTCCTTTGATGCACAATCTTGCTCTCTTCATAAGGGATAACGGAAGGTGGTTTGGATATTTTGGAGTGGAGGCCAAAGAATGTGAATTGTCAAGATATGCACCAACACACAGGAAGCAAGAGAGAGAGAGAGAGAGAGAGAGAGAGACAGAGAGAGACAGACAGACAGAGGCGGGGGGGGGGCATACTGTCCTCTTGACCCTTATCCCATCTAGCCAACAAAGTCTTATATTTATGGATAACTCATTTACTCAACTTTCACATGAGACCAAAAAGGCTGAAAATGATTCATGCTTGGGTGAGCAATGCTCACTTTTGTAAAGGGTATGAAAATTAGGTTGCACAGGAATAATCCTTCCAATTTGTGAGAGGTAAGTCCTTTGGAGGTTACAAAATTGAGGGTGATATGATAAATTCATGATCAGTGTCAATCAGTTTAGGTTTGCTGAGTGAATTTTATGGTTTATTAAAGCAAAATTTTATGCACGAGTGAACGGGAATTGCATTCATTATTGTAGCATTGTACCTTTCCCCGGTACACTCAGTGATGTGTTCATGGGAGTCAGGATTGGGTGATGGTACATGGTGCAGGGGAGGTGAGATATAAGGTAGGACTTTGTTGGGTAGAGGGGCTAAGGGTTCAGAAGACATGCATGCCCCCCCCCCTTTCTGTCTGTCTGTCTGTCTCTCTCTCTCTCTCTCTCTCTTCCTGGGTGCTTGTGCATATCTTGACAATTCACATCCGTTGGTCTCCTCTCAAAAATATCCCGACCACATTCCCTCATCTCGAATGCTACCTGCATTTTCAAAATTGGACTGGGACTGGTATCACCCATTGACACCTGAAGTCAATCGCATTCTATCGGTCAATCAATCAGTACCGTACGTTAGACAATCAACATTTAGGTATCAATCAACTAATCAACGATGTATCAGTCAATCAATTACTCAATCAAGCATTCAATCACCATTCAGCTGTTTCAGTCAATGAATTATTCAATAAATCAATCATAATTAATCAATAACTCAGTCAATCACTCAATCAAAGTACATCCAACCTACCAGTCATTTTAGCAGTTGAGTTTCGGACAAGAAAAACGGTACAGTGTAACACAAACTGGTAAAATGAACATGTCAGTCTTTGTTTTCAGTTGATTTTCATTCGTTTCACTTTTACAACTGTTTCATCCATCTTGTAAGAGAAAAAAAGGGAGAAAATAACTGACAATGGAAACTAAAAATCAAAGTCTGCTATTCAGTGGTCCACATGTCCACCTCCTCCTTCGATGCACAATCTTGCTCTCTTCATAAGGGATAAGGGAAGGTGGTTTGGATATTTTGGAGTGGAGACCAAAGAATGTGAATTGTCAAGATATGCACCAACACACAGGAAGCAAGAGAGAGAGAGAGAGAGAGAGATAGACAGACAGACAGACAGGGGGGGGGGCATACTGTCCTCTTGACCCTTATCCCATCTAGCCAACAAAGTCTTGTATTTATGGATAACTCATTTACTCAACATTCACATGAGACCAAAAAGGCTGAAAATGATTCATGCTTGGGTGAGCAATGCTTTTTGTAAAGGGTATGAAAATTAGGTTGCGCAGGAATACTCCTTCCAATTTGTGAGAGGTAAGTCCTTTGGAGGTTACAAAATTGAGGGTGATATGATAAATTCATGATCAGTGTCAATCAGTTTAGGTTTGCTGAGTGAATTTTATGGTTTATTAAAGGAGAATGCAACCCAGACATCAGTGTGCTTCCAGTGAATGAAGAAGCACAAGAAGAGTAAACAGTAAAAGTTTGAGCAAAATCGGACAATCTTTTCAAGAGTTATGAACTTTTGAAGTTTAAGTAAATCCTTATCATCGGATCCTTGAATTGGCAACTTCGCCAGCATCTGTGATGTCATCGTGGACAACTCGCCATTCATTTTGTACACAGAATTTAACATTTTCTTTATTTTCAAGAAAAATAAAAATTCTATTGATTTATTGTTTGAGTATGACATGGCTATATCAATTCTGCAAGCATTTTTAGAAGAATTATGTGAATTCCTGACTTGAAATTTCGTATAAATCAATTTTTTTGAAAAATTATGTACAAAATGAATGGAGAGTTGTCCACGATGACATCACAGATGCTGGCAAAGTTGCCAACTCAAGGATCCCCACAATAGGGATTTACTGAAACTTTCAAAATTCATAACTCTTGAACAGATTGTCCGATTTTGCTCAAACTTTCACTGTTTACTCATCTTGGTCATCTTAATTCATGAAGATCACACTGATGCCTGGGTTGCATTCTCCTTTAAAGCAAAATTTTATGCATGAGTGAACGGGAATTGCATTCATTATTGTAGCATTGTACCTTTCCCTGGTAGAATCAGTGATGTGTTCATGGGAGTCAGGATTGGGTGATGGTACATGGTGCAGGGGAGGTGAGATGTAAGGTAGGACTTTGTTGGGTAGGTGGGATAAGGGTTAAGAGGACATACATGCCCCCCCCCCTTTCTCTCTCTCTCTCTCTCTCTCTCTTCCTGGGTGTGCTTGTCCATATCTTGACAATTCACATCCCTTGGTCTCCTCTCAAAAATATCCCGACCACATTCCCTTATCCCGAATTCTACCTGCATTTTCAAAATTGGACTGGGACTGGTATCACCCATTGACACCTGAAGTCAATCGCATTCTATCGGCCAATCAATCAGTACCGTACGTTAGACAATCAACATTTAGGTATCAATCAACTAATCAACGATGTATCAGTCAATCAATTAATCAATCAAGCATCCAATCACCATTCAGCTGTTTCAGTCAATGAATTATTCAATAAATCAATCATAATTAATCAATAACTCAGTCAATCACTCAATCAAAGTACATCCAACCTACCAGTCATTTTAGCAGTTGAGTTTCGGACAAGAAATACGGGACAGTGTAACACAAATTGGTAAAATGAACATGTCAGTCTTTGTTTTCAGTTGATTTTCATTCCTTTCAATTTTACAACTGTTTCATCCATCTTGTAAGAGAAAAAATGGGGAAAATAACTGACAATGGAAACTAAAAATCAAAGTCTGCTATTCAGTGGTCCACATGTCCACCTCCTCCTTCGATGCACAATCTTGCTCTCTTCATAAGGGATAAGGGAAGGTGGTTTGGAAATTTTGGAGTGGAGACCAAAGAATGTGAATTGTCAAGATATGCACCAACACACAGGAAGCAAGAGAGAGAGAGAGAGAGAGAGAGAGAGAGAGAGAGGGGGGGGGGGCATACTGTCCTCTTGACCCTTATCCCATCTAGCCTACAAAGTCTTACCCTATCTCACCTTCCCTGCAACATGTACCATCACCTAATCCTGACTCTGAACACCCCACCGAGTCTGCCAGGGAAAGGTACAATGCTACAATAATGAATGCAATTCCCGTTCACTCATGCATAAAATTTTGCTTTAATAAACCATAAAATTCACTCAGCAAACCTAAACTGATTGCAACTGATCATGAATTCATCATATCACCCTCAATTCTGTTACCTCCAAAGGACTCATCTCTCACAAATTGAAAGGTGCAATTCCTGCGCAACCTAATTTTCATACCCTTTACAAAAGTGAGCAGCGCTCACCCAAGCATGAATTATTTTCGGTCTTTTTGGTCTCATATGAAAGTTGAGTCCATGAGCTATCCATACATATAAACCTTTTTTCTCCAGAATCATGTATTTTTCATTTGGCAGCCATTTCAAAAGTGTAAAGTTTTTTGGGACGTACTGTAGATGAATTCGGTTTCCAAAATGCTATTTCCGCCATAAGTGGGGGCTTCCAAAGAACAACAAAAGATCATCAATGGGTTATGCAATGAGACAGGTGCGTTGCTTTGTCAGTGCTTAATTATCTTTTTTTAAAGGCATTAATCAATCCAAATGCATGATGCAATGGAAGTCCGTCAAGAAAAAAGTGTCAGCGCTCAAAAAGATGGCCAGGTTATCTGTAAATGAGAGATGGCATCTCCTCGGCTTGCTAGATGCTGGTATGTCAGTCAGTGGAATAGCAAGACAATGCGGAGTAACCCGTAATGTCGTCGGGTATTGGAAGGACAGACGTCAACAGTGTGCTAATTCAAGGGATCTTCCGAGGAGTAGCAGGCCAAGGGTGGTCTCGGCAAATCAGGATGCGTCCATCTTCAATAAAGTGGAAGAGAACAGAAAGTTTACAGGTGAGTAACTGTTGATCTTTCATTCTTTCTATTCCACCGACAAACTGGTGTTGCTAATTTCACGTTCTTATCCTAAAATGCATGTTCAGTTTTCTTTAATTTTGAACTGCATGCTTTTCTCTTTTCAGCCCGGGAAATTCGCAAGTGTCTCCGCAGGAGAAGGGGACAGCGTCGTCATGGAGAGATCTGTCTGCACACAATAAGGAACAGGCTCCACTTCATGGGATTTTGGTCACGCCATCTAAGAGAGATGCCTAGGCTTTTGAACAGAAGATGAAACAGGCGAAGATGGGCAAACGTCCTTTTCACCGATGAAAGTCGTGTGTTTCTCCGCTGGATTGACGGACACCGAAGAATTTGGAGACGTCGCAACGAGGTTCTCGGAGATGAAGATGTTCAAGAAGTAGAAGCATTTGGAGGAGGTGGTTTGATGGTGTGGGTTGGTATCAGCTCAGACGGGAAGATCGATTTGGAAATGACCGATGGGGGTATGGATGCAAATCGCTATGTGCAGGATATTCTGCAACCTCTTGTCGTCCCGTATGCTGCTGGGATAGGATAAAGTTTTCTCTTTATGGATGACCATGCACCAACCCACAGGGTAAGAATCACCAACCAGTTCCTGAAGGGAGAAGGAATCAACCGCCTCGAGTGGCCTCCTAGATCACCTGATCTCTACCCGACAGAACATGTGTGGTCATACCTGAAGTTTCAAGTCGACAAACGTATCAGGCCCACTACGACATTAGTCGGATTGCGACGGATCTTGAGAAGAGAGTGGGGGCAGCCATCCTACAGGAGCGAATCAGACGTCTTATCAGCAGCATGCCCAACAGATGTAAGGCTGTCATTGATGTAGCAGGACTTCATACAAGATATTAACTTTGATCACTTTGTGTGAAAATGACTCATGGACTGAATTAAATAAAACTTTAAATGAAACTAATAACAGTCTTTGCGTGCCTTCCCATGTGTGTCATTTTGTCCCCCAAAAGAGGAATTACTGCAATTTTTATTTGGGGATATTAAAAAAAAAACTATCACTGTGTCAACAATGTTTGGTCGATTTCAACAAATGAGATGCCAAAATGTTTGACATTAAAGCCAGGGCGAACTGGCGCCCTTGTTTGAGATGTCGAAATAGCGCCATCTCAGTGGAGAACTGATTCTGTCCCATTTTTCTCCCGGCATGCACCATTCTGAAAAAAACGCGAGCTTTATTTTTGAGACACATCTGTCAAAATGTATATGTATTCGGACTAAGGCAGTTCACTAGAAGAAGGGCGTAATGTTCTAAAACAGTCTCTGGTTGTGAGTAGCCGGAAGTAGGCGCTGTTGTAAATCATTTCAGAGCCATGTAAGCGGCAGTTCACTGTGACTTTGAATGTTCTTTATAATTAGGTTAAAGGTTGTCCAATCAAATGAACCTCATTTCAGCTATGATCAAAGAACAAAGTGGTTAGTTCTTTTTGTGACGATTTGTGTGTGTGTGTTTGTGTGGGTGTATATGTGTTTACTTTTTTTATATGAGTGATTTCATTCCATGATTCATCTTCCTTGCTCACTGATTTGTGAATTTATTCAATTTATCAAGTTTTTTAAAAAAAGAAACGAGGTGAAGATCTTTATTATTTATATTGATTTGTATGTAATGATTTATTTTGAATGAAATCTAATAAAAGATATTGAAAAACAAAAAATATATATACCGGGTGTCCCAGAAAAAGAGGAACTTTACCTTCAAAAAGTATGTTATTTTTCTACATAATTGCGTAAAGCAATGCCCACCGAAATCATTGAATTTGGTGAAATGATTTTTTTTATTTTGTGCCTGTTTCTTAAAATACAGCCATTTCCAATTTTTCGGCTACTGATGAGAGTAGCATCGTGTCGGAATGTGCTTTTCATAATACGATGTTTGAGGGAAGCCCACTGACATGACTGATGCATGTCAATAACAAAATGTGTCATACACGTGCCATATGAAAGGCCATTCCCGACACAATTCTGCTCTCACCTGTCACCCTCCCCCCAAAATGCGTAATTTGAAAATTGCTCTATATTAACATGATTAAGAAACGGGCATGGAATCAAAATTACTTCTGAAAATTCAATGATCTTGATATCATTCTCTTTGGTAGAAGATGCTTTACCCACTAATATAAAAAGATAAATTACTTTTTGAAGGTAAAATAATGAAAATCCACAGTTCCGCTTTTTCTGTGACACCCGGTATATAAACGAAACCGGGATGTTTAATCATATCTCAATCACAGTTATGATTAATAAGTGGCACATATTTGTAAAGCTTATAGACCCTCTTCTTTCATACGATGTCACTCATAACATGCATACGATATATATAATTCACGCACGAGTGAATAAAGACAGTGTGAAGTTTGGTAACCGAAAATTCGTTTGGCCAACGATGTTTGAATTTCAAAGCCACTTTTCCAGAAAGTTCATCTTCTGCCCTTTCGTTTGACACCTCAATCGGGAAAAATGAACCAGGGATGACAGATATAACTTAAGTT
Organism: Echinometra lucunter; assembly: GCA_029962745.1. NCBI lineage: Eukaryota > Metazoa > Echinodermata > Echinoidea > Camarodonta > Echinometridae > Echinometra > Echinometra lucunter. Next base: position 16,528,731 of record CM057151.1, read on the forward strand.
GAAATATTGATTGCATTTCCTTGATTTTTAAAATAATTTGTTTCTTACCTTCTCACCAATTGTTCGCACCAATCATTCGCATGAATGGATGCGGAGACAGTCACGCTCGATCTAAAAACTTTCGTGTAGAGACTCCTCCTATCCCACCCTCCTCATCCTCATTGCCCATTAACCACCCCACCCCACCCCCATCGCCAATCCCTCCCGAAACCCAAAATCTACAATCCCCAAGCTCCCTCCCTCGCTGTGTGCGCGTGGTTGGTGTGTGTATTGTGTTATGGTCGTTTGTTCATCTGATGGATAGATTTCGTGAAACAGCAAACGATAACTAGCATGTTAAAACCCATCCCTCCCGCCCCCTCCTCCCCGTCCCCATCCCATCCTTAACCCCACTAGGAACTCCAAATCATTAACTCTTAACCCCCTCATACTTACTCTCGCTCCCTCTGTATGCGTGTTTGTGTGTTGATTTGATTGATTAATTGATTGATTTTCATTTCCATATCAACAAAATTTACAACGTAAAGCAAATACAAAATTCAGAAATGAAAAATGGAACCCACTGGGAAGCACAGCTTGATTTTGTTGGTTCCTAGGGACAAATATAAAATCAATATAATAATTTTCATTAATGGAATCTAAATCGTAATTGAACTATGATACATATGATACATCTTTATGGTCGTTTGTTCATCTGATAAATATATTTAGTGAAACATCACTGCGTAGCTGTCAATGCACAAAGAATTAATTTCTTTCCATAAAAGCTATTCATAAACTGAACCAGACACGATACTGCTAGACAGACAGCAACATCAGCAGCCTGCTAAAGGCTCTCGAGCTCAGAACGTCCCCTATTTTGTTACTAGAAACACTCGTTGATCAATCTGTTGTTAACTGCAAGGTGAATTATGTAAATAAAAACACACTTCGTTATTAATCAGATGCTATCATTTTTGTGAGGTTTTGTACTCGCCACTTTCCTGATGATCAACCACGCATGAAGTCTTTTGTCCTCTTTGTTCACTGTTTAGGACAGGCAGCGAATGCAAACGGATTCATGTAATAAATCATGGAAATGCCAGCATCACTTAGTCACATCCCCGACTCATTTTCATCCATTGAGGAGTCATATCAAACATGTTAAAGAGCAGAAAATAAATCATGCAGAAGTATTATTTTCATATCACAGTAACAGAAATATTTTCATATCTATATCTTTGAATTTGAGGTATGGTTGTGCAGAGGACTTTTTTGTAGCCCTTCTTCATATTGTTCTAATTCACTCATGCGTGAAGTATGTATCACAGTAGGGTCTTAACTTTACAAATATTTGTTAGTTATTAATCATAATCGTGATTAAGATGTGAATAAACATCGATACATCTCGGTTTCGTTTTTTCTGGGACACACTGTATATATAAAGAAAATGAAGAGTGAACTGATGAAGCTGACGAAGCTCTCGATCACAATGATCCTTTTATTTCATTGACAAGCTTTCGGCCATCATCATGCCTTCATCAGGTCTAAACAGATACAAAAAAGAAGAAACAGGCAACAAAATGATATAGAAATAGAGATGATATCAAAATAATATCGAAAGAATACATAATTAGAATAAAGATACATAACTAAATACATAAATAAATTATTCTAATTATGTATTCTTTTGACATTATTTTGATCTTATTTCTATTTGCATAATTATTTTTATTGCCTGTTCGTTTCTTCTTTGCTGTATCTGTTCAGACCTGATGAAGGCCTGATGATGGCCGAAAGCTTGTCAATGAAATAAAAGGATCATTGTGATCGTGAGCTACCTCAGCTTTATTCTCCATTTTCTTTCACTGTGTGTACTAAAATGAAGCACTATACACGTTTTGCGAGGGGCCATCTTCCTTCATACACACATATATATATAAGAATGAAAGAATAAAAGACAATATAAGAAACATATAACAATTAAAGACAAACACCTGATATGGAACAACAATAAAGCCTTAAGTTGAACACATGCAGAGACTCATTTACAGTAATGCTACAAAAACACAATGTCTTGATTAATGTATATAAAAAAACAGATACTAATGTTTCTTTTGAGTTTTTTTTTTTTTAGTGTTATAAGTGCAACTTGATAGTGAAAATTCATCTAGGGCAGTGTAGAATAGTTAAAAAGGAGTAACCACTAAAGAGTAACAAAATATTTTGCAATCTAAACACAACGGCTAAAATCTTACGTAATTTACTTAAACACTTTTTACGTATGTCTAGATATAAAGTTTAGTGGCAGCCAGTAAGATGAAAGTTATTAACCGCAACAAATAGGGCAGACAAAGAAACATCTTTCAAGAACAGTAAGAGCCCTATGAATTTAGGAAGGAATAAAAAACAATTGACTATGAACATTTTTCTGTGTATCCCATCTATTGGCCTAAATCCATGAGAGGAAAGAAAAAGAATTAAAGAAGAAGAAAAGAAAAACAACTTCGGGTAAGTCATTTAACCCCAATATTTGCTTCCAAACAAGCAAGCCAGCAAGTAAAAACTTCTCGGTTTGGGGGGCCCGCTCTTGAGCTACCTCTTTTTTACCCAAGGATTCGGAAACAAGCAAAAGAGAGAAAAAAACAAACAAACAAAACAAAACAAAAAAAATCCTCAGCTTTCTAGGGCACCTTTTGAAATTCATTTTCATTTCTAAATCCCCCCCCCGGGGGGTTTAACAAGCCTGTCTCCATTCCTTCATTTCTGCTATCCTTTGAATAGCTTCATCATCACACTGCTTCGTCCATCTTCTTCGTTTTAACTGCTTCTTTCTCCTCTTCTGTTCCATCGTTTTCCACATGGAAATATTTCCTGATAGATAAAACAAAATGAAAATTCATGGATGAATTACCGTGTGGCTCCCGTGCCACTGCTTCTTTTTCATGGAGTGACTTCATTACACATTTCATACAAATGAGAAGTCATTCATCACATTAGCCATTGAAAAATATTACATTCTGCAATATGTACAACCAGAACATATAATCCCCTTAGCCCACATGATTTTCCCTCTTAATGATACCGATGATATTATCCCATTAACGTTACGTTAATAGCATCATAGGTTCCATAGTTTGGAATGGTCTGGAATGTTTCAAGGGTTTTTTACAAGTTATTCTGATCGAGGCAGTTGATACTCCCGAATGGCGAATATATTTACATGATAGTATTGATGAAAATGATATGAAAAATGAATTCCCGTAGGCTATTATGTACAGTAACAAGTAATAAAAATTCATGACATGATGAATTCAAATGAATAGCACCAACAGCAGCAGCAGCAACAACAACAACGAACGGAGGTGATTTACACATATTCCACTAGTTCAGCTCGTGGACTATGTAAATTCTAACATAACAGTATACGTAAACTGAATAAATAATCGTGAATAGACCGAAACGATATGCATAAAGTATAGGGAAATGAATTTCATACATAATGAAGTTTAAATATGACTTTAAATCTGTTTGAACTCTGGGCTATTAACCTTTGAACATATTACAATATATGGTACTACAATAAAATGAGAACGTTTTCAACATGCTGCACATTGTGTGAGAAATGATAAGGAAAGGGAGGAAAAGGGAAAAAGAACGGAGACATAAGAGGAGGAAATGAATGGTGAAGAAAATGAAAGAGAGAGAGAGCTGGGAGAAATTATGATGGAGGTAGGGAAAGAGAGAAGAGAAAGGAAAGAGGGAAGAAGAGTGGGAGAAAAAAAGCGAGAAATAAGAAAGAAAAAAGAAAGAGAAATGAGAAAGGGCAGGGAGTGAGAGGAGGTAGAGATGCGAGAGTGAGAAAGAAGAGAGGAAAACACGAAAGATTAAAAGTGCCAGCAAGATGACGAGATAATTTTGGCCAAGAAGACGAGAAGACGAATTATTGAAACTCGGTAGGTCGACTTGTTTGTGTGGAAGTGTTCGGTCGTAGATTGGGCAATTTTTAATCGCATCGTCGCGAGGGTCGTTAACATGGTGAAGAATATATATTAAGCTAGCGTCGCTTCTTCAATGGTTAATGCTCTGCAAGGTCGACGTGAAGGTCCTGGGGATGTATCTTTGGTAACACCCTTTTGTAGCCCACTAACTAAAAAGGAAAATCTTTGGAAATTTCCTAAAAGAAAGAATAATGTATTTTTTATATAAGTGCATTGTTAATACGGTTAATAGTTAATAATTTACGATTCTTCCATGCTACTAAAAATCTGTACTAAGAGTAATTTAGACATTTCATTGATTTACTCTCACACAATATCATTTTCTTATTGATTGGTATACACAAGTCATTGTGTTAGAGTATTCTGTCCTGTGCACTAGCGCTGGGCACCAAAAACAACAACTATATACTTTCTTTACAACGACGATAATGATGATCACGATGACAATAACGATGATAATGATGCCGCTGCTGCTGCTGATGAAAATGTTGAATGATAGTGATAATATAAACCCTTTATTAGTCATGGGGTTAACAATAACATTCATAATGAGGCCTTACTTTCCAAAGTTTTCTCCCTCCTCCAAGGTTTCTGGAAGTTTCCTGCCCCTCGTCTCGGGGAGAAGAAGGGTGGACAACCCGACGGCTAGCCCTGCTGCACCGTAAATGACCAAAGGCAAAGGTCGCCAATACTTGGCCAGGGTAAGTACTAGGGGTGAGAGGATGCCTGCTACTCGAGAGAACATCGAGAAAGCACCCATGGCAGAACTCCTAGAGCGGTACAAGAATGGACCAAAGCTATGTCATAATAATGAGGACCAGTTCAAGAAACCTCGAGGCCCACTATATATCTTGACAGAGAGCATGGGGGTGTTTCAAAAAGCCGCGCGCAAAACAGCGATTTCCTTTGTAAACCGTTCAAAAGGATAGTGGGATTGTGCTTTGAGTTCTCCATCTGTCTAAACTTGGACGGGAAGGACCTATGACGTCCGTTTCAAAAATTGCATTTCTTCGTGAATACTGTATAGAATCAGACGGGGTCTTCACTAACTGGTAGAGGATTAATTATAGTTCCACAATCTAAAAGGCTTTTCATATTGAACAATGATTTCTTTCATTATCGATACCTGTAGGCCCGTCGTAAATTTCTTGGGGACTAATGATGCAGTCACACCGACCAGACGGACCTCAGACCGACTCAAATTTTTCTGAATTGGTATGGTCGGGCACTGTTGCATGCCCGACATCAAACCGACAACCCCGAGTCCTCTTGGAACACATTCCTATTACATCCCACTTGCATTCTTTCTTTGTGGTAATTTATTATCCCGAATGTATAAATTTACACAGGCACATATTCCGTAGTCAACCAGTCAAAAAGTGGGTTAAAATGCAACTTTGTGATGATTTTTGGAAACATACCTTATTGGAAAGGTAATTTTTCTATATTGTACTAAGGACATTGTTTAAAATGTTTAAAAATGGGCATAAAGTCACCTTTCCAAACATTTCGAAGGGGGAGGGGGGGGGGAATTATGACTTTTAAAACTTGAATCTACTCTGCCCCACCCCATCCTATCACCACACGTTAGGTACCTATGGATCAGAGATCGCAGAACGTTCTTTGAGTTGGGGGCTGACACGCAAATAAACAAAAATTCAGGGGCCGTAGGACCCCTAAGGGGTCCTCCTTTTTTTTCTTATGATTTTTCTTTTTCTTTTTTCCTCCTTCTTCTTGTCATTTGTCTCCTTTTCTTTTTTTTCGTTTCTTTTTCTTTCTTTTGTTCGTCTCTCCCTTTTTGATTTCCTGTTATACCTACCCCTTATTTCCTGTAAGATTTGGAAAGCCTCCCATTTTTTTTTGGTCTCCTGGGTATGTTTTTAAAAGGTTGTAACCATTTCTAATTTTTCTTAATGCACTTGTGGTTGTCAGAGCGCTTTTAATTTAGTATTCTCTATTCCTTTTTTTATCCTTGCCTGTTTTCTCCTCAGTTTTCCTTTCTTCCTCTCCTCTTTCCCTCCACCTTGTTCTTCTCTTTTTTCTCATCCCTCTTCTCCTTCTTCTAGTTCTTTTCTTCTTCTTCTTTTCCTTTTCTTCTTTCTTTTCTTTTCTTTGCTATTCGTAGTCATGGTAGTAATATTTTGTATGTACACTGTGTTGATGTTGATTATTTTGTGCAAGTATGTTAAATGTTATTTATCTACCAATCCAACTTTTGAGTTGTAATAAAGAACACAGTATATAATCTATGATACCTTTCCAAAAATGTATGTTAAACAAGAATCATCATGAATTTGCATTTCAAGTACCGGTTGACAACTGACTATATGTTGTCAGTGTCAATACAGCCCTTGTTCAGGTTGAGTTCAGCTTTTTTTCGGTTTTGTATCGGGCCAGGTGTGACTTTATTCGGTTTTGTGTCTGGTAAAAGAAATCTATCCAGTATTCCATCGACAAGGATTCGGGGTTAGTTTGGCCGACAACAACCTGACTTAACTTGGTATTGAAACCGACCACGTCCCGATTTTTAATTCCGACCCGAGTTCGAACCCAATCCGAATGCTCCCCGCTCTTCTTGAACTCTCCCCGACTCGACCCGACAGGTCCCCGACAAAATTATGCGACTTTGTGACTACTGGGCAGAATCAGACGAGGTCTTCACTGACTGGTAGAGGAATAGTTATGGTTTCACAATCTACAATGACCTTTTATATTCCAAACTGATTTCTTTCATAATTGATCACCGGCGTAAATCCGTTCTGAGGAGGGGGGGGGGGGGGGATGATCACCTTTTTCGCCGATTTTTTTCTGTGAACTCACACTGAAGTGTACACACACACACACACACACCGTCATTCACCCACGCAGAGCCCCACTTACATATGATATTATCACTTTGCGAGCGAGCGAAAAATAACCACTTTTGCAGTTTTCAAGAGCATTAATAAAAATTCCACGATATGACCGTCATTTATGACATTTTTATAAAAAATTAACTGATTAATTACAATATAATTTTTTCCCTTAAAATTTGGAGGGATGTTTGTACACACCACCCCCCCCCCCCCCTTCAAAAAAGTGGGGGATATATCCCCCATCCCCCCCCCCCCCGGGAATTACGCCAATGTAATTGGTATGCTTATATACTCATCGTAATTTTTTTTTGGGGGGGTGGGGGGGGGGGAGAAACTGTATATACGAAACATCAAGTATAGGACATACCTGAAAGAGGTTGGGTACAGCTCGGCGGTGTACAAATAGACGATCGCAAATGCTGCTGCTACTCCAAATTTGCCTATCATGGCAATAGTTACCAAACCAGGACCAGGGGCTTCAAGGCAACAAATCATACAAAAATAATTGGCAAAGGGAGGATTAAACAAATCTGTGGGAAAGGTTATAACCATTTTAATGTTCGTTTCCCCCTGTTTTCTTAGTTCCGAATGCACAAGATTCCTACACAGGGTGCCTAAGAATAAAATACGAGAGTTTGATTAGTCATATTTTAAACTGTACGTTACCGTCAAATTTTCAAGTAATTTTTCATCAGTCACTCCCACACTTTGTGTGAATTTTACAAGAATCTGAAGCTTGTTATACAAAATTATAATCATTTTTTTAAAACGAAAGTGCACAATAATCGTCTACCTGTAGCTTCGGCTTTTCACAACAAAGCTTTCTAATGAAGCCATTCTAACTCACATTTCAATGTTATAATCATCAATTACACAGTTTAAATTTAAACTTCATTCGTGAAATGTTATGTCAAAGTACAAGTACAAAGTACAAGAATCAAAAGAAAATATTCAGATATTATTTGACGTTGCTTAATTCTTCAAATCATATAATTATGTCAGTCATTATGGCGTGAACAATGAACTGCAGGAAATAATAAAGCACTGTTTTTTATTTAAAAAATAACATCTTTTCAACTCTTCAAATACCTGATTGAAGTTAGGCAGCGAACAACAGACACTAATATTTCTTGACATCCATCATCTTATGATATATAAACATTGCCTAACATTTTCAATGTAGTTTCTTTCCGTACTTTGATTAGATGGCCAACCTTCCTCTGTTAAAAAGATACTAAACATAATTACGTTAATTATGGTTTTTCTATGGAAAAATGATGATTAACGCACTTTGGTTACAAGAATTGAAGCTAGACGAGAGCTTGCCATAAAATTTTTTCATGCGACATAATTATATCCGCTTATTGTGCACTGAGGTCACTTTGTAACATTTTGAAAATATTACGGTGTACAAAACAATTACAACTTCGAATGTTTATCTAAAATCCGTGTGAATTTCACTCAAATTTTAGTAGATACAACCGCAACATTGGCTACGAAATGTCATTGCAAATTGCCATATTCTCTTTAGGATACATTATTCATATTACAAACAACAATCTCGTTGCATTTTTTTTCTGAGAGACCTCGTAACTGGGAGTTAATTGAATGAATAATGATGAATGTGCAACTATTAACGAATCAATGATGAATCACTAAACAAGCAATTCAACTACTGATCTTGTCTTCACGAACTGCCCACAGTTTGTCTCGACGGTAGATTCGGTACCTGCTCCTGTTCACTCTGACAACCTTGCTGTGCAGATTGAGTTTAGGACTACCCCTACTCTCCTTCGTATCATGAGATCTTTCTTGCAATTCCACCGAGGAGACTTTGGCCGTCTAAAAAGGCTTCTTCATCTCATTCCATGGAGTGCTTTCATGGATCCCCAAGACCCGAGTGCATCTGCCGAAATGTTTACGGATTTGTTCCAGGCTGCTGTGAAAGATGCTATTCCAGCTGTTTGCAAGCGAAAGACCAAATTTTCGCCTTGGATAACATCAGACGTATGCAAGCTAATTAACAAAAAGCATTTTCTCTTCAGACGAGCGCGTAGAACTGGACTGCAAGTAGTGTGGTCAACCTATTGTGAAGTTCGTAATGCAGCTAAAAAACGGTCAAGAAAAGCTTACTGGTCATATGATGATAAAATGTTCACGTCAGATGATAACAGGCGTAGGTTTTGGGCCTATGTTAGATCTCGCAAGAAATCTCCCGCTCCTAGGATCTTTCACCATGATGGAGTTTCCTTGACACAGCCAGCCGATATCTCCGAAACTTTCAACTTCATTTTGCCTCAGTCTTCAACCCTTCTGGTCCTGTACCAGAAGAACCAAGTAATTGCAAACATCCCATTCCTGCACTCAGTTCCCTTTTTGTTTCAGTGCCAGATATAACTGCCAATTTGTCAGTTTTGCCAATGAATAAGCCACCAGGACCGGACGGCATCCATCCAAGAATCCTTCGTCAGGTGGCGTATGAGGTGGCTTATCCCCTCCACATGCTCTTTAACATATCACTCCACGCCGGTGCAGTTCCTGACCTTTGGAAAAGAGCTAACATAACACCTGTTTATAAGCAGGGCAACAGGGAGGATGTATCAAATTATCGACCAGTGGCACTCACCTCTGGTCTTTCCAAATGTCTGGAGCGTTTGGTCCTGACAGCAGTAAAGAATCACATGGCCACATTTGCCTTATGGAATACAAATCAACATGGTTTCATGAAAAAGAGAAGCTGCGTGACTTAGTGTTATGTGATAATTAGACAGACTGAGTGACTTTAGATCATTGACACTGAGTCTGAAAGAGACCTTTGAGAGGACAATTTCTATACTACTTTTTTTTTAATTATCTGTGTCTTTTGATGTTTTCACTCATTTTCTAGACTTTTTCTTGTGTGATTTGGATGGCTGCGGTAAGTCAAACCAATTTACATGTACTTAATTAACCAATTTTCTCTTTGCTTTGAATTACACTTAATTTACTACTAGTATTTTTATTCTGAATTGATATTTTCATTCAACAGTTTGCTTAGATAACTTTTGTTAGTGTATTACTCTAAGAATGTAGTACAAGCGATTGATTAATGTATCCACCCGTTGTTATTACTGGTTTGATAACTCTATTACCGCTGACAATTAATTTTTAAAGGAATAAGATGAATATTTCAACCCAATTAAAGGCTACCAACAAAAACAAAACTATTTCATTTATCATGATTGTCCTCTCAAAAATCTAAGATTTATTATCATTGAGCATCGCACATGTATCCAAAAGTTCCTAGAAGAGTATTACAGGAATATTGATCAAGTGACGTAAGCGTGAAATCCCCTTAGGAAACTTTAAATGCATTCATGGAAATGATGCTAACACGTAAAAGCTTGATTTGAATCATGTTGCGTATGTTTCACCCACAATGCTGAACAAAATCACATTATGATATAATCAAAGTACATACTACAAAGCAATAATTTATGTATTTCAGTCTAAACTTTATAATGTCATATACGGTTAACATGTAAAGCAAAGCAATTTTCCAGTTTGAATTATACTGGACTACACTATAATGTGTCAAGGAATACTAATAAAATCATTGTGTGCTCCAATGTTAGAGTATTTCAACGCTTTGTGTATAGCATGAATAAAAATCAATTTTGAAAGTACTTGAAAAACCGTCAGAGAGACGTTACCCGAGCAAATTGGAGTAAAATTCACATAGGATGATATGGTTAGTGCGAAATTCTATGTTTTATATGCTTCAGAAGAGGAAGTACAAAATGATTTAAATTTTGGCATAGTTGCACATCTCCCTATAATGAGAATGCCCGCAGCTCCAAACTGATTGATTTATATGATGTTATTTGTGAAGTAAGGCAACTATTTTGATCACATCATAATTTATTATACTACCCCAACTTCAATTCGTCAAAGTTATAATCCATCCTGTTTTAGTTCAAGGAGGTAAACAATAGCGGGAAAGTACCAACAGTATGTTTCACTTTTGGATTTATTGTTTACCCCAACTTCAGTTTTATTGTTTTCTACAATGACTTTCAAAGGATGCTGATTTGGTATTTTATTGAAGGATTATCTAAGGATAATATAATAATAACTACATGGTATTAGTAACTCATTAATCTTCAAGGTATAATTAAGAATAACTTTCAAAGGATGCTGATTTGGTATTTTATTGAAGGATTATATAATAATAACTACATGGTATTAGTAACTCATTAATCTTCAAGGTATAATTAAGAATAACTTTCAAAGGATGCTGATTTGGTATTTTATTGAAGGGTTATCTAAGGATTATATAATAATAACTACATGGTATTAGTAACTCATTAATCTTCAAGGCATAATTAAGAATAATTAAATGTCATTATTTCTTTAGCGTTCAAGTTCGATTAAGTTATGTTTTAACTTCAATAACAAATCAAAGTGAATTTAGAAGTTAGGTTGATATTTGTTTGGAATAGATTTTGATTGAATATTCTTTAAAATCCTTTTTCTTCTTTTCTTTCTTCTTTTCTTTCTTTTTCTCCTCTTCTTATGTTTTGATATGTTTGAGATAAAGTTTTGATAATGTGGTGTATTGCGTGGTAAACGAATTTGTTAGGATAGAAAAGATTGTAGAATAGAATGTTACTGTAAATTTCTATATTTTTCTATTGATTATCAATTTAAGTCGATTGAGACATAACCTACTTTAAATACATGTGGGAAAGCCACATTTTCTAACAAAAGGGGATGTTATGTGATAATTAGACCAATTTCACATTTTCTACACTCTTAAAAATCCTGGGTCAGATTGACTCGGAAAAAGAGTCCATTGGGGTCACACTCCGTTCCGGGTCAAAAATGCCCCAGAAGAATATCATGAAGACTTATTTCTGGGTCACATTTGACCTTATTCCGGGTCCTTTTTACTTTATTCTGGGTCATTTTGACCCGGAACGGAGTGTGACCCCAATGGACTCTTTTTCCGAGTCAAGTCTGACTCGGAATTTTTAAGAGTGTATAATTTATCAATACTTAATCAATACTTCTACAGGAAGTTAAACAGGAAGTTAAATGTTTACAAACTTCACTCTTCTTCAGAAAATATTACTCATACATCTTCCAACTAAAGCTATGATGCACTGGTCACTTTATGGTCTTCTTATTCACTACATCACTCCTTCCAGATAACTGACCCACTCCCCCAATACTGAGTAAAAGTTATGACGTACATTAGGCCTTTGGTCAAGAGCTCAAGGTTGACCAACTCCCAGTAGAGGGTTTACCCGTTATAAAAGGGGTTCACTTCAGGACTCCAATCAGAGAGAGAGAGAGATCGAGAGAGACAGAGAGAACCAGAATACTTCAGAATACTTCGGACTACATCAGAGTACAGTCACCATCAGACTTACTCTTAGGCTTCTGTAATTCTTATGTTCGAGTTATACATCACCTAAACATATGTTGCACCTTATCCTTTAACTTTGAGTATTCGTGTCTTCAATGTACATGTTCTCTGTTGCTGGACGGTTGAACTAAACACTAAATCCGATCCCTACACGACATTAGCTGATAAACGTCGTACACGAATGGTCATCAATCCTGGACAGGCCGAGGGCGCCTAGAATTGATGTAGCGTTTTGTGATATGTCCAAGGTCTTTGATAAGATGCCACACGACTTGTTACTTACCAAGCTAGCCAGAGACTACCATTTCCAAGGTGCAATGTGGCAATGGATAAAGTCTTTTCTGTTGCCACGACAACAAAGAGTAGTATACCAGGGTGCCACTTCTTCTTGGATATCATCTACTTCTGGAATACCTCAGGGAAGTGTGCTTGGACCAACACTCTTTAACATATTTGTCAACGATGTCCAGCGGGACATATCATCCAAGACCCTCTTGTTTGCGGATGATATTTTGATATTTCGACCTATTTATTCCGCTGTAGATGAAGTGACCCTCCAATCTGATCTTGTCCGTCTTCTGAATTGGTGCAGGACAAATAAAATGTCTCTAAATCCATCTAAAACTAAAATAATGCACGTAACTCGCAATTGATCCGTACAATTACACCCTCGACGGACAGTGTTTATCTACAACCCCATCATATAAATATCTTGGGGTACTTCTGTCTTCTGATCTACGTTGGAATAGTCATGTTGACTCTGTTGTTTTACGTGCTAACCGTTTACTCGGGTTCATCCGCACAATCGCACACGGAGCCTCCTCGAATGCAATAGTTGCGTTATACCGTTCACTTGTTCTTCCAATACTTGAATATGGAATTCCCTCATGGCATCCGCATACAGCTGCACAGGAGCACAAATTGGAAACTGTGCAACGAAATGGTACACGTATGGCACTCCATCAGCGACGTGGTGAAATGTCCTACGAGGAAAGCATCGGACCTCCCTCTCATCGAGAAGGGACAACGCTCTTTGCTCCTTTACCATGAAATGTCTGTCGGGTTCAATACAATGCGAAGCAGTAACTACCAATGCACAGATAAACCATCGTCATTTGGACATACTTACATTTAAGCATCTCCCTTCCCGAACTCAGGCTCTCTTCCTCTCACCCACTCATAGGTTCCCCCGGTTGTTTAACAGCCTCCCGGAGCACGTTAAACGTAGTGCTGTACTAAATCATCCCCTTTCGCTATTCTTACGACACCTGAAATCACACCTGATCAATTAATCTGGTTTAGAGTAAATGCAGTCTTTCCACAATGTATTCATATCAAAGTATTATTCATATTACATATTCTCTTTTTTTTTCTTTTTAAAGCAGTAACCTAATTCAGTGCAGTCTCGGCATCATCATATTGAGCAAGTTTCAACTATCTTAAGTTACGTGTCTTCCCCCTATTGTGCTCTTTTAAATGTTTCAATTTTATTTTAATACCCATTTCCATTAATACTAGGCCGTTGAAACATTGATTACATAACACATAACTGATATCTCAATGATTTCTACTTTGTCTGTTGTTACCAAATTTCAGGACAAATGGAAGGTCACACAATTCATTTTTTATTCAAATAACGTGAAACTTATATGAAAAATTCGATTCACCACATTCCCGTTTCTATTTAATTTAATTTGATTGTCGATGAAGTATTCCTGAGCATGCTTTCCCAGGTCGGGAGGAAAGGCCTGAGGGTCATAGTAATTATAATTGCTTTTTTTTCTTCCAGGTAGCTCGGGGAAGCATGCTCAGGAACACATTCTCATCATTTATATTGTTATTTATCTGTTATATGTATACTTTTACACAATTCGTTACTTTTTCACTGTCAATTTTATTGTACATACATGTGTATATATTGATTTCCCAAATAAGATAATAATAATAATAATAATAACACTAATAATAATAATAATAATAATAATAATAATAATAATAATAATAAATAATGTACAACCAATGATAACCCTCTATACCTACCAAGTTAACCAGGTTATTGAAATTTATCTGTATAATTATAATCGAATATCAATTTACTGGGCTTTAATTAATTACTGCATAATTTTGTTTCAAACAACAGATACTCTGACCTGGTTCCTGAGGACCGAGACGCTCGGGGAGCGGCGTGTCGAACTGTTGGGGCCCTCATCGCCGAGTTTTAGGTAATCCCTGAAACTGAGCGGTGGGGGCTTGGTGCTTGTGCCCCGCGCTCGGAGTTTGTCCATGTTCGGTTCTCAGACACCGCTTCTTCTTCTTTTTTTAAAAAGACCTTATATACCACATGGGCGGCGGAGCGTCGGGCTCGGCCGGTGGAGCTGGGGGGGGGGGGCGCATTTTGTTTGATGGACAAAAGGTGCCCCACCACTCGCATTGTCCTGGCCTGGCGTTCCGCCACCTATGAACCAACCGTTTACAAATATGTTCCAATGCTCAAAACTTGATCCTTTATATTTTTGTGATTGTTGTTGTTCTTACAAATGTTGTTAAACTGTGATTTGGTTTCTCTGTGATTTACCTCTGCTGTCCTGCATGTAATTTATTAGTTCATGACCTGGGCTTATTTCCTCTCTGTTATGTACACATCTACCTATGTTCCTTTATTTGATTTTAAATATTGAATAAAGTGATGATAAAAAAAAATAATGCAATGAATATGGTATGAGAAGAAAAGGGTAAAATATTCTGGAAGCTCATGTCAACAAAGTCCATAATTTATTCACGATTTACATTTGAAGTTATATGCTACTCAAAAGGTGTCATTGTATCATGTGTATGGTGGCCCTGAACCTGAAGTACGCTCGACGACAGATGACTTGGCCGCAAAGTTGACGACTTTGGACGCGAACTTTGTGACTTGGCCGCAAAGTTGACCACTTTGGTCACGAAATTCACGGCAACACGACCTGTCGTCGAGCGTAATTCGGGGCCAACACAAATTTGTGAATGACAAGGTAGTTTCAATTCATACTTGGGCCAACTTACGGACAACACTGGTTGCAAGCAAAGACACGCCGCTGAGGATGAGGAGGAAGGAGAGACTGCGAGGTCGTCCAAACACCTCGATGACGAAAGACGCGAGAATGTAGGATGGAATCTCGATAGCTCCAGCGACAGCGAAGGCGACGTAGTCATTGACTCCGAGATTGGACGTGCTCAACGATAGGCCATGATACACCACGGCGTTCACCATCCTTGAAATTTGAATTTGAATAAAGAGGCAATTAGAGAGGCACCCAGGGCACAATGATATAACGTGATAGAGAAGAAGTTATTGGGCAGAATGCATAGAAAATGCAATTGCCTGCAAGCATTTGCTTCAAGCAAAAGCACAAGCAAACGCTTGTGCCATGCAACTACACGCAATTGCATAGAAATAAGTGATTGAAGATCAAGCATTTGCTTAAAAAGATATGCATAAAACAAGGCCTTTGCTTGCACCTTTAAGCATTTTTATGATTTTTCGAGCTAGGTCACACCAGCTTGAGCTTTTGCTTAATCGGGAGTTTTGCGTTTGTTTAAGAATCATGTTAATGTTACGAAGAAAAGAAAACTGAAGTGAATAAGTTGAGAAGAAATTGATCCTTTGACTTATCGGAAAGTAATCCATTTCGACAAGGAAAACTTGGTTTTTAGAACACATATTTCTACCTGAACGTGATGGACTACAAGGAGGATATCTGACTCTGGTGGAGAGCAGAGGAAGGCTTCCCACATATACCAGGAGAAAATGAAACAGCGATCAGGCTCAGGGTCACTAATCCGAAAGAGGCAGAAGTGGGATTAGAGAATGGCGACTTATGTCAAGCAAAAGGGGCACTTACTAGAAGACGAAAGGGCACTTATTATTGCAGAAAACTGGTCCTCGTGAACCGAACTTTCCCTTGTTGCATCAAGATACCCATACACCTACCAAATAGAAGTCAGGTTAATTGAGCGCTTTCTCAAGTTCGGGGTGCGAAACAGATCGATCATGCTGTACTGGCGAGGTTCCTTTTCTTCACCTCCCTGTAATTAAAACAAAGGAAGAGAAATGGTAAGACTGAATATTCTTTAAAAACAATAACCAGTCCCTTATTATCATGCAATTTGAGGAAATTTTATAGCCGTGGAGAGAATTTCCAATTTTCTGTCTCTAAAAAGATTAGCCCAATTACAGTGTACTAAAAAAAGGTATATATCCATTTGGTCTACTGCCATTTGGTCCAATTACCACATGGTCTAACATCATTCGGTCTACCATCGGTTGGTCCGATACCCACATGGTCTAATCACCATCTCGTCCAATCACCATTTCGTCCAATAACCAGTTGGTCCAATAGCCATTTAGTCTATAACCATTTGGTCTAATAGCCATTTCGTCCAATAGTCAACTGGTCTACATACAATTTGGTCCAATATCTATTTGGTCTAATATCATTTGGTCCATATTTCAGTTGGTGTAACTACATTTGGTCTACTGTCACTTCGTCTACACCCATTTGGTCTCATGACCATTTGGTCCAATTGACATTTGGTCTCATCACCATTTGGTCCAATTGGCATTTGGTCTAAATATCATCTGGTCTAATAACCACTTGGTATAATAACCATTTGGTCCAATTGTCAATTCAGTAGACCAAATGAAGTTAGACCATGTGATGAGTGGGCGAAATGGCAGTAGACCAAATGGCAAACGATGTCATTGCAGGAATGAGATCTAGAGGTTTTTAAAGGGTGGAGCTTAGCAGTTTAGAAAAAAAATTCTATGAATCATAATCAAAATTGTTTGAATAACAACATATGAGTTGTATTCGGTCCTGCACATCAATATTAATTAACTTGAGTTCGGGTTGCAGTGGCCCTTTAAATTACACCAAATTTTTGTACAGTAGCATTGGCAAACTCTATGTAGTAGGTATATATACGTTGTGCAAGATATTACTTGAAAAAGAGGATACATTTGCAAAGCTTAAGTATTCTTTCATCCAGTTCAGAATTAATTTCTTACATCATGTTCACAGATTACAGATGTGAATTTGCCTTTTAATAGCGCCAACCTTTTCTTTGATGGTGTCTTCAGACTCGAAGATCGGAGTCGGAATAGGCTTTTTATTAGACTTTGCAATCTGTGCTATGGTTTTCTCTGCCTTGTCGTACTTCCCTTTAGATATATGCCAACGAACGGATTCTGGAAGCCAACTTAAAGGGAGAAAATAAATTTTAAAAAAGAAGAGTGAATTTGGCGTCCATAGTGATACTTTCGAGGGGTTGAAGGGATACAGAACAGAGGAGAAAACATAATTTTGACATGGAGTTGCATATTTTCTAAACCTCCTAGAAATAGAAGGGATGTGTAAAGAGTCATGAGAACTACTAAACATTTAAAAGCATAATTTTCTGTTTTGTTGAAATGAGTATTGAGAAATATCTGGTCAATTTAATTATATCTCATTATTCCTCAAGGAAAGCGTCGATTTAGGGGTTGGTATGGAAGTAGAAGTGGAAGTGGAGTCTTTGCAAATATATGATATTCCTATCTTAATTTGACTGGGGTTTTTTCGTAAGGTTTTCATTTTTTTTTTGGTTGTTGTTGTTGTTATTCAGTTGGAACATTAAGATTCAACTAAAGAAGGGGAACAGGTTATAAAATTTTGGGCAAGAAGGGCATCAATTCTGTGAATTTTTAACTAAAAAGAAGCTAATAAACTATATGAGATCAACGTCATTTAGGAGCGACCCAACAGGGAAATGACGTCCATTTGGGGTCTCAGCAAAGGATAAATAATATTTAACTTACTACATCACCACTATCATGCCAAAGACTGGGACCGTTACCACAATTTCAAGTGTCCTCCAGTAGCGAAGAAAATACGCCACCAGAGCGAGGCAAACGTATCCAGAGGCAAAAGGTATTACGAAAAGGATGCCCGCTATGTTCCTCTTCGATGGCCCAGTGAACTCGGTTGCTTCAATAAAAAAAAAAAAAGAACATGTTACTGTCTTTTTCTTACGCGATGAATTCAGGTTATAGATTTCCTATGACCAAGTGCAGCCACAGAATGGTATGTTATCATTGCTTTTGATGTTATTATTATTATTTTCATCATTATAATTATTATTATTTTATTGATAATATCATTATCATTATTGTCATATTAGGACATAATTTAAGAACCTTTGTAGGTAAATATGCACCTGTCTAAGTTACAATAAATATTTATTCTTTAAAGCCTTTAGGAATTTGTTGTAACGCAAGTTTTTATACTCCGTTTCTACCAATATATGTATTTTTATAAATTACATACACTGACGATTCATGATAAGCAAACTAAAAATTGCTGCAATTATGTATCGCTACTTTCAAATAGTCTTACTCCTTATTTTATGTTTTCTTTGAAGCATGAAATTCATAATCACAATACTAGTAGCGTAATGAAATTCTGCGAGTGGAAAGTAAACATCAAGCCATTTGCAAAAAAACTATTTGCCATTTTTGGGGGAGTGTTGTATGGAACTCATTGTCCTCTTCCTTAAGAGAGAGTCCATTTTTAAATTAATTTAAAAGAACGCTTTAATAATACCAATGTATTAATTTCGTATTTATCGGACTTGCTGCGAAGCTCTATATTTACCAATAAGGACTGTTTTATAATGGGAGACTTCAATATAAATATACTTAAATCTACTAACAATCATATCGCGCACGAGCTTGTTGAAACTTTTTAGCGGCCTCATTCTTGCCACTTGTCTCCAAACCAACTCGAGTTGCTAATTTATCTGCCACGTTAATTGACAATATTTTTTCCAATACCATACCTCATCCTGATTCATTAATAATTCTATCCGATATAACCGATCATTATCCCATCATGACGTCATACACAATTTCCCATTCGTCCAATTGGCAAGGCGCCTCTCCCTTAAGACGGCGTGTTAATACTAATAATGTAATCCGTTTAAGTGCTAGTCTTGAAAATGTGGACTGGTCCTGTGTTTATGATAGAGAAGATGTTAATTCGTGTTATGATAACTTTTGTGATTTGCTTACAAGACAATTTGACATTTTTCTTCCAAAACAAAGAGACAATAAGATGAATTACAAAAAGTCCCCGAGACTACCTTGGATATCTAAATCTATACCTCGACCAATTAATCGGAAAAATAATCTTTACTATAAATATAAATCCAAGGGAACGGACCATACCAAAGCAAAATATACATCCTATAAAATAACTTGACTAAAATTATTCGTTTAGAAAAGAAAAAATACTTTGAAAATAAACTTGAACTACACAAACACGATATGCAGAACACTTGGAAAATCCTCAAGCAAGCTATGAACGTTTTGGATAACAAAGATAATATGACAGAAATTAAATGTAACAACGAGATGATTCAACAGCCTGACATTATTGCAAACTTATTCAACACCCATTTTGCGTCCATCGGA
Organism: Echinometra lucunter; assembly: GCA_029962745.1. Classification (NCBI taxonomy): domain Eukaryota; kingdom Metazoa; phylum Echinodermata; class Echinoidea; order Camarodonta; family Echinometridae; genus Echinometra; species Echinometra lucunter. The sequence continues at coordinate 16,548,465 of CM057151.1, forward strand.
GAAAACCTTGCTAAGGAAATAGCACCTTCAAACAAACATTTTGCCGAATTTCTTGGCCCAACCAATCCAAATTCAATACTTTTAACCCCGACATCCCTTCATGAAAATCATGAATATTGTCTCTAACCTTGATAACAAAAGAAGTTCTGGTTATGATGATGTTAATAACGCTATACTTAAAACCATAATTCCATACATCGTAGATACCCTAGCTTACATCTTTAACTTGTCTTTAGTTCATGGACAAGTCCCTAATGCCATGAAAATTGCTTAAGTTATTATATAGCCGAACAGTTACTTTTCTAACAGATGATAACATTTTCTCTGATTTTCAATTTGGCTTTAGGGAAAAGCACAGGACTGTTCATGCTTTATTATCTTTTGTTGAAAAAGTTGCTCACGCTACTGATATATCTTCTCACATGGTCGGTATATTCCTGGACTTCTCCAAGGCCTTCGACACAATAAACCAGGATATTTTAGTTTATAAACTTTCACATTACAGTATACGTGGGAAGGCCTTGGAGTGGTTCAGGAACTACCTCTCTAACAGAAAACAATTTGTTTCTCTAAACGGCCATTCCTCTAATCTGTGCAATATCAATTGTGGTGTTCCACAAGGAAGTATACTGGGCCCCTCTTGTTTATATTGTACTTAAACGATTTTTGCAGATCATCGAATATTTTATCTTTCATTATTTTTGCTGACGACACTAATCTGTTTTTTTTTTCCTCATAGTGATCCGCATACCCTTGTCCGTACGATAAACTTGGAATTAATTAAAATCTTGCATTGGATTAGAGCTAAGAAGCTATCACTCAACCTTCAGAAAACGAAATACATGTTATTTAGTAATACTACAGATTCATTGCATCTCGGCATTTATTTTGAAGATTTTCAGTCGGAAAGTGTTTCGTTCATTAAATTTTTAGGCGTTTCTGTAGACAGCAAACTCGGCTGGAAATTTCATATTGATAACATCTGCAAAACCATTTCTCGTAATATAGGTATTATAAATAGGCTAAAAACATTTATCCCTGCTACGTCTTTACTCACATTGTATTCCTCTCTCATTCTACCATATCTCAACTATGGACTCCAGGATTCTATTACTACAAAAGAAAGCCCTTCGTATCATTTCCTTTTCTCACCCCCGTTCCCCGTTCCACTTTTTTTCGAAAATAAAATTTTGAAAATTCATGACTTGTACCTTCTTAAACTAGGACAGTTTATGTACAACTATAAAAAAAGATATGGTTCCTTCCATATTCCACGATATGTTCCCTCATAATAATATTTCTCATAATTATCCCACTAGAACATGGCGACGATTTTCATCTACCTAAGCTTAGAACTCTCTTTGCTCAAAATACATTTATTTTTACCGGACCAAAATTCTTTAACTCTCTTCATAAAGATATTCAACTTGCCCCCTCCATTAACTCGTTTAAGAGAAAATTAAAACTATTTTTATTACAATCTTACAAAAGAAATTGATTTGTTTGCGATTATAACATTCATATTTTCTTTCTTTTCATATAACGGGTCTTGTTTCTATGCTTACACCCTCCCATTGAAATTTTCCTTCCATCCTGTAGCTCTCCAATATCCATGTATTTTGTGCTCTCCCTGTATGATCTCTCTTCTCCTCTCTCTCTCTCTCTCTCTCTCTCTATTTTTCCCTCTCTCTCTCTTTCATTCTCTCTATTTCTCTCTTCTCTCTCTATCTCTCTTTCCTCTTTTTTTCCTTTTCTCCATTAGTGTTCACAATATGCAGCATGTTATGTTGTATTGCCGTCACCTTGTTTACTTTTGAATGTTTTATAAGCTAGTTATAGATGATAATCCATGTTCTTTTATTTTGATTTTTGTATGTAATATTATAAGAATAGTAAGTAACGACATTAATGCAATCCCCTTGATATTTCTGTTGATACATATTTTGCCCTCCTTTTTTGCCTTGATTATGCACTACATATAAGTATTTGCTCTCAACTGTAAGGGGGAACCACATTATACAAGCTTCGCTTTTTAGTGGTCCCCCTCATTTCCATATACTTTTTTTGTACAAATTTTACAATCTTTACTCTATTTTGCTAGAACCATTATGTTATATTGTACATGTTCAACAATCTATTGGATTTGCTTTGTATTTGTTTATTTTGCAAATGAATGGAAATGGAATAAAATTCTTGAAGTCTTGAAGTCTTGAGTTGTTTCTTAATTAATTTTCTAAATAAATACCCCTATACATTTGCTGCACTGCCTTTCTCTTCTCGTCGAAATATCAGTATTATATTTTGCAATCTTTTGTGATTTTCAACTTGTCAAGCCTCAATAGGCTTTTAATGATGAACCCTTTTGTTCTTATTTGTAGGAATTAATTTGATGTATATTGTATTTTACTTTCAAATGCATTGTATATATTGTGTCGTTTGCATGTTTTTTAACCGAAGAATGAATTTAATTGAATTGAATAATCATACTGAATCAAGGGTGACTATAATTTCGTCAAGTAGAGTAACTTTTGAATAACTGAAGTGAAGTGTAACCCACTAGAGCTACTAGAGTGTTTAACCCATTCATGACAGAGGTCCACATTTTGTGGTTTGGCCTAATATTTTTTGATGCAAAGCCCTAAAAATCATACCAAATACATGAGCAGAAAGAGCAAAAAATTCTACACAAACTGTGCCCATTTTGGCTGCGTCAATATTCGTTGTTTGATGCTGAAATTTTTTAAAAGGAAAATAAGCATTAAAATCCTTAAATTGGCAAAGTGATAGAAAGTTTAAAATCACTGTTTTCCCCTACAAATTGGCAACTTTTTGACTTCTCATCATAATTTCTGTCAATTTATATTCATTTCAGATACATGACGTTTTATAAGAAAATGTAGCAATAAAATAAAAATGTTGGTGTTGCCAATTTGAGGAATAAAAGCTGATCAAATTAGGCTTTAAATAATTCCTGTCACGAATGGGTGGAATAACAACGGATTTCCTGAGAACTAGATGAAGTAAAGCACTTGCACTATCAACTCCTGTTCATACTCAAAGTGCCATCCGATTGGATAGACTCTCACCCATCTAAGAATCTAAGCTCTAGTAAAGAACAAAAAGAAATATTGTCTCACCTGTGACAAAAGCGATGATATACATCGATATTGTGGCACATCCTTGGGCAAAACGAATGACCGTAAACACCCACCAGTTCGGTGAGAAGGCGAGGGCGATCCCAGACACCAGACGGAGAGCGATGCAAATCACCAACGACCACCATCGTCCAATACTGTATGCCGTTCGAAGAACAGACAAAAAAAATAAGAAAAAAAAGAACAGTTCCTAGGTTATAATATCCACCCTTGAAATATACCACAAAATAAATATTATAGGCCTATACGGTATAAGGGTAGATGTCAAATGATGATTAGTGATATAGTAAGTACGTAAAGAAGCCTCATAACTGTCAATATCTTATTGCCAGGAGGACTTGTAATCACGGTATTAGTCCGGCTATAGCAGCCAAACCATGACAAGGTGCTTACCCATTCAAGGAGTAAGCTGGGTACAGATTTACTTCTCCTGGGTTAAGAGTGGTTAACAGAACAACAAGTAAAACGCCCTCGGCGGTCTCGCCTGCATTACGCAAATTGTCATGGCAGCATTCTGATTTAGTGAAAATTGTGGTTGGAGCACGTGATGGGATCTTGCAAAAAGTTCATTGACCTTTTGACCTTTGACCAGATTCGGCTCATTTTCGAACTTGATCTGCGCCCTTAAGAGATGTACCAGTGGTATGAATTTGGTGATTATAGCTCAAATTCATAGAAAGTTATTGTGATTAGAGTGCTTGTTGCAGAAAGTTCATTGACCGTTTGACCTTTATACTTGGTCAGATTTAACTCATTTCCGAACTTGACCTGCGAGAAGCATTAAAAGTTGGGTATACTTTATTTTTGATTCGCAGGTAACAAAACTCCAACATGAGTGTTTGGACAGAGCTGATTGCCCTTGCCAGTCAGCGAGACATCTACCTCCTCCTATAAATATCAATACCAATTTCTTATAAAGCAGTTGAATAGTATAAACTGACGGAAGCGCTTACAATATTATTTTACCCTGGTCACTGGATCCAGGTACTACTCAGTATATAACTTTGTTATTATTTGCTACTCGTGGGATTCTCAGCTCTCCAAAGTTTGAGGTCTTAAGTTCATTAACCCTCCTGTTTTCTTAATCAGCGCGATGTTTGCATTTCTTCGTCATTCACGTCGAGTTCTTTTCTACAAATACTTTTTAAGCCTACATCTGTTTCCTGTACTTGTTATATGTACTGAGTGTTTCCTGTGCCAATCTTGACCCTCACCATACTGCATGAAGCTTGGATACCTTATGCTAGGTTCCCAATGTCGTGCGACTTGTCACGAACGCCACGATTGGCCATTCGTAGCTGATCGTGGAACTTTCACGTTTTAGGCAGCGTTACCCTTTCCTTTCTTGCCTCTTGTACCCTTGGGTGGCATTTCTCAAAGGTTCCAAATCGTTACACATCACGGGAGATCGTGCGATCCCAATAGAGCTTAATGTGTTGGTCTTTTCCAAGGATGACTCCGATAACCACGATTTCAAGTACGATTAGAGCGATCTGTTGCGCTTTGATAGGATCTGATGCGATGATCACGTCCGACATTTAATCGTACTGATCGTAGAAAATTTTTGAACAGTCTAAAATTTTTCTACGATCAACACGATTGCCACTATTGACCTCAAGATCTGATGAGATCTGATATGATCACCACGATTACTCCACGATTAAGACCGCAATTACATTCGTGGCGCAAATCGTTATATGGGAACATAGTATAATGGTACAGTAACGATTAAAAGAAACTTAGGGGCGATTCCATGTTAGAACATAAAAAAGGCCGAAATTTAGAAATGCTTTCAATGAATCACAAATAGTGTTATATTTTATTATATTTTACTCTAGTACCTAAATCTTCCAAAACAAATAAGTTTTGACCAATGTGATCTCAGATAGGGATTTTTGGGGGGTAAATTGGTAGAATTTTCAATTTTCATTAATTTCACTTATACGTACATTTTTGTACATTTTCTTAAAACCACTGTAGGTAGTATCCAGCAAGCTTCAAAACCTTACAACTCAATGGAGTAAGGAATCATGGAAGCTTCCAAATCATGTCTGAAATTTTGATTTTGATTTTCACGGACCCTGTTTTGAGCAATGTCCCGTGCGACACATGGAGATGTAAACGTTTTTACCATGCTTTTGTTTTTCAGACTGCAATCTTCTAATTCAAGTTTCTCTAACTTTGACTCATGAGTGATTGAAACAGCCCATTAAGATATAATTTCCTTCTTTTTTCTTTCCTTTACAAACTTTTAAATTTTGTCGCTTACAAAACACAGTGTGTATCATTACAGGATTGTGACAACTGTTAAGTCCCAAAACGGTTCCACTTTAAACAAAACAAGCAAAAAACAGCATCCATTACTCCAGCTGGACAACATATTCAATACATAAAACATAATTACATAAAATTATGTATTTATTTATTTATTCAACAGATCTGTCGATGTAGGCCCTCATTTTTATGTTGGAATGTATTTAAAGTTCAGACTTAAATTGTACATACTAGGTCAATCAGTATGTTCATGGGGGATATTCATTAAGGCATATAAATGACTGAATGAACTTAATGCACTACTCTTAATTCTGTTCCAAAGAAGTCAAACTTACAATGTGAAATAATCAAGACCAAAACCCTGAACTGCCTTTAAAGGGGGAAAAAAATCAGGTTTATATGGTTGCAGGTAAATGGATGAAAGGCTGAGATGATTACTTTCACTGATGCCTCAGCTGGTTGATTTCTTTGTCACTGAACATGAACATGCAGTTTCTGTCATGCAGAAGTGTGCTAACACAGTATCATATTTTTAAAAACCTGATTAAAGTATACATGGCTGATGTTCAACTATGTTCTTCCCTCCCTCTCCCCTCCCTCTCCCCTCCCTCTCCATTACCCAATTCGATACCCCTCCCCCTGTATTCTGTCGATAAGGATGCCTATCACAACAGAAAAGTTAAGAGCAATGTATTTCCATAAACATAAACATACTATTTACAAACTATAAGCTCATTGTTGCACATTTTTAAACTTATGGCTATACAGTGCGTCCCAAAAAAAACTTTACACTTTTGAAATGGCTGCCAAATAAAAAATTACATGATTCTGGAAGAAAAGGTTGATATGTACGGATAGCTCATGGACTCAACTTTCATATGAGACCAAAAAGGCCTAAAATAATTCATGCTTGGGTGAGCACTGCTCACTTTTGTAAAGGGTATGAAAATTAGGTTGCGCAGGAATTGCACCTTTCAATTTGTGAGAGATGAGTCCTTTGGAGGTTACAAAATTGAGGGTGATATGATAAATTCATGATCAGTTGCAGTCAGTTTAGGTTTGCTGAGTGAATTTTATGGTTTATTAAGTCAAAATTTTATGCATGAGTGAACGGGAATTCCATTCATTATTGGAGCATTGTACCTTTCCCTGGTAGACTCAGTGGTGTGTTCATGGGAGTCAGGATTGGGTGATGGTACATGGTGCAGGGGAGGTGAGATGTAAGGTAGGACTTTGTTGGGTAGATGGGATAAGTGTTAAGAGGACATGCATGCCCCCCCCCCCTCTCTCTCTCTCTCTCTCTCTCTTCACGGGTGTGCTTGTGCATATCTTGACAGTTCACATCCGTTGGTCTCCTTTCCAAAATATCCCGACCACATTTCTTTATCCCGAATTCTACCTGCATTTCCAAAATTGGACTGGGACTGGTATCACCCATTGACACCTGAAGTCAATTGCATTCTATCGGTCAATCAATACCGAAGTTATACGATCAACATTTAGGTATCAATCAACTAATCAATGTATCAGTCAATCAATTAATCAAGCATTCAATCACCATTCAGCTGTTTCAATCAATGAATGATGAATTATTCAATAAATCAATCATAATTAATCAATAACTCAGTCAATCACTCAATCAAAGTTTATCCAACCAACCAGTCATTTTAGCAGTTGAGTTTTGGACAAGAAAAACGGTACAGTGTAACACAAATTGGTAAAATGAACACGTCAATCTTTGTTTTCAGTTGATTTTCATTCATTTCAATTTTACCACTGCTTCATCCATCTTGTAGGAGAAAAGAGGGGGAAAATAAATGATGATGGAAACTAAAAATCAGAGTCTCAATGCTTCACTGGTCAGAGTTCAATGGTCCACATGTCCACCTCCTCCTTCAATGCACAATCTTGCTCTCTTCATAAGGGATAAGGGAAGGTGGTTTGGATATTTTGGAGTGGAGACCAAAGAATGTGAATTGTCAAGATATGCACCAACACACAGGAAGCAAGAGAGAGAGAGAGAGGGGGGGGGGCATACTGTCCTCTTGACCCTTATCCCATCTAGCCAACAAAGTCTTACCCTATCTCACCTCCCCTACAACATGTACCACCACCCAATCCTGACTCCCATGAACACACCACTGAGTCTACCAGGGAAAGGTACAATGCTACAATAATGAATGGAATTCCCGTTCACTCATGCATAAAATTTTGACTTAATAAACCATAAAATTCACTCAGCAAACCTGAACTGATTGCAACTGATCATGAATTCATCATATCACCCTCAATTCTGTAACCTCCAAAGGACTCATCTCTCACAAATTGAAAGGTGCAATTCCTGCGCAACCTAAATTTCACACCCTTTACAAAAGTGAGCAGTGCTCACCCAAGCATGAATTATTTTCGGCCTTTTTGGTCTCATATGAAAGTTGAGTCCATGAGCTATCCGTACATATCAACCTTTTCTTCCAGAATCATGTAATTTTTTATTTGGCAGCCATTTCAAAAGTGTAAAGTTTTTTTTGGGACGCACTGTAGATACACATTCAGGTTGTCCCGTACGACACTCAAATGTCCCGTACGACACACTATCATATTTAGGACACATTGGTAGAATTCTTCACGCATCAATTATTCCTAACCTGTCTGCTGCCATGTGATTTAATAGATTCTTTTACGTTTCAGGCAAATTCATTGATTTTAGGTAGTTACAAAGATAGAAGGTTAGAAAGTTTGACTTTGATTCAGAGATTTCCCGTACGATACATTTTGGATCTCCGGTACGACACACTCTTCTTGAAAATGTTAATTCTGTTCGTTTATTCAGGAAAGATTTTTTTTGCAAATATATTTGTATAAATCTGTTCTTTGGTAATTAAATTTCATCTTGAGTTAAATTTTGACTAAAGTTTCTTGTGCAACTCACAGACTTTTGAACTTGAACTTAAAGTTTAAATTTTTTTTTTTTTCTGCGTCCCGGACGACACGCGACTATTTTTTTCATCTCTATTATAAAGGATGACTAATCCAGTCAAGTTACATCTTGTTTCCCATAGCCCTCTGGCAGTAGTTGAGGATCACCATCAATCACATAAATATTCTTTTTTGCTTTTATCAAGAAAAATGAATACGTATATATATATATTTCATCTTTACTAAAATTATACCTTTGTAATGCCATTGTATTTCTTTTCTTTTAGTTGGAAATTAATTAATACGAATGTGAATTTGACTTTGAACGAAAGTGCATTGGCGAGTGTCCAACTGAATAGTTTGTTAGTGAATCCATGTGTGTAGTTATAGCTCTGTTTGTGCTCATGGAAAATTGAAAATAATTAGCACCGACTCTGGGTATTTTTAAATACTTTCCACGACATGAATTCCTTAAAACTTTTTACATATTAATTAGTGTATTATCGTGAAAATAGAATTTTGAAATATTTGCTGTTGCAATTATTGACATCTTTGTTCGCTTCGAACATTCATTTCAGTTTTTTCAAATGATTATGATGATACCAATAGAACACTCACAACAGAACGTACATTAACCCGAATGACCAAGAATAAATCGATTTGGACTGAGCGTGGTGTGGATTTGGCGGTGTGACTAAGATACACTCATAGTCCACCTTAACCCACACAAACTTACCCACACACTTAAGCCTAACACACATTCAACCAACTGATGAACGTGTAGTAGGATTGCACCTAAGCTCACACCCACTCCTCCCTCACGAACACATCCACTCACGCACTCGCACCCTCGCACATGCGCACACGCAATAAGACCCTCATCCACCCGCAGACAATTTAGGGACCTTCTAATTTTATGTCTCGTTTAATAGAATTTTAAATAGAAATTTTACAGACTACAACCGTCGTTTATGATAGATTTATCAAAAATTTCAACAACTAATAAATATTAGAAGATTTATTCTTCTTTGAACGGTGTGTAGGACTGGTGCGTGCGTGTGTTGTGGCGTGTTGGTGTGTGTGTTGTGTGTGTGTGTGGGGGGGGGGATATTTTTATACACGCCATCCCCTCTCTCTAAAAAGTGTGGAGATATAAACCCCACCCACCCCCACCCCAGATTCACGCTGTCTTTATTCTCATCTGTTAGGGTGTTTACCTAGCTGCATTATATTCTAATTCATTGAAACGATTATAAGGACTTACATATCAGCTAGCGAACCCAAAACCAAGGATCCAACGAAGTAGCCTCCGAAGAACACTGACTGCGATACTTGGATGAGATGCTCCTTGCCGCAGACCAGGTCAAACTAAATTCATATCAGGGGAAAGAAGAATTTAAAGATTACCGAAGACACCTTGCAACATTTTCGAAGGCTGCGTGCAGTTAAGATGTATGCTTCTTTACTATAATTCTCGATAGCTCTTGTACATTCGCCACTAATTTCCCATTTCTGTCGTTTTTTACTGAGTTTGAATAATTTCACTTGTTCCATGCACCTTGTTAATGATTTTAAAAAGCGAATTGTTGCATGCTGATACCAAGATCAAAGAAACTAAAATTAAATCAAGTGTGCAAGAATTATATCTTTAAAATATAAAGTTTGTGATACATCAGAGAATATGAAAAATTAACACTTGTACTTTAATACGAAGAGTGAAAGAGGAGAGAAAGAGAGAGGGGAGGAGAGAGCGAGAAGGAAGGAAGAGAGAAAAGAATTAGAAAAAAGAGGAATACGAATATGAAGAGAAAGAAGGAGGAGGAGAAGGAGAAAGAAGAAGAAGAAGAAAACAAGGTTGTTGAAGTTAAGCTGATGAGACCCTCTGCAATATTATCATCTTAGTTTGCTTTTCTTGTTATCTTGCATTGTATATTATAGGTAAGTCCAGCGGAATGGCCATTGCTTTCTGGATTTGGAATGCCCATACCTGCTTTTCTAAATGAAAAATCATAAACATTTTCTAAAACATGATGAAGCATGTCATGTCTTTTGACATTAGAAACCCTGTCTATCATCAGTCACTGGCACCATGCTGGAAAGGAGAGCAAATGCTGGCTTCCATCTTGTGGGAGAGGATGTAGTTCCCCCAGTACAATACAAATTTCAGTATTGCGAATATGCGGAAGCTCAAAGGTACCCCGAGAAGGCGACTTATGCAGGCGAGAAGGCGACTTGTTGTGATGTCTTGCCTTCATGTCCTAAACAAGGCGCCTTGGCAAGACGCAACAAGTCGCTTTCGCGCCTTCTCGTGCTAAACAAGGTACCTTGGCGATATGCAACGAGTCACCTTCTCGCCTTCTTGTACCAAACAAGGCGCCTTGGCGAGTTGCAACAAGTCACGTCCTCGCCTTCATATCTTAAACAAGGCGCCTTGGTGAGTTGCAACAAGTCACCTCCTTGCCTTCATGTTTTAAACAAGGCGCCTTGGCGAGTTGCACAAGTCGCCTCTCGAGGCACTTTTAAACTTCCGATCGGCTTTCTTGTGCTCTCAAAGAGGAGGTCAATTCATCTGGGGGAGTGGGCCGGGGGGGGGGGGGCTGGTAGATGATTCTTTCTGTAAATCGGTTGAGACAAAATCAATCTCTCAGGACAAAAATGTGTAATGATTTACTGCTATACCGACGTGATCGATGAATAAGCTATCTACTGCTCTAAACTTGCTATTGAGTAGCTTTTAATGTTCCACGGGCTTTACTCACTTGATCGCTATGCTCTCTTGCATCTCAAGGAGGCCTGCGTAATGCAGAATTTTTATGCACTACAGAGACCAAGTGTCTACAAAATCATCTTTAGTCATAGCATGAAAGCCGAGATTGCACTTACTTTTAAGTGTTCCAGAAAGCAAAGATTGGAAAATGTAAAATGTTAAAATTTCCCTTACCCAGGGACAAGAATCCCACTCGAGGTGCCCGAAAATGTAATTTTTGTACATTGAACATGATAAAAACTACTTTAGAACAATCAACTTAAGGCAACTGCAGTAGCCCTATCACCTTTAGAAATGTGTGGAATTTAGAATGGATTATTACGTAATCCGGACATGATGTATGTGGGCAGTACCACAGAATTTAGAAATCACACCTGAGATGGCTTTCGAAAGTAGTTTTTCATCATGTTTCATCTCTGGTTTTTAATAGCATTTAAGAAATATTTCTACTATAGCCGTCGTTTATGATGGATTTGTCAAAAAATTCAACAATTACTGATGGATTATAACATTTCTTCTTTTAGAAGTGTGTGTGTGCGCGCGCGCGTGTGTGTGAGTATTGTGTGGAGGGGGTATGTTCGCACACGCCATACCCCCTCTCTAAAAAGTGTGTGTGTGTGTGTGGGGGGGGGGGTATTTTGCCCCATTCCCCACGATTTCTAAAATTCTCTTATTTTAAGTTCGGAATAATGATAGGAATACTAAAATCGACATTTCGATTAACTACAAGCCTTGTGGTTGGAGTAAAGGCGAAATCGGCTTCAAATCCTAGCCGATCTCAAGATTGCTATGACGTCACTACGATTTGTAATTTAATTCGTTTTTAGTCCTACCGAGAGGCTCGCAATAGCCGGGAATTTCGATTTTGATGTTCATACGACTGTTCGGAACTTTGATCATGAAGATTTTACATGTTTGAGTGATCATATCAAATGCTATAACAATTTTTTCCAAAGTCAGATCGCAGTCAGATCGTGCAGTGTGCGCCGGGCTCCCCGGGCTTAAGTCTCTATCCTCTTACGCCACCCTACAAAGCAACCCAGCGGTTAACAAACTTCTGTTTCGGTACTAATGAGAGGCGATGGAAAACATCTGATGATATCTGTGCTTCAAATAATGCAAAGGGGTTTTTATTTTTGTTTGTTTTTTAGTATAAAATTTCTAAACCTGCACTTTAAGTTCATTTCGTCCTATGAGTTGTCGACACTAGTGACCATAATCAGAAAATGGAGAGGGCATGTGCTCCTTGTGACAGGTTTCCGACCGACAAAATAAACTGTAGCCATGCTCTTCTGCATGTATACTACATATTAAGAAGTAAATTCTACAAGATATAAATATTGCTGCCTTTGGTCTGAGTTTTGAGAAATGTGAGGTTAAAGATTCACCAAATCAACATTCACAAGTGCAAGATCACATTTTACTACTCTTGTGCAAATAACTTGGATAAACATCGCTCGTATGATAACAACAGAAGATAGTATACAAATATACTTTGCCTTGAGAGTTTCTGGTTAAAACTATGGGCAAGTTGTGACTCCAAAATAGTACTATTCACTGAGGGGCGCAGCCCCGAAGTGAATGGAATTATTGGAGGCACCGAGGTCCATAGTTTTAACTAGAAACTCGAAATTATGCAGAGTATATTTGTTTTATATTTGGATCAAGATTTATATGTATTTTACATGTATTTTATTTTCTTATATTTCTGCATGTATTCATATTTTGTTTGGCATGTATTCATATATTTCTTGATTGATACCGGCCCCGTTGTATATCAGCAAAGTAGGTGAAGTGGGTTTTTACCTTGTTTGAATAATTCAGTCAAATCACATCAAATCAATATTCTTTATTTCGTGTTTATGTCTTATCGAATGCTTTATGGCACTAAACGTTGTACGGATAAACTGCAAAGTGATCAGAAATTGAGAAACGCAGTAGCCTTGCCACCGCGAGAGTTACCCATGGTGCGCATTCGAGCTCTCGTATGCCCACTGAATTTTCATTTTGCGCATAGATTTCGCGTACTGTGACGTCATAAGAGTGACGTCATTTCCCAAATAGTAAACCTTCATGCCAAAATTCTGAAATAACTGAAAATACCAATGATCACGTGAAGGTCTTTGAGCCAATCACTAAAGGATTAATCTCTGATCCAAAATATAATATTTTTTTTATTAAGCAGAAAGTGGGTCATGAGAACTTACATCTGTAGCTATTGAGGACTTGTACTGGCTCGTATCAAAGACCCATCCTTGGTCACAAGCAATGGTTGGTATACGTGGTCCACTGCTGTAATTGGACGGGTCTATCCCAGGCCAGAATCCCACTCCTGACACGTTATATTTCTTGCATTGCGCGTACTCCAGCTCGCCATCGGACGTGTAGTTGGACGGGATGCTTCCTTCTTTCTTGAGCAATTCGCACTCTGTGTTTGATAATTCTTCACCTACACATTCCCATTCCGGTGTCTACAAATATGGAGTGAAGATAAAGATACGAAACAATTACTTAATAAATGTCGTTAAACTTTGAAAGCAATTTATCTTTCTAACTTCTGAATTGTTCTGCAATTTAGAACTGCGATTTCTCGACCAAAGCTAGTACATATACGCATTTCTTTCACGATTCGTATGAATACCTATCAACGTCATACCCTTTTCACCTCCTCCACTCTTTGAAACCACAACAACGTCATAAAAAAATATTTTAAAAGATCATGTCTTCCATCATTTGATAACACATGCATCATGTAGCCATTTATCGTCTGTGTTGTTTAAACACCAATAGTAAAATCTAACTAGCCCAACTGATTCTCCAAGTGTATCTGAATGTTTTGATACATCTGATTTTTGCTTCAGATATTCTTTTAAATAATATTATGCAGCACTAACTGGCGAAATGTCAAAATGTCAAAATGTCAAAATGTCAAATTCACCACAATCTGGAGGAGGGGGGGGGGGGGGGGCGTCAGCCCCCCAAATAAATTTCAACCATGGTTTATTTTCAATTTTATATTAGTGATATCACGTGAATTTCATTATTTATCCCTAGACTCCATTTCTACTGAAATTAAGTAACGCATTCACAATTTCCCAAATAGCATGAATAGCAAGGTAGAAAACATGCATAATATCAATACTAATGTGTTTTATGATATAACACTTAGTTTTTTCTGTTTATCAGACAATGGATTCAAACTTTGATAATGAATATTCTTAGATTTACCAAAACTAGACACGGGCTTAAAGATTGTAGTCCCAAATAGTGTTCTTTTACAGAGTTGCAAACCATCAATACTGCAAAAAGCTCCTTTACCATGGGAGTGCACCCGCGTAGCCAGGGGGGGGGGGGGCGATGGGGCGGTCGCCCCCTCCAAAATTCCAACAAAAAAGAAAGAAGAAAGAAAAAATAGAAGGAAAAAAAGCGGGAGCGAGAAAAGAAATAGGTAAGAGAATGTAAGAAGAGCGGGAGCAGACAAGGAACAATTCAAAGAAACGTCGGAGCTTCCGCGCTTCGCACGGGAGGGGGAAACTCCCCCCTCCCTGCACCCCCCCCCCAGCCCTAGGGAGCGCGCTTCGCGCTCTCAGTAAGTGATTCACACCCTAAGCGTGCTCACTACCGCCCCCTGAAATGAAATCCTAGCTACGCCACTGTGGGAGTGAAACCCTGGTACCCCACCGCATCACACCCTCTCCATGCCCGTCCCGTATTTCAAAGTGTCTTTGTCTGTATTATTATCATAAGTAATAAAGTATTTTGCGTAACGCTGGCATTTGTTTGCAAAGAATATTTTGGCTGCATGTTTTCATAATCATGTTTCCAAGTTCATGAAAAAAAAAATCCTTTTCCGGTCGGTAGATTCATGACACGCTTATCCATAATAGTACATGTCATCAAATTTGATGTTTCATATTGCATGTATTCTTCTTCAAATGTTTATTTTTCATGATATTTACTTCTTTTGTTGGAAATGAAAAAAATAAAAATTGAACTGAACTAAAGTCGGAATTTCCTTTTCATGCTTTGCAGACTGCACATTTTTAAGTCGAAAAAATGAAAAAGCTCCGTATCGTGAGGGGGGGGGGGGGTACCCCGGCTTGGTCGCTACACTCCGTCAGGATTGGTCGCTTCGCTCCTCGCAAAGATTGAGGCATTGAGCCCCCCCCCCCCCCAAAAAAAAAAAAAAAAAAATAATAAATAAATAAATAAATAAAAAAAAAAATATATATATATATATATATTGGCTCATTACGCCACTCATCAATGATGCATTTTGGTTGAAAGAGGTGCTAATTAATTTCTGCTGCAATGTTTACTGCCGATTGTTGTACTGTGAATTAATTACTGATACACACATTTGTGTCATTGGATATTTTGATTTTAAAAAGTAAAATCTAACTAGGGCATTATCATAAAACATTCATGAAGGAATGCTTAAAGAACTGATTTTTAAAAGAGCAAAAATTTTACATCTTTACAAAGTGAAAAACGTCCGTCTGATAGGAACGTTAGCTGATTTAAAGACCAATAGTGTTTTAACGCTTAAATGTTTGAGGGAGTTGACTTACCGCGCACCAGTGGTCGACGGAGGCTGCTAAGAACACTTGAATCATTGACGCCCAAGAACTGAAGAAAGCTATGAAGCAGGTGAGAGCAAACACCTTCCTCTGATATGGACCAAACTCACCAAGGTCCTTGAGGAGATCATCAAGTTTGAACATGGTTGCCTAGCTTTGACGAGACTTTGGAAGAAACTGTCAATAATGAGACGCGTAAGTGCATATTATTATGAAACCGGTTGATTTCATCGGAACACGTGAATAAACGTGGTCCGATTGAGTTTTTACGTGTGCCAAAGCCAGTGGCGGCACCAAGGGGGGGGGGGGGGGGCATGGGGGCATACCCCCCCCCCCTCAGAAGCTTTGCCCCCCCCCCCGAAATTTTGAGGACTGAAAAGAAAAATTATACAGTAATTTATAAATAAGTAAATGCTGTCATAAGCATCATATTTAAGCTGTCAAGTGCTCTAAAATACCATATTCCGCTCTTCAAAACTTGAAAATTTTCTCACTCAGTCGCTGTTGGCTTCTTCTCAAACTATTAGTTTGTAATAAGTTTATACCGCTTGTTATATCTTATAGTAAGGTAGACATTTCAATGTGTAATACACAAGCTAATGTAATTGTTAAACTACAGTACATGGCGTGTATTATGTCGTCAGCAATGTGTGTGTTGGGGGGGGGGGAGGGGGAGAACAAATACTCAAAGTCTACCCCATTGGCGTAAATCCTTGGGGATCGGGGGATATATCCCCCCCCCCACTTTTTCGAGAGGGAGGATGGTGGTACAAACATCCCCCCCACACTTTTTAAGGAAGAAATGATATTCGAATTAATCAGTTAGTAAAACTTTTAATAATCTGTCAGAAATAACCATCATATTTTAAGATTTCTATTTGAAAATGCAATTGAAAACCAGAAGTGGTTATTTTTTGGCTCGCTCGCTTCTCTCGCTTATCTTACTGTATATCTATTTGAAAATGCGATTAGAAACCAAAAAAAGTGGTTATTTTTTGGCTCGCTCCCTTTGCTCGCTCATCATATTTTGGAATTTCTATTTGAAAAGGCGATTAAAAACCAGAAAAGTGGTTATTTTTGGCTCGCTTGCTTCGCTCGTTCATCATTTTTTTAGAATATCTACTTGAAAATGCGAATAAAAACCAGAAAAGTCATTATTTTTGGCTCGCTCGTTTCGTTCGCTCGCAAAATAAAAATTAGAACGTTTGTAAATTTGACTGCCCCTGCCCCCCAACATTTTCTTTTGCCCTCCACTTGCCCCCCCCCCCCCCCCCACTTTAACAATCCTGGTGCCGCCACTGGCCAAAGCATGCAAAGACGAATGAATTCCAAGCTTATGTCGTTCATAAAAAGTGAAGTCACTGCAAATATGGCATAAATTGGATTTTGTTATTAGATCGGATAAATCATGGTTAGTTTACAGTACAAGCGGTAGTATGTGACGTATGAAACTGAATGTTTGACTTAATGAAACAGACACTTTTTAACACTTGACAAAAAGTATGCATTGACTGTAATTACATTATAGAAATGGGCTATACGAATTGATAAGTCATGCTCCGAAACAATTACAGCTTAATATGAAGGCTTACAATATTTCACGAGTTTTTTTTTCAAAATTCAGAAATACGGCAAGCAGTGAAGATAAAGCGACTTAAGCGAATGCTGACTAGTCAGATATTTTCGCCAGATCTCTCTGCCCTATAGGGGCACAGTGTGGGAAAAAGAAAAGGAAATGGCACTTGAACTTGCTGCAACAATCTAGGAGTAGAGAACTAAATCAACATTCAGAATACAAAGGGCGTTCCAAGGCCCCTGCACGTTAATAACCCATTTTCACTGCATACTGCGAGTTGGGGAATAGGAAGAATAGCGGAAATCGTCAAGAAATTGCTATACAAATTAGAATCAAAATTCTAATCAAATTCAGATCACGATGGAAATGAGTGAATTAAATCTCTTTCGGAATTTTTTTTTTCGATCAACATCATCATCATTAAGTTATAATCACCAAGACAGATCAAAGAGCGACCAAATAAAAAAAAGAAAAAAGAAAGAAAGAAAAAAAAAACTTATTAAGCGGTGGTCAAGCCTCGTACGATGACTCCAAAAGTGGCCACGCAGGAATGAAATTAAAAATCGGAGGGTTTCTACCTATCTGCCCTACTTTGGCAAAAGGAAGCAAGTAACAAAAGTGGCATTTCCTGTAAAAGAGCAAAATGTATCTGTCATTTACACTGACGTCAATGCTACTCCCATGATGTTTTGCCTAACATATCTCTTAGCAGGATGAATGTTAATGCATGAAAATTGGCCCGGAAGAAGAGCACACTAGCTAAAATATGAAAATATCAATAACTCAAATTTCGTTGATATGTCACTTGCTTCATTTTGCCAAAGTAGGCATGGTAGGGCAGCTATGGTTTCTACCACTCAAGCACGACTAAAACAGCCCAATATTTTTATATTTGAAAAAAAAAAAGTGGAGAAGGTTTGTATTCAGGAGACAGGCTTCCCATTTCATGCATACTTGTTGAACAAAAGTTTCTCTTGACAACTTAGAAGCTTGCCGGATGTTTGCCTAACATTGCAACAACTAATGTTTGCAACCTGAATTACGTTTATTGAGAGGCCATTATGCGCAACAGTACAGATGAACTCAAATTAGTTACCCGGCGAGAAACATGCATAAATTGTAATACATCAGTAACCTTGTCAAAGGTTGGTACTTGTTGCTATTTGGGCTTGGTCAAATACAAAAGCATATAAGTCGTGGGTGATTCCATGGAACAGAAAATGTTCACTTGCCCACTTGTCAGTAATTTTTGTGCTGCCATGAAAAAATTTAATAACTAAGAATGACCATGATGACACGCCTTTATTGTGTTCAGAATAAATGACAAAACTGGTGTAAATGTTATTTCTATGGCAGAAAAATGGACATGAAAAGAAATGCAAATGTGGAAAAAAAAACCTCACGTGCTATCTTTTTTTATTATTATTTTGTTGTTACACCACTTCAGAAAAACTGTGACGGCGCCGAAATTACCCAAAAGTAATATAAATAACTACATAAATCAGAATAATGATCGATATAGTTATGATAGTAATCGTCATTTCAGTCACATTAACGATGATGATGATGATGATAACTATTTTTTATTCTAATAACCATAATAATAATAATACATTACTAATTATCATTATTATTATTGTTATCATTATTATTATTATTATTGTTATTGTTGTTGTTATCATGATAATAATTATTATTATCATTATCATGATTATTGCTGTTCCTGTCATTTCTAAACATGTTAATTCAGTTTAATTATAAGCAAACATCCTTCCCTAAAACCGGGGGGGGGGGGGGTGATTGAACATGTCATCCCCCCACCTTATGAGGTGGGGGATGCATACCCCTCATCCCCCCCCCCCCCCCCCCCCGCTGCTACGCCCCTGCCAATTTGGAATGTGTATTCTTTAATACTGTATTACAGTGGATACTCGGTATAATCAGATGTCCCTGGGACCATCAAAATTATTATAAGAGGAATCTTGTTATATCGGGGTTTAAAAAAAAACCCACAATAGAATGTAGAGACTTGCGACTGGAACATTACCTTGTTATATCAGGAATATTGCTATATCAAATCTCTTAATACTAAGTTTCGACTCTATTTACTTTCAAAATGTGTTTGGTAGAAATAATGACGTTTACTTCATTGTGAGCTACTCTATGACCACACTGTAATGGGACTTGATAATACACAAATGAATAATCTTGATGTAATGCACTCCATATCTTTATTATTCTATAAGGCTATTATTTTCTTTATTCATATTTTTGCTCATATCTCAGCCAGTATACATATATATACCTGATTACCATAAAATTTTCAGATCATTCTTTAGATGTTGGCAACTAAACTATGATAGACCAATACATCTTTAAAGTGTTACACATGCCAAAAGAGTTAAGTAACTTAGTAGTCCAAGTCGTCTTTACTCTTCATACAATAACATTGATGTCATCTAATACAAAATTTTATTTCAAAACTAATTTCCCTCAAGATAAAAATTTTCATTACACAAAAACTTTCAGTGAAGTATGAATCTTTGATGGATTAATGTTTCCTGTTGAATATTTTTTAAAAGAATAGGTTTCCTTTTTTAATTCTAAAACATGCATATGGACGGTGCAGTTTTAATTCAATGTTGAAGATGGTAACCCTGTTACGATTTGTAAAACTAAAGAAGACAGTGGTTCAAGCTTTGAATTACTGATTTATGTGACTGGCTCTAATTTTGTCTCACTTGTACCAGTTTGTTGTAAATCAATTTGATTGTCCTGCTATGTTGTCTGGCATGAGTCATTTGTCATGTAGGCTCCCGACTCTAGTCAAGTCAAGTCATTTTGCCTTCCCGACTCGAGTCAAGTCAAGTGAACATGGTGAAGTCACGGAGAAATGCGAATCGAGTCCACCCGAGTCGGAGTCATTGACTTGGCTTGTTGCAGCACTGGGTAATATACGATGTTACCACGATAACAACATGGTGAAATACACGATGTCACCACGATTGTGCAACGATGGGGTAATACATGGCAGGGGCCACGGAAGCGGGGGGGGGGGGGGCTGCAGCCTGAAAAGACTATTAATTGTAAAAACTTCATTATCTACATTGTAAATTGGTAATTTCATAGGCTGGCAAATCCATAAAAACCCAAGGTCTTTAGGGCCCCTTCTGCCATGGGTGTCGATTGGGGGGGGGGGAATATATTCCCCCAATATTCTAGGTGGGGATGGCCTGTATTATCATCCCCAAAATAATTCACCATCAGAAAATGACAAGGCCCTCTCTTAATCCCCCAAAAACAAAGTAAAAAGGGGGGGGGGGGTTGGTTTTGTTACCAAATGTGCAATTTATCAAAATGTGCCGTAACAAGGTGCCGCAACTGGATTTACATGCACGTACGTAAGATGAAGTCGAGGATATTAAGAATACTGTCTTACCTGTATTTTCCCCTCCGCAGAGGCTTGGGCCGGGGCGAATGTGCGTTGCTTGTATAAACTGGGACGGTTAGCAGAGATAGGCCTATGAATGATGAATAGTTATAGAGTTGTCTAGTGGAACGCGTTGTATCACGACGATCCGATGGGTTATTGAGGTACGAGATACGCACGATCGACGCTCAATAGCGATCTTATTGTATTGCATTTATTTCTTCACGGTCAAAGCCTACCATCAGCTAGAAGCTGCTTTTCAGTATTAGGCCGTGAACAATATTCAAACATAACTATACATCAAATACAAAATAAATATACAAAGGAAAACAGAAAATAGCGATATAGCAAAAGCCGATGATGCTCACCCACGGGTCAAAAGGGTCACGGCGGGATTGGCTATTGATTGTGATTTTCTTTTTAATAATAAAAATTAAGAGAGAAAAAAAGAGAGAGGAGAAAGCACACAAATAAATGGTGGGATAACAGGTGGATACATGCATATGGGTGAAAATCCGAATAAATAGGCCTAAAGAATAGGCCTGAAGAGGAAAAAGATGGGTACATTGAACATTGTTTTAACCCGTGAACAAAAAGAGGGACCAAACCACATATTTCTTGAACTTTGAAAAGGAAATTGTGGGAAACAGAGTCAAAGGCTTTTTCAAAATTAACTGCTTTTAACAAAACATCTTGCCGCAATTGTTATTAATACTATGAAAAATAATATCGTCCATCAAATATACTGCTTCTCCGATATATCTGTTTTTCATAGAACCCACTTGATCTGAATGATTTCATTTAGGACATCTTTAGTTTAGGTTGCCATAACTTTTGCAAGTGTCTTGTTGTCCGCTTTTGATAATGTGATCAGTCTATAATCGTTTATATATATTGGATTTTTATCTTCTTTTTCGATCAGTGTGATTACACCTTGTTTCTTGGACGTAGATAATCTTCCCATCATCAGCTCCATTAACAACTTCAAACCAAAAACTTTCCTGTCTGTGCCAAAAAAGTCAAATGAAATTATAATGTAAATCCACGATTCCAGGGAGATTAATTATAGTTTTCATGCTTTTTAACGCATTAAGACACTCATCTCCGGTAACCTCCCCTTCACAAGAAATTCTACTTTTAACTTTATTTGGGGATATTCTTACATATGTTATCAATGAATTCATCTACTATGGAGGTTTTATTTCTGATAAAAAATTGTTGTAAAATGATTTATTCATTGAAAATATTTATTCAAGACAAAAACATGATCAGCCACAGCTGTTGGACATCATGGTCCTGATTAAGGACATACAACAATAAATAACAGAATATAAAACACAAAATACAAAATATATAATATATATGCAAATGACATGAAATATAAATGCAATTCCAAAAGTCAATATGTAAATGTATAAAAAAATAGAGAAAGATACAGAAAAAGACGATGTGAGAAAAGAGATAGGGTTGGAAGGTAAAAGAATGAGAAAGGAGGATATCGAGGAAAGCACAGACAGACAGATATATGAAAGAGAAGATAAAGAGATGGCATTTAGAAGAAAAAGGTGTGAACAAAATAATACATGATACAATACCATCAGGATGAAAAAGAAAAATATTAAAATCAAAACAAAATATAAAACAAAACAAAGCAAAACAAATAAATAAGGTTCATTATTCCGAAGATTCGATAGTCCGAAAATGAAATAAGGTTCGTTAGTTTGTTAGATATTTTCGGACTAACGAACCTTATTTCATTTTCGGACTATCGAACCTTCGGAATAACGAACCTTATTTCATTTTCGGTTTTACGAACCTTAAATCATTTTCGGACTAAGGAACCTTCGGAATAACGAACCTAATGTCATTTTCGGATTTACGAACCTTAAATCATTTTCGGACTAACGAACCGTCGAAATAACGAACCTTCTTTCATTTTCGGACTATCGAACCTTCGGAATAACGAACCTTATTTCATTTTCGGATTAACGATCCTTCGGAATAACGAACCTTATTTCATTTTCGGTTTAACGAACCTTCGCAATAACGAACCTTATTTTATTTTCAGACTAACGAACCTTCGGAATAACGCCACAAATGTTCGGATTAACGAACCCTTTTTCATTTTCGGACTAACGAACATCTACGTATACGCAATTTGCGTTTTTCGAAATAACGAACCTTCGGAATAACGAACATCACCCTACGTTACTACTACTACTACTACTACTACTACTACTACTACTACTACTACTACTACAGTAACTACTACTACTACTACTACTACTACTACTACTACTACTACTACTACCACTACTACTAAAATCATTTTTGTTGTTGTTATTGTTATCATCATTTTGATTACATATCATTAACATCATCATCATCATCATCATCATCATCATCATCATCATCACCATGACTCATTTTTTCTTCTTTTTCTTCTGAACATTTATTCCTTCCTTTTTATTCATTTATTGGCCACTTTAGGGGAAAGATGTGCAGCTATCAAGGACTCTGTCCATCCAGGCATAATTATGCATTATAGTCTACACTTAAAGGGCACAATAAAGTTATGAAAACTTTCATTGCTTATCAATATTTCACATGAATCTTTATTCCTCTTAAATTCATAATCTCCACATAAACATAAGAATAACATAGAAGACAAATATATCAGCATATGATAGTAATGATAATTGTAAAGATTATAAATAGAGTTACATGAATGTACAAAGTCAAATGTAATTACAAGTACACAGTGGTTCAAAATAACAATACCATTATTATCTTAAAGAGGCTGGGTAAACATTATAGGTCAAGAATATTAGTTAAGAGTAGTAGAGAATGGAAAATGCATGAATTTCTCTTTCTTCTAGTATCAATTATAAACAGAATGAGAAAAATTTAGAGTTATTATAATCTATCGTAATGTGTAAAATTGGAAGGTTAATTTTGGCTGATTTCATTCCTTTGGTGCAGCTCCATGGATATTGTATTAATCAGATTTGCTTCAAAAAGTTCTACTTTGACTTCGTAAAAAGAATTCATCTTTCCTTCCTTACATGCTTATTCTAAAGCAGGTAGAAAATACATGTACAGTAACTTTTAAAAAATGTAGTAATGATACTGTTCTATTTTTGGAAAGCGCCTTTCAAATTACCATATAAATAACGTCTGCTTTGCAAACAGATAAGAAATTATAATCCAAAATTAAGTAATACCATATTTTATTTCTCACAATTAATGTAATGGTTTCAAAACTTAGGGTAAGAAACTTGAAATACATGGAGAAAAAAAAAATACAACAGGTGGGAAAAGGAGGGGGTGGGGTGAAATAAATGCTGAAAGGCTCCCATTAATTTTTAAAATTGCCAAATTGCTAAATTGGTCCATTTCACCATGCTGCAAGGTGAAAGAGAAGAATAAAGAACGGGGAGAGGTTTTTAGAATGAAATAGATAGATCTATTAATGATAAGAGAAAAACAACAAACCAAATATCAGTTATCATAATGTAATACATCGCAATGAAAATAAACAAATAAAGTTGCATTGAATGAAATCAAATGAACAGTCTTCATGTTATAGTAACTGACAATATATTGCAAATACATACAAGCACATGTGCAGTGGAACTCTTTATACTAAATTCCCTGAGAACAAGGAAATCACATGTACCTCATGGTATTGAAAAAAGAATAATAAACAAGAAAAAAAATCAAAGAGAGACCATCAAAATCATCTTGGAAAAAAAGCCGAAAATTTGTTTTAACAGTGTTCTTCATAACGAAGTTCCACTGAATCTTCATATTATGAACGACACCTCCAATTATCCTTCTGTTTCAGGGGCTCATACATGTATTTCAGATTCTGAGAGCATTTAAAGAAACAAAAATCTTCTCAATTCTCACTGGTAAAACATCACAGCAAATAGCAAATCCTGTGAAACCAACACTATTTCATCAAGGGGAAGTCCACCCTGGCACTGAGTTGGTTCGAACATAAGCAGAAAAATGAAACCTCAATGAATTCGTGAAAAAACAATATGAAAGAAAAAAAAAATCCAAAGGAATAAAAATTCGACAAAAGCTGGAAATCATCATTGACTAAATGCATAATTGCAACTTTGTGATGTTCCTTGAAAAGAGCACTCAATATTTATCTTATTTTACTTATCAATACAAAAAAAAAAGAAGAAACTACTAAAATGTTTCATTTTCCAAATAAAATTTCTTTTTTGAATAATTTTCAGAACAAAGCAAGCCCTGAATTACCTCTCTCACAACCTTACGTCAATTTACAATTATGCGCACATGTACATCAAATAATGGAGATGCTTGAAGGTGGAAATTTATTACCGACGTCTTTATGCCTCTATCATGGTAACTCAGTATGTATGTCATAACTCTCCGTGCCTTACAAAATCAAATGTGTGGGCCATAATTTACACAAATATTATCATGAAAACATTGCACAGTTTATATGGAACACATTTCCATTTAGAGATTTAGAAAGAAAAGAAAATTAATGATACAATTTAACAAAAATTCAAATAAATACTGCCTTTTAGGAAAGGTCTTTTGATACAAATTCTTATGGAACTGTAAACAGGCAACAGAAACACTAACATTTTCAGTAAAGGGAGATCAATTTTATGTAGCCATCTGGAGAACACAGCATCTTGGAGAATGGATTGCTCCAAAGAGAATAAAGGTAAATAATTTTGTTATTACCCTTTTCTTTAAGATTGTCTGCTAATACTAGACATACTAGAACATCTGGGAGGGGGGGGATATTTTTGGAATTTACAAACTGCTTACAGTCTAATCAACTCTTAAACGACAAATTTGATGAAACAATGCAAAAACCCAAAACACAAACCAACAAAAATGACATAGCAGTCTTTGTTTTTGGCACAAGGAGATGTTGATCATATTCAGCATACAAACACAAATTTCACAAATTCAAGATTCAAAAACAGAACAAAAAAACCTGGAACACATTCCATCTTAAAGCTTCATGAAAATAAACATTGATAGTTATCTGTAATGTACACTGAGTGGACTTATCATACAATATTTACACTTTCATCAAATATAGTCAAATCTCTGATATAAACAAAGGGGGAACCATTTACATCATTGATTTACAATTATGTTGATGAAGAACTGATGATCATTTTGATCTATACTGCCAATGATACATCATGGACAGAGACAGCGTTTCCAAGTTACCCTGCACAAACTCTTCTTGTACAAGGGTAAGATGTGATTTCCATACATTCACAGGTAGGTTTTTTATAGAGGGGGCACACTTATCTCTGGCGCACACTGCACCTTTAATGCTAACACCAAGCTTGGGGGAGATTGGGGGGGGGGAATTCAGAGAATCAAATAAATTCCACAAGTGTGAATTCTCGATGAGAAGGGTAATAAACATATCGACGCAAACATTTTGTAGGCAACACTGAATTAGTCTGAACAAACCACTCCCTTGGATGCCACAGGACTACAATGTAGGTGTTTAATAAACACATTTCTACTGGGAAGCATAAGGGGGGGGGGCAGACTTATACTATTTTTAACAGTTGAAGATGAGCTCTAGAAATGAGTCACAGACTAGTAAGATGTTACATGAAATTGGACAGACAAATGCATTAGTAGTAACCACCTTCATGTCACAAAACACTCCTTACAATGCCATCTGTACAGAACGATCAATATCTAGACCCTTCATATCAGCAAAACATCTAAGGGATGCATTCATGTTCAATGTGACCCTTTCATAAGGTCAATCAGATCAATGAGGGATGACTTCTTTGGCCCTAGGTAACTGCCAATCATCTACAACTTGAACATTTGTTCAGTATGACCCTTCCATCAGATCAACCTGATCAACACTGGATAACCTCCTTCGCCCAAGATAACTGCCAATCATCTACAACTTGCACCCTTCTTCAATGTGACCATTCCATAAGATCAACCAGATCAATGCCAGATGGCATCGTTGACCTTAGATAAATGGCAATCATCTACAATGAGCACCCTTGTTCAATATGGCCCTTCCACAAGGCCAATCAAATCAATGAAAGATGACATCCTTGATCTTAGATAAATGGCAATCATCTACAACTAACACGCTTGTTCAATGTGACCCTTCCACAAGGCCAATCAAATCAATGCCAGATGGCATCCTTGACCTTAGATAAATGGCAATCATCTACAATGAGCACCCTTGTTCAATATGGCCCTTCCACAAGGCCAATCAAATCAATGCCAGATGACATCCTTGACCTTAGATAAATGCCAATCATCTACAACTTGCACCTTTGTTCAATGTGACCCTTCCATAAGCTCAACCAGATCAACTCCGGATAACCTCCTTTGCCCAAGATAACTGCCAATCATCTACAACTTGCACCCTTGTTCAATGTGAGCCTTCCATAAAGCCAAACATTTATATACATGTACATGTAAGACCTTACTGACTTCTTGTGCCATGATGACAATAAATAACATCATCAGTCTTGTTTGAAGACCCTTCAATTATTAAGTCTCACAGCCATTTTTTTTCTCTGCTCACATAACTTATTAACTTTTCTCCCAAGGCAAATTATCACTGTTTTTTGTAATATCATATGACCAAAAAGGGGGGGGGGAGAGAGAAAGAGAGAGAGAGAGAGAGAGAAAAGAAAGAAAAATCTGCAAGATAAACAGTCTGAAGATAAAAAAGAGACATGTGTTTCTCTATAGACCAGTGAGAAAGCGGGAGGGGTGTGAGGATAAGACCTCCACGTGCATGTACATGTAATCATTTGTTACTGATGGATAAGCAAATTTAAAAATCATACCAAATATTCAAAAGGATAACTGATGTCCCTACAACGAATCAAATATCAACCTATACCAGAACAAAACATTATGTATTTTCAAATAATATAACTCTTGCAATAAAACAATATTCTCATCAATGTCAAATGCAAATCAACTAGCAGCAAGAGGCAAGGCATGAGAGAGATGGAAATACATATACGTAGAAAAAAAACAAAAAAAAAAATCTGAACAGGGAGTTCTTTGCATAAAGCTAAAAAGAGAAAGATAGGAAAATATCCCTTTTTTCATGAGAACAAACCAATGGGCAATGTATACAAGTGGGAAGATCAGCTATTGATCAACACAAATACTTTAGCTTTACATGTATTTCAAAACAAAAGTCAGCAAGCTTCGCATTGCTGTAAGAAAGTATCGCTCTTTACAGAATGGAAATTGATACATAAACTAATAAGTTGTTCCTTTATACTGCCAGCACTGAAATTTGTTGAGAACAAATTTCTACGATAATATAATTGATTACTAAGTAAAAATATCAGCCTCCGTAGAGTCAATCATGGTTCTGTTTGGAAGGTATTTCAAAAATGTAAGAAAGGTGACAAAGGTGAAAAACCCCGAATTGTGAACCCCAATATCCATGTTTGCCCGATGTAGCAACAAAATATTGTCTGCAGTGAGCCAAATTAGGTGTCTCTACAAGATCGGAAAGAGAACAAATACCTTTCAGGGATCCTGCAGACAAGTGGTCTAAACGGTCCTTACATACTACATGCATTCCTGTCTCACAATCACAAATCAAACATGTACATTAATTAACCCGTTGACTACTGAATTCTCAAATTCCCATTGGTTTAATACAGGGGCGACACGGTTCCAGTAGCCGATGGGTGAAGGAATACCTATAAGTTACATTAAAGTGATTACACAATGGTAAATTTTTTTTTATATATGATCGAGAATAGAATTCTAAGAAGAACAGCATTAAAAATTTGATGATTTTCAGTCGAAATCAATGCATTCTGGCTAATTTTCTCATAAAAAGTCAAAGAGTTGACAAAAAAAATTGAGTATGAGGTATGACGTAAAAGTGGGTACCCAGCTTCGCGCAATGCAGTTGTGCTGCGCGCTGGACTGCACAATATGTATTATACATGTACCTTTCGCTCATTTTGCTAGAAGTGCACGATAAGGTACCCACTTTGACGTCATTTTGACGAAAAAGTTGGTACCCAGTTGAAACTGGGTCACAGCTGAGGGGTCAAAAATATCCTGAAATCTTACCACATTTGGGGGTTTCCTTGGCAACACAACTTTTTAAAAAACTATAGGCAGATGATTTTCTGCCAATAAAATCATGCTCTTTTAAATGAGCTAACACTGTTTCAGCATTGGGTACCCCCTTTCAGGGATCGCTTAAGTCTTTGTCTCATAGCAAGCCCTATACAGATAGGGCTAAAAATAAATGCCTGAATCTGCATTCTGAGTCAAGTTTTTTCAGCTAAGTAAAAAAAAAAAAATGAAAAAAGAAAGTAAAGATGGGAAACCATTTTTCCAACATCACTATTAATGATCCATATGCAAGGGACAAGAAAAAAAATGAATCAATTAAATTATGATAAGTCAATCAACTGCACTAAGACTGGTATTCATGTAGTATCTGAATTCTTTGTATAAAAAAAACACTTACTGTTCCCCGTCTACAATACAAAACCTGATAGTGAAGACTTCTGAGAAAGCAAATCCAGGGCAACCCAATGCAAAAATCAGGCTCCGCTTTATACGTGTATTTGTAATGCTTCCACATGTTGATAAACTTGAAAAAAACAATCAAATATGACTTGCATTGTTATTTTGAAAGTCTTTTTTTTTTAATACATTTACTGGTATAAAATGCAATGTTATGCCTTGGTTATTAAAATTGCTGGACTTTGCAAGTGTGTTGTAATTAGATGCAGTAAAATGGTGATGCACAGGCTACCTGAATTACCCTACAGTGATTTTTCAAAAGTCTTCCCTATCATGTTATGATTTAACAAGAAAAGACAAATAAGATACCATGGTAAGCTGGGCTAGCTAAATGTGAAGGGACATATTCTCACATTGCTAATCTCCATGGAAGGACGCTGAAGGTTGCTGAAACTGCAAAATTTTATCTTTTTATCTTTGCCACCGTGTATCCAATTAAATAGGAAGTACCAATCAGCCTGGACTCCTAAAATTTCTTAGTTGATCCTTTTTAGAAAGTCTTTGCCAATGTGCTACAATTAAATACAAATACAACGGAAACGACGATCATAAGCATGGACTAGCTGGCTGTAAAGGGACGCAACCTCTCAAGGGCAATCTCCAAGGCAAGACGTTGGTCTGTGAGTGCTCTTAGCTCCTGCTGCATCTCGCTATTATGCCGTGATAGCTTTGTGTTCTCCTCCTTCTCCTGGCGGATCCTGGCCTGGACTGACTTGCGGTCGGCTGTCTTGATCCTGCAAGGAAAGAATGGGAGAAGTGATTCAAAAAAATCTTTCATGTATATTTCAGAGCCCATTTTGCATTCTGAGCCCCATGACAAAAATCTGAGTGCAATTGACATTTTGCAATTATCTGCATTGATCAACATGTGCAATAAATTGCAAGAAAATCAATTGTATGTATGATCAGTCACGAAGCTTACAGGGCACAAGTGAAGAAATTGCAATGAGAGAGAATCTAGCTTTGAATAATTCTAAATTGCTGATCATGTCACAGATTGGTAGTTTTGATTAGCAAAGATAAAGTACCTCGAAAAATTGCTGCCAAAACATTTTCCTTCAAACCACGTGCCCCACTGCTTGACACTCGGTAAAGACAACTACATGTACATGTAGCTTAAGTTTCTTTCTTTTCTTCAGTACATCTTACTTTTTTTCTATTATAATGTACATTTCCAAGCATGCCCACATTCAGAGTATGAAACAGTGTTCTGGTGACTGAACCCCCTCCCCCCAATACACTTAACCCTTTGAATACTAAGCCCAAGATACTCAGGCTAGAGTCAATTGAAAATGCATGTTGCACTGAAATCAAATCATGCTCAATGGGTTAAAACAGTTGCCACCCACTTCCCAAAGGCAATGAGTTAACTGAGTGTGCTCTCAGCTTTCAAAGAATTCTGTTGCAAATTTAGTTCCAGATATGACTGTTTCGTTACACACGACTCCTTCATACACTTTCAACTTAGAAATTATGTGCATGTAGAATGTTAAATATCTCTGTGAGGAACAGAATTGGAAATACAGAAATTAGAAGACATAAACAAGTCAAAGATGTCATGGAAAAGGTGAAAGAAGCAAAATGGAGATGGGCAGGACACCTAATGAGAAGAAAAGATCATAAAATGATCAAAGAGGGCTACAGAATACCAAGAGATGGAAAAAGGTCTAGAGGGAGACAGAAACGTCAATGGCAGGATCATATTACAGCATATGTGGGCAGCACAGGGGCAAGACTGGCCCAGGACAGGAAGACTTGGAGAAATCATGAAGAGGGCTACACCCAGCAGCGGATGAACTTAGCCTGGAGAGGTGAGGTGAGATCTACTTACTCTGCTACTCCAAGGTGTACAGGTGCTGATAAATGCCTCTTCCTCTCCTTTGAAAACTGTTCTCTTCTTTTGTCTGCATCTGTATCACCAGAAAGATGTCTCTCCTTGTTGGTCAG
Organism: Echinometra lucunter; assembly: GCA_029962745.1. NCBI lineage: Eukaryota > Metazoa > Echinodermata > Echinoidea > Camarodonta > Echinometridae > Echinometra > Echinometra lucunter. Next base: position 16,579,687 of record CM057151.1, read on the forward strand.
GTTGTGTGGTGATAGCTGAAACAGGTGATGGTTACAACGTTTACGTACATGTATCAAACCAGTGACACATACACATTTAAAATAGAACCAGAGTATTCTTAGACAGATAGCAAATGAAGCATTATCAAAAAGGTAGTAGTATTGTATATTTCTTTCAAAAGATGTACAACAGAGTAAAACAACAGCACATAAATATCTCATTCCTTGGGCGCATTTCTAAAGCAAACTGTACCGTGTCAACCCATGCTGCACCAAAGCATACAATTGAAGGGTGGTTAGAAAGTGAGTGTTCAGGCACTTACTGGGAAATGTACCTTGGACATGCGTTTTCGGTACTGGTTTGCATTCAGATGTTTGTCAAGGTACACTACGATTTGCTTTGACATGCTCTAGACCATCTCGAGAGGCGGTCCGCCGTGGCATGCTTCTGGACCTGCTTGGTTTGCTTTAGGAGCATTCAGGCGCCTCCTCTGGCATGGTACGTTATGCTTTGAAAGAGCTCCTGAATTGGGCCCTTCATTGTGCGGTGATTCATGTCTAGCTAAAACTATTACACTGATGGTAATTCCACTCAACATTTATTTACAAAGTTTGCAATTTTCAGAAAAAGATGGGCAATTTGTAATGACTTGACAATATCCCCAAATTTCATGACCATTCCAGAACACTTCATAATCAACTATTCGAAATAACTTCCTTGCGTAATTCTTTTCAGAGAATCAAATGGCTATTATTACATTCATTGCTGCCTTTTCAGTAAACTGCTATTAACCCATAGAGGTACAGTGTCTCCTTTAGGAGACGCTTTTACAGTATCTGCTGGTCCAGAATGCTTGGCAGTACATATCATACATGAGCAGAAAGATAAAAATTCACTGAAAATTTTGAGACCATTCCCAACGCCATATGGTGTAGCGTTCTCGAATTACAGCAGTTTAATTGTAACTAATCATTAAACTCTTTAAATTGGTAATGCAGTGAAAAATATATAATCACTATTTCTGTGTTCAAATTGGCAATATCTAATTAAAATTTTGCAATTATAATGCATTTTGGTTCATGTTATATCCATATTTATTTTTTTCAAACTATGTAAGCTCAGAAAAAAAAATTGTTGTTGCCAATTTGAGGAATGAAGATGATTAATTTAGACCTCAAGAAAGCTCTGTACTGCTATGTTTTGCTATGGGTTAAAAAAATTATGGCAATACACAAGGAGACCAAGAGAGGAATGCAACCCGTGAGATTTGCAATGACGGAGACAAAATTTATGTGATATCATTAGCTTTTATTTCTATAAGGGAGAAATTCTGTTCTGCGTAAAATGACACCAAGACCAGATTTTGGTTCAGACGTTTTGATTTTACAGATATTTCTGTGTGCAATGTTACTATGAACGTTTGCTAATTTTGCAATTATAGTACATGTAAATTGTGCTAGAAGTGTTGAGAAAGATGTGCATGAAGACCTCTTAATACAGTCAGCTTTGTTGACTGCTTTGAAGTGAAGACAATTATGAATAAAATGGAGATTTTCGGGAGGCCATCACGAGCAATTTTTTTGCCACTTCAAACATGAATGCTTGCAAAAGTAGCAAATTTTGAAAATAAGATTGCCTCACAAAATTAGCCGTAGGATCAAATCAATCAAATCAATACTGCGTGACTAATATTGTTGAAAATGCAAATCTAAGGTGTTACATTCTTTCTGGGCCACCCTGTAAAGTGGAGTGAGTGTCAAATGTCTGTATCTTAACAAATGTGCACAATATGAAAATGAGTCTTTATAGGGAGAGGCCTTTGTTGCACTTTTGTATCTTACCTGCCATTTATCATTATGGTTTTCAATTAGCCACATTATTTATTTTTATGAGCAGTTTATCACAAAATCATGTGTGAATGACCCAGTACAAAAAGAATGTTTCCTTTTACCTTTCCATCCTCTTGTTCTACGAGATCTTCTTCACTGGCTGAAGGTCTAGGAGGGATGGGAGGGAATGTCTGCTCGGCCTATACGACAATAAAAATACAGAAGACAAATAGATTAAAAATACCTAGCTTTGAAAAGTTTCTAAGCACAGTACATCTCTTCTGTTTTTCTGTTATCAACAGAACGGAGAAGGGTAATAATAACATATTATGAAGGGCCTGCTGGAAGAGCAGCTGATTAAAGGTGAAGTGACTACCCTGGGTAAATAAGACATTATTATCATTTATTATCATTATTATTATTATCATTATTAACCCATAGCAGTACAGAGCTTTCTTGAGGTCTAAATTAATCATCTTCAATCCTCAAATTGGCAATACAAATTATTTTTTTCCACATTTACATAGCTTGAAAAAGATAAATATGGATATAACATAAACCAAAATGAAATATCATGGTAAAATTGAATCAGAAATTGCCAATTTGAACACAGAAATAGTGATTATATATTATCCACTGTGTTGCCAATTTAAAGAGTTTAATGATTAGTTACACTTAAACTGCTCTAATTCGAGAACGCCACACCATACGGCGATGGGAATGAGCTCAAATTTGTCCGTGCATTTTTCTCTTTCTGCTCATGTATATGTACTGCCTCACATTCTGGACCAACAGATACTGCAGAAGCGTCTCCTACAGGTGACACTGTACCTCTATGGGTTAATATTAACCTCTGCAGTACAATTTCCTCCAGTCTTCATTCATCCATGGAATAAACCCTGCTTTTCACCAAACAAAAAGATATGGGGAATGTTTTTGAGGAAACATGCATTTCAGCCTATCCCCCACATTCTTAACAGTTTGTAAGACTGTACTTGACTTTAAAAGAAAATTGAACTAGTTTTCTCATTCATGTTAGTATGTTTAAAAGGAGAATGAAAGCCCAGGGAAAAATCAATTCTAATGAAAAGAGATAGAGAGAAGCAATTGTACATACATGTAGTCTCTTCTCCCCACCCTTTTTTCATGATTCAGTTAAACCATGTTTAAAGTAATTTTAGTACTCAAGTGTTTTTGACAAACATATATTACTTGTATAAACTTTTTATGATCTATCCTAAATCACTAAGCAACAAACTCAATAAAATGACATAGGTGGGGAAAAGTATTTACTTAAAGCTGGAAACTGTACAAAGTACAACTTTCAAACTTTAATATACACTACATGTAAAAGCACATGTACTGTACAGATTGGGTAGAAAAAAATGACAGTGTCTGCTTTGCATGGAAAAGATATATGTGCGAGATCAAGTTATATTCTGTTACTGGTTTGTGGTGAATGTAAATATCTGGAAAGAAAGGAAGACAGGGCATACAGTCTACTCTCCAATTCTTGGACTAATGCACTCTGACCACTCCGCCCCATGATCACAATGCTACGTTATACTTGCCATGTACATAAACAGAACCCTCATGGGTTAAACACCTGTGCAGGCAATGTGTGACAAACATTGATGGTGGTGGAGGTTTACTTCCTCGGCCCAGGAATTTCAACTACTCCTTGCCTTTTATTTGTTTGATGTTCATTGTTCAAATTGAAGAAAAAATCTTAAACTTAACAGCCATCTTAGTCATGCCAGTACCTAACTATTTGCCATCTACATGTACAAGCATAAATCTGAAAGATAATTTTTGAGGGCTTATCAAAACTGTACATGATCTCTAAATACTGGCCGAGGGATATACTCACCATTTTGTTATTGTGGTCTAATGACACACCTCTTCTATCCATCTTCAGACTCGATGATTTCGCCTTCATTGCTTCAAACTTGCTAAAATCAGCAAAGTCATGCTCTGCTGATGAGATGTCCATGCTTAATGTTTTGCTTTGCTGTAAAGGATATAAATCGATACATATGAAGGTCGTATTTTTTCACTGCATGACTCAAATTTTGCACTCAGATCTGACTGTAAGGATCTAAAAAAAAACTAGATGAATCCTCGACCGTGCATGCTCGAAATATATGCCTCCGCCATTGCCAGATTGGAAATATATGGCACATTCATGTTGATTTTTCTATTTTCATGTATAAAATGACATCTTTGACCTTGTGACCCCCAAATCTAATTAGACTATTATGAGACTTCCATATGCATACATGAGCCAAGTTTGGAGATGAACCATCACAGAATTGGTAAGTTATTGCAAGAACAAGCAATTTTCATGTATATAATGACCTCTATGACCTTTGACCTTTAACCTTGAGACCCAGAAATCTAATCACATCACTGTCCCTCCCATATACATACATGTGCCAAGTATAAAGCTGCAAATGGTTGTTGAGTTATCGCGAGAACGGACCATTTCTATGTACATAATGACCTCTATGACCTTTGACCTTTGACCATGAGACCCCAAAATCTAATCAGATCATTGTCCCTCCCATACATGAGTCAAGTATGAAGTTGATCCATCAAATGGTTGTTGAGTTGTTGAGTTGAGTTATCCCAAGTTATCCCAAGAACGAACCATTTCTATGTACATAATGACCTATGACCTTTGACCTTTGACCTTGTGACCCCAAAATCTACTCATATCATTGTCCCTTCCATGTGCATACATGAGCCAAGTTTGAAGACAATCTGTCAAATGGTTCTCAAGTTATCGCGAGAACGAGCCACTTTTATGTGTATTATTACCTCTATGACCTTGACCTTTGACCTTGAGACTCCAAATCTAATCAGATCATTGTACCTCCCATGTGCATACACGAGCCAAGTTTGAAAATGATCCGTCAAACGGTTCTTAAGTTATCGTGAGAACGAAAACAGGACGGATGACCCGAAAACATAATGTCTCCGGCAACCACCTACAGTGGGCAGAGGCATAAAAATGTACTTAATGAACAAGAAAAAACCAGAAATATCACTGAGTTTGGTGATAAATACATGTGTACCCCTGCCCCAATGTGTGCGCTAAATTTCCTGAACATTGCTTGAAAAATGAGGAAGTAGTTTGATCCACAATATTTCTGATTTATTGCCATAATATGCCATTACCATGGTAACGCAGTTTCCAACACATTCAAGAAATATGTCCTGCACATCTTAATCCTAGGACCAATGTGCATGCCAAATTTCATGAGCATTGCTCAAAAGCAGCGGAAGTAGCGGAATTGCAAAATTTGCAACCGACCGACCGACCGTATGCCGATTCCTACGATATAAAATCCCCTCAGAAACTATTAAAGTCAGGTACTTACTGAAAACTGAATTATCACGAGAAAGAACAAATACATGTCAAACATTGTATTACAGGCAATTAATAGAAATTTGTCAACATCACATTTTATGACCACAGGTTGTGCCTGGTTTACAGGTATGTTCATCAAATGATGTTTGACTTTGGAAATCTGCACTGAAAGAGGTTGGTGAGATACAGCATTTGCATCAACAGCTCCTCCTTTGTGGAATACGTTACCCTTTTCTCTTCATAACAGCTAGGACCCACCCTTCACACTTTCAAAATTGAGATTAAAACCCACCTAAAGCTTAATGCATTTTGTTGAATTTCCTTTTTATTACAGGGGAAACTCGGTATAACGAGGTCGTCGGGACCGAAGGGTTATAGCCGTTACCTCGTTATATCAGAACAAACAAAAAAGTGTATGTATGGGACTACATGTACATACATGAATGTACAGAGATCTGCTGCCGCTACTTATGAACTCATTTTGCAGCCACAGAGACATTGATAATAACATCATCCTCTGATCTAGCTGATAATATTCTGGATAATATTAGAAAATGTGTTTAAACTACTAATTTCAGACGCCAAAATTACCGATGACATGAAAGTTCATCGCACCATCGAGGTTGCCTGTTCTGCGATATGAAAAAAAAAAGTTACGCACTGTACTATGCTACAAATAAAAAAACGTAATCTGCGTGCATCGGCCGCCCAGTTGAGCGAGCTGGGACTTGTTTGTGCCAGTAGTGGTGCCGTTATCTCTGCTGAATGGTTTTTGCGGGGGTTTTTGTTGATAAAGCTGCAGTGAAATTTGCTTGGTCGTTATAACGGGAATGATTATCAATGTATTTCTTTGTTTAAGGGGTTCAGGATTTAGCTCGTTATAGCCGATATCTCGTTATAGCCGATCTCGTTATAACAGGTTCATGCCGCCATAGACTTACACGTAAGTAAATTTGGGACCGTGACAAAACCCTCGTTATAGCCGTTACCTCGTTATAGCCGAGCTCGTTATATCGGGATTTCCCTGTACATGTAAGGCAACTTTTATTGCTTTAAACGTATGTATGTTGATTTCTGTTGGAGAATTTAATTGAAATTATATGGAATGTGCCAAGAGCATCTCAAAAGACGGATATGTTGCACTTTATAAATGTTGTCATTATTCACTGATATTAACTAAAATCATTACTGCAAAATATAATTCATATAAATATGCACTATGCACTAACAGAACAATGCACCATTAAAGACGCTCAGTTGTGGGCTTTCATGGGGAATTTGACACCATGGGTGCTTACCCAGTAACAAGTGTTGTCCATCACTATGAGTTTTATGACCAACAGACCTTATGTAATGCTTTGTATATTCCACCCTTTGCCCCATATGGCAAAGTCATTATCTCACTTTCCCTGGCCCGAGAATGCCCGAAGCAGGCTGGAGAATGTTTACGGTGGGACAGCTTGTTTTGCTGTGCTCCAGAAATTGGTATCTAGCTCTATTACAGATATTTCCAGTGCTTTTTACAAAGTCTGGTGTCAGCAAATTATGATCCCTTCCCCATGAAAGCCCATGACTGAGCGTCTTTAAGATAATCATCCCTGTATCCATACTTGAACAAGACTACGCTACACATAACTTAGCTCCAGATGGCAGTGGCAAAATCTTGAAGTTGTAAATAGGTGAAGCTTCCCCTTCTCCACAAAACAGCTAGGTACTGTATCTACATGCACCTTCAATGATTCTAACACCTTCTATGTCAACTCTGCAATGTGCCTCTGAACAGCACACCGACAGATACTACCTGATACTACCTTTTTCACACCCACTATCCTACGTCATGGTTCTTTGTCTTCTTAACGGGTGGCATAAACGTCTTCCATAATGGCAATGCATTAGTTTCATAACACAGTTTGTGCAATCACTTTCATTATACGGACATATTTTTAAGGAAGAGGATAAAACTTTATAAGCCACAAATACTATACATGTACAAACAGACATGTTATTTCCTTCTACCTCAGTATACAAATATTCCTGGGATGTCTTTGGTGTTATAAAGTTTTGACAAGAAGAAGATGGTAAAATCATATCTTGCCAATCAATAATACTGCATTTTTAAAAGGTCATTTCTACTGAAAGTCATGCTTTCTATCAGCAAGACAAATTTCCTTTTTAACCAGTTTAAATTTCCTTTGACAGATGTCAATGGCACTGCATGTATGTGCAATCAATTTCCTTCCTGTTAGAATATTCTGAGAAATAAAAGATAATTCTTTATCCAAAGTTCCACATTAACCCTTTCCTGCTTTTTCATCTAAAAGGAACCCTTAATACTGCTGAAAAAGAGGAGACAGAGGAGAAGAGAGAGAGAGAGAGCAAGGGAAGAAGCAATGACGAAGTAGATGATGAAGAAAAAGAAGATGAAGATGAAAATAAAGAAGTAGAAGAAGAAGGAAGAAAAGAAGAAGGAAGAAAAGAAGAAAATGAAGATGATGAATAGAAGGAAGAAGTAGATGATGAAGATGAAGAAGAAGAAGAAGAGAAGAAGAAGAAGAAGAAGAAGAAGAAGAAGAAGAAGAAGAAGAAGAGGAGGAAAAAAAGAAGAGAACATGCTGGGGGGGGGGGGATACCCTGCACAGTACGCTTCTGAGAAAATAAGTTATAACGTGACCAGTCACTTTCACTTACAATATAAATGAGTTGTAATTCTTTACAATCCTGTCTTTAGTGTACTGCAATTTAATCAATTGGTCTGTCTAAATAGAACTTCTTCTTTTATTCATCTACATAATTTTACAATATATAATGCAATACAGAACTCGAATACACATACATGTAAAACATGTCCATGTCCACTGATATAAAAGAAGGGAAATAGCACAATCCCTTACCTGAACTTGTTGAGCTGTTGGTCGGGGTGGTATCACTGGACGGGGTGAGGAAACACTACCGCTACTTGACTTTTCTGATGACAGAAAGAAAGAATGAAAAAAAAAAAAAAAATCCCAAGGTGAAAGTCAAATTCTTTGTAATCTACTCTATCAAACTTGTACAATGATTTCTAATTCATTGATAAATGTTAGAAGATTCATACTTTTGAGAAATGTTCTAGTCTAGTAAATGTGCCTGTACATGTGCACCAGAATTCCAGCACTAACGATACATAAACATGAGTAGATAACTGCAAAAACTTTGATACAGAGGAACCTTGTTATAAATTTAAGAAGACTGTTAGATTCTCTGTATTCCAAGAAAATTTTACCTAGCCCAATTTTTTTTTTTTTTCAATGATTCAGCTCTGTTGTAACAAAATAACAGTACATGTTAATTACCAAGGTCCTATGAAATAAGCTGTAAAATGGTTCCACTGCACTAAAATGTAAATGTCTATGGTGCATCTTTATCATTTGTAAATCTTTCATATTTTGTTACATGTATATGCCCATACACCAAATAAATCCCAGAGCAATATTACTGCATGAAGAAATGATTATTACAATCTATTCTTCAATAGAACTTTAGGACATTAAAGGTTTTGATGAATAATATTTCAATGAATATGATTACATATGAACATTCTCTGATCACTAATACATTACATAGGAAAAACTGTCTTTTATTCTTTATTGCTCACCAAAGAGCTAACAATTGACACTTAAATAGCTAAATAATGATCAAACTTTTAGGAGATGACTTTCATGGACTGCGCTTACCGTCCTGGAACACAAGATTAAGATCAAGCGAGCTGGAACGAGAATGATTGCGCTGATGTTTCCTGGGAGGAAGGGGTGGGGCAGTTACCCCACCCTCTAGTGGCTGTGTGCGGGGAGGGGGTGCAGCTCCTTCTGAGAAGCTAGCTGCATTCATAGATTTGGAGAGTCTGGGTCGGGGCAAGGTTGATCCTGCGTATGCCATGGCACTGTGGGAATCAACAGTGCCCTGGCGTGATCGGCGCCTGCTCGTATCTTGGGTGTTGTTCTCCACAGGGAGGGGGGCTTTCCTCTTGGTTTTATTGGAGGAGTGGGGTGCTGGTGCTGCCCCCTTTGGAGCTGCCAATCCTGTTGGAACCGATGCTCTTCGTGGCCCTCCGTCGTTCCTTTCCTGATCTGTAGGTACATGTAGTTGCTCAACCTTCAAGCTCTGAAGCTGGGCTTGAGCCCCATTCTGGGGGTGGGGACGAGGAAGGGCGGCGCCCCTTGGTGACCCTCCCCCTCCACTCTCTGTCGTCACTGCTCCTTGCCTGTAGAGGGGCAATCGCCCTGGGGTGTGCATACTGATCGTTGCACCTGCGTGGGACCTGGATGTGACATGAATTTGTGCCCAAGGAACCAGGATAGTGACAAGTGTACACATACATGTATAAATACTTCCTACACAAGGATACACATCCACATCCCCCAAACCTACATGTACAGTGTGGAAACATATTTCACAGTAAAATACTTTGAAGACTCTAAAGAGCAAAATATATCTACTTACAGCTTGTCTGGTGATTACTTATTCTATACATCAGGTAAAATGTGCTGTAATGCAGGTTGTTTTATTCTAAACATCAGTGCATTGTCAACAGCTCACATCTTATTTAATGACAAACGTACAGGGAGTGAAAATATATTGGAATGATTTTTGTTAATGTGACAGAATTAAAGTGAAGTCTCTATGAGCAACATGATCATATGATATTCCCTGTATTCTAATCCTTCTAAATACAAAATCATAATCTAATAGTTCACAAAGATTGAAATTTGGATTTTAATGAATCTGGGCCCTGTGACATAAACATCAAATTAAATCAAATATAAAAATCTATTGTATCTCCATATTTTCAATGATTAATTGTGTGTCTCATTTTATTATCATTCGCAACTATACGTACCATAAAATTGGTCATAGCTTACTACTGATTGTCAAATTATTATTAATTCAAGAAGATATGATGAATTCTGGGGAGATACATGTAAACAAAATAAATTGTAACTTGTTATGTTAAGGGCCTAGTTTTCACAGGTGCGTTAATCAATATAAAAGTTGACTTTAAAAAAAAAAAATGTCTACAGAGAGTGAGAAATTCCTATTTAGTCAAATTCTTAGGTGAGAGTTAATACTGAAGTTAGCGGCACAAATTCAAACCAATACATGTGCATATCAAGATGTTAGTCAATATCATCACACTTTGTCACAAGAAAAGTTGTGCAGCATTGAAAATCTAAGCATTGTAAGCATACGTTAAATTCTGAGAATGACAATCTTCCATTGAAATATGTTCAGGAATTTCAAGTACTGCCAACCTTGTAAAAAGCACTGTAGTATTTTGAGGTATGAAAAAGGTATTTGATGTGGAAAAACAGTATTTTCACCTTTTCTGCTATAGACATGTGTAGTAACACAATTATAAAAGAAAAAAAAAGATTTTCCATGAAACCTGCAATATTTGTGATAAAAAACAGTATAAAATACTGCAAAAAAAGATAGAAAAGTTGGCATCTCTGTACATGTATGTTGTAATGAGAATGCTATAGAACTTGTACTGTTTCTTCCAATCCTGGTTACATTTACATGTGTGATAGTATTATCCTAGTCTAGTCATAACATATCAGTATGTGAATTAGGGGATTTTGAAATAGACCAATTCACAGATATATTCATCTTTTATGCCAGCTTCGACTCATGATGGTTAGCAGTAAAGACCCTACATTTGTCAGTTGCTTGCCCAGCATAGCAACACTGATGTACGCAACCTGTCTTTCATCAAAATATGATACATGTACCTTGCAACAGGTAAACCTTACCGTTTGTATCTAGGTTCCTGAAGAAGCCAACCACAGATGTGAAAACATTTTTAAAACTAATTTCTGTAATTGCTATGGTACTATCATATCAAGTCTGAACTGCAGACTATATAAATTACAGGAAGAAATGTTTGTCAGTATCATTAAAAAAGTGAAGTTAAAGGTAGTAAGCATGTAATCATGCTTAGCATTCACTAGTATAGAAAAATAAGACTACTTCTCTAATAATGAAGAGAGACTAGGGCCTTTCATAAATCTTTGCACTGGGGCTCATTTTTGAGAGACAACTCCCCCCCCCCCACCACTTGATATATACTTTTTTTTCCAGAGTATTCAAGGAATTGACCTTTTCCTTTCTAGCTTAACAGCTAATTTCCTGTGAAGCGTGGTAAATTTCATTGCTCATAGAAGCCTGTGAGATTGGACTACAGTGTAACATTAATTATCAGTTTTTATTAAATGAGACATGAAAAATGGAAGGCTAACTTCTGGGAATGGTGATTAATAACATGGGAGCTTTCTCCTTATCTCCTATGCCATCATGAAAAAATGGAATAGTACTGTAAGTAGCTATGTCCAATAAAAATGTCCTAATGAAGTGTTCTCAAATATCAAATATGATTATTCTGTAATGAATTTCTGCAAGACCTGGCCTATATAATAATTGCAGTATTCAGGCATAAGTTAGGCTTCATACATATTTGAAAAAAAAAAATAACAAAAATAGTTTGCGAAAGCAAAATGATGTTCTACTTTTGAAAGATCCATACCTTTTTGTAGAAGTACTTTATTTATTTATTTATTCATTGAGTTTTACATTTACCCCAGTAAATAAATAAAATAAACAAACTGTAAATATAGGTACATCATTGTATGACTTTGTGAGTAAAAATGGCATTAATGAGTAAGCATGCTTGAACTGGGTGCAAAGTTGAAGAATGGGAGTGCTTTAGAATAAAGGAAAGCAGCATACCTATTTTCCTCCAATTCACTAAAGAGTGAAGTAAAAATGAAGCAATACAAGAAATAAAAAAGGAAAAAGTTGAATCTTACAAGAAATAAAAAAGGAAAAAGTATCTTAGCACCAATGAAAATGATCAAGTAAAACAACAAACAGCAAGAGGAAGCAAGCAAACAAAAATAACAGCAGAAGAACATTTTTTTCCCTTTCAAAATAAAGCGAGGGTTCTCTCCCCCCCCCCCCCCCCCCCCACTGTTCTCCCCGCCCCCCATTTTCCCTATTTTTGTCAAAATAAGGGGAGGCTTCTATCTTTTTTAGTTTCAAGAGATTAACATAAAATATAATACTTCATGGATTCTCCAGATACTGAAAAATACAAGAAAATGATTTCACGGAAAAATAATGCCTCTGGCACTAACCTTTGGTGGGTGGAGGCATGAAAATACTCTTAACAAAAAATAAAAGACACCATCTGAATGATACTTCTTGCAGGAAACAAAATGGGAGGTTAAATGGCTGATAAAATCACGAGCTGTAAGCTGCCTCTGTGAAAGTGACATCAGATTCAACACCCCCGCCCACCTCCCCCCCAAAAAAAAAAAAAAAAAAAAAAAAATGAGAATGTGAAAATATTACAGTGTAAACGAGTTAAAAGTAATCACAACAAAAACATCAACGGTATAGTAAAAATGGTAACGACTGAAGAGTATTGGACAGCGCTGTAAGGTATTCTGCTTGACCAGAAACCCTAAAAATCACTTCAAACTTAAAAGAAATAGTCTCTTGAAAAACTAATGGTAAAATCCCAGTTTTAGTACCAACTCAGGAAACACACAAAACTAAATCTTAGCTCAGTAACAAACTGACAATTAATTTTTATCTCCAGTTCAAAACTTCTCAAACAAGCAATTGAGCTTTGATTCATAAATAGCAAATTGCTGATGAATGTGACATTTCAACTGGTTGAAGGTCCAAAGAATCAAAGTTAGATTTAATCATCACGGACCAAGTGTTGAAAACTTCCAATCTTGATTGGCTTATCAAAGACTTGGGATTGAGGATACTGGAGCTTATTATCAATTGTAAGTTTTCAGAAACACAGCCTCATTTTATCGGATCACAGAATTAAAACTACTACACAGGGAAGTAACATTAAAGGTAATTTTGAATTCTTATTAAGAAAAATTCATCTGGATTTGTTCATCATGCTGTTTGTACTATCAAAATGAAATTAAAGCTGCTAATCCTTTCTATACAAATATGACTTCAATTAACTTAAACAAGAATGCTCCTAAGAATAATGACTTGTGTAAAAATGGTTTCAAGCTCATCAGTTCATTTGTCGTCTGAATTTTCTTATTTTATGTCTAATTTGAAAAGGATTTTTTTTTTTTTTCCTTACTGCAGTTCCCTAGTTCCTAAAATGCAGCATATAAAAGGTGGTCGGATTCTGTCCTAGTTTTCTGTTACTATAACCTATTTCTCATTTCGTCACAAGAACTCAAGATAACCATAACACTTCCTGAATAATAATAATTAACTCTGTGACATTTCCATCGTGATAGTAAAGTGAGGCTTGGATCTGTGTTAGTGGTCTAAATGGGTAAATCCTGTTACCTGGATCGATTTCTAGGGATGCGGGGGTGGGGTGCTACCTTGTTGATGGATCCCTCTCCCATTTGGCAGGGAGGGGCAGCTAGGAATTCAACATGGAAAAAAATAAAATGCATGGTTAGACTTAGGCAGTAGAAAGGCTAGAACTACATGTACATGAGCAGAGTACTAATAAATTCATATGTACATACATGCATCGTCTTTCTACAAAGAAAAGAACAAGCAAAGTGCAGATCAGTAAAGGGGAAAAAAACCCAGAAATAGTGAAAGGACAAGAAGATGGAAAAGAAATCAGTGAATTTGTCTGTGTTCTGGATTCACTATTACAAGTAATAAAAAATAGAAAAAATAAAAAAGAGTAGCCTGTATTTGTTCCTACATGTGCAATCTCACGTCCATTGTTACAAAAGAATGAAATGATCAAAAGAGCACAACTTGTCAGTAGTCCTCTATAGGGTGGCTGGTTCCATGGGCAACTTGACACTTGTTGATGACTGTCCCTATCCTTTATGTTTGTATATGGTTGTATGTGCTGCAATTTGCCTATTAAATACTCCTTTAATAGCAAAGTGTAGATTTCACCACTGGCTGATGATGTTAAATGAAGGTGGATATCATTCAACGATTTTGCGCTGTAATCCTCATGATGAAACTGCAGGTTGTACCCGATCTGTAGGTCCATGTCTGAGAACACAATTTGACATTTATGTGCACCATCTCCTTTTCCTAGGGGTCACTTTATCCAGATCTCCCCATCCCTGATGGTAACTGTTTGTGACTGCTTCTTATAAAGGTAAAAGATGGCAACAGGAGTCAGAGTTTCAGTTACAATGTATAAAGAACCCCCTCTCCTGCAATGTTCTCAAGCTCATGGGGTAGGAATCAGTACATGATTGTACAGGACCAGACTGCTGTGGAGAGCAAACATCATTCTTCTACGTTCAAACCTTAATCTTGTGTTCCAGGTGCAGCTAGCACACTATAAATGTTTGGAAATTGCATTTCCACAATTTTCACTGATCTTCTGTAATTGAATTAGATGACAAGAGCAAACTGCCATCAACAAAAAGTGTTAGAAGGCATACATGATGGCAACAGAATATTTCTTACAGCTGTACATCTGTATTTGGAAAATCAAATGGCATTATTGTGTTTCTAATCATAAGTAATTTCAATTCAATTCTTTTTAACATGAAATGCAGTGTTGGTAAAGGTTGCTCAATCGGAAATGCGTCAACTGGAAAGGCTACATTTATTCTATCTAATTGCTTCATATCACACCACTTTGAAATGATCTCTGTCAGGGATAAGTATGGCTACAGCATTTCTCGGCAAATATTAAATCGAATTCAAATAGATTCAGCATTTGAATCAGAGCTTCGAATTATTGTCAATGGCACACCCCCCCCCCCAAATTTTTTTAAAATAAGAAAATAAAATAAAAAAGAAGCGGGAAAAAGCACTTCAGAAGACACAATTTTTGGTACTGGCATCCTTTACATGTAATCTGGTAGGGTATCCAAAAATGAAGAAATTGTGGAAATCTCACATCACGGCCTTATGACTTTTACCAACACTGTAATTACCTTTGCAATGATTATCATAACATGTTATACATATCACACGTACAATACATACGATGAACAGAATATATACATGAAGTATGGCATAGCAAAGAGCCATGGATAAATTGGGACTTGTGTGGAATAGCTGTTCTGAGTGGATAAGTGCTGGTCAGGTCAAAGTGTACCATATGATAGAGAGGAAGGGGTGGGAATGGGCAAGGGTTATAATGCTGGAGATGGGGGGTGGGAGGGGATAAAGTGACAAAGAAGGGTGATGGGTTCAATCAGGGTGAGTCGGAAGGTAGTGGATGGAAAACTAAGAAAGGACCGGGTTAAGATAAAACCTTGAACAATACATCGTGCCGGAAAACACTATAAAATTGGAGATTTTCGCGCTCAGCCAGGATAAACACAATGATGCATCTTTCAATTGTTGCGGACAGCAATTATTCACGTGCAATATGAACAAAACATTTTCCACGGTTTCATTTTTGCGCACGTGTCGTGCCACGCAAGATGCGTGAAAATTTCCACAACACGAAATATTCCACGTTTACCAGCAGATGGACTGGAAACTATGGAAAATGTACTATACATCATACATGTACATGTATATCATATCCAATGAGGTAATGGCACAGCACAAAACACATGTATGTGTAGTATGCATTGTGCTTTCTCTGTTTTGAATGTTAAGAGTAGTTGCATAGAGTGGAAGAATATTGGAACGTACTGTATGTAAGAGTACTTTTTTTCTGGCTGAAATCCTTCGTGTTCTTGGAGCATATCTTAGTGTGTTGCGCAAGGAGTACATTAACATATATGGTGTACGGTGCAATGCATACGTGCATGCTTTACCATAAGAAAAGAAAGCTCATTTCAAATTTGTGCTGTGCATGTAATCAAAGGTACTGTACACTTACATATCAAGCAATCTTGTCTAATGTGCTTCTACTATTTTTTTGTTTTTAAATATTCTAGGCAGTTACTGTATACAGACTGCACAACTGTCATGCCATTTTACAAGCAACAACTGATTTTATGCTCATATTGCTGCTACTGCAAATTTGGCACAATCTCAATTCTCTTTACAACCACAACAAAAACCAGTAGGTCATGCAAAATTTTGATACCTTATTCACAGTGAGTAAAATGTTTACTTTACAAGATACATGTATATTCCATGGCAGAGAAGAGCAAGGCAGTGTCTCACAAAACTGTCTGCCAACATCCCACTGATATGTCACTTAATTGATCTTAATGAAACAATCATTTCACTGGCACATACTTTAGGCAAACTAGAATTAATGAGTTTCATACATGTAAGGAGACCTGAAAGTGAAATGTAGCATACAGTGTATAGTGTAAGAAAATTAATCAATTTCCTTCATAATGCCTGAATGGTAGGATGGAAGGGAAGGACTTTGTCAATGAAGCTTGGGATCTTGCATATCATACCTGCTCCTAGTTGGTATACTGGGTGTCCCAGAAAAAGCGGAACAGCGGATTTTCAGTACTTTACCTTCGAAAAGTTTGTAATTTTTCTACATCATTGGGGACAGCATTCTCTGCCGAGAAGAATGACACCGATATCATTGAATGTGGTGAAGTAATTCTGATTCTATGCCCATGTCTTAAAATACATTCATTTTCAAATTTTGGGCGAGAGATGAGAGAAAAATTGTGTTGGGAAGGCCTTTCATAATATGATGTTTGAGGGAAGCCCATTGATGCATGTAAATAACAATCATGCCATATGAAAGGCCATTCCCAGCAAGATTTTGCTCTCATCTGTCGCAATAAAAACACGTGAAATTCGAAAATTACTATATTTTAAAAAACGGGCATAGAATCAAAATTACTTCACCAAATTCAATGATCTTGGTATCATTTTCTTTGGTAGAAGATGCTTTAGCCATTGGTGTAAACAAAAAAACAACATTTGGAGGGTAAAGTAGTGAAAATCCGACGTTCCACTTTTTCTGGGACACCCGGTATAAGCATGATGGACTGTGGTGGCACAAATTTAAATGGCATGTGGCAGGACTTTGAATGACATTTGGAAGGGGGTGGTAGTAGCATCATACACTACTCATATGTCATGGCAAAAAGGAGTGGCAGCAGCAGTGGGCCTAGGCACAGGATAGCTTTAGATCACAGGACTTGGTTTGAAAGCTTATACCAGGGGGTGTTTCATAAAGCTGTTCGTAAAGTTACACATGACTTTACGAACAACTTGTATATGAAGTGCCAAATGGGATGCCCCAAATTTTTCCTAACATTTAAACAAAGTGTGGCTGCATTTCCTGTAATCTCACTTAAATTGTGGCAAACAATATACTTCTCAATGAAAAAGTTGGTAAACAATAGTAATGTTTATCTACATCTCCATATTTCCCCTTTAGCTGATGCAATTCATAATGACTGAGAATCCCATTTGGCTTGCCGTATTCAAGTCCTTCGTAAAGTCATTCATAACTTTACGAACAACTTTATGAAACACCCCCCTCATGTATCAAAAAACAGGTGATTGAATAAGAAGGAGAACAAAAAATCCCATAAAAACCTCACTCTGCCTATCTGCAAAAGAATCGAAATTTACCTACTGTTTATGCGCTATATTCAATGAAATAATACATGTAGGTTTGCCTAGAATATTTTGTTAGCAAATCTACCTTACATTTTTTTTTAAATCATAAATTCTCCCATATCATAAATGCACTAAAAGATTTAATAATAAATGCAAAAGAATTGGGATGTACCCGCTGTTTCTGCTATATATTCATTGAAATAAATGGCTTGTCTAGATATACATGTGCATGTACATGTATTTTATCAGCAAAGCTCCCTCACATTTTAATTTTTCTTCGAAATAATATATTCTCCTCTATCATACATTAACTAAAAGTTTTGATAATACAATTTAATTAATAATCAAATATATTTTGTTTGAATATAGCTTATACATTAAGAATAATTTGATGATAATTAACCCTTCAAAAATTATTCAAACAAATAATATATTCACACTTCTAGCATACTAGAAAAATTTTGCCTATGCATTTCATACTCTAAGGAAAAAGGCATTTACTCCTGACCTCAAAACTTCATGCAAGTTAAGCAAACATATTCTCCATCTTAATATGTAGCATTTGTAGTTTTAAATATGACTGTTTAATTTAAAAAAAATAATAAAAAGAAAAGAAGTTAATTCTAAATGTTACCAAATTTGTATTTTGATTACTTTAACCCTGCAGAATATTACTTTGCATGGAATCGGACTGATTAATCAAAGATTTCAAACCAAGTGTGTGCATAATGTCTGTTAAGAGCAAAAAGGGCACTATTAAACTTCTATAGTATTACAACTGGTCATAACACCCTCTTAGCTCTCAACAGGCATTATCTTAAGCTTTCCTTTGCATGCATTTTATAGTGACCTGTAGCTGTGAATGGTGATAGTTATATATTCATAGCATCATCTTGCTTCACTCAATGCCACTGGAGGGATATTCAAGGTACCTGAACCAAACTTGGGGCGGGCCTTGCCCCATTCGGGAGGCGGGGCTATCTTGGCGGGGGTGTGGTCTGTGCTGTTACTACTTGTGATCGTCATGGCACGGGGCTTTATGGGGGAGGGGGCCACTATGCTGCTCTGTTCCAACTCGTCTTGATGGACAGGATCTAAGGATTCAAATTCATCGACATTGAATTCTAAATGTGTGGAAATCGTAGAGTTAATACGTACCTCAAAGATGGCATCCCACACACACATACACAAACACATACACGCAAACAAGTCTACACATTCATACAACGTTAAATGAATGGAAAACAGAGAGTTAAATTACATGTATAATACATCTTGCATAGTATATTTGCAACACAAACAATTTTACAAGTACATGTTGTTCTAAATGTGCAAAACATGGGTATTTTAAATATACTGCTTATTCTTTTGCAGACATGTAATTCTAAATGTACAAAATACACTTAAAACACATTTTGCTAAATTATTTTTAACACACACACACACACATAACATTTTACTATCATGACATTTAAAGTTCTGCAGTAGTGTTTACTGACTTGGCTTTAATCAAGTCATTGAGAGTTTGTATCTAGGTCATGATGACTTTCAGGCAAGGTACATGTACTATATTTCTTCTAAAGCTGTGCTCTCTGCCCAGGTGTAGAAAAAATGGATACCTGTTTGGGATGAATCCCTTCTGATGTGAGCTCTAAAATGACAACTCAAATGAAGCTCAGATAACAAGAGACATCACTAGTCAAGGTAAAAAAGTGGTCCACGTAACAAATGAAACCATCAGCAAAGAAAACTGACAGCATATCAAGGGTTTAATGCAACAAAGGGCTATATCTGCATTTTTCGGTCAAAATGAGGTTTTGATATCAAAATGATCGATTAGAGACCAGTAACCCACTGGTACAAATGTAATAATGGTTTCTACAGCAAACTGTGCTACAGCAGGGTATCACCCAAAGTACATGTAGATACATGTATGGCCATCTACATTAAACCAGTGTTTACAACATAACTTCATTGCAAGTTTTCTCAAAATGGCCAAAACACAGATAGCCCTTTGTTGCCCTTTACCCTTGATATATTCATGAATGTATTCAAGAATTAGTAAATGTTAAATTACTATTAGGGTGCTGGGAAAATCATGTGTGACAGATATATGCACTAAGTAAGAAATAAGTTAAATTCTATGATTATTTAGAGCAGTAAAAGAAACATAAAACTGGTGTGTTCACATGTTCATACATGTAGCATACCTGAGAATGTTCTTGGTCTTGAATCTGAATTCTCTGCATCAGGCTGCACTGGTTTGCCATCAGGTGAAAGATGTAATGCAATTGGCTGAAAGATCTTTGCATCCTAAAAAAGAGATAAAATGAGATACATGTAAATTATATTGAAACAATATCCAACAGAGACTTCCATGAATACATGTATACAGTAAGCATTAACAAGTACTGACTCTAAACCACTTTAATATCCTGAATTTATTTTTGAAAAAAAAAACTCAAAACCCCTTGTATTTTTCATAACAAGAGTGTTGAGCATGAGATACACACAGAGATGAGGAGCAACAGGCTTCCTCATGTGAATATCTGGCAAATGGCAAATAGCACACTTGCAGATCTGAATGTTGAATCCCTGATGTATGCTTCGGTGACAATCCGTTGCATCAGTGCAGAAAAGCCTTTAGGGAATGCAAAAGGCATTCTCTCATAAAGTGAAAAAAGAATACAATTTGTCATAAAATGCTGCACTATTTCTGTGGAACCCGTCCAGAAAGAAACAGTAACTCCAAAACAATAGTCATGAGTGTCATAACTTAATTTTCATTAGAAGAGCTTTAACCCTAAAATGACTGGGTATATTGGAGGCTGGAAAAACTGATCTCGGCTGTTGGTTGTCCGATTGCAACCAAATTTGGTATACACGTAGTTCATTATGTTGTCTACATGAATGCATATTCAAATTAATATTATTACTCTTATCTTTACAGATATTCTTAAAATTAATTATCCAAATTTACCATTTTGGGGGGGGGAAGTTTGTGTTTTTTTATATTTAGGTGTCTATCATAGTCTAGAAATCCCTATTCAAGGGTGTTATATATAAGAAGAAGGTGTTCAAACGAATGCAAAATATCGAATTTTTCTTGACATGCCATGTGAAAATGTGACGTACATGTAACTCTGTAATCATACATGCGGGGCAAGCAAATTTGGTATCAAAAGTTGTGCAAAACTCTAAAGAAAAAAGTCATGAAACAGCAGCGCGAAATCTTTAAGCATTACAAAATAATCGCAGTTTATGTCAAGAGGGGGGGCCCCCGTCTTTTTAGGGTTAAAACTTACATTATATCTGTTAAGGGCTTTTGCGCGCACAATACATTTTGGGACGTTTTTGCACTGACGCGACAAATCGCTCTGTGTTCAACTTTACTACACTAACCGAATAATGAACTTTAGCCAAACAGTTATGATAAAAGACCAAACCATATGTACAACCCTAACCCTTACCCTAAACCTGACCCACATGTAAAACCCTACATGTACATGTACCATAACCCTCACCCTAACCACATATCTTAGACCAAATAAAGTCCAGAGCAATTGTCGCTGCAGCATGTGGCGGGTCAGTGTAAATAGCACCCCATAGAATACTTTGAATGTAGAATGATTTGTAAAATCTTGCCATAAATGAAAATGTAGGAAAATGCAGCTATACATGAGCCCAAGGTCATGAATATGTGAATGTAGTATGAAAAAGTAATTATCATCAAAGATAAACAAGCTTTTGTTAAATTAGAAGCAGGAAGTGTTTAGTTTCATTGTCTTTACCCAGGTACAGCAAGGATATGGTTTTTCTTCTTTTTTTTTCAAAGAAAACTGAAGTGGGAATAAAGCAATTATTAGCACAAAAGAAGAAATTGTTTCAGTTATTATCTAGTTAGGCAACTAGATACTGGAGCTCTACAAATACATTGATTGGACTGGATTGGATTAAACAAGCAGCAGAAAGGTTTTAGTTTCATACATCGGTACTCTGTTACAGTGATATTGTATTTTAAAGAGGTTAACCCCCCCCCCCCCCCAAAAAAAAAAAAAAAAAAAAAAACTTGAATGACATAAAGCTGTGCCATTCTGCAATAAATCTGGACATACATGTAGAGAAGTAATATGATTGTTAAATAACTATGCATAAAGTCAGACTACATGTATTGTCATATGATTACTATGTTCATTGAAAGCTTCTGCATTTATTTCAGCTTCCTTTTCTTTCATTTTTTCTTCCTTTCCCTTCATGCATTTTTTTCCTTCCTCACTTACATGTAACTATCTTCAAGTTTCACATACTGAAAATTGTTATCCCTTTTCTTATCTTCCTCCTATTTCCCTTCATTCACTTCTTCAGTTGTCAATTTTCACCCTTTTTCCCTCCCTCTCCCCTCTTCTTATCCCTCCCCTCTATCTTTCTCCTCTATTTCTCTCTCTCTCTCTCTCTCTCTCTCTCTCTCTCCCCCATCCCAATTGTTTTTCATGCCTCAATCCCTTCTTTTCTCTCTGTCTCACTCTCTTACTTTAATTTTTCTCAACTTATGCCTACATCTAGCAGAATGAATGAGGTCCCCTACTATTTAAATTCAAATAAGTTATGATATTAAAATGATTGCAATGATACAAGATTACAAGTGCTGAATTTGAGATGTCACTAATAGCCATAATGGAGCATGAAAACAGGGATTTTTTTTTTCTTTTTCTTTTTGATAACACAATGCATTCAGAAGAGTGGGTTATCTTTGCATGCTTAATGTTTGAATGTTAAGCAGGTACATGTACATGTATTTGTAATAGTCATTGAAAACATGTGCATGTACATGTACTGTATACTTCCAAACCCTTTTTATTTGGGACTAAAAGCATCCAAGGAAATGTGCAATGTACATGTACGTGTACCAAGACAGCTAAAAATTTAAAAGGAAATTACAGACCGACATTTTTACTTACATGTATTTCACTCAACAAAGTTAAAGAAATCTCAGCACAAGCAATCCTTTTGTTATTATAGATTACTTCAATTCATTCTTTTACCTATTAACAACAGCATTATACTTGTTTCTAAATGTACTTACAGCACATATACATGTATACCCTATTATTGCAAGAGTGTATACTTATTGTATGACTACATCCTACACTTTAAAAAAAAGCCCCAAATACAATTCCAGTATAAGCAGTTTCAGTTATAAGCTACTTTCAAATGAAGATTATGTATGTGGCTCTCAAAGTCCACATTACCAGTATTCTAATACAAAATTGTAATAAAAGATTAAAATAAAACGTGCAGAATACTGAGGAATGTGTTATGGTATTACAGAAAACATGCAGGAATGAAAATGGTAAGACTCTGATATATTTGTGAGAAATACCTAATTTAAATACCTAAGTTTTGAATATATAACACAAGAGGCATCTTCCCTTGTTCTCTCTTCTTTCTTTCGAAAACAGAAAGAAATTTTTGTTGTTCTTGTTGTTTATTATTAAACATCCATTCACATAAGAAAAACCATGTTTGAATAATCATTACAAATAAATATTACAATACCAGTATGCCAATATTTTTTTTTAAATGGCATATGCATGTACATGTACATAATGTACTACATATGAAAGTACAACATGAAATGGAAGAGATAGAACATGCAGAACACTGGATTCATGTCAAATTGAAATCAGAGGACATCATGCTTAATGTTGATTCTGAGGGATCACGTCAATGACAAGCACAATAAGAGAGGGTGTGTGACTAGTAGGGTGATATGACAAGGGTCAGGTGACCATGCACTGATAGGAAGTGTCAGCTGATCAAAGAAGAGTTTGGTGAAAGGGGCCAGTCAGGTGAGTGCCAAGCATGTCAGGTGATCAGGTTTTATGATACTGATGTGTATCTGAAGTCCTTTCATGAAATGACTGAGGTCACAGCAAACTAACATCAGGGTGCTTATCATCATAGGGGGTAGGTGTAGTGATCAGATTGTGAAATTTTCTATTCCTTTTCAGTGAATTTGCTGTGAAAGGGTTGTAGAAAAAGTTGTGGTTTTGTAGTGTTTTGTAGTGCCCACGCTTTTGTTGTGAAGCATTTGTTCTTAAGGTGTGAAAGAGGTGTAAATAACCTGTACAAGTACTTTAGTTGTGAAAAAGTAGTGGTTTTGGCTCCAGCACAACCAGCACAATAGTAGACATCCTGTCATTAAGTGGTCCACCATCACCTGTCCTGAGCAGGTCTTTTTTAATCCAGTGTGAAAATGGAACAATAGACTACCCCCTATTCAAGGCAATAATCTATCTACTATTATATGGAGTTTAAACACATTCCGTTATTGATTATTCTGCTGGTGAACACCAACTAAGCCTGATCATTATTGAACAACCTTTTTAAACAGCAAAACCACTACCTTTTTAAAAACCTTTTTTCACAGAGACTTCACTGCAAAAGACCAGCTTTTTCACAATCAGATCACTACAGTTAAGGTTGGTAGTACAGGGTGAATGGGGATAGTTAAAAACAGAACTCCTTCATTCAATTAAAGAATTAGGAAAAACATGCAGCTGGGATATCAATCAAAACCAGTGATTAGGTTGGAGAAACATTATAGTCGGGTCCCTTTCATAGAACAATAACTACAATCTCAAATAATCAAGCCAATGTTCAGCGAACTGAGGCATCATCCATGGTGTAAATGGATTTATCATACAGCTACGAGAGTAATGTGACTATGAAAAAACTAGGTCAAGTTGCAAGGTTAGATTAGTCAAGCAATTATGACAGTAATACATGTGTGTGACTAACTTAGTCAGTTTACATAGGCAATGAGCAAAATATGACTACAATGTAGCTTGATTATGTGGTTACGAAAGTATTAACGTGTGAGGCTGTAATCTTGAGGTGACATGTTGAAATTCAGGTGATTATGGTATTAATGATCATCAAAATTAATTGGTTGGATAAATGGTCATGTGACTATAGGATTAATGGTAAAAGGTCACACGAATAATGGTAACTGCATTTCTAGTCAGGTGAAAGACTGAGAGTTATGTGGCTATGGAGTAATAACTTCATGGGTCAAGTGACATGTTGCGGGTCATGTGACTTAATGGGTGAGATGACACAGTACTATCAATATGAATTTAAACTTAGTCAGACAATGTGGTGAAGGTCATGCGACAACATGTATATTCATTAATATCACATGATTTCCTGGGTCAGATAAAATGTTGTCTTAAACATAATTTACATGTACAGTGTAAATGAACTAGGGGGAAAAAGGGAGGACAAAAAGGGGACTTAATGGGCCTTGTGACTTTGGAAGTGAGGTAGGTGAAATGGTGGATCATGTGACTATGGGAGCAACATCATGTGACTTATACAGGGTCAGGTGACTACGGGAGTAATATTATGTGACTTACTGGGTCAGGTGAGATGGAGGCAAAATCAAAGCTGACCGGAGGCTGGGACGAGGGGGACGGCGGCCCGGGGAAAGGCGAGTCCACGAATGTCGCCCAATTCTGGAAAAATTAATTGTACACAGAAAACGGGCAAGAGTTTGAAACTCTCCTCATGATTTGAGTTTAGCACACTCTATGTAATCTATAGGACTGGAATCCAACTAAGTTTTAAAGGATATGCTTAGACACTGTAGCACAGAGTTAACATAACACTGATATTTCTCTCCCTGTGCCATGCAACCACAGAGCATAAAGTGGGCCATGCTGTTTATTTCCAACTCTTTTAACTTTCTTATTCTTCACTTTCTTCTGTTCTACATCTTCTATGATCCAATACTACACATGCTTTAGGCAGCACACAACATATGAGTACCCAATTACTTTTGACAAAAATCTACATGCTTCAAATTTTCCATCGGAGAACTGCAAGGTTTCTGCTTTCAAGATTACCAGGCCCATTCCCATGCAAAAGAGATTCCTTTTATTCCAGCATGTGATATTAGTGTGCAAACAGCTATTCTAATCCTGACCAGGATCAAGCCCAATATCTAGTGCTCTCTAGATCTGTGGACTTGATTACCCAGTAAATATGGGCCTACAGTGTACATTTTTGTGGAACAGGTGCATGTCTCTTCTAATACTTGGTCTTTCTACAATGAATGAATTCAATTGACATGGCTGAGTCTGCAACTGTGATCAATGCAACTACTGTATCTTGCTAAAATTGAAACTACAAATGATATCATATCGTATTCTGAATGGATTGAGGAACACTTCACAGTTGATTCAAAAGGAAGTTCTGCAATGAATGAGAAAAATTTACATACACATACAGCTACACATCTATCCAATGCTGCTACACACCACAGAATTGAATAACATGATAACACCACCTTTTTCTCACTAGCTAATCTCCAACATACAATTTACATGAAAATGGTGCACTTGAACAATATAAATTTTCAATACAGCAAGGTAAACATGCTTTAGGTTCAAGATGTATAGATATTTTGTCGTACCTCCTTTTAAGTTTTTGTATTTGTATGTATACATTGTAGTGTCATGAGTACCAACAAGAAGCCACTATTAACATTCTTATTATTATCATTTGTCTTCATGAAAACATTCCACTATATTAACTTATCTTCACACTTAACACTGTCGTTACTAACATGATGGCAGCCAGCTGTTTCTCATGACTATAGATAATGTACGCACCATCTAAAATACCTAGGAAGAAAATACTGATTGTGCACAACACGCAAGCAAGCATGCACAGCACTGGAAATATACATTCACAATGCTTTCATCCCATTCCTATTTTCTTTCCAGTACCGAAGTGATGACAGTGATTAAGATACTACCAAAGCAGAATAATTTTATGCCTACGCTTCTGACCTTGATAAGTTTCATATTGTATACAGTAATTACACACATGAAACTCCTAAAACAGTTACCTGTACATGGGGGTGTTTCACAAAGAGTTAAGTTGGACTTAGAGTCAGGCGTAAGTGCCAATGCGCATCTGGTATTTAACGCATAATCTTATTGACAGACTTCCTAATAGCACGCGGCCCCTGGGCATGATCTGACTAATGCAGTGATGTGTAATATACAGCACGCAACTAGGAATTTACATGTAAGTGCGACTTTAAGTCCAACTTAACTCTTTGTGAAACACCCCCCAGGTTATGAACAGTTTTAGTAAACCCTTAAAAATCGATTCCCTTGCTTATACATGTGTGTAGCTGGTCAGTGGCAAGATAGAAACAAAACTAAGATGCTGTGAATTTTATTTCATCTGCATGTTGAATATTCAACAAATGAAAGGCAAAAAACATTTTTTATTTCAGATCAGCGACTTAAAATCACACAGAGCCTACAGAAGTGTAAAACCTAGTACCTATAAGAGTTCTGTTTACACAAGAAGTATATGAAGCGCTGTGAACATTATGTGGGAAGTGGTCGGGGTGTAGGGGTACTAGCGTAGGAAAAAGTGTAACAGTTACATTTCATTTATTTCAAGTATTTACAACTGAAATTCATCGAAAATCATGAATGGAATTTCACATGATCTCACGAATGTACAGGTATCTTTTTTTGCAAGGCAATCAAGGTGTTACTATTCAAAGCCTTGACCCAATTTTCTCTTTGCTATCAAAACTTGTACATGAGATTTAATACATTTATAGCTACTGCCAATTTTCCCCAAGAAGAAAGGACTTTCTCAAGGGCTTTGTGAATCAACTTTCCCTCCATAAATTGCAACACATTGTTTACAAGCATTTTCTTTTACTATTTCATTCTCATAAAAAAAGAGAAAAGAAATAGGATCATAGTCAGAGAGCACAACATGCAGAGGACCAGTTCATGCATGTACCCAGTTTATACATTCTATAGAGGTCTCATCATGCACTCCACATGCCCCTACATGCATATCTACATACATCACAAACCTTGTATAGCAAAAAACCTTTTCATTACAAGTTTTTTTGCCCTTCTTTTTAAACAAAATCTAAGATAGATTTCTTTTTTTTTCAATTTCAGTAACAAAATAATAAAATATGTATATCTTTTTTCTTGGCAACTTGGAAACTTTCTATATCTTTTCTCCAGTCCCATGATTTTAATGGTAGTCTACCTCAGGAATCATACATGATTTTAAAGATAAGTTTCCACTGCTTTGGACACCTCTATTTTTCCCATAACACTAATTCAAATCTGGAATTAGATATTTCTGAATTTCAATGAATTTTCCACCTTCCCGTAAACACACAAAACCCTGATGTAATTCATCTTGGTATAGAAAAATGACATCCCTTCTTCAATTGGCCTATGTTTAGAGGAGGCCATTATGGTGCACCACGACAGAGATGCCAACCTTTCATCGGGTTTTGCAGTATTTTGTCTGAAAAGAAGTATTATGAGTGGAAAAAGGAGTATCTCCTACTTTAGAGAGCTATAGAAATGTACAGTAACTAAAGTTCAGGAAAAAAAAAAAAAGTTTTGTACATAACACCTGCAGTATTTCCCCCCCCCCCTCCAAAAACAAGAACAAAATACTGCCAAAAAGGCACAGTTGTCATCACTGCCACAAGTTTGACTCTCACCGATGAAAACTGAAAACCAAGAAATGCCATTCACTAAAAATATTCACCTGATTGATAGTGGAACAATATATTTTCCTTTTTCTTTTTTTGTTTATATTGTCAAAATTTTCTTTGTTGGAAACTTGAGCAGACCTTCTTTGCAGCTGCTGCTGTTCTCATCAAAACGGGTAATTTTGTCAAGATTGTGAAAAAGAAAATATATTTCAGAACAATAAACTTCATTTCTGCTTAGACGCTGGTCACCTCGAATACAGAATTTCCAAAAAGAGAGGTAGATTAGTTGCTCATTTTCATAAATGGAGGTTTGAAATATAATACTTGTTTTTTCTTGCCCTACACTGTATTTGTTTACTTGTATTTTTTATTTTATCATGTTATGCTGCTCTATAATACTTTGTATACCTGCAATTCACTTTATTTTTCTTGTAATTTGCTTGATTTATCTCTTGATTCTTGTTGTTTCTGCCATTTGTTTATGCTTAATAAATACTTAATTAGTAAAAAAAAAAAAAAAGAAGAAAACTAGCTTATTACTTACATCATCTGCATTCTTCATCTCCGACCCTGATGAGGGCGGGGTCACACTGCGACCCGTGTGAGCATGGGGCTGGATTGGATGGATGGTTGTAGTGGTAACAGGCTGGGCATGGGAGCCTGGGATGGGAACAGGTGTGATTTGTTTGGTAGGGACTGGACCTATAAGAGAGAGAGAAAACATTTTTTAAAAATATGTACTTACATATTACAGTATAGCAATGACTGCCACACATGTCTATAGAGGTCGAACAAGGGACAGATAAAATGTAGGCACCATAAACACATGAATGTGCTAAACAGGTTCTGCACAAATTTATTCTTAGAAAAAAATCTGTGATAACTTCTTATTCCACACAATCCAGTTCATCTGACAATCCACCCATTGGTAACAGGAGGTTCTATTTGCTATTTGTGGATGTTTCTCAGCCACGAGAGGGCACTGCGTTAGGCAGCTGATGCCGCACCTTTACCCCACGGAATGCAAACTTCGTACAGAGCTAGCTAACCAACCGAGGCATGCTTGACTGCTCTCACAAATGAGTACCAGTATGAACACACAAGAAACATGGTAAGCGATCACGGCCTGCTCCTTGTCGCATGCTCGCTGCTAATCACGGCCTGAATCTAAAGGGCTTGGTCAATTTCGAGCAGTCTGAGAATTGATTCATAGTCCGACGCATGCACTGGACACATAAACTTCGTGTACGAGTGAATGGGGCTTATGCAAATTGGACATTCCCCATAGTTTCACAGTGGCCAGTCCCTTTATGCGTAAAATACATCAGGCTTGGGTCTATGGAAAATTTTTGTTATGCAAAAATCAAATCAAAATGGGTGAACATCATTTTCCCCAACATAAAAGAAAATAAATACAAAATAATTTTCAAAACATGGCCCCCAGAGCTAATTCTACAGGTGTAAATCTTGAATATATTTAAAGAAATCTAGGTAAATCTAATGAAATTGTCATAATGCAACATTCCTAACATCCTACTACAACTAAGTGAAAAGTTGACAAGTACATGTATATCACTGGAATATCTGCAAATGTGATTAAGTGGTTCTGTGAGACACTGCCTCAGGTTTTTCCTAACAAAAGCAGGATGACAGAAGCCTACCATCGCCATTGATTGTGGGCATCTTAGGTATGAGGCATTGTGGTAGCTCATCTGGAAGTGGAATGTGGTGTTTTCTGAGGACTACCAGGTGCATGGCTGTACAGAACTCCTCCAAGGACAGCGTTCCATCTTTGTTCACGTCGGAGAGTTGCCTATTAAAGATGAAAGTGAACAGAGAAATGCATCAATATGAACATACACCTACTGTATGGTATAATGAAACAAGCAAAGATTCAAACTCTTCTAATGAGAGCATTTGATTTTTTCTTTATACTGAAGTAGGGCTGTTACCGAACCACCGAACCAAACGAAAGTTCGCCGAACATGGCACTTCCGAACAGGACCGAACCGAACCGAACTCAAAGGCCAAGTTCGGCAGTTCGGTAGTTTATAACACAGGATCATTGATTCAGCCCTCGGTGAAGACCTTGTCTTGACTTCATTATGCTAAATGGGAGATACATCTTTGCTTTATCAAAACAAAAAAATTAATACATACAGTTATTGGTGGGATTTCTTTAAAGAAATCATATTGGAATTCATATTCCAAAAATTTTTCTTAAAATAAAAGATAGAAAAACACTTAATACAGCTTGTGTCTTATTTTTCCTTTGATTCTGATAAATTTCATAATATTTGGCACCGTGAATTCTAGTTGTTTTCCCCCCAAAATCATGTTAAAAGCTTCAAAATATGCCCAAAGATACTCACGATTGTAATCGATCGTAATAAGGTTGTAATCGATTAATAATTATGATCGATCATAATACTAAATAAATATTTTTAAAAATTAAACAATAGAAAAACACTGCTTTATTGATAATTTCTTTTAATATTATCGTTCCCTTCCTTTATTTTGATTTTTGAAAAAAATTCTCATTTTCTTTTAATCAGTATATGAAAATTATCTTTCCCTTTCATTCAGAAAATAAAATAAATAACAATAATCATGCAACGAATGCAGTAACTATTTTTGTCATGCAAAATATATTTATAAGAAACAGTGACTTCCAAGTGTAGTAAAGATAGAGAGGGTTCTGGTGGTCTTTTGTTATCGATGCTCACCCTTTTATTTTTTTATACTGTATTGCCGAACCCCGAACCGAACCAAAATTCAGATATAAAAGTGCCGAACTTTGCCGAACTGAACCGAACCGGAACATGATGCTAAATTTACAGCCCTATACTGAAGGATGCCTGAAGTACAGTGTACTCACTAAACGAAAACATCTAAATCAATATGAGAATGTTCCATCTTTGTTCATATGAAAAAAAAAAAAAAATGTTTAGATTTGAAATGACCGAATAAATGCATTTCAATGAATTCATAATTGCAGTATAGATGTGCAGCTGTAGCTAATGATTTAAAACTCCCATGATAAGAGCTACATCTTTTTCCTTCAGACCAAAAGATTGCTGAAGCATAGAGAAATAAATCAAGAATCTAGATGATCAACACTTGAGCAGCACTGAATCCTCTCTACTGGATTATTAAAGAAATTAAGAATTTTGCCTGATTTTAAGAGTACATGTAATAGCACATTATCTGTATCTTTAACTAATGACACTTACATACAATACATGTATCTTATATCTGGAACCATTTATTTTTAATGGCCATAAACTAAATGTAAAACTACAGGACCAGGGAACATGAATATGATAAAGAAGGAATCCAGAACATCCTATTGTCAATTATACTTCTGGTATATTATCAACTTTGTATCACATTTGGCACAACCGTTTTAAAAGCCAAAGTAAGTATACAATAATCAGCACCAGATGTCATGCAGTGTATTTACCAGATTTTTGAGAGTTCTTCTGTTGGAAGCTTGGATTTCTCAAAGAATCCTTTAGCATCTCCTCCTGAAGAAAAAGAAGAAAATATAACACAATGTTATCAGGGATTCTTGATGGCACCAAACTGACATGACAATCATTTATTTTCTGAAGCTCGGCAGGAGCAGTATACTCTCGGATCCTTCTTCACACATCTTTTTCATCCAGAAACCATTCCTCCTATGGCCCACAATTAAATTCGGTCCACTTTCCATCTATTAAGCAGGCAGGAAGATTTGCATATGAAGCTACAATGAAATGTAGTTTAGTAAAACTGGTATATCGTCAATACATTCCTAACAAGTACAATCCTATTCCACAATTTATCACCCTCTCTTCGATCCTCTCATATTAACCTAGCCTACAGCTCCACAGTGGCATGCCGGAAGCATTTTCCAGAGTGCTTTTTGTCTGTCTCCGTCTGTCTGTTTCTCTGCTTTTGAACAACTGGATGATATGGCAGCAGCTGGAATAATTGCCTCTATCTGCTCTTCATCAACATACCTTCCAATTGGTTCATCACCAAGACTTCAGCCTTAGCTTACACAAGGTCAAGCTAAACCATTTCAAACTGGCCAGAAAATCAACCCCTCTGCACTACATAAATAACAAAGAAATCTACAGTCCTGCATGAACCTGGCTAATGCCCAAGAAATTTCCTCCACCTACCACTGACCACTGCTACTTTTCATTTACCTGGCAGAAGCCCATTCAGGTCAGATTGCAGCATCTTAAACTGATAGGAGTAATACTCTCCTTCCTCTTTGACGATACTCCGCATCATATCCTAGAAATTCACAAAGCAACCCCTACCCCTCCCTTCTTTTCATCCTCTCAAAATATCATCATCTTCGCCCTCTCTAAGATTATCTGGCAGAAGCCCATTCGGGTCAGGTTGCAGCATCTTAAACTGGTTGGAGTAGTACTCTCTCTGCTGCTCGCTGATACTCCTTTATTAATACATCATCCCGTCGAAATTCACTATGTAAACTACCCCCCTTCCCATCTTCATCTTCTCATATTCATTATCTTAGCGAGAGGTACATTTACCTGGCAGAAGCCCATTCAGGTCAGATTGCAGCATTAAACCTGATAGGAGTAGTACTCTCTTTGCTGTTTGCTGATAATCCTTCATAAACATATCATATCCTAGAAATTCACAAAGCAATCCTTACCCCTACCTTCTTTTCATCCTCTCATAATATTGTCATCTTAGCACTCTCTAAAGCCTGGCGCACACTATACGATCTGTCTGCGATCCGATTTTTGAAAAATTTGTTATAGCATTTTATAGCATTTGATATGACCATTTAAACGTGTGTAATCTTAATGATTAACGAATACTAAAATCAAAATCCTGTACTATTGAGAGTCTCCTTGTAGGAATAAAAGTGGAGTCAATTCTGAATCGCACTGACGTCATAGCGTCCCTGCCATTGTCTACGATTTGAAGCCAATTTGGCCTTTACTCTTAAAAAATGGCCTGCAGCATACTAAACTTTTTATTTTAGTATTCGCATCATCATTCCGAACTTCAATAAGATCATTTTACTTGTTTAAACTTTCATATCCAATGCAAAATGCAATTTGTTTGAAAATCGGGTCGCAGTTGGATCGTGCAGTGTGCGCCAGATATTAGATTACCTGGCAGAAGCCCATTCGGGTCAGGTTGCAGCATCTTAAACTGGTTGGAGTAGTACTCTCTCTGCTCCTTGTTGATACTCCATACATCCTCTTCCTCATTATCGCCTTCTTTCTCTTCTTCTTCTTCCTCCTCTACCTCGTCCTCCTCCTCTTCCTCCTCCTCCTCCCCATCCCCCTCCTGGCTGTCCGCCACCCCACTCCTGCTGTCGATGGGGGACTCGGAGGTGTGATGTGAAGATGCGGGGGCTGAGATGGATGAGCAGCTTGATGAAGGGCTGACTGCTCCCGTATACATCGCCCATGATGTATCTCGCTCTTCGACTGTATCAGTAAAGGAGACAGCAGGATGAACAGTTAAACTGGAATCATGGGCTTCCCTAGAACCTAACAGGACAATTTCATATGTGCATATATGGCTATACATGTGTTACATACATTCTACTAGCATATATGTATACCTTATAAAGGCCATTGATGTAAAAACATTCAGAGCACATTTTAGATCTCGAATGTATCAAATGACATATTCAATAAAACACAGTGCATTGTCAAAACTCAGTGCTATGCTATACATAAATATCATTTCTCTGACCAACAAAAAGAAACTGAAAAACTTAACATGCCTTCTTTCACTTGAAATGTGGTAATTCTTCCAAAGCATACACATTCCCATATTTTTTTTTATATTATTCTGTGGAACATAGTATTCCACAAAAAGCCCATCTCTGATCTTTCACATCAAGAATTTGGATGGAGAATAAAAAAAATAAACAAACTGAATAAATAAATAAACAAAACAAGAAACAACTAACCTTCATCTACAGTTTTCTCAAATGATGCCCATCCCTCTTCTGTTTTTGACAATGTTGGAGCTGGAGGTGCACTAGCCTGTTTCTCCAGTCTGCTGATAGGGACATCCTTCTCTCCTACGTCCAGTACCATACTTGCTGGTAGGCTCTGGTTACGCTCTAGGCTGCCCGAGGTCCTGGCTGGCGAGACTACTGGCAGTGTGGTGAAGGAAGGTGAACTCCGGCTGGGGGACACTGGAGGTGATGACGGTGCCTGACACAAAGAGAAAAAATTATTTCAGCAACAATTAGTATTGTTATTGTTATCCTAGTGATTAGAAATAAATATCAGTAGTAAAATAATTTCATTTTTATTCCTAAATATAATCATTATCATCACCATTATCATTATACTCATCATCATCATCATCGTCATCGTCATCATCGTCATCATCATCAATATATATTATTACCATCATATCGTTCATCACTATCATCATTATTATTATACTTTTATTTTCTTTTTTTCTTTTATCTTACTACAGCTATATCATTTGTTTACAAACTGAAATTTCATCAATTACTATTAAAGAAATCATGTAATTACAGACATGAAAAATGGCTTGCTTGTCATTCACTGAAAGCAAGCAATCTTGATAAGTCTGTTCTTTTTCAGCAATACATAATGAAAACCGAATAACCAGAAAAAAAAAAAGGAAGAGCATCCAAAATCAGGCTGGCAAACTATCAATATCAATTCAAAGAAGAAAAATACAAATGATTTCCTTCCTACATTTTCCAAAAATTTGATATGAAATAACCAAATGTGGCATTTCAAATTCAGGAACTCTTGAAACACTGCCTTCACAATGTATGCATCCTTCCTGTATCATTACATTATGGTAAAAGTAGCCTAACACTCAGTGAAAATTGCTTAATGATAATTTCAGCTGTTGTGGAACTTGAATCAAAGTCATGCAGAGGTAATGTAACCTGTCCTAAAACTTTAAAGAGTAGTAGTTAAGGATATCATTACCAAAAAATGAATAAATGAATGAATGAATGAATGAATGAATGAATGAATGAAGGAATGAATGAATGAATGAATAAATACTTAAAAATCAATGAATGGATAAATAAATTAATAAATATATAAATAAATAAATGAATAAATATATAAATAAATAAATAAATAAATAAATAAATAAATAATGAATGAATGAATGAAACCAAAAAAATAAATAAATAAATAGATAAATATTTTGCCAAATGTACATAAAGAAATTCTTCAAACAACAGGTTTGGGATCACATGGATCCATAAACAGAAAGAGGAAGATGATCAATTTTATCAGGACCTGTTCATACACATACCTGCACAATATTGGTAGGAGATGAATTTGGCTGAATAAATGTATTACTGTTGGCTGGTCTTGTGGGTTGAAGGGGTGGCACGCTGGCAAGAGTACTCCCTTTCCTAGAAGTCATGAAAAGAACAGAGAAGTGATAAAGGTGTTAGACATGCATGTAACTCTTGTGCACAGAATCTACATGTATAATGTATAAGGCCCTTTTTAAAAGGACAACAGAAAAAAAGCACTTTCTGATACATGTGTGTTGCAAAACCATTAAGAGTCATGATGTGCAAGATGTTAAACTACAGTGCATTTCAAAACAAATATACAAATCCAATATTTCTCTCTCTAAAAGAGAAAATTTTGCAGACTTGTATATCTGTAACTTCAATCCTGGTGAGGGATACTTATCATTCAGTGCTCAGTTGTTCAATTCATTGCACATAAATTCTATTGTTAATTTAGTAAGCACTATAAAAAAACCTACCTCTTCAACTGAGCTATTATAGATCCCCACCCTTCCCCAACAAAAATACTGTGCAGCAAATGGTTTTAAAAGTATCTGAAATACCAAATATACATGTAGCTTGATCACTTTCAAATCAAGCTATATTTGGTATTTCAGATACTTTTAAAACCTAAGAAAATACTTTAAAGGGGCAAAAATGAAACTAAAATTAAATGTAACCACTTTGAATAGAATTCGAGACACTACTTTACTGTGTACATGTGCTTGTGGTGTTATTTCACAGTACATGTCTTTGTGAAAAAAAAAGAAGCACAAACATGTAAATGCATACACTCAAATTACATTCATTCATCCTTGCATACAAGTTAAAGGAGAGGTCCACCCTAGAAATTTCACTGTTTCAATAAAAGGAGATAAATTTGAACAGCATTTAAAAAAAATAAATGAGCAAAATTGGTCAAAGAATAGAAAATTACACTTATTTACATTTTCTAGTAAACTACTCTCGGCTCTGCAAATTGGCAACACTGATGACATCATATGCGAGCAGGTCTCCATTGACTTTGTACATGAAATTTCACTTTTTCTCAATTTTCTTGGAAATTAAACATTTTCTAACCCCCATAGTCAATGCATGTTCAGAAGAATTGCTTTTTACATAACATACTTTGACTATGGGGTAAGAAAATGTGTAACTTCCAAGAAAATTGAGAAAATGTGAAATTTCATGAACAAAGTGAATGAAGAGCTGGCTCATATATGATGTCATCAGTGTTGCCAATTTGCAGAGCTGAGAATAATTTACTAGAAAATGTAAATGAGTGTGAATTTCTTATTCTTTGACCGATTTTGGTCATTTCTTTTTCAAAATGCTGTTCAAATTTATCTCCTTTTATTGAAATAGTGAAATTTCTAGGGTGGACTTTCCCTTTTAAAAGACTTTAAAACACATCTCTTCATTTACATGTAACTCTTCGTTATCATAGAAGCTCTTACAGTGCAGAAGAATATGTACCGGTACTTGGTTCTGTGCTATATATAAATTGATATATTACCATATATTATTATTGTACATACATTTTCTCTCTCTCATGGGTAGATTACTGAGAACATTTTCAGCACTGGCAAAAAATAAATAAAACACAAACAAAAACATTCCTGTTTTTTTCATTCAAAGGAGCTAAAAGTAAATTTGTAAATGACATTCACAGAGGAAATGTGCATTTCTCGCTTTATTTTCTTTCATAAACCAGAGCTCATATTCCAATTTCATTTTCTGTTAATTAAAAGCCACTATTTCTGTATTTTTGGGGCTGACTGTAAGCAGCACCTTTAAACCAACACTGATAATCATGCACGATCCTTCACATTTAGCCTAATTCGTCAGGGCTCCCATGTTTCAGAGAAAGAGAGAGGAGAAAAAAAAACCCCTCATGATGATGCTAGCAGGGGCATGCTGATGGTTCATTTAATTGCAACCCAAGGCATATCTTATCCTGCCGAACATGGCCAGCTCAAATCAGTGTTCATAACAGGAGATGAGGAACCCAATCAATACAGAATGGGAGCTCCCGATCCAGCACGGCACCCTGAGATATAGGGTGTCAGGCGTACACTCATTCCTATACTCACATACGGTACATGTACTATGTTCGGTAACCTTATGTGTTGAAGCGCACTGCTGCTTCTCAGTGCATCACTATGTCAACTTCAATGTACAATGTACATGTATACATGTATATGAGTGTACGTGTACATGTATATGTACACTGTCCCGTTTCGATTTTGATGATAATCCTGTTGTACAAGAATTACATTGTATAATGGGCCAATTGACCCACTGAATACCAATTGAAATACAACTGACCCACTGAAATCATAATGTGTGTGTTTGTTCTTACAGACGTATATCTGGGACAATATACATGTATGTCTGGGACCGACCTTTAACGTCACCATCCGAAAGACGTGAACCGGACTCGAACCTGGTCCGGATCAGAGTCAGTTTGTAGGAGAGAATATTGTGCTATGAGTTTAAAAAAAACAATTACCTAGCAAGGAAACCTTTCATATGAAGCAGTGAAAAAAAAATGTACACTGTCGCTCTGGAAATCAAAAATAGCCTAATGTCCTTTGGCAAGAAATTAATCTACATTTGCCACACTCAACCCAGGTGAGGTAAATGGGTACCTGGCAGGAATTAATTCCTTGAAATGCTTGTGTGCTGTAAAAGGCAGCCAGGCTACATGTAAAGCCAGGGTAATAATATCCAAAGTCCTTTGGAAGGGCACAGAGACGTTAGATAATAACGTGATATGCGGTGTACAAGAACGGAATATTATTATTACTATTATCATAGATGACAAACATGATCAAGAAATTATGAATACTGTACATTTTTTTAAGAGCTCCTATTATTAATTACTGGTACAATACTCTTGCACAGTGTACATGTACAACTAACACTATTCTAAGGAAAACCACATCATTGTCTTAAAATACTTCTCCATATTTAATCATGATAAAAATGGTCTAAAATGAATTTAACCACCTACAATGTATTTGAATGCTGACTACATAAGCTAAATTACATGTACATTGTATGTCACTTTAAAGGAGAAGATGTCTTGAAAATAAGCATTAAAACGAAAAGAAACATGCATACAAATCAATTAATATGATTACATGTGTAGTTCAAGTGGAAAGGGCCGCCTGGAAGTAATTTTTTTTTTTCCAATTTCAAACATTCTTGCTGGACCAGATAAAATCTAGAACCCAACACAGCCCAGAGAGAGTTACTTGTTAAAGGAAGTCACAAAAATAGCCCAAGCAAATGATCTATGATTCACTACTGAAAGTCAATCTTAAAGGGAAGTATCACACATTCACAGAGAGCATATATGTACACATATTACTGGGAAAAAAAAAATTGAAGGAGAATGAACCCCCTTGGGAAAAAAAAGAAATTTTAATGAAAAGAGAGGATAGAGAGCAAAGCAATTTTCAAAAAAGTTCCTTCAAAAATGCTACAATGAGAAAGTTATGGAAGTTTGAAAAGTCTCAAATTCACTTTCTATGAGGATCCTCAAGTTGGCAATGTTGCTTCAAGATGGCAGGTTTAGAAGGACAACTCTCCATATCTTTTTTTTACAAAAAAACAACAACAACATTTCCCTATTATCTCACAAGGTACAGCTTGTCCCCTTCTTCACTCAAGATATATGATGGGAAAATGTATTTGACACAACATACAATGTGTGTGTGAGCTCACAAAGATACATGTACCAGCAGCATCTTTAGAGATAATGGCGAAAATATGAAATTATGTGTACAAAACATATTTAGTGTTGCCCTTCTAAACCTGCCAGTTTAAAGCAACATTGCTAATTTGAGAATCGCCTTGAAAAGTACACTTGAGACTTTTCAAACTTTCATAACTTTCTCATTTTGTAACAGATTTTGATGGAACTTTTCAAGAATTTGTTTCTCTCTATCCACTCTTTTCATTAAAATTGTTTTTTCCCTTAGGTTTTGGTTCCTTTTAATAATGTCTACATGTATAAATGTACCTGCACCTTTGAAGCTTTCATCTAATGCCTCATTAAAATGTAAAACAATAAACCTATTCCAAATCCAGCTGCTGGAAAATAAAACATTCTACTCTGAAATGAATGGTAATTGAGGTTAATAAAGAATAGATGTGCGCAAAAGCAGACCTACATAATGTACTCTTTTATGTGTTAAACTATAAAGAAATATGAAAAGGACTAATAGAGGAGACAAGATTGCTCACTGGTAGAAGCTAGAGCGGTTATAAATGATTTCCAGGAGGTCCTAGGAATGAAGCCAAGGCAATGCACTGGTGCCCTGTACTTACAGCATCTATATTTCAACTTTGAGGAAGAAACTTCACAGAACCTTAGTTTTGCTTGTATCATGCTACTGACCAGTAAAAAGCAAAGAAATCTGATGCATACATGTAGTTTTTCAGGGCACACCAAAATTGTACATAACCTCCACAACCATGATAGACTGCCCTCATTGCTTACTTGTGACATTTTTTGC